>CM062808.1:517074178-517769178 GCA_031772625.1 Pinus tabuliformis
TTATCAGAGCTTTGGATTCTAGGGTTTCACTACTCCAAACAGGTCATCGTGGCATTTGCGCTATAAATTTTTTTTTGCGACGTTTCAGATGCTAAAACAAAAACCCATTTGGGTTGAAATCATTCTGAACCTCGAATCCGAAATTCAGAGCTTTTCGCGCTATATTTGCGGAGTTATGATCTAAGGAAGTTGGCATTTTTGCAGACTCCCAAATTTAAATTCCAAACAGGTGACCTAGGGAAAATAGTCATAAATTTTGTTTTGAGCATCATATTGAAATTTTGTAAGAAGTTACAGAAAGAGGACGGACTGTAGTTTCCTATGTATATTTTTCAGATCCTAAGGTCAAAACAGTGACACGTGGCACTTCATACAAGTTTGCTCTTCTAAAAAGGTATATAATCAGGTCATCTTGGGAGATTGTGCATAACTCTTTCTTGGAGAATCTAAATTCGATCAGACTGGTGGCATTGGAAAGAGGACATAGAGGGCTACTGCAGGTCGCAATTTCAGAACTTAAAGATCCGAAAGTACAAAGTTATAGTCGTTTGAAGATCGAGCTCCTAAAATTAAGAAAAAGCGAGATAAAGAAGTTTGATGGCAAGGATCTGGTAAATTGGATACTACAAATGGAGAAATATTTTGATCCACATGGTGTAACACTATTACAAAAGGTATGTATTGCATCTTCATATTTAGAACAAGATCAACTTTTATTGTATAAAGGGCTTTGTTCTCGTAAACAACTTGTTACGTGGTCAATTTTCATGGAGGAAATTATAGCACATTATGAGAATACAAAGAGCAACACCACAACGATTGGAAGAAAAAAGAGAAGAAGGGCTTTGTTAGAAAGTGGAAAGAAAAATTATGGCAACAAGGAATTCTACCCCTCACAACTATAAAGATGGAAGTGTTGTTTCTCCTAGCCTTCCACAACCTATAAGGGTTACACCACAACAATTGGAAGAAAAAAGAGAAAAAGGGCTTTGTTATAATTGTGACAACAAATGCACTAAAGGTCATAAGTGTGATGAGAAGAAATTATTCTACATAGAGTATGAAGAGGAGGAAGAAAAAGATCAGGAAACATCAAAAGAAGAGGATATACACTAGGACCCAACCCCAGAGAAAGAAGAAATGAATCTGACCATATCTTGTAAAGCATTGGCAAGAATTACCACTCTTAAAACTATCCAGATAGAAGGACATATCAAGAAAAAAATGTTCAAGAAGTGAAAGATCACATCGAGCATCAAGAAATGAATCCGACCATATCTTGTAAAGAATTGGAAGAAATCACTTCTCAAACTCTCAAGATAGAAGGACATATCAAGAAGAAAAAGGTTCAAGCAGTGAAAGATCACATCGAGCATCAACAACAAGTTCTCCAACTTTTAAAGGATAACGCCACTTTCGTGCAAAATCGAATGAAACAATAGGTAGATCAACATCGCAGTGAAAAATGTTTTGATGTAGGTGATTGGGTATTTTTACTGCTACATCTCAAGCAAGCTATTTATGAGAAGGAAATGTTGCCAATACTACATGCACTTAATAAATGGCGACCTTACTGAATGGGAAGGCACTTCAAGGTAAAAATGGATCATGATAGTCTTAAATACTTTTTAGAACAACTATTATCTTTAGAAGAACAGAAAAAATGGGTCACAAATATGTTGGTTTATGACTTTGACATCATCTATAGAAAAGGGAAGCAAATTTTGTTGCAGATGCACTCTCAAGAAAGGATGAGGATGTGGAAGCATTGTTTTGTGCTATTTCTACTATCCAACCAGATTGGATAAACGAAGCAAGGAATGAATGGAAGAAGGACGAAGAAGTATGGCCACTCATTCAAAAGTTGCAGAAGATCTCAATTCAAACAATATTGCCAGAACTTGAAGAGGAAGGAAAAATCATATTGGAACCTATAGCAGTCACAGAAACAAGAACCCGACAGCTACGAAATTGATCAATTTCAGAGTATCTCATTAAGTGCAAGAACTTACCCGGTGAAGATTCCACATGGGAGGACTATAATTTTATACAGAAGCATCAAGAACTGCTCAAGCGTCGAGGACAACACTTTTTGAAGGAGAGGGGCATGTTAGGCCCCTATACTACTAGTGTAACCCCTTATTGTTATTAGTACAACCCCCTTATTATATTGTTGTACCCACGTAGTCCCCATATTGTTACTATTGTGCCTCATAGAAGCCCAATATTGTTATTATTATTCCCTTACATTATTATTGTTATGTCGGCTCTGATTATATTATGACCCCTTAGACTCCTATATATAGAAAGGAGGTCTTTTCATTTGTATCATCCAAGAATTGTTCATTTATGTAATGTAACGGAGGTTGCCCCCTCGAAGAGGTTGAATTCTAAGGTGTTGATCTATCTTTTCTATCTTTTTGTGAGCTGGTTTCATAACACTTGCATGAGTTTGTTAAGGGGAAGAAATATAAGGTTAGAAAAAGCATCAAGGGAAAGAAATATATGGTAACAATAATGCTTGCAAGGAAGAAATATAAAGTCATAATAGTAAGGAATTGCTTTTGTTTAAATCCTAAGCAAACCATGTAGAGATTAGGACCAGGGCCTCATGGACAAGATTATTCCATTAAGAGAACATGAGGATGTGCTTCAATCCACTTACATGTACATGGATAGTGTAATGCAAACTTCACGTGTTGGATCACTATTTCCAAGTGTCCCAATGGCTCCCTTTAGGAGGCATGCAAGGCCTCATGAGAATTAAACCTCAACAAATGGTGAAATCATCATTCCTTACCATTGAAGGCACATGACATATTCTATGCCCAAATTTTTGTATTGCATATCACATGTCAAGTATTCTAAAATAAGTCTACATTTCAATTGCATAAGTGGTAAATACTACACAAACATTTGCCAATTTTCAAGTCAACTAGTTCACCAAACTTAATAATTAGTAAGTAAACCCACATGTCTTAACACTATTTTATTGCACTAAGAGGCACTCTCTAGCCCAATACGAAAGAGATTGTGTAATGTCTTGTCCTGTTATGTAAACATTTTGACTCAACCAAAATTTATAAAAATAAAAATAAATTTGAATGAGTTATTGTTGGTAGTTTCAGGTTCCATGATTTTGACAATCCATGGTTTTGCCAATGGTATTCTTATGTAAGAAGCAATGTGTGTGTGTGTGCATAATTATTTTATTAACCATTACACCACCAAAACTTAAATTTAAATTTATAACATATAGACGAATACCTTTCTTTACTATAACACCCCCGAGTTAACCTACTAATTCAAGTTGAGTGAACGACAAGATTCTTGTTGGAACTCCTACAAATAAATAAAGAACATTTTTCTAAAATTCCCTATCAATTCAAAGTTAAAGAGCGCTTGTTTGGGTTAATTCTCCCAACCATATTTTACTACAACTTATACCAACCTAGATCCATCGTAACTCTCGATCTATCAAGCGCTAAGAGAGATCAAATCTCTTGAGGTGCAAACTTCTTTTTTAAGTGCAAAACTTAGAAAATATTTACATCTCAAGAGATTTGACCCCTCTCTCAGCATTTGATAAATCCAGAGTTAAAATAAAACCAAACTAATCATATTATACTACTAATTCCAAAATATAATACTTCAAAAATACATCAATCAAAATAATTATAAAATATAAAAATTATATAGTCATATATATATAAAACTATTGATTCATAAATAAATATTATTTTTTGAAAAACATTGAAAGAGGTACACTAATTTATTTATTTATTATTATTATTATTATTTTTATAGAAAACTATTGATCCATCAATAAATATTATTTTTCGAAAAACATTGAAAAAGGTACACTAAAATAGCTCGCTATTTTTTTTACAAAGAGAAAAAGAACGATGTGGATACATTATTTGACTATTAAATGGACACCATCCATAAACTCAAATGCTTTCCAAGCTTAACCTAGGCCATAATGAAATGATATTTTAAGGTCCACGAGAGTAAAAATAGTCTATGAGACCATTAGTTCCCTGTTTTTCACTTTTTGCAATTCAGTCCTTTTCCGATTCAAATTGATGATGCGCTGACCCAACCTTCCAATAATCCCCTCGCTACAAAGACAATGCCAAGAAAATGATGCTAACATGTTCTCATAACTTTCTCTAATGTCTTTGAATGCATCACATTCCAAAATGAAATGTTTTTTCGATTCCATAGCCCCAGACGTGCAAAATGTATACACCTGTTCTTCCCAAGCTTCTTTAGGACTTTTCTATCGTCCTGTTTCACATCGAAGTTGATGTGAGTTGGTCCTTAATTGAGCAATAAGAACCTTTGCCCTCCATGAAATGCTAGCTCCAATGAACTCTTCTTCTTGTAAATCACACGCAGGGTTGAATTCCTCAATGTAATTTTTCTTCTTTCTACCCAACTCTTTTCCCCATACCTTTTTATGAAACTTCTCCATAATAAAATCCTTTAGCTCCTTGCTATTTGTGGGACATTGAGGTAGATATTCCATTTTTGCATCCATGTGTAGTTTTGTTTCATCCATGTTTTCTTTCTTTCACTGATGCCTTCATTGAAGATAACATTAGGCCATCTAACTACTCTCATTTGTTCAATTCTTTTTAGGTATCTTATGAGCCGCACCATAGCAATTGCTTCAATGGAAGTTGATCCTATTTCACTCAACATTATCTCATAAGGTACAAACTTTTTATTTTGAACTTTCTCATGATCAAGCATTTTTGGATTTTCTCAATTTGTTTCCATTTTGAGACGGGAGTGCTGCTAGCACACAATTCACACCCATATAGCATCACTAGACAAACTAGGAGTCCAAAAAGCACTTTAATCGTTTTCCAATCCCATAACTCTACCTCTCTACATCTGTTTTGAAGACTATATAATGCTTTCCACCCTCCTAAAATTCTCTTCTTTTTGCAGTCCTCCCAATTGAGTTTGTTGTTGAAATCAATCCCAACATAATTCTATTCATTTAATTCTTCAAGAATGTTGTCTTCAAAGAAGAAAGTATGCTGGCTCTGCTTCCTTTTATTAGAAAAAAGCATTATTTTGGTCCATGGTGTGATGCCAATAACATTCGTTTCTTCAAGGGACTTTGATAAGACAACCACATGTACTTTTGCATTTTCTTAGTTGTATTGGTCACCTCCACATTGCATTCATAGCGTTTGGTAGCCTCTTGCCTCTTTTTCTCATGTCATTTTGGCTCGTGGATTTGGTGGGTTTTGTTGGTAGAGGTGAAGCAACTGTGGGTAGTCATCCATCTACTAGGTACTAAGTATTTTAATTGCTAAAGACAAAAGCTTCATATTGTTGGTTTCTGCAGTTCTCTTTTTAAATTTGTATCGTATGATTACATCTTTGGATCATATTGTCAAGGGCCTCCTTGTAGGTGTCCTTGTTGCATGCCCATTTTCTTAGTGACTTCGTTTACTTGCTCTTGGAGCTTCGTTAAAAACAAAATATAAGCCTGGTTTAGTCCTTTCATTGGTTTTGGTATTTCTAGTTAGAGTTTCTATTGACGTTTGGGTTAAAATTGATTCCTAGCTTTTTTAGTTTTCACCATCCCTTGGTGGTGTAGACCTTAATGTCTCTTTGGGGATAACATTATCTAAAGGATTTGATAAAATTCAAGTGTAATTGTATCAGTGGTAGAAAAAGATATGTTTCTAGATCTGAGATATTCCTATGAAGTATCAAGTAAATTGGAGGAGAAACTTCGGGACACAACAAAACTTGTTGTCTTGAAGACCCCACGTGAGATTTGAGTGGAGAACTAGGAGAATCTCAAAGGATATGTAACCCTTATTTTGAAGAATTGCAAACCCTATTTCAAATATTCAACCCGATCCATTATCCACCTAATATGAGGTTTCAACCAAGAATCCATTTACACAACACCTTAATTAACTTGCACGAATTTGATATCTAGATACTTACCTTGCTTTTTCCATAGTCACAGTCGTTGTTG
The DNA here is from genome assembly GCA_031772625.1 of Pinus tabuliformis. Taxonomy (NCBI): domain Eukaryota; kingdom Viridiplantae; phylum Streptophyta; class Pinopsida; order Pinales; family Pinaceae; genus Pinus; species Pinus tabuliformis. Next base: position 517,080,189 of record CM062808.1, read on the forward strand.
GTCCTCCCACTTGAATAGATGTGGAATGGGAATTGAAGGAAGGTGCAAAAATATTAAATTTGACAAGTAATAAAGTAGATGCCGAAGACAACACTATTTGAAATACCCAATAGAAATTCAGACGTAATCGTCTTATTCAAGAATGTATCTAATTGCTTCACCAACAACAACTTAATTATCCTTCTCGAATTTTATATAAAAAGATTAAGAGTTTTGTTAGGATTATTTTAATTATTAGTTTTAATTTTAATTTGACCGAGACAACATAACATTACATTACATAACATTTTACAACATTACTATCATACTATGCTGTAGAGTGCCTCTCGGCATAATAAATTGTAGAAAAAAAACCTTTCCTTTGGGTTTGTACCAAATGTCAGGGGAAACGCGCGTTTTGGGTTTGTACCAAACAACAGAGGAAACATTAGTTGTATATTTATGGTGAGGTTTCTTTGTGAAATTTACAAGGGCTCTATGACATCTCTCTAACTCATCCATGTTAGGTCGTGTTCTTGGTTGAATGAGCCACGACTCAATTGACTTCATCTCAATCCAATCAATTTTATAAAAGTAAGAATATGAATTCATGACTCCTTAGTTGGCATGTGTTCTCTTGATGTCATGTTTTAGTATATAAGATAACCCGATGAGAAATTTCTTTAGTAATGTCTAATCTTCTTATAGTAATGGCAATATATGTTTCTCTACTTTAGAACCCTCAATTAACATACTAACTCGAAGTTGAGTGAGGGTGAGAATAAATAAAGAGCAAATTTCCAAAATTCCATATTAATTCAAAGTTAAAGAACACCTTATTAGGTCAAAAAGTCCCAGCCATACTTTAACTACAACCTATATGAATTGCAAAGAAAAGGCTTTCCTTCGGGTTTTTACCAAATAACATGGCATATATTATTTATATAATTCAGGCGAGGTTTCTCCATGCAATTTACAGGGTGCTGTGACATAACTTTGCCTCATTCTTGTTAGATTGCGTTCTTAATTCAATGAGACATGGCTCAATTGGCTTGAGCTCTCCATCTAACCAATTCCGCAAAAGTAAGAATATAAATTCATGAGTCATTTGTTCTTTTGATGTCATATTCTAGTAGATAGGATAACTTAGTGGGAAATTTCTTCAATAATGACTAATCTTCTTACAATAATGACATAATATGCTTATAATAATGGCCAAATATGTTTCCCTATGTCCCGACATTGTGTGGCTTTGAGGTTGTCATGATAGTGGGCTGAAATGATTCTTCATTTCATAGTAGTTGTATTTGTTATTTTTATTGCATTACCACTGAGAACCTATTTTCCTAATATAGTTTAGCATTCATAGGTACAATGCTTTCTTGAATCTCATATGCCATTATCAGCTCTAGAGTTTCAAATTCTATATTTTCATTAAACTAAAATATAATGATGGTTGTGTGGTTGTTATTCCTTTCATTTTAAATTTCATATAAATTTATAAAGTAGATATAAATTTAAAAGTTTTTATTTCTAGTGTGTTAATCAAAAGGTTAACCATTAACCATTATTGAATTCATCATCTATATCTTAAATTTATTAATTTCATTAATCATCTATTAATAAATTTACATTTAAAATCTAAATTCCAAAAGAAATGACAATTGATTATTAATAAAATTAGATTTAATATCTAAACTCCAAAGAGAACGACTATTTAATTACAGGATAATAATTCAGTGGACATTTATTCATAAATTTATAATAAATTAAGAATATCAATAGTCCCGGACATTTATTCATAAATTTATAATAAATTAAGAATATCAATAGTCCTGGACATTTATTCATAAATTTATAATAAATTAAGAATATCAATAGTCCCGTGAAGAAGCTTTATTAGCCCAGTGTACAATATTTACAATTATATACAGCTTATAATAAATTAAGAATATCAATCGTCCCCTGAAGAAGCTTTATTAGCCCAGTATACAATATTTACAATTATATACAGCTGTCAGATCACCGATATACATTCTCAATGAAACATTATAAGTTGCGGCGCAGTGCCACATAATGGGAATCGGTGGGGAGCGTGAAAGTCAACTGCCCCAACCACGTGAAATGTGCACTCGATGAGGAATTATTCATAATAATTATCTATAAAAATAAATTTATGACGAGTTATCTAAATTAAAAATAAATTTACGATAATTTATTTAAATTAAAAATAAAATTATACTGTACCAAAACTCATTCTCGAACCAAGCATAGAAAAAATTTATAATGTTATATAAACATTTTAACTTAATAAAAAAAAAAATAAAAATAATAATAATTATTAATTAAAACATTTTAATTTTATTTTTTTTTATTATTAATTATTAAATAATTATAATTAATAATTAAACCACTTTCAATTCATCTTAACAACTCATGATTAAATATCTGGATGTCCTTAAATTTTGGACCCAAAAAGGTTTGCTTAATGACTAAGATGCATTTAAGGTAGGATTATTGAGACAATAGAATGTGATGGTATTCGAATGTAAAGCAGCCGGGTTAAATATTTTCGAATGTAAAGCAGCCGGGTTAAATTTTTTCCCCAAGGGAAATAATCGGGTAAAGATTTGGAAAAATTTAAGACTAGTTCCATCCCCGGAAAATCCCCTAGTTCAAATGATGTTGTGAATAGCGGGAAAAAATGGTATCCTGTTCAACACAACAGTAGAACGGTTGTTAGTATTGCTAATTTGTCAGCAATTCTTCAACGAATTCAAAGTACGGCCGATTCTTCTTTGTTTTCTCTGCCTCCGACTTTCAGCTTTGAGGTCATTCGCCACTGTAAGGAAAACATTTGCAATTGCAAAGCAGAGAGAATGACATATTTTATGAAATCATATCCATTGTTTTTAAAATTTTCCCGAAGAAAATTGATGTGTAATGTTGTCTTTTATAAATACCACTGTTAACATGTGATTTGATCTGCCTTGATTTCCTTATGCTGTGGTTTGGCGGCTTTGTTCGAATACGAAGGCATGGTTATGAGTGTTTATAGTGTCTTTATCAGTTCGGGAAATGAGCTTGAACACGATTATATTTGTGATATGGAAAAATGCTTGGCTTTACAGGTTCATGGAAGTTATGGATTTGCAATTGTTTGATTTTATGAATATGGACTACCAAGATAATTGAAAAATTCTATGAAATCATTTGAACATAGGGTTACATTGGCTAATACAAAGGCTGCTGGATTAGCTCCAGTTGTTTAGGACTTTGGAATTCATGAATGAGGTTGCGGGGTTAATCCCCTAGGTCTGTCTCCATTGCTTGTCTCAATATGGCTACCGCGCCATAAACACTGGCGACGAGTTTACGGTGGGTACCATCTGTGAAATGTGGGGAAGTGCCCAGGGTTTCTCCGCCAGGTTTTCCCTACAGAAATATTGGCTAATACAGAGAGTCATTGATTGTGCTGCTGGCTTTTTATTCCCTCAAAACACCAGAAAATTTATCTGATATCAATTGCCCCTTTCCCTGTCCTGGTTCCCTTTTCCTTAGTAAACAAATTATGCTGCCAATTCTATTTATGTACATGCCTTTCACCTGTTTGTGCCTAAAAAACTATGCTGTGTCTTTATACAGTCTTTTTTGTTTTGATTGTGAAAAGGCATCATATTTTATATTGAAAGTCAATTTGCGTGTACATCAAAAGAATCATATCCAGGAGCCACGCATCCGTCACACCAAATACTCTGCCTTCAGTGGCAAGGAGGGCTAGCAAATCTGTCTTGGCTCCAATTGAGGGAGAATCTATAATGAAAAATGGCCATTCTGGTGTAAAACTCATTAGCCAAATCAGGCGTGAAGATAGAAGCCTCTGCCAGATAGAAATGTGTACTTGTATTGTGCAGAGGTACAAGATATCAATGAGTCCAATAAAAGGAAATGCTGGTTAAGCTGATAACATCCCACACACTCCTTAGCCCGCTGTACCATTCACTTGTCTGCAAACACAATCCCTGCCAATGTAGTGGAGTGACAAAGGGAAGATTCAATAATTCTGTAGAAACCCAGTCCAAAACATCCTGCAACCTTGCAATTACAAAGTCATGCTAATATTTTCTAATGGTTACCAACATGGAAACTCATATGCTAAAAAATGTATCTATATCAACCTGTTTCCATTTAGCATTCTAATGAAGTGATTGATACCTAATGATGTCTTCAGCCGTTTATTAGAATCAAGGCACCAAATTGTGGTTTCTTGATTAGTAATGCATTGTTTATCCAGTGGTTTATCTAGCATCATTCTTGGGGGTGCAGTTGTTGAAACTAAAGGTCTCATATTTACACACAATATCTTTAATGTGGCAATATCGCTAGATTTGGCAAGAAGTTCGGAAGGAAGGAAGGAAGGTCAGTCAGCATTCAAGCAAACTCACAAATATTCAAGCTGGAAGAATCTCACATGGAACCTGGTGCAACCATTGCAAATGCAAACCAACTTCTTGTTGACAAAGATGTCAGTCCATCTATTGATCTTGACATTTGCCACAGGTATATCATCTCATACATTGTCTAGATTTGCCAATTACTGATTATTGCAAATCAATCTAAAATGTTTGTGATGATAGGCGTGTTGAGGAGTTGGCTAAATTACAAGGACAATTAAATGAACTCCGGGTGGAGGCAATGGCTACGGCAAAGTTAGAAATGTTTGATGATTCCTATTTGAGTAGACTTAAGGTAAGGTTCTTTGTTCGTTTTGTTGAGAATAATAAAATAACTAGGAAATATCTCTCAAAATGCTCAAGGCTATTCTTAGTGTTTTCATGTACAGCAAATTTTATTTCATAAGAATTGCTACATGCATTACTTAAATTGGGGTCATTCTTAGATTCTCTTTGCAGTTTCCTACTCTCTTCATTACTATTTACTGACATGAAACTTTTTGTTATAAGAAAATGATTTCAGAGATGCAGTTGGAGTATATTGCTCATGTAGGAAAGGAAGATTGTTTGGAATACAATGGAATTGACAATCCTGGTATGCCCGTGCCTCCAAATTTTTTTCACTCCCTGCAGTTTTTTAGGGTTATTCTTTACTATTTTAATATATTGTGTTTTTTGGTGGTCCTAAATTCAACAGTTTATATCTCTTGATATTTTAAAGTTCTGTTTTACAACTTTGTTTGAAGATGAAAATTTAAGGATATGTTAATATTCATGTAAGATGTCTCAACCAAACTTAAAGTCCGTTGGCTTACTTTTATCATAAAATTGGAAGCTCAATAAGTGATGACATTATTGCATCGTCATTATTCATGTTAATTTCGAGTCATATGAAATTGAAAGGTAAATGCGGGTATTGAAAAAAAATGTCTATCCTTGTAAATGTGGTTCACTATAGGGTATAAAGCAAGTGCGCATTTGATCCATAAATCTCAATATATGGGTTGTACATTTATTGCTAGGTTTTACATTTATTTTTGGGGGAAAAGTTGAAAACCTTGCAGGGAAATCCAACAATTGCTGCCCCACACTTGTGGATGACATCCCTAGTTAACTTGTTTGAGTAGACTATGGTGCCTAACCTAGGGGCATTCTGTTGGGGCACTTGTGAGCATGGAACTAGTCAAATGCCCTACAACATTGGTGACCACTGGTTGAGCTAATCCCTTAAGCTCGCTAGGTTTCTGAAATTATATGGGAAAAATATCATATTAAGAAGTTTCATGTTAGAAATAACATCTACCACTTGTCAACTCTCTATAGTCATATTACTGGACATGATGAAGTTTTGGAACTTTTCCATGGAGTATTGCAAATTTCAACCTGTCTTCTTTAAGGTGACTCTATAACCTCTTGGGGTTCATTTGCAAAATTCCTTTGCAACCATTTTCAATTCCTTTCATCCCATTGAAAAAGAGAAATTTGTTTGCAAAATTAGTTTTGTAGTCTATGGAAGGGAATGACTTGAGTTGGCAGTTGACTACAACATTGAAATTCATAATCAGTTACAAGCGTAGAATGGTGTAGGCCCAACTTAATGGAGTTTCACCTTGATCTGCTTTAGGATTTTTGTTTGTTCTTTATTTGGATTTTGTAATTAGAAAGTTCTATAATATTAATGATACAAAATGGGGCAAATCTAGCGATTCCCCTGTTGTAGTTTTGGTTCCTTCCTAATTAAGGTTAGACTTTAAATGCCAAGCCCATTTATATCTATTCTTAGGAGTGTTTCTCTACTTGCCAATTTCTTTGTAAGGTCTCATCACATGAATTTTTCACTGCATTAGTAATTTCAGATTTACATCTTTATACCCATGATTATTACTAGAATCTAAGACATTATATGCATGATTTGAGAGGATCGATATTGATTTTGTATCCTTGTTCGCCTAGCTGCCTTTGTAGATTCAATGTTCATTCTGCTTCTATTGTTATGGGTAGTTCAATTTATTTTTAGGTAGCTACATAAAGCAATGAATATATATTTTTTTTAACCATTACAATCATGAAAATGCGTGCAGGGCCTGAACTATATTGAGCAGCCACCACATTTTACAAGAATTGTTAGAATGACTTGTGGAATTTTTAGTTTTAAATTCATATTGTTAAAAAATTATGACCTTTCCAATCTCTCGAAGGTAGGTGCCTAAATGAAAATTGTTGACATTGGGGTTGTGTCTACATGGTTCATTGAGTCCACGAATGGTTTGTCATTATGGCCAACTATTTTTATGTCATTTTCATTTTTCTCTAGGAGGTCCTCTTCTTTGTTGCTCTCAATTTCCTCGAAAATGAGCTTGAAACCTTTCAAATGTTGTAATTAGAACTGAAGTGTGGAAGTTGTTGTTCCTCCATCCCCTTTACTTTCTCCTTGGGTGTCTCAAGTTTCAAGTTTCAACTCATGTTTGTAATATTTGATTAGCTTGAGGTATCCGGATGGGCTTTGAGGTTGTCTTGTCTAGATATTTTATGATTCTAAGCCCTCTTAAACTTCTTATGGATTGCATGTCAATGCTAGACAATTAGTTATGAAAAACCAATCTTAATTGCCTTGAAGACTTGAAGTTCTCTTCAAAATTGGAAGCTATGGAATTTTCAATTCTTGTGACTGCAAGCTTGATAGCTCTAGAGAAGAACATGAATTGAAGCAAACTTATCTAGCAACTTCTATTTATGATGGTGAATTACGAGCTGTCTTTCATTTAACTCAATGATGCTTTCTGTCTAGCTTGTCCATTCTTTCATAAAGATTCAAATGATGTGTGTGAAGGAGTTAAACTTATTTTCATCTTTGAGGCGAGCAAAGTGTGTTGTGTTGCCTAACATGATCTAATGCAACCTTGGCCTTGTTGTTCTTGATCCCTATGACAACGGTCAATCTACAATGTGTTGAACACATCTAATGTCATGATTATTTGTCGATTGCTGCAAATCTTTTAGGGAGACACACATAAATTATGTAGTGTTCAGGGCAAATCCTAGGCCCTATTGAAAGGTTAGGTAATGATTCCCCTCAAGGTGGTAGACAAAACCCTATCCTTTGCTCCCATTAAAGAAGAGGAAGAGATAATCCTTAGGATTATTATTTGTCATCTCGAGTAGGTGTCTTTTTGCTGCTATTGGTCCAATTCAACATAGGTTAGTTGTGTTGATTTCTGGTAGCATCGGATGTGCTCTAAGCCTCAAAATTTGCAGGGAGGCTTGGACACATGTATTCCAGAATATCCAGAAATCGTTTTGGGAAATTCCACTCAGAGAAGGTTTTATTAAAATATTTAATTATTTTTAATGGATGCCTAAGTCTAAACTTAGGAAATTAAAATAATTAAAGGGCATTAATTAAACTGGGGGTGAAACTTTTAGAAGAATACGAGGATCAAGCCAAAATGATCTGAGCCATTGATTAGGATCTAATCTGGGTCGTTGATTGATCAACGAGAGGATTATAAGAAGAGGCTTGATGGGCATTTGGAAGACACATCGAGTGAGATATCACAAATCAATTTTTTCAAGAGAGCAGCGCAGCAGTTGCCGAAGAAGAGATCGAAGTGATTTCTTGCAGTGAGGGGCAGGGATAGTTTCTGGAGGAAGATTTCCTGATTTGGGGATACATTGCAGAGGAGGCAGAGAGAGATCCAGAAGAGTCAACGTAGGGCCACGCCGAGGCAGTGCAAAGCCTGAGAGGAGATTTGAAATTTGCTAGAGAATCGAGTTCTAGAGCTAGAAGCGGGGGTGTGAGACCGGGAGGGCAGAAAGTTGAAGTTCCAAAGGAAAATTGATCAGCCAGAAGTCGTGACGCAGTCTCCACTAGTCGTGACGCAGAGCAACACAGAAACTGCGCAGAGGCAGCTAGGGGCTAGCCATTGAGTGGCTGGATCAGCACTGGATTGCTAGTGATAGTGTGAGGTACATCTCACTCATCTCTCTGTCAGTCAGATTCTCTGTATTGCATAGCTAGTAAGGCATCCAAAGATTGTATTTAGAAAACTACTGCTTAATAATACAAACTCTCAACTGCTGCACCGGTTTTCCCACATTGGGTTTTTCCGGGGACATTTGTCCAAAAACAACGGTTTCACTTGTGTTGTGTATTTCTTTCTTGCTCAATGATTGCTTCCGCATATAATTTTAATTGATGAAGGCTGCAGTGTATTAGTTTCGGTATTTGCTGTAGGATGCAGTAAATAATTTGTTCAGAAATTTAACAAATAGAAGAAACTTAATTAGTTGTTGCAGTAGAAATTTGGGTCTCCAAATTTTTACAAGTTGAGTAGCAATGCCTTCTCTTCTTAAAGTGTTCCAATTTCTTGAGTTTTATGATAATTTTCTTCCGTTGACTTTCTAATTTGACACTTGACTTTTATGATCGCTCTTCTTAAGTCATATGGTTCCTTTGAAAAAAATGATTTTATTAATATTCCAAACTGCAGGCATTGCATCTTATTGGTAAATTCTGGATATCGTGAAGAAGGGGCTTCTGGAAATTCCAGAAAGTAGAATAGGAATAGGAGAGGAGAGAAAGCCATAAAGGTCCAGGTTGAGACAGGCCACAAGTACAATATGAATATGGATGAATGCGAGGGAGCAGCCCAACTCTATGAATGTTGAAAAGGAGCTGGTCACAAGATTCCCGCTGTCCAACAGTTGGGTGCTACAGAGTCTGCACTGTTTGAACTTGAAACAATGTTGTTGTGAATATTATGACAAAATGATCTTAACCAGAAGATTGTTCTGAGATTTTTTAGTTGAGAAACCTAGGACAAGAAAACAGGGCTTAAATCCAATTTATTGGACACCATAGACAGATAATTGCAATGCCACATCTGTGCCCAGGAAACCTGTGATTGAATGAGAATCAATTTCTGGTTTGTGGACAATCATCTGATAGGAGTATGAAAATTTCTTAATACGTTTCATGGGCTAGCCCCTTTCATCTTTTTAATGATGTGACGTTGACGTTGGTGGAACTAACTAATTGAATCTTAAGTACTTGTGAATGAGCAAATGCTTATGCGTGATGACGCAAGGAATAATTTATCCTAACATGACACAGATTCAGAGGATGTGATGGCCTTCAATTGTTTGCATAGACCATAGAATCATAGATAGATAATTGCGATGCAACATCTGTGCCCAAGAAACGTGTGATTGAATAAGAACCAGTTTCTGGCTTGTGGACAATCATCTAGTGTGGAGTATGAAAAATCCTTAATATGGTTCATGGGCTAGCCTGTTTCATCTTTGTAATGATGTGACAATAAAGCTGGTAGAACTAACTAATTGAATCTCAAGTACTTATGAAGGAACAAATGCTTATGCATGACGATGCAAGGAATAATTTATCCAAACATGACACAAATTCAGAGGATATGATGGCCATTAATTGTTTGCATACACCATAGATAGATAATTGCGATGCAGCATCTGTGCCCATGAAACCTGTGATTTAATAGGAACCAGTTTCTGGCTTGTGGACAATCATCTAGTGAGGAGTATGAAAATTTCTTAATATGTTTCATGGGCTAGCCCCTTTCATCTTTGTAATGATGTGACGATGAAGCTGGTGGAAGTTGGAACTAGCTTAATTGAATCTTAAGTACATATGAAAGAACAAATGCTTATGTGTGACAATGCAAGGAATAATATGTCCAAACATGACATACATTCAGGGGATATGATGGCCATCAATTTCACATTGACATTAATTATAATGGCTGCTTTGATACAAAGTTGATGTTAATAGATATAGTAGGTCCTTGGCACTGGTTTAAAGCAATTAATTTGCTGTGTCAACCCTATTCTTAATTTACATAACTGCAATCCATTATGAACAGATTCCCGTGGAACTCCTGTCATGATCTTTAACAGCTTGGACTAGGAGAAACTTGCAATGCTGGCATCTGCATTTTCTTGAAACTTTGCTGTATTGACTTCACCAATAATGATAATGATTATAGAGAATCAATGTGTGTTGTTGAATCTACCTCCCAAATTTGGAAATAGTATCTCCCTGGGAAATGTATCCTGCAGATGTGAAATGCCCAGCACACATGGATCCAAAAACAATTAAAAGAGAAGAAGGTTAATGCCTACTTGTGCTTGCTTGCTGGAACCCCAAAATGTTTAAATAACCCGATCCTTCTATCAAAGTTGCAGGTATGTTGCTGTTCTGTGCATAAATTAACTGTCTCATTTTTCTCTCAAGTAGTTTATGAAATATCATAACTGTTATTGTTCTGTGCATATATGTTGCTGTTGCTGTTGCTGTTAGAGAATTTTATTCCCCTCTCAACTGGTCTATTGACTAGATCTCAACTAGCAATGTACTGTGGCCCTAAACTGAGAATATGGATACAAATTGCTATTCTATGCATAAAATTTATTGCTGTTCTGTTCTCTGTTGTGACCCTAGACTGAGAATATGCATATAATTTATTGTTGATTTGGATTAATTAATATATAGTTTAAATGCTGTGATTTGTTATATGATACATAACAACTTAAGTAATATGTTTCCCCCCTGGGCACGAGGTTAAACTGCTACTGGGTTCTATTATCCAAGCTCCATGTATGGGGCTAAAGATCTGTTTCTGGATCTGTCCACCCTTGTGGATGGATCAACAGATCCTGGGATTGGGCACGATTCAGATAAAGATCTGCCCAGGATCAGCTCCAAACTTCAGGAGGGTTAAAACCTGCAAAAATCTGATTGCAATAATCATCTGACAATCATTTGTTTGCTTGTGCAGCCCTTGGATTTCGAGGCTGCCTTTGACATTGACCGCAATCATGAATAAATGAATTGGAATCCATGGCAATGATAACAATCAGCAAGGGTTTTCTAGAAAAGCTGGATGGGCTGTCCTTTATATTACTATTAAGGAAGGAAAAGAGGCATGTTGCATTGGTTTTCGGGCTTGGGGAACAGTGGGGATGGGGGGATGTGTCCATGGGATGGCTAGAGCACACCCCCAAATTTTTCAGGGGATGGCAGGTTGGAGATAACAATTATATATATATATATATATATTCGATGGAAAACACATCTTGGGAGAACCCTCTGGGTGCTTCCCCTCATTTCGAAGATGGGACCTTGAGTAAACCGGCCGGTTCCTTTATTGGCCACTAGACATGAGCAAAATGTAGGTTAGCTTTAGGGAAACCTAAGTATATCTATTTTCAATTTGCAATAAGGTCCAGGAAGGGTCTATGAGATAGAGAACTTTCTGTATAACAACTTTTCTTCCTCATATTTCTTGTTAGTAGTGATGTGTTAAAATATAAAAGGCATTCCTTTCTCAATAGGTTTTGCAGATTTTTAGAGTTGTGTTGAGAATTACTATAAAACACTTTGGTTTTATAAAGAGATTAGGTTCATACTTCAGATTAAGAAGATGATTGATTAGGAGTTTATTCAAATATTTAGTACCCAATTAAAGTCACTAGTATTTGATTGTTTTCACAATTCTTGAGGTTGAGATAGTGTATGCACTAGACTTGAATGATTCTTGGAAACCCATGTACAATATGTAAACATTGAGATGATCCAAAAAACGAGAAGAACAAGAGCAATGATCACAAGGATCAGCCTTTTGAAATGTTGCATTTCTTGGTTTTTTGACATGAAGGCTTTGCTTGTTGTAATGCTGTTGCTGAAAATACAATATTCAAATTACTATAAACCAAAATAAAAACCCGTCATACAAAACCCATGTTTGGAGTTGCAACTAGTACAACATATTTAGATTTAGCGCAATACAAAATTAATGGATGGGAAAAATGACCATATTGTCCAATCATCAATGACCATGATTATCAAAATTGAAGATATATGCTTGGAATATCCTTGAACTCTACCCAAAACATCTTGAACTCTATCTGGAACATCTTTGAAATTTTCTGAAATATCATGTGGATGACCAACGTGTCCCCAAGTCCTTGTTGAAGTCCCTGCAGTTTGGGGATGTTTCCTAGGGGTCCCCAAGTCTTGGAAACACTGAAATGATGGGTATATGTTTTTTTTGGGGTAACAAAGCACCTTCCAACCCTTGAGTATACTCAGGAATTGTCAGAGGGTATTGTCGCTATCTTAGGGCATAGATACTATAATATCAATATTAAAGATTTCTTCAAATTTCTTGTCCATTAGGTCCTGTTGCCTCAAAATCTAGCAAGTCTTGTGAGAGGCCCACAAGACAAGGGCTAGACCAAGATACAACAATGAGATGGAGGCCATTGTCACCTCAACACTCCATCCCCTATTCTTTAGTGGAGTTTCACCACAAGGGAGGCTTCTTGGTTTTGGTCACCAAATAGATATTCTTAGGCAATAGTTCAAAGGCAAATGCTTTGATAGACTCAAGTAAGGCAGTCAGACTAAGGACAAGGCTCTATCCAGTGAAACAAGGAATAATGTGCTCTCCAAGAAACTTATCAAGAGTACTTATAACCTAGGGTTTGAGTAATTTGTTGAGTGAAGTTGTTGGCTTCTTGATCTCTTTCTCGGCGAACTCCCAGATTTTGTTGACCTGCAAGACCAACTTGATCCTTTCCTTCTAAGGACTATAGTTGGACAACCCCTCCAACTTGTCCTCATACTGGAGACCTGCCTGCAACTTCGACATTGTAGTGAGCCCTTCACTTACAATGTGATCAACTCCCTCTCATGCTGTACTTCGCTGCGCACAACTTTGATTTACTTACTTCCAAAGTAGCTCAAACACGCTTTGATACCATTTTGAATTTCCACGACCTTGGGTCTAGGTTAGAGTCTTAAAATCACCAACGCTACCAAACCAAGAATCTCAACCTTAAACTACTTTGCACAACGGAAATATAAAGCAATAAATCACATATGCACAAATATACACACTTTTTAACAAAATTGTACAATATTGTACAATCCCAATCTTCGTTATATTAAAGCAAATATAAATAATACAATAGTCTATGGTATACAAGATACAATGACAAACTTTGTTGCAACTTCGATGTCGTATATTTTCTTGCCGGTCCTTTGCTTCCGTATTGCTCACTAGTAGTGCCTTAGGCCATCAAGGCCATTACACATCGAGACTCCAGGAGGGTTGCCACCTAATATTGATGCATGTCACTTCTGCTGCTTGTACACGGGCTCATAAATTTGCTCTTTGGGTAGGCCTAATTCCCATGCTCCAATCTGCCCTCTAGTAGCCTCTTTCATCCATCAAAGAGCTACTCATAAGGCTGCAAACGTCACCCAATCACGCACCAAACAACGTTCTTCTTGTATGCTGCTCTAGGGCTACTTTGGATAACCAACACATTGCCCTCCAATAAGATCAATGGCCACCAATATTACATTGTCGATTCTGCTCCTAGGAAGACTCTTCACCTCCTTGGAAAGTCCTCCACACGGCACCAACAGGTTGCTAGAAAAACTGATCCAAAACAAGTCAAATCTTTGACTCAATACAAGACACAAATGTTGCTCCAAGTTTGTAGTACTGTTGTCCCTGGTTAGGGCATTGGCACATTGCAACAACCTTTACTGTTTCACCCAAACAACCATTAATTAACTGCGGTCTAGTCAAGGGAGTATGCCCTGATTTCCTGTTGCTTTTCTAGGCTTATACCACCCTCAAACAGGCCAGCGTAGGCACCTTTTTGAGGTGGTATGGCCTTCAACCTATCACAACTATCCTCCTGTACCTACGACCCACACAAAAATAGAGATAACACACCTTAAAGCTGCCCCACAGACCTGTGTTGACCTCTGTTGAAACTCAACTGTCAAGTCAGCGCCTTGGCCCTCTAACAGTAGCTTAGATACCCTTCAACGAACCCTAAAACAGTGCCCAACTGCCTCGCTATCTTTGCCTCTTTGCTGTGTCCTCAACAGAACTTTCAGCTCCCTTGACTGAGTTCTTCTTCACCTTCAATGAGCTTTTGTATTGCACTTTTGGATGGTAAACAACATCACTTCACCCTTTATTTATGTCCAACAAAGGGGCTCCAACGAATAGATGAAGGGACACATCTATTGGCTATACATCTAGCCTACATGACTTGAAAACCAATAATTAATTGTCAACTTCAAAAATTCATTTCTCCACTTCTACAACTCAGAATTCAACGATTCTCGAAGTGTTGGATTCTCCTTTCCTCCCTTTATCGTCACATGCCATCACATATAGAAATGTGCCTCCGGAATTGCCCCAAACATGATTGGGTGCAAAACCCCATACTTGGGTTCCAAGCCCACAAGTGACCCTTGTGGTGCTTTGTCCTCCAAACTCGGAACCCTAGGGCTTGGAATACCTCCCAAGCTACACAAATCAACATGCTAGTGCTACTACTTCTACAGTTGCAATTGGAGATGACAATGAGGAGGAGGAGGAGCCATGGGTTCCCCTGTTTGACTCTGATTCAGAGTCTGAGCTAGATGATGCTAGCTTCACTAGCAGTAGTGAGTAGCACTGGTGACTAGTGATGTTTTACAATTTACTTTTGTCGTAGAGGCCATTTAGAGCCTCCTTGGTTATGTGTTTTTGTTTTGATCTCTATATCATGTATGTATTGGACAGTTCACTGGTTGCCATTTTGATATAATGGATATATTCATGAGCCTACTTTTATCATATGTTGTCTTCTCTCTATATTCTAATGCTTTGTGTTTGGAAACATGAATGAAAATATTCAAAATTATGTTTTTCATAAAAAATAAATATTTAATGTATTTTTTACAATGACCAAGTCATTGAAATCAAACCGGCTAAGTCGATACCGAGTCAGAGTCAGAGTCGACCCTCGGCCAGTTCCGAACCCGAGTTGGACTTTTAAAACATTGGGCCCAAGGCCTTGTAGCACACTTGCCCAAGTTGCCAAAAATTCTCCAATGATTATGCCACCCGAAAATACGAACTTTGAGCCAATTTTCTTTGCAAAACACACCAAGTATTCAGTCCAAAAAATTTAGAGATGAACAAAGAGAAAATAAGGGCCAAGGAAGGCTAGCACTAGGCTCAATAGGGCTAGTGTTTGGCTAGAGAAAACCTAGGAGGCCTCGCGGCTAGGGATTGAGGCTAAGGAAGGGCTAAAAGGGGTCAAAAGGAGGGACAAAATGGAGAGCGAAGGCTTGGAAGGGAGGCCGAGAGGAGGACGAAGGAGACCGAGGGTTGGAGAGGGCTTTAAAGACCATGACAAGCCCCTTAGGGCAGCTGTCTAGGGTCAAGGAGGGGGACTGAGGCCTTCTAAGCCCACGACAAGGCCAAAAAAGGCCTTAAACTTCAACGCAAATCCAAGGGAGGAGGTCAAGGCCCTTAGGGGCTTATGACCAACCTCAATGAGACTAAAAACGATGATGCTGGGGCCACAAAGGCTGATGCAGGGCTAGGAGAGGATGATGCTGGCCCTGGAGAGGGTAGATTCAGCCCCGGGAAGCCCAAAAAATTGAAATGCTTGCTTCAAAAGATTAATTTGCTTAAGATCTGCAATTTTCTTCAGATTTTCTTCAATAGCTGACCTTGTAAAATTTTGGAGGCTAGATCTTGCCCTCAAGGGCCTAGATCTAACTCTAATCCAACTCTTCTCACTTGATTTCACTTGCATAAGTGATTTTATAAATACCCAAAACCCTAATATATACAAAAATCTCAAAACCCCAAAACCCCATTTACAAAATATATTATACAAATTCATTTACAGATGTACAAATATACAATGCTTTAAGAAAAGGAATTTTGAGAAATATTTTTTTTTAAAGATTTTTTGACAAATGGCTAAGTATACTTTAGAAAATAAATGCAAGCTACAACCTTAGTGAAGTTAGATAAACCATAAAAATATTTGAAGTCCAAACAAGGTCAACCTATGTCCACAATTTGTGAACTTGGAGCCCAAGGACTGGGGAACCTACAAACACTATATAATTCTTCACGTATAAACTGCTAGAACAACAATGAATCAGATCATCTAAGATAAGCCCAACGCTTATCAATAGAGTGTTTCTATCATCTACAATGAAATAACTATTTAATTAAAATTTAAATACAATATAGGAATGCTTGTACCCAACACATATTACAAATCAATAAACAATAAACACCATGACCTACACCCTAAAGTCCTTTTTATGATTCAAAAAATGTTCCTAGCAGGATAGTAGCATTGCATCAACTTTTCTGTGGAATTTTCTTAGCCAAACATCAGATGGCTTGAGACACAAATGATGCTTAATTTATAGATAAATCCTCCAGGTGGAAAAATAACAGTTAGTAGGCTTGATCCTCGTCAAAATAATCTTGGCAGTCGAAAAATATTTGATCATCTTTTAATCTCCACTGTTGAAAATATATGTTTTTGAAGAATTTTCGAATTTCTCATTTAACACATTTTTTATTAGCTCAAAAATAATTATTTCGAGCTAATTTCCTTAAAAAATTGACTTTGACTTAACTACCAAGGTCCAAGGGTCAAATTTTCTTGAAATTTCCAATATTTCCTTGTTGGGGGGCCTAAAAAAATTAATTTCTTTGATACCCACGAATTTTTCCACTTGGAAAATTTAATTTCTCTAAGACTCTAAATTTTGACTCTAATTAATTAAATTTCAGTTTTAGAATTTTAATTTATTTTTGCCAAAAAATTTAATTAATTAACACTTGAGGGGATTAATAATTTTTCCCCTATCTAATATTTAGCCATGGTGTCTAAGTATGAGAGACCATGCACTAAAATATTTGTTACATAAGATAATTACAATTCAACCCTCAAAGGGGGAACACCGTTCTGTATAGAGCCTCAAATTACACACCCAATTCTGTGACACAATATGATCTAGTAGACCAAGTCATTTGTAATAAAATAATTTAGCGAACTAGCTTAAATTATTCTCAAACCACTTTTACATAAGACTCATTTAAAACACTATGACTCACCTAAGACTTTGACGAAGAATTTCACCCTAGCTTTGGGGTGAGGTTGGAGGGAAAAACTCTGCCGACCATCCATGTTTAGAAACATAGATGAGTCAGTGAGACGAAAAACCTCCTAGAATGAAACTCTTGCCAAAATAATAGGCTTACCTAGGTTGTTACATACATATACGACCCTACTAACATCATTTACATTATAAATTTGCAGAATAGGTTTACAAAGACTGAATGAACTGATGATTGATGATCTAATCTTTGAAATTTTTTCGGCATATCCGCTTCCTTAGAATTTTGACAAAAAGTGTCCAACAGGGCTTATTTTTAGGTATCCTTGTATGTGTTTTTTGGCAGTAATTCTTTGTGATAGAATCTCCGGTAGGTTTGTGATAGACCTGAGGTATAAACCAGTGAAAGGAGGGCGAGTTTGTGGTGCGTTCTGTGGTAATAAAGTAGGGACAACAAGGAGTGTGGTAGTAATGCGCTATAGTAGCCCTAACCTCGATAAGTTGGAGACAAGCTTCTATAAATGAGTCTTGGACACACTTGTGGAAACCTGTGGAGGAGTCTATCTGCAAGTGTAGAAGGGACTATTAAGGTGTGAAGCTCTATCCAGAATAATGTGGAGTTTGTGGTATATATGATCAGTCTTTGAAAAGTAGATTGGTGTGGATTGTAGGGAATGTGCTTGTCGCAAGTGCAGGAATGCGTTGTAGTAGCCCTAACCTCGATAAGTTGGAGACAAGCTTCTATAAATGAGTCTTGGACACACTTGTGGAAACCTGTGGAGGAGTCTATCTGCAAGTGTAGAAGGGACTATTAAGGTGTGAAGCTCTATCCAAAATAATGTGGAGTTTGTGGTATATATGATCAGTGTTTGAAAAGTAGGTTGGTGTGGATTGTAGGGAATGTGCTTGTCGCAGGTGCAATGAGCTTGTATCCACAGGTTACTCAGACCAAGAGGTGCACACTTGAAGATAAGACAAAATTTTGCAATGGTATTGGTGTTTTATTGAGCTACAGTGGGAAAGGTATAGTGACAAAGACAAAGCACTGTGACAGTAGCAACATCAATAGTGACAATTGCAGACCAATGATTAACATGGTTTGAGTAGGACCAGATGAGCTAAAAACAATTGAAGACAAGGGAAGTGTAGGACAATGACTGTGATCAATCTTGAAGGAGTAAACTTGAGGGTTGCATGGTTGATGACGATTCATTGAAGATTTGAGGACCAAAAGGTTGTTTACAACAAATATAAGAAACAAGCTGATGTTGAGTTGGTGCCCAACTAGGAGATTGGTGTATATTGTGGGTTGTTGCCAACGAATTCTGCTGAGTTGGTGCTCATCTAGGAGATTGTTGTCTCCTATGGGTTGGTGCCCACGAATTCTATTGAGTTAGTGCTCAACTAGGGGATTGGTATCTCTCGTAGGTTGGTGCCTACGAAAGTTATAAGTTGGTGCTTATAGAGGATTGGTGTCCTCACTAGCTAATGTTATAAATTGAAGATCATTTACATGGGTTTCTTCTTCAAGTTTTGAGTTGCACTATTGATCTCTATATTCATATATTATGAATGATTGATTATGTGATGTGAATTCAATTTCAAGATTAAGCAAGTTAAAATTGTTAAAAGTAATGAAATACTGATTCACCCCCATCTCAGCATTTCCAACATAATATCCTATGAGAGGCACTCTTAGGCATATAAGGCCAAGAAAGGGCTTGCTAGATAGGTGTGATCAACAAGGAGCCACAAGCCTTAAAGAATCCCCAAGTTGAAGCATTAATGCTAGAGTAGGGTTTTCCTAGGGAAAAATTGCTTAGGGTTTGTGACATCAACACTAGGGAGGCTATTCCAACTGTGAGAAAGGGGAAGATTTTGATGTTATAAGGTTCAACTAGCAAGAAGAGCCTCAAAACCAGATAAGGACTTGACCTTAGTTGTATTCGGCCGTATGCCCTAGCCTTAGTGGTTTGCCTTGAATCGCATGAAATTTCAGGGCGAAGATTTTATGGCAAAAAATTTTAGGGTTAAAATTTTAGGACTCGAAATTTTAGGGCCAAAATTTTAGGACGAGAAGCAAAAGGATATTTTTGAAGTTTTTGATTTTTGACCATCTATGTGGAACCCAATGCCTACTTCTTAGGTGATGGAGTCTAAGGGAAAAATTACTATGGAGATATTAAACCCTAGAAGGGAGTTGGAGGGAAACACTAGTTTTCCTCTTTCAAAACCCTAGCTATCATGCTATGAGGGGATAAAATCACGAAAAAAGCTCTATAGGAGGTTCTCAAGTGATGTTCAAGATTCTCCAATTAAAACATAAAACATTTTATACCAAAATTCCATATAAAGATATGCAATTGAACAAGAAAGTAGAAAACCCTAGGAAATATATTGCATGCATTAATCATTAAAAGATATTCAACAAAAATACTCAAGATATCCATGAACAATCCTTCATTACCCCAAAGTGATGTCTCCACAACAAGGACTAGTCTTCAATAGCAAAAATATCCACAAAGATCACATCTCCACAAAAGTACCAGGCTACAAGAGCTAGGCCAAAATATCTAAGGAGGCCAAAATAGTCCACAAGTGATGATCGAATGTAAGAATGAGGTGACCTTTATTTATGTGAGGTCTACCTCATCTAATTTTAGCTAATGAAGCCCCTAAACAATTTTGATATTGAATAAACATAAAATAATCCTTGGGTTACAAGCCAACCCACTAGCTCAATGTGAAAATATTCCTAAATAGACCCTCATGTGTGAGTCATAACCATCTAAATGATGATGTCATGCCCTTTTTGGGCTCCAAATGCCATGTTATAGTGAGATGAAGGCTGAAGGTGTCTCCATGTATCATGGTTATCCATCATTTGAGGAATATTCCTCAATTTCGACCTCAAAACAACTTCAACAGTCCCAAATCTAGCTGGGGTGCCCCCATGTCATCTCCATGGGTGTTTAATGGTCAATGTAGTGCTCCTCCTCTCCAATGTTAGGGCTCCATCAGGTGTATTAAGCCCACCCTAGTAATCTCATGGAAGACCATCCTCATTCAGGCTTTGAATCATGGCATGCCCATTAGGTAGTGTCAAGGCCAGCCTGGGGGCATGCTAGGTCCACTGGTTCAGTCATCAAGAATCCTTTGTGCTGGGTCAAAGAGGATCAACGTCGGAGGCTTTTGGGGACTGTTTTTGGGCTATTTCCTTCACGCCTGCGAGAAAACTAGGGTACCTATTGCAACAACTAAGATCGAATTGCAGAAGTCAAGTTATGGCATCATTTGGCATACGTTGCAAGCCAAGTTTCCAAGAGGAAAGGATCATTTCGAGCGAAGGAGAAAAGAGGAATAAATCACCATCTTTCACACACTTGCAAGAGCTAGGGTTTCTACAAAGCTGTTGGGGGTTGAAGTTGCTGGAGAAGCTGCTGGGGTCGAAGTTGCAGAGATTTCTAGGGTCGAAGTTGCTAGATCAAGGAGGAAGGATTGACTTGGTCTTGGAGGGGACTTTGACAAGGGTCCCAGGTCTTGGAATTTGTCATATGAACATTCTATAAGAAGAGAAGAAATCTAGTGGGTTTTCCTCTCAAGAGGAAAGGTTTTGGCCTTGGATGATAGCCTATATCTTGTGTCCTCTTGTCTCATTGATCTTCATTGTTTGATAGCTGTTTGATGATAGAAAACACAATAATAATCAAGTTAAAGAAGAAGCTAATCAAGTTAAGTAGAAAGACATCGCAAGCAGTTATCAAAATAAGAAAAATCACCTAATCTAGTTGCCCTTAGATTTCTCAACATGGTATCAGAGCTAAGGTGACAATTCAAGAAGAGGCAACTTGAAGATCATATCATTGAAGAAGGATACATAAGGGCCGAGCACAAGGAAATCATTGAAGAGGTCTAAGGAGCTTCAAAGAGTACTCATCTCAAAAGATCACATCATCACAAGGAGAAGAAGACCTCAAAGACCCTACCTCCACTCAAAGAAAGAAGGACTACACATTTGAAGCATCTTGAAGTCTCCATATTCTACATTTCTACATCCCAAGGAAGAAAGAAGAAGCATTGCCATCATCATTAAAGAAATCAAGGTGATTTCCCTCTATTTGAAGAAAGGATCACATCTCAAACATATTTGAAGAAAGACATCTCTAGAAGAAGAAGTACTGTCATCATTAAGGAAGCAAACATCATCAATCATCATCAAAATTAAGAAGCTATCAAGTTGAAGATATGATCATCAAAGGAGCATCTTCACTTGACAAGTAAGTATCTTTATATCTATGTTTGATTCTACTATCTAAATGACTCCATTCTGCTAGGAAAGCAATAAATTGGTTGGGTCATCAAATTTCCTTGCGTGGGTTAAGGGTTCAATCTCCAAACCATCACAAGAGGAAGCTCAACACTATCGAAGTATATGAAAGGGGAAATAAGGGCTCAAAGAATCCTCATAGAATTAATCAAGGATTCCCTCATTCCTTATGTAGCAAAATTGGAGAAATCAAAAGAAATCTATGATAAGCTAGTAGAATTGTTCCCTATAAGCATCGTTGGAGAAGATATATCTTTGAGAACTGAGCTATACAAGATGAAGGTATCAAAGGAAGAAGGGATATCCTCATACCTTATGAGGGTGTCACAAATAAGAGACCAACTACAAGAGTTGGGGGAAATAATGTCTGATAGAGAAATGACCACCATCGTGCTCAATGCACTACCTGATGAATGATGCAACTTTGTATAAAGTATCTATGGAAAGAAGGAAGCCACTCCATTCAGTGAACTTTGGTCATTATGTAAGATTGAAGAAACTAGGTTGAAGGCAAAGAGCGATGTTGGATCAAACGAACAAGTTCAAGCATATGCTGCCACGACCAAGAGAAAAGGAAAGTTTGGAAAGTCTGGTCCTCAGAAAAAGAAGAAGATTGATATGTCAAAAATACAATGCTATGAATGTAATGAATATTGGCACTTTGAAAGGAATTGTCCCAAACTCAAAAAGGACAACAAGAAGAGAACAGAAAGAAATGAAGCCCATGTTACCGAAGAAGTGGAAGAATTAGAAAAGGAGACAAAGAAGGACGAAGTGAAAGATCTCTACTATGATTGAGATAATCTCCTTCACTTAGTTCTTTTCAGTTTTATAGAAGATAGCATTCATGATGGGAAGCATCACTAACATCAAGATGCATTAGAGTTGAAATAGAGATGACATTGTCATAGAAGCTTGGAAAGAAAGCTGAAGTAGAAGTCTACATGGTTGTAGCAGTCATCATGATAGAAAGAAAGTAGTTCATGGCATCTCCATTGGAAGCATATAAGGACAACCGATGTAGCTTTATATATGGTTGGAAGAAAGTCATCTAGCATGATAGAAGATAAAGAAAGGTCATCATACATCATCATTGGAAAGGAGCATTTGTAGAATGAGGATCATCGAGATCCTCCAATAGAATCTTTATGAGAAGGGTCACTTGGAAGAAGCAATTGTCTCACAAATAGTCTATATTCCAACTTGTGTGGGATCCACTGGTTAAGAAGGATGATGATATGATGACAAAACTGTGCAGCATGTCAAGTTGGTTGGAGAACTCTCATCTTCAAGGAAGCTGCTGGAAGGAAGTCTAGATGACCAAGAAAAGGAAGAGGCATGGTAATAGATAGATAATGTCATGTCATCATATGATTGTAGATAGTATGGGTTAAGATGCTCTATCTCATGAGCATGATGAAAGAAGAAGAATCTCTTCCATTATAATGATGCATGAAGGCCTGTAGACAATGTGCCTTGAACTCTTCTACATATTGATAAGATGAAATCAACATAATATGACCTCATATGGAATGTGCGGTAGTAGATAATCATGGTTCCTATGTTGAAAGAACCATGTAAAGAAGATCTCGAGGAAAACAATATGTGAAGAAAGGAAGAAGAGTTCGTGAAAGATGCAACTATAGTCACGTAAGATAAGACGAGTGATCAACATCCAATAACTAGAGGAATTAGCTATGACATCTCCATGAAGAAGGTATAAAGACACTGATAAAATCTGAAAAAGAAGAAGGCCCTTGATATTGAATGTCTTGGAGATGGAGTCACTCATGTGCAGGATGTTGATGTTGCATAACACTGATGTCATGACGAAAGGCCATCATAAAAAGGTAATTTTGATTTGATGTTCATTTTATGTTTGAAATCATCTGGATCGGTTGAAACAGGGCTACCAAGAGAGAGTTGTAGATGTCACCTACAACTAGTACTCATGTGATTGGATGGAAGATCCTGAAAGAAATGTGACTTGGAAGAGGTAGCCGTACGAAGAAAAGCCAAATGTGGACTAGAAGATCACTTTTCGATGAAGAGAAAGATGACATGACTATTGGTTCAACCCTATGGTTCATTGAAGGAAAGTGATGGATGGTCGATGCCCTACGAAGAAGATCTAGAAGATGAAGGGTCCATGATGAAAAAGTTGAAGTTCATGACATCGAAAGGAGGATCCCTACATGAAGTTGATAATACCACGATTCTCACCAAAGAGTAGAGCGTTGTTGTTGGGAACAAGTCCCTAGTTAAGAGGGAGCTTGGGCAAGTCCCTGGTTAAGAGGGAGCTTGAGTATATTCCTTTAATAGGAACAAGTATACCCTCCCTAGTTGAGAGGGAGAGATAGACACATTATTCTTGTCTTTATGTTATGAAGAAAGAATGCAAGATTGGGTAAGCATCTGAGATTGATTCTGATAGTATTTGAGGATGTGGTATGGCATCTAATAGGCAAGAGTAGTCGAAGAGGAAATACCTTGAGGATGTGTTATTCCAAGACAGGAATTGTCCTAAAAGGACATACCCTTTGAACACCCAGGTGGGGCATGTGCCTTGAGAGACAATGATAAGGAATAATTCGAAACGATCAAGAAATG
The DNA here is from genome assembly GCA_031772625.1 of Pinus tabuliformis. NCBI lineage: Eukaryota > Viridiplantae > Streptophyta > Pinopsida > Pinales > Pinaceae > Pinus > Pinus tabuliformis. The sequence goes on from CM062808.1 coordinate 517,104,538, forward strand.
ATTTGGATTGATCCATTAAGGGATTAATGGCTGAAAATTCAAAGTCATTAGATTCAAGTGAAATTAGCGCCATCGCGTAGCGCTCAGGAAAACGATTCCAACACAACTTGAATGGCAAAATCCGACTACATATGAAGAAGTTATGCAAAGTCAAAGCTTTTAGGGCAAACTCCAAAAGGTCAAAGTCAACTGATCAAAGTCAAAGGGTCAACACATGGTTCTAGAGGTCAAAGTCAACACTTGGTTCCAGATCATGGTTCCACAACTAAGGGTGTCAGGATGCCACATGGCATCACTAGATGGTGCCAAGTGGCAGACAATGATTGGAGCAAATGGACCAATATGATGTTGATAATTGGTGTTGACTAGGTGGCAATTGGCCCTAACACAGGGTAACATGTGGCTTGTCTCGATTGATCAAAAGTTTGTTAACTGGATCGACAAACCGGACGGGATTTGATCCCAAGACCTTCGCATTACAAATCTGACACCTTCCATTGGGCTACGTTAGTGGCATGTTAAATAACCTCCGTCGATTATATTTATTGTGGTTATGATATGGATTGGCATAAAAAAAGGTGGAGCCCGCCATTGTTGGCGGCTCTACCATATCTAACTCCGCCATAGTTATCAACTCATCTCTATTCTTCGCCATAACTATCCAAACTCTGCCATACCTCTGCTATATCATAACAAATGCAATGGTGGAAGGGTGTTAACGTACAAACGTGGTACATGGTGTTAAAAATGGCGCCAAAGTATTTTTAATATAACATATGTTATATGTTGTGCATTAAAATGCTAACCTAATATATGGTGGAATGGTTCAAAAGTTACATGGGAGGATAATATGGAGGGATAAGGATATGTGGGAGTGGAATGTGGATATGGTGATAAACCATATCACATAAAAAAATATTTTTATTATATGCATTGAATCGTATCACACCACCACGGCAAAAAGGTCGAGATTTGACCCCTCGACTTCTCGTTTTTTTGTTATAAAATTTCGTGATTACACTACAATAGGTACAAGTTATATTTTCATGCAGCAAGAGGAGTGTTTATGCAGGCAGTGACAGACCATCGAGACAACCAAACTTTGAAGAGACATTTCGGGAAAACTAGGAAGCCTTTTTCAAATCCGAAAGTTGCTACAGGATCCAGAGACAGAGCATGACACAACAAAGTTAGTTTGGATTGTAGTTAAAGCATTTTATATGTACTTTGATGGATTTTGAAAACTTTGAATAAAAAGGCCTCCCATTAAAGACCGGGCTTGAAGAGGTGGGCTTTAAGATAGCTGAACTTTGTTATCAACTTGCTGGTGTCATTTTCTCTTATGTGTTTGGTTATTGCTCTTTATTTGCCGCTAATTTTTCTTTCATGTTGCCCATGTCTTTTAAATTGAGCTTTGTTTAACAATGATTTTAAATACATGCAAACACTTTTTAAAATGTTAATGAACCAGTATCAATTTCGATCGGGATTTCAAATCAATTGGGATCAGAGCGGTTATTGATAGTTTGGTTTAAGTGTGCATGATCACCAGGTGAAGGAGCATTTATCAAAGTAGACATGGCTAAAGGCTTGAAACAAGGAAGGATGCAAAATTTGGAGAACATTTACCACAACCTTCAACTGGAAAATGCAGGGCTCAAGAAACTACTCAAAGCTGCAAAAGACGGGAAGCGAACATTGCGTCTTGAGTTGGAAAAGGCCAAGAAAGAGCATGTTGGAGAAAATTTTGCTGTACCTCGCGTAATCAGAAATGATGAGATGTGTGTACATTCAGAGAATACGTCATATGTGCCAGCCACTGAAGATGAGATTGGGGATGCCTCCTATGCGCCAACCATGCAAGAAGATCGGCAAGAATCTTCGTCTGGTAGTAAGGCATGCGAGATGTCAGGTCAAAGAATGCACACAAAATCTTCATGACATGTATGTGCCAGAGACGATCATCCAAGGTATAATAAAGTTAATTGTTCCAACATTCCTTTTGCTTTTAGGAAGATTGGCGATGTGAAAAGTTTATGGCATAGAAAGCCGTGCACTTTTTGTGGGTTGTCTAACCATTGCGTTGCCAAGTGTTAGAAGAGAAGAACTTTGTACATGAAGATGATGGCCATGAGGAAGGAGGCAAAGTATGAAGAGAGTATTTCAAGTTTTCATGACGAGAAGAAAGATCTGAGATGATCTTGCTTGTACTGCAAGAAAGATGGTCATGACAGAGAACACTGCTGGAAGCTACACCCTGAACAAAAGCCTAAGCAGTTCGAAGATCAAAAAAGGAAGCGAAAGGTCAAGTAGGAAGTGGGTCGAACAACACAACAGAATCATGTACCTGAGTCCGAACACGAGACTCGTATTTTAGAAGTGGGAATGAGAAGTGAAAGCTTCCCACTCATGTCTGCGAAAGTGAGCAAAGAAGCTGATTTGAAGCAAGAAAGCGAGATGGTGGCCACAGGTAGATCTGACCATGCTATGCTTCAGGAGATAGCAACATTGTGACATGAGGTGTTGTTGTGCAGACTTGGCAAGAAGGGTAAACAGATTGGTTTGTTTACATTAGCATCTTTGTTCTTATTATTGCTATTGATGTGTTGTACATGGGTTATGGCGAAAGAAATAGAAACAGAAAGATGTGGAAACATGTAGACAACTAACAATGTGTTTTCAGTTGTGATGGTGGTTTTACAACTGATTGTGATGAGACAAGTGCACAGGACAAAATGGCTTGGTGATACAGGACAGGTGGAGGAACATTGTCTTCACGTCAAAACCAAGTAAAGCCTTTTGGTGGTCCAAAAGGTCTTAGTGGGGAGGAATGATTAGGAATAATCCGAAATGATCAAGAAATGATCCGGATTGATCCAAAAGGGATTAATGGCCAAAAATTCAAAGTCATTGGATTAAAGTGAAATCAATGCCATTGCGTAGATCTCAGAAAAATGATCCCAACGCAATTTGAATGGGCAAAATCTGACTTCGTATGATGAAGTTATGCAAAGTCAAAGTATTCAGGGCAACCTCTAAAAAGTCAAAGTCAATTGGTCAAAGTCAAAGGGTCAACACATGGTTCCAGAGGTCAAAGTCAATGCATGGTTCCACATCTCGGGATTTTGCGTTGCCATGTGGCATCACCAGATGGCACCAAGTGGCAGACAACGATTGTAGTAGATGGACCAATATGATGTTGACAAGTGGTGCTGATTGGGTGACAATTGGCCCTACCAGAGGGCAACACGCGACTTGTCTTGGTTGGTCAAAAGTTTGTTAAGTGGACCAACGGATCGGACGGGATTCGATCCCAAGACCTTTGCATTACAAATCCCACGCCTTACCATTGGGCTACGTTAGTGGCTTGTTAAATAACCTCCGTCGTTTATATTTATTGTGGTTACGGTATGGATTGGCATGAAAAAAGGTGGAGCCCGCCATTGTTGGCGGCTTCGCCATATCTAACTCCGCCATACATATCTATTCGCCATAGTTATCAACCCATATGTATTCTCTGCCATAACTATCCAAACTTCGCCATACCTCTGCTATATCATGACAAATGCAATGGTGGATGGGTATTAACATATAAATGTGGCACAAGGTGTTAAAAAGGGCGTTAAAATCTTTTTAATATATCATATGTTATATGATGTGCATTAAAATGCCAACGTAATATATGGTTTAATGGTTCAAATGTTACGTGGGAGGATAATATGGAGGGATAAGGATACATGGGAGTGAAATGTGGATATGGTGATAAACAATATCACGTAAAAAAAGATTTTTATTATATGCATTGAATCGTATCACACCACCATGGCGGGGAGGTCAAGATTTGACCCCCTGACCTCGTTTTTTGTTATAAAATTTTGCCATTGCACCACAAGAGGTACAAGTTGTATTTTAATGCAGCAAGAGGAGTGTTTATGTAGGTAGTGATAGACTAGCGAGACAACTAAATTTTGGAGAGACATTCCGAGCAAATCAGGGAGCCTTTTCCAAATCCGAAAGTTGCTATAGCATCCATAGACAGAGCAGGACACAATAGAGTCAATTTGGATTGTAGTTAAAGAATTTTTATATGTACTTTTGATGGATTTTGAAAACTTTGGATAAAAAGGCCTCCCCATTAAAGACCAGGCCCGAAGAGGTAGGCTTGAAGATAGCCGAACTCCGTTATCAATGTGTTGGTGTCATTTTCTCTTATGTGTTTGGTTATTGCTCTTTATTTGCTGCTAATTTTCCTTACAAGTTGCTTATGTCTTTTAAATTGATCTTTGTTTTAACGGTGATTTTAAATACATTCAAACACTTTTTAAAAAGTTAATGAACTAGTATCAATTTAGATTGTGATTTCGGATCAGACAATGCTGATGGTGTCTATCAGTCATTTGTGTCGCCAACACTGTGCTCTGATCTTGTGGAGAGATAGAGCTGTTAGTCAAGGCCTTGCTTTGTGACAATGCTGGTTGGTATAATGAGATGCAATGAGATAAGTTGAATTAATAGCTTATGAGATGGCTTGCCAATCCGACTCTTATGAGAATTATTTAGTTTGAGAATAACCAAGTACCTTGTATGAATTATGAATACCTCCCTAGTTAAGAGGGAGTGTTGAAATATGTAAATAGGTTCGGTTTTCATAATGACATATGTAATCATGATTTTATGTATTTGATGTAAATAAGAAAAATAATTTTATTATTGTCATTCTTGATGCATGGGCTTCATGCTCAATGTTATTTTGTTTAGGTCAAGCACCCATTGAGTGCTTTTAGGGCTTGTCATTAAGTCAATAAGTCAATTGGGTCATTGTCATGTATGGAAGACCCTTTTGGGCATGTTGTATATTGTCAAGAAAAATTTAAAGTGTCAAATAGACCCTCCAAGACCTTGTCAATAAGCAAAGATCAAGTCGGCCTCCAAACAACGATTTGACCTAGAAGAGAAGCCTATATATTAGAGATTTCGACCTCACTTGAAGCACACACACTCACTCACACAAGATTCAATCAAGCAAGAAAAAGAGACCAAAAAGGTGCAAAGAAGTGGAGGTCTAGAAGAGTAAGAAGAAAGCAAAATTTTGGGACTGTTTTTGGGCTATTTCCTTCACATGTGTGAGAAAACTAGAGCACCTATTGCAGCAGTTAAGACTGAATTGCAGAAGTCAAGTTAGGGCATCAATTGGTATACTTTGCAAGCCGAGTTTCCAAGAGGAAAGTATCAATTCAAGCGAAGGAGAGAAGAGGAAGAAATCACCATCTTTCCCACACCCGCAAGAGCTAGGGTTTTTGCAGAAAAAGCTGCTGGGGGTCGAAGTTGCTGGAGAAGCTGTTGGGGTCGAAGTTGCAGAAACTGCTGCGGTTGAAGTTGCAGGGATTGTTGGGGTCGAAGTTGCTAGAGAAGTTGCAGGATCAAGGGGGAAGGGTTGACTTGGTCTTGGAGGGGACTTTGACAAGGGTCCTAGGTCTTGGAATTCGTCATACGAACATTCTATAAGAAGAGAAGAATTCTGGTGGGTTTTCCTCTCAAGAGGAGAGGTTTTGGCCCTGGCTGATAGCCTATATCTTGTGTCCTCTTGCCTCATTGATCTTCATTGTTTGGTAGCTGTTTGATGTTAGAAAACACAATAGTAATCAAGTTAAAGAAAAAGCTAATCAAGTTAAGTAAAAAGACATCACAAGCAGTTATCAAAGTAAGAGAAATCACCTAATCTAGCTGCCCCTAGATTTCTCAACACATTTTGCAAATCGAACAGTATATTTATATTTTTTTATTCTGGTGGTTTACTAGCCATATCCATATCCTGACTTTTAAAAACTCTGTTGGATTCATATCTGTATACTGTTATCTTGGGGATTGTACAACAACTGCTTATCTAGCTTCATGCACTGGACTCACTAGGGCTCTACCTGAAGTTCTCCTTGTTTTGAGCAATGGCATACCTTTCAGTTTCCACAACCACAGTGAAAATGATTCATGCAAATGTTGCAAACTTGTTTTAATGTAACTTATTTTAGGTGTCTCAGTCATTTCTCTTGTTCTTAATTCCAGATATGCAGCTGGAGATTCTGAAAACTGAACTTACTCATGTGCAAGCTGACAGCATAAGAGCTTCCCAGGAAATTGAAAATCTGGCTGCAAAAGTTGCAAAAGGTTTGTTTATTCAAATATTAATTCATGCTTATAATCTAGTGCCTTATAGCTGTTAATGTGTCTGGATTCTTGATATTCGTTTTCATTTCAACTGCAGATGCCAATTACCTTGAAGACGAGTTGTTAAATTTGGAGACATACCTGAAGTTTTTAGACGTGAGTACGTTGACCTGATATACTTTAACATGAATTAAAAAGTACATTTTACAACAATTTTTGATATCCTGAATGTATGAGTTCAGGCGTATTGTTAAAAAAAAGATTTTATACAGCATATGGTGGCTTCAAGTTTCAGGGAAGAACACTGCTCATTGACATCTTTGAGATTCTTTGATGAATTTTTCCTGTTTAATGTGTTGATGCATTTCTGTTGGTAAATAGAGGCTTAAACACAGTCTCTGTGTTTTTTTGTTCGCAGCCATTGTACATTAACAAGCTGGAAAATGACCTAGGAGCTACGATGATTATATCTAACTTGAATATTACTAACTATTCGTCCTCACGATTTAAAAGCTTCCTAGGATGCATTGAGAACATTGAAAGATTATACAAGTTTAGGAATCACATATATAAAATCTATCAAGTATATTGCAGGGTTTCTATTATGTCAAATAAAGCTTATATTGAATCTCAGGCCATTTGCATCGTAATGTTTTTCTTCCATGGATGCCATTTGTTTTGGACTACCAATACAAATTATCCGCTGTCTCAAATTCAATGCTTATTCAATATGCAAAGATTACATTGGATATAAGGAGATAGAGCGGAGATTGAAACAAACCTAAATTTGAGGTTATGCATTTGGCACATACCTCAAGATTTATCTCCTGAATATGGAACTTACATGATTCACAATATCTTGGAACTTTTGATATAATTAGCTCATGCTACTTTACTTTCAGGTTAGCTTGTATAAAACCATGGTACTATGCTTATGGTTTATTTAGTTTTCAAGGTTTTGAAATGAATGTCAATATCAGATGAAATAATTAGTGCTTGCAATAAACCCTCGAAGATTTGTACCCTAATAGACTAAAAATGTATCTGTTTGAATTTACCTCTCAAGCTAGCAGGCTATTCTTCACAGGAGGTCAGCTTTTTCAATGCCTAGGAGAAGGGCACACACCTGGGTTACCATCTTTATACCTGTTTTTGAGGTAGTTACACCAGTAATGGGGGTGTTTAATTACACCAGCAGTGAGGGTGAACTTTTTGAGAGACTTCCACTTTTTTCACTCACAGAAGAGGAGTGTTCACGCTCAAAGAGGTCCTCAACCTATCTTTTGCACTATTTTCAAGGTAAAGGGAGGTTATCTTGATGAGTGCTCTAATTCTATGGAGTTGAACCCTCCATGATGTCTTGTTTAATGTTTACTTCAAGGGGCATCCTGCATCTAAGGGTGGATGTGTTGATTTTCTAGTGCAATTAAGACTAGTATAGTTTTTTCAAAATTGATAACTACTTCGAATGATACAATTTGTCTTCTTATAGAATTCCAATCATTAAGCAGTTATACATGAAAAAATTCAACCATTCACTTTCTACAATAGAGCAATAGAGATAAAAGTAAACAGTGAACAAGAGACGAGACAAGAGACACTAGATATTAGGCTCACAGCCAGGGCAAAACCCACAAGGGGAAAACCCAACCAGTCTTTCCTTATGAGAGACAGAATTCAGTTCATCAATAGTACATCAGAATATTCCAACAAGATTCCAAAAGTCTGACCTCAAAATATCCAAGTAAAAACTAGTCAACGAAGAGAAAAAGTCAATCTTGGTCAAAGTTTGATCTGCAACAATAGGGACGGATTTTGGCCTGTGGAAGCTCTGAACAGGAGGGCTGAAATTCAGTCAACCTCAGTCAATAAGTCTGTTGCAATTTTTGGTCAAATGCCTTTGTCAAGCTTGCGGTCAACCCAAGTCAACGAGCCAAAACTAGGATGGAATCTCGCTCAAATCAAGTCAACAAGTCTCTGCAATCTTCGGCCTTCCAAGACAGTCAAAATTTCGGTCAAACAGATGCAAACTAGCCCAAGTCAACGCTGGTCAAACGTTGGAAAAGAAGTTGGTCAACGCAGATAGAAAAAGACTCCTTGACTACTTCAGACATGTTGATGAACCTCTGCAATTTCAGATCGAATTGTTTTGTGATGAGATAGTGTCAAATGAAGTCCAATGAGCCTCTATTTATATGTGATTTTGGAGTTGGCTTTTCTCACATGTGGGGCCGAATTGTCCTTCTCAGGTTGACTTGGTCAAACATAAAACTTCGAAGTTCCTCTATTAATTTGTCAATGAAAATACCGAACATAGGTACCCAATTTTTCAGCACTCCCTCTTAGCTAGGGAGGTACTTTTCATTCTTTCTCAAGATCAATCTCCCCAACCAATTAATAGGTCTCACGGCCCACACCCTAAGGGGGAGATCACAAGTACACTTCTTTCTCTCTATCCATATCAATCTCTCCGATTAATCCATAGGTCTCTTGGTCCACAACCTAAGGGAGAGATCAATAGTCTCATCATAAGGAAAGATACACAACATCCAACACATCCCAAAAGCCACAACCCCATGGCATTCAGGTCAGTGCCGTACTGATTAGTGGGATCAATCAATGAGGCCAAACCAATCATACATGATACATCTCCCTGACCAATCCATAGGTCTCTTAGCCCACAGCCTAAGCAAGGAAACTCGAGATCAATCGCCCTCACCAATCCATAGGTCTCCCAGTCACTGCCTAAGGGAGAGATCACACAATCAGTGTCCCCGACCAGATTGGTCTCTTGGTAAAATCATAAGGGATCATTCTATGCCTCAGAACCAAGCTCTCTAACCAGACTCACTGGCCTTCTGGTCAGTTGACCTAAGGGAGTGAAAATCTTCTCGGCCAATCCATAGGTCTCTCGGCCACAGCCTAAGGAAGATTGTCCATCATATGAAGTTGTGCGTTCAATGCTCCCTCTCTCTTAGAGGGTTCTTAACAACACCAAGTTGTTCTTCAACTCCCCTCTGGACAATATTCCGGATGTAATGATACTTGATCACAATGTGCTTTGACTTGTCGTGGAACACCGGCTTCTCAGAAAGCTTCACACAACTTTGATTATCACAATATATAATGGTCGATTCCAGCACTTGATCAAACAAACCAACAAACAATTTTCGAAGCCACACAACTTCACAATAGGCTGAACATGCAACTATATACTCAGCTTCAGCTGTACTCAGAGCAACAAAAGTTTGCTTTCTACTAGACCATGAAATCATAGCAAAGCCCAAGCCAAAACAAAATCCAGAAGTGCTCTTCCTATCATTCGAGCTTCCTGCCCAATCAACATCAGTATATCCATGCAACTGCCATTCTCCATGAGAAGCATATCTCAGACCATATTCAACGGTACCACGCAAATATCTTAGAATGTGTTTCACTGCAACCCAATGCACATGTTGGGGCTCAACCAAGAATTGGCTTAACATGTTCACAACATAACGAATATCAAGCTTGGTGTTCACAAGATAATTCAATGAGCCAATCAATTTGCATTACATAGAGAAATGAATCAAATCAGAATCACATTCCCGGGTTTTCTTCAAATTCGTTACCATCATGCCAAATCTTTGAAGGATCATAATAATGTACTTTCCTTACCAACAAATATTCCATCAAGTTTTTGCCAAATTTCCAATCCCAAATAGTAGTGCATGTTGAAATTTCTAAGTATGACATGTTAGAAATCCCTACTGCATTATCTGGTTTATTTCCCCTACTTGTTTATTCCATTACCAAGTTATTTATACATATAATTACTGAAATAAACACAAATGCAGCCTTAACTCATATACAGATCATCAAATGAAATGCTGAAACAAACACACAAGGGACACCATTATTTTTGGACAATCGTCCCCATAAAAACCCAATGCAGGAAAACCAGTGCAACAGTGCCAAAATTACTCACCCAACAGAGATTGTTACATGACAGTAATACCTCTTCTCGGAGACATATATTTAGCCTCTCAGCTCTACTCTGCCCCACGAAAATCCTTCCGGCGCTTCCTCTTGGCTTTGCGTCAGCCCTGCTAGCCTCAGCGTAGCTCCTGAACCCTCTGCGACAACCTTTTGACTCTCTGTGTCAACTCTTTGGCCCTTTGCATCACCCACGCAGGCCGTTCAGCTTCTGTGCAGTCCCTAGTTGCCTCTATGTGGCTCTTGCTGTCTCTGCATAGCTTTAGCTGCCTCTACGTCAGCCTCTTCAGTCATTGTGCTGACCCTCTAGCACTATCTCTACCTCTCTGTTATGTACTCACTGCCCCTCACTGTAACAGATCACTTGTTCGAATTTTCTTAGCAAGCCCCGCTCTAGAAAATCGAACTGACTGATCAATCTTGGTGTATCTCCAACTGACCCTCAAGCCTCCTCTTATACTTTTCCTGTTGAGTCTTCAATGACCGAGATTAAGTCTCTAATCAACGGCTAAGATTAGATTTGGCTTGATCCATGTCATTTAGAACATTCTCACCTAGTTTTATATTAATACCTATTAATATTTTAATTTTCCTAAGTTTAGATTTATGAACCCCATTAAAAATATTAATTATTTTAATATCTCTCTAATCGGGTGGAATTTCCCCAAACCATTTCTGGGTCTTGGAGATCTTATGTGACTTAGCCTCTCCACCAATTTTCATGGCTAGAGCACATCCGATGCTACCCCAAATCAACACTCCCTCTTAGCGAGGAATGTGCTCTAGTAGTGCTCCACCATTGAATATCACACGGATCCTTCCGCACCGGTACCTGTGCTAATGCTTGGCCTGCTGCCTCACATCATCCGCACTACTGCTTCCTGTACTGCTTCCACTGACACTGCTACATCTGTACTGCAACTCTCCCTCAATATGCTGTCCATAGCATTGCCACTGCTAACTGCTGCACTATAACTCAGTTACTGAGAAGTAAGTAACTGATCTACCCAAATACTGACATCCTTGTTAGTCCGAAAGCCTCCTAATGTTGGAGTTACCTCTGTTGCTATCTTGTGCTCCTTCCGCTGCCTCTGCGTTGCTGCAAACACCTATGTGCCTCTCGCACTGCTGCAACCTCCACTGTGCTTCTCGCACTGCTGCAAACACCTTTGTGCCTCTCGCACTACTGCAACCGCCACTGCATTGCTACAGACCTTTGCACTCTAGCATTGCCTTGTCGCTCCATTGCATCTTGCTTCTTTCTGACATCTGTGATCCTGCTACTGTCGTTAAGGGCTCCCGTAGCCGGATATGATCCAAGAGTTTGGGTACCTCAAGGATCCTGCCCTCCTTTTGTAGTCTTCTCGACTACAGCTCTATGTCTCCCCACCTCTTCTCTAGAGGTGCATGAGCACTCATGGCACAGTCGTCATCAGTCTCGACTTCTTTCTCTGCCTTGGAGTCAGAAGCCTCTCCCTTGTTCTTCTTCTTGGGACACTGGGATGCATAATGACCCAACTCCCCACAATGGAAGCACTTCACCTTGGACATATCCTTCTTTTTCCTCTTCCCTTGTTGTACTGCAGATGCTAGAGCCACATCCTCCTCCTCCTCTTTCTTGATTCGACTTCCCTTCCCACTAGTCCTCTCCTTGGTCAACCGTCTCATCTCTTCTTGGCGAAGAGCTGCCCACATCTCTTCCCATCCTGGAAGAGTAGCTCTGTCCGAAATGCCTTGGACAAATGTCTCCCACTCCTCGGAGACTGCATTCAGAGCGGTCCTCACTATGAACTCGTGATCTGGCATGGCCCCTCTGGAAGTAAGTTGGTCACGAATCTCTTGCACTCTGAGGAGGAATAGATCTATCTTCTCCCCCTTCTGCACCTGATACGTCCGTCGCTGATTTTCCAATAGCACTTCCGTTGCACGGAAGTGCCCTGATACAAGGTTGTCAAAGTATCCCACATCTCCTTTGCTGTGTTCTTTTCAGCAATATGTGGTACGACATTATCCTTGATCCCATCAAGGATTATGCACTTTGCCCTTGCCATTGCATCCTCATACTTCTCATTATCAGCTAGGTCGACTGGGATAACCACGGTTCTCAAGGCGAAGCCCTTGATGCGATGTCTATCTAGGACTGCCAGGATCCTGGCCTTCCAGATGACAAAGTTGGAAGCCCCGTCCAACCTGTCCTGATCCCTTAGTCCGTTCACTGCCATCTCCGCTCCTCTACTGGACAGTTACGATTTCCCTCTTGGAAATCCCCCTCTAAGTCTTGATTTCCCTACTGGAAATCTTCCTGCCAAATGTCGAACCGCTCCTCTCTAATCCTCCTTGCAATTGCAACTCGGATCTGGATTTCTTGGCTAGAAATCCGCCAAGGTAGCGAGTCCCTCTACCTTGTTTCTATCCCGTAGGTATTGTTCTGCTTTGACAGAAACATCAACTCACCAACTTCCCAACCACAATCTGCCCACAGCTCCCTAGGCTTCGACCACTGAAGAAACCGAGCCTTCCATCTTTGCGCAATCCCAACAAAGGCTGAATCACTCCTCTGGCCAACTGCGTCAAGCCTACCTTGTTGAGTAGGATGACGTGGCTATTCGTGAGCCTCTTCTGCCTCTCTCTGCCTCTGCGCTGGCCCTCTCTTTGGTTCGAAATGATGACGCAGGCTCTCTGCGTCGCTCCTTCTTTGCTGCCTTCTGCTTAGGAGCAGCTCTGTCTCTCGGGACAACTGCTACTGCTGCAAATTTCTGATATTGCTGATGCCTTTAGTCCTCCTGTGATCTGCAACGCTTTGATACCATGTTGAAATTTCTAAGTCTGACACGTTAGAAATCCCTAGTGCATTATCTGGTTTATTTCCCCTACTTGTTTATTCCATTAACAAGATATTTATACATATAAATATTGAAATAAACACAAATGCAGCCTTAACTCATATACAAATCATCAATTGAAATATTGAAACAAACACACAAGGGACTCCGTTATTTTTGGACAATCGTCCTCAGAAAAACCCAACGCGGGAAAACCGATGCATCTGTTCTAAGGGTTTTATTATTATGCAGATTCTTGATTACAACCAGGGTGCCGAAATGGCTCACCCAACAAAGATTGTTACACGACAATAATACCTCTTCTCAGAGACAGATATTCAGCCTCTTAGCTCTAGTCTGCCCCATGAAAATCCTTCCGGCGCTTCCTCTTGGCTCTGTGTCAGCCCTGCTAGCCTCAACGTAGCTCCTGAACCCTCTGCGTCAACCTTCTGACTCTCTGCGTCAACTCTCTGGCCCTCTGCGTCACCCACGTAGGCCCCTCAGCCTCTGCGCAATCCCTAGCCGCCTTTGCGTGGCTCTTGCTGCCTCTGCGTTAGCCTCTTCAGTCACAGTGCTGACCCTCTGGCACTATCCCTGCCTCTCTGCTATGTACTCACTGCCCCTTACTGCAACAGATCACTTGTTCGAATTTTCTCAGCAAGCCCCGCTCCAGAAAATCGACTAAGATTAGATTTGGCTTGATCCATGTCATTTAGAACATTCTCACCCAGTTTTATATTAATACCCATTAATATTTTAATTTTCCAAATTTTAGACTTAGGAACCCTATTAAAAATATTAATTATTTTAATATATCTCTAACCGGGTGGAATTTCCCCAAACCATTTTTGGGTCTTGGAAATCTTATTTACCTTAGCCTCTCCACCAATTTCCATGGCTAGAGCACATCCGATGCTACCCCAAATCAACAACGCATGAGACCAAGGTCCTTCATTTCGAATTCAGAAACGAGTTCTCTTATATTATGTTATCAGTTTTTTACTTTGTGTGTGATTTTTTTTTGGTTGTTTTATTCTGTTCTTAAACGCCGACAATTTCAGTGTTAATGAAAATAATTTGTAATAAACAGGGAAATGTTGATAATGTGGTTGTCAACTTTAGAAAAATGATTAACGAGAATACGATGACAACGAGACTATCAGCGTTATCAGAGGTATTGGCTGGTAGCGGGAATATCAACGCCAAAAATAAAAAATTGAATTTTGATTTTTTACAACGTGTTGACACATTCCACGTCAATGATATGGTAATTATTGCTCAGTAATGTGACGATTTATCTGGAGGTGAAAGGTATGTATTGAAAATTAAAAGTTCCACCACCGAAGAATATGGTGTGAGTTAGTAATTATCAAAGGGTCAGAATAATCTTTTCACCTGTCAATTAGTTAGTTTGTTTTAAAAATTTCTCATTGTTTTTATTGCATGGTATTTTCACCTTTGTCATTCACAAAGTTGTGTTAGTTTGAGCATTGGAGGGCGGTTTGTTTCAATTTTATTGGCGGGGATACAACATTTGATCTCGGTTTCTTGTTTGTGTAATCACCAAATCATAGGAAAATGGGGAGGAGCAACAAGCTAAACCGAAATGAGCCCAAAGGCCTTGAACTTTTGGAGATTTATCTAGACATTCAACAACAATTTCAGCAAGCTGGGTGGCAGGAATTTTTCCACCGGTGCACCGACTACCATGATGTCGTAGCTCGAGCATTCGCCCAGGGGTTTGATGGACAACGGGTGGAGGTAGGAGGATTGTTGTTCTTGGTCACAGAAGAATTGATTGTAGAAGTTACAACCTTGCTGACGGATGGAGAAAGGGTCTTAAGAAGCCATGTTCTCGCTGGGATTGATGTCCTATTTTTCCTGAAGGCCAAATTCAGGGGTAAAAGTTGGAAAACAGGGGTGCAAAGGTCATTGCTGGAGGATAAATGGCATGGGCTGCTACGCATTACTCAACAATACTTCACATGTGAAGGGCGTTTCAACCGGGTAAATCTTTACCACTTTCATTTCCTAGCTCATCTAGTAGGGCAAGTAAGAATGAATACTTGTTTTTATTTACTGGAAAGTCTTAAACACATGGCTGCTTGTTTCGGGCCAGGGAAGATCCGTCTCCTCATTTTATTTACCATAAGGTTTTAATCAAATTGTTAATTGAGAACTAGCTGGCCAAAGTTGGCAACCCCCTAAAGCCAAACGAGGGAGGTAAAAAGGTACTATGCATGGTAAGAAAACTTAGGGAGAAACCTCTACTCAGAGCACTTCTACTGAAACCCAAAGTCGAGAACAGAGAGAGATCCCCTCATCCTCTGAACCTACAATCCCTAAGGTGTATGCTAGAAGAAGTGCCAGACTGAAGAAAACCCAACCTATTGTTGAAAACCCTCCTGCTGAAGATTTACCTCATTATGTGAATCCCCCTGAAGAGCCACCCACTAAGATTTCCCTTGTAGAAACTCACCCACCAGAACAGACCAAGGGAAAAGAAATTGAAACTGAGCCCCAGGATGAAGCAGAACCCTCTTTGTTTCAGATGTTCAAGGGAGGGAAGAAACCTCACACTAGGTCTTTAAACAAATTAAGGCTGAAAATAAAATTAAAGCAAAATCTTGACCTCACCAAGGAAGTGATAGATGTGGACAATGTCCCATTAAAGGACTTGATTTTAAACCAATGGAAGACTGTTGGTTCTAAAAGGTCAAGGGACAAGGAAACTAAGAACAAAATCCCTATGGAGACCAGGCAGAGTAAGAAGAAGAGAATGGACAAGGTGGATGTTCTTTTGGAGGCGGCCAACACCCTCAACTAGGAAGTTGATGACCATTTTTTGAGTTTTGATCAAGTCACCGCTATAATGAGTTTTTGGATTGATCACACGCTTGTTAGCGTTTAGATGCAGAGTAGTGTGAAGCAGAGCTAACATTTCCCTTGTCAACATATTTTTGTAGGAATTTACAGGGTAAGTTCCTCAGACAAAACACCAAAGGACACCGCTCACAACCAGATCGCAGATCAATACACCAGTATTTTTGACGTGGTTAAAACCCTCAAAGAGGGAAACAGTCCACGCCCTGAGGCAATGCGGCCACTTCAGGCAATTTATTAATAAAAGAATGAAAATTTACATATGTTTCTCTCATGCACGGATTACCCTACAAATGACCCTCCATGCGCTTTAAATAGAAATCATGGACCAATCGGGTGTCAAGCCACGGATCAAGTGTCGGTAATACCGAGGAGAGAATGAATCGTCGGATCACTACATATCGTGACTGTCGGATTGTAAGTTACAAAATGTACAACGGTAAAGAAACACACTTTACCTAACTCTATACTAGACCAAGTTGTACTTAACTATTTCCTATGTGTCGGAATATCCTAACATCCCCCCTTAAGAACAACTTGGGATAGGATTGAAGGATTTACAAATATGACACAATAGGAGAAGGAAGGAGGCACTAGAGCCTATCCCCCCTCAGTGACAACTTCCTGAACTCCAACCATAAATCGAAGTTTAGTGAACTTCGCCTCTGTGAGAGCCTTTGTGAAGATGTCTGCAACTTGATCATCTGTTGAACAATATTGCACTTCAAGAACATGGTCGTGAATGAGCTTTCTGATGAAGTGCATGTGCAGTTCAATGTGTTTGCTACGCTGATGTTGGACTGGATCTTTGCATAGCTGAATGGCACTTTGATTATCACACCAAAGTGTAGTCGGATGCTGTTGCTCAAAGCCAAACTCTGACAGGATCTGACGAAGCCACAAGGCTTCCTTACTAGCTTCTACGACACCACGATACTCTGCTTCTGCTGATGAAAGAGAAATGGCACCTTGTTTCTTGCAAGCCCATGTAATAGGTCCTGAACCAAGAGTGAACACATAACCGACAGTAGACTTCCGATCATTAGGGTCACCAGCCCAATCAGAATCAGTGAAACCAACCAATAGAGGAGATGCTTCGGCACTGTAATGAATCCCAAACTGAACTGTACCTCGAACATAACGAAGTATTCTTTTAGCTGCTTTCCAATGATTTTCACGGGGGTTTTGCATGAACCGAGAAACAAGGCTAACAACAAAGGAAAGGTCAGGACGAGTATGGGTTAGATACAAAAGTTTTCCTACAAGTTGACGGTATAAGGTAGCATCAACTTCAGGAGAAGTACAAGTGACTGAAAGTTTGACTCCAGACTGAAAGGGAGAAGGGGCTGGCTTACAGTCTTCCATGTGAAAATGGCGTAGAATATCACAGACATACTTGGACTGGGAAAGAGAAATACCCTCCTTGGATTGCAAGACTTGAAGACCGAGAAAATAGTGTAAGTGTCCTAAGTCTGTCATTTTAAATTTCCTTTTAAGGCTAGACTTCACATGGTTTATAAGGTTGGGATCACTACCAGTAAGGATAAAATCATCAACATAAAGAACAAGGATGATAAGAGAGTTGCCCACTTTCTTGGTGTAGACAGTATTGTCAGAATGACACCTAGAAAAGCCAGATTCTAAAAGAAAGCTATCCATTTTGGCATACCAAGCCCGAGGAGCTTGCTTGAGACCATAAAGGGATTTCTTAAGTCGACATACAAGGCTGGAGTCTGTTTGTATGAAGCCAATGGGTTGTTCCATATAGATTTCTTCATGCAAGTCCCCATGCAAGAAGGCAGATTTAACATCCATCTGATGGACTTCCCATTTGAAAGAGGCAGCAAGGGAAAGAACAAGGCGGATAGAGTTCATTTTGGCAACAGGGGAGAAGGTTTCAGTGTAGTCAATGCCTTCAACCTGTGAAAAACCTTTAGCAACAAGACGAGCTTTATGTTTATCAACTTTCCCATTTGGTCCATACTTGGTTCTGTAAACCCATTTGCATCTAACAAGTTTTCGTCCCTTTGGTAGAGGAACAAGATCCCATGTATCATTTGCCAATAATGAATGATATTCTTCATTCATAGCTGCTTCCCAATCTGGATGGCCTGAAGCTTCTGCAAAGGTGTCAGGATCATAATTTACTGGAGCTTGAGCCAGTAAAGAAGAGGCTCTCTCGAACTGAGAACGTGTGCGTCGCTGATCTGTAGGATCACCGGAAAGATCACCTGCTGCATCTCGAGTAGCACGAACCCATTTTGGAAGCTCAGGAGCTGAAGGAGGATCCTGAGATGGTGGGGGAGGATTGTTATCCTCACTTTCATCATCTGAAGAAGAAATGTTTTCAAAGGTAGAAGAGATAGGGAGAGGTGGCACATCCGCCGGACTAGGCTCGCAGGCCGATATATTTTCATCAAATTTTACATCTCTTCTAATGATAACATTTTTGGACTTAAATGGAATAAGTCTATAGCCTTTGACATCTTCAGAATATCCAACAAAAGTACATTTTTCACTCTTAGGTTCTAAAGCTTTATGCTTTTCATCTGGAATATGGGCCCACGCTTCACTTCCAAAAACACGAAAGTGACTTACATCTGGTTTGATTGAGCTCCATGCTTCTTCTGGAGTGATATTCTTTAAAGCCTTAGTAGGAGTGCGATTTATTATGTAATTTGCACAGTTAATTGCTTCTGCCCAAAAACTAAGACCAAGTCCTTTAGATTGTAGCATACAATTAGCCATTTCCTTTAAGGTGCGATTCTTCCTTTCAGCTACACCATTTTGTTGTGGAGTATATGGAACAATATGTTGCATTTGAATTCCATTCTCAGTGCAATAGTTGATGAATGTGTTTTTAACATATTCTCCACCATTATCAGATCTTAACTTAAGAATTTGATGTCCAGATTGTTTTTCAACAAAGGCCTTGAAGGCCAAAAAAGTGTTAAATACTTCACTCTTGAGTTTTAAGAAGTATACCCAAGTGCGTCTGGAGAAATCATCAATGAAAGTTAAGAAATACTTGCAGCCAGAGAATGACACAACTGGAAGTGGACCACATAAATCACTATGCACAAGCTGTAAAGGGGCTGAGGCGTGCCAAGAGGCACGTTTTTCAAAACTGTCCCGATGATGTTTTCCGAGTACACATCCGGAACAAACACCATCTCTGCAAGATACCATAGGAAGACCTGTCACCATATTTTCTTTACATAGATGCTGAAGGGAGCGATAGTTTAAGTGACCAAATCGCTCATGCCAAAGTTTGCTCACTTCATCGTTATGAGCAACAAATACTGAGGGAAGATTTGATGACCCAAAGTTGTGAAACTTATACAACCTTGTAGAATCATCAGCAATGCCAGTAGCCAAAATCTGTTTAGGATCTCTTAAGTCCTTGATTACAACATCATGAGGTGAAAATTCAACGATTTTACCTTCACCTGAATGAGTTATCTGATATACAGATAGAAGGTTGCAGGATAAGGTTGGAACACATAATACATCATTAAACTGACCATTGTCTAGATGAACAGTTCTAGTCCCTACAACATTAAGAGATCTATCATCACCAACATATATATTTTTGGTGTTACAATCATTTAAAGAAGAAAACATGGCTTTGTTTTTGGCCATGTGATAAGAAGCTCCAGAATCAATGAGCCACTCATGAGAATGAGAAGAAGAAGATACATTTAATGCATAGCCAGACCGAGATGCTTGACAACCACATGCAGAAAGTGCCATTCCTGAAGATGAAGTTGAAGTTGAAGATTGCCCCAAATGGATGTTATGCTTCTTCATTGCTGCTTCCAATGCTTCCATCTTCTTAAAGCATTTTGATTCTAAGTGGCCATCTCGATTACAAAAATTGCAATGTCTATCAGTCTTCTTCCCTTTGTTTTTATTTGTCTTATCATTTTGTTGAAATGATTTTTCATTTTGGGGCTGAAATTGCTTAGGACCCTTGTTTGGTTTAGGACCATTCTTTTTAGGATATGACTTCTTAGGATTCTTTGAATTTGGTTGCTGCTGGGCGGCTAACGCTTTCTTGGAAGAGTTTCCAAGATTAAGAAGACCAAGGTGTAAGAGTTTTTCTTGTTCTCTTATTAAAGAATCACAAAAAGAGTCAAAGGAAGGGGACTTGTAGTCTGTTCCTTGAGAAATGAAGGCTTCTCTTGTAGAATGGAAGGTGGAAACAAACACAGAGTAGGCTGGTCCCAACTTTGTAAGAATGGAATAGATAAGGTTACTATCTTCTTTCTTAACTTTAACACCTTCGAAGAGATATCTAAGGGTCTTGAACTTGGACAAGAAATCTTCAATGCAAGAAAAATTATTAGGGTCCAATGTAAGCAACTCATTTTCAAGTTGATGGGCTCTAAGTTCATTTTTAATCCCAAAAACTTTATTGATTTGTTTCATTGCTTCATCAGGAGTATCAAGTTCTGCAATATGGAATCTAAGATCTGGAGAAATAGACATCCCTATCAATCCACGTGCTTGATCTTGCCTATTTTCCCATTTAGCAGCCTTATCTTCATCCTTCGGTTTCTTTTCTTGGCCTGAGGCTATTCTGTAGAGACCTTTACTTCTAAGTAAATCCTCAATGTAGGCCAACCATTGGAAGTAGTTGGTGCTGTCAAGGGTAACTTGGTATTGACTTTCCATTTCAACGGAAACTGAAGCTAAAGATGCTGAAACTAAGTGTTCCAATGGATAGATCTCGAAAAATTAGGCTGGTTTAAAAAAAACGTCTCTGAAAACGGCTTCCGGATGAAGAAGTTATGGCTTTTTGAAAAAAAGTTGTTGAAGTTGCCAACGAGGTGCGGGAATGTGCGGAAATGAAAAAGTCTGCTCCCACAAAATGGAGATTTGAACCCAAGACCTCTACTCTCTTAGAATAGCTTTGAACCAATTGAGCTATACAAAAAATTTGAGAGAGAGAGAGAGAGAGAGGGGGGGGGGGGGTTGATGCTTTGGGTTGCGTGATTGCTTTGAGAAGGCTCCTTTTCCCTACAAAACAAAAAACACAAAACCCAACACGAACATGCAAAGAAAACGAACCTTACAGCTCGAAGTTAGCTTTAGCCGAAAAATTAAATATTTTCAAAAATGAACCTTGCGACTCAAAGTTAGCTTTGGCCGGAAACTAAATATTTTCCTCAATGTTTCTGATTTTCCGAGATCACCCTAAAGCGCAGGGAAAAGAGCATACGCATGAGAAAAATCCTTCCTTTCTGTTTCTGATTTGCCCAGTTCGCACAGAGTCGCAGGGCAAAGAGCATACGCAGAAATGAAAGGTATAGATCCGGTAATAAAAAAGCTAAATAAACTGAAACCGAAATAAACAGAGAGAAAATAACTGTAAACTGCAAATAAACATTGTATACCTCCAGATCTTAAAAATGACGCAGCTAGGGCTACCAGAAACCTTTTCGCGTGAAACGAAAGGGGTTCCTCACTGGAACAGATGCTCCCAACACAACAGAGCAGTCCTCTCGGCCCAAAAGCAGTCAGAAATAGCAGATCTAGGAAACAACAGTCGGATGCAGTTCTACCGACTTCAGATTTGGATCACCAACGGACGCGGCCCTCAAATAGCTCTGATACCATGTAGGAATTTACAGGGTAAGTTCCTCAGACAGAACACCAAAGGACACCGCTCACAACCAGATCGTAGATCAATACACCAGTATTTTTGACGTGGTTAAAACCCTCAAAGAGAGAAACAGTCCACGGCCTGAGCCAACGCGGCCACTTCAGGCAATTTATTAATAAAAGAATGAAAATTTACATATGTTTCTCTCATGCACGGATTACCCTACAAATGACCCTCCATGCGCTTTAAATAGAAATCATGGACTAATCGGGTGTCAAGCCACGGATCAAGTGTCGGTAATACCGAGGAGAGAATGAACCGTCGGATCACTACATATCGTGACCGTCGGATTGTAAGTTACAAAATGTACAACAGTAAAGAAACACACTTTACCTAACTCTATACCTAACTCTATACTAGACCAAGTTGTACTTAACTATTTCCTATGTGTCGGAATATTCTAACAATTTTCCACAGAAAACGCTAACATTTCCATTGTCAATGCTTTCTAAAAAAGAAACAATTTTGAAAGGGCACTGACAGTGGGCTTATCAATGAAACCATTGGTTCAGGCAGCTACAGGATTGGGAACGATGATATCAACGTATTTGCAGCAGGGATGACTGAGAAGAAAACAACAAAACAAACCCGTTTTTGGTGGATGATGAGGTTGATCTACGACGAGGAAAACATGATCATGATACACTTTCTCAGCCTCTTTTTCAGCATATTTTTTAGCGAGTTATTATGAATTTTTGATATATTTAAAAGATATTTTCAAGATGCATGTGCCAAGGATATTTATTCTATTTTTGGATTACTGTAATTATTTTTTGATCTACAAACATATTACAGTTATTGTATTAACTATATGAGCAAAGGCTGTAGAAGAAGAAAGGGTTGGATTTTATTTGAGATATATCATCCTTTGTGTATTTTTTGAGCAGATTTTAATGAAAACAGTGTTCATGAGCTTGTTACAGAAATTATTGTGTTATGATTACCTGTTTGTCTTTTCTTCGTTTTATACTTCCTTATGTCTGACAAATAGAGTATGAAATCGGGATTCATCTTTTATGCTCCTTTTTCTTTGTTTATCAGGCATTAATAAATGTTGTTCACTTGACTATTGCACTGATCTCCTTCATTTTCTTTCCAAATTCCTTAAAGTGTCAAAGGAATTGTCACTACCCTGCTTTTGTGTTTTTCTCATTGAAGTTGTGTTTATATGTACCTGATTGGGTTAGACTCCATGCCCAATGGTAGTATTTTTCACGTATCCCAACCAAACTTCATTTTTTGATAAATCTAGCCACAAAACTCAATTGCAAAACCTACTACTACAGTGACCTAGAGTAGTTGAGTTTTAGGGAGAGATCCCTCTCCAGGTTGAAGGGCCAACTTTCAACCTCAAAGAGGTTCGAGGTTACCTTAGAGGTTTTTCCTGTAGCCGGGTTTCCTCTAAGAGATAACACACTTGACAATCAAAACTTCAACCCCTGTCAAAAACAAATCATCTACATATAGCAACAACATCAAGGGCTCGCCTTCAACAACTTTGAAGTACAAGTTCGGATCAACATCGCTCTTCTTGAAGCCAAGACTCAACAAATAACCATCAATACGGGAGTACCATGCACAAGGAGCCTGCTTCAGCCCATACAGGGCTTTCTTCAATTTGCAAACATGTGTTTCTCTATCATGGACCTCAAAGCCTTGAGGTTGCTCAATATAGACTTCCTCTTTAATGACTCCATTCACATAAGCAATTTTGACATCCATTTAATGCAATTTTCAACCTGCAATAGAAGCAAGAGCAATGACAGATCTAATAGCAATAGAAGCAAGAGCAATGACGGATCTAATAGAAGCATACCTAGAAATGGGAGCAAACGTGTCTTCATAATCCTCTCCCTCTTTTTGGGAGAATCCTCGAGCCACAAATCTTGCCTTGTGCTTCTTGACACTTCCATCAACAACATGCTTGACTTTGTAGATCCACCTTGAAGACACAACAAACTTTCCTTCAGGCCTTGGCACGATTTCCAAAACATCGGTCTTCAATATAGATTGATATTCTTTAGTGATAACATCTTTCCAAACTTGTTCCTCAGATTCTTCTTCATAGGTGGATGGTTCAGACTCAATAATCTTGCATATCATTGCTTCATAACCAGAATACTTCTTCGGCTTCTTACTTTCCCTGAAGGTCCCACGAGGTGCAGCATGTACTTCAACTTCCTTTAAAGTTCTTTCAAGCCAGGCATGCCTCTTTCGAGTCTCAAGTACAATGGCTCTTGGAGATTCAACAAGTTCATGATGATTAGGTTCTTAATGAGGATCTTGATCCATCAGTTCAGGTTCTTTAAACTTGATTCTACATTCTTGGGAGCCACTTGCATCTCATCATCGGAGTCCAAGTGTGAACCCTTGGACTTCCAGAAAGCAACATCCTCATCAAATATGACATCCCTGCATGTTTCATAAAAAGCTATCTTGGAACAGACCCTAAAGGCTTTTGAATTTTCACTGTAGCCAAAAAATGTTCCTTTCTTTCTCGAAGGCTCCAACTTCGTCCTTTCTCCTTGGGTACATGAACATAAACAAGACAACCCAAGATTCTTAAATGCTCAAGATTTGGTCTCTCACCTGTGAAGACTTCTTTAAGAGTCTTATATTCCAATATTCAATGTGGGCATCTATTTTGAACATAAACAACTGTTCTTGTAACTTCTCCAAAGAAACATAAGCATTTATTGATCAAGAAACATAGCCTTGACAATTTCCATAATTGTTCTATTCTTTCTTTTGACAATTACATTTTGTTGAGGATAGTAGGGAACTATCAACTCCCTCTTAATTCTAGCATCCTTGCAGAAAGCAATCAATTCCTTGGATACATATTCTCCTCCATTGTCAGACCTCAAAGTCTTGATCCTTCTTCCTATAACATTCTCAACTTGTGCTTTAAATTCACAAAACTTTTCAAATACTTGATCCTTGGACTTTAGAAGATAAATCCATGTTTTGCGAGAGTAATCATCAATGAAAGAGACATAATATAAATTTCCACCCAAGGTCTTGTCAGACATAGGCCCACAAACATCAGAGTGCACAAGATCCAAGATTCCTTTGGATCTACTATCACTGCTAGTACATCTTCCTTTAACATTCTTTCCAAGGGCACATCCCTTACAAACCCCATCATGTTCAACTTTGATTTTTGATACACGTTTTACAAAATCTTTCATTCTAGACAATGCTTTATAATGAACATGTGCGTACCTTCGATCCCATAGTTCACAAAGATATTTGGTGTTGTGCAACAAGGCTTGAATTGCATGTCCAAGGAGACGGTATAAGCCTCCAATTCGCACACCACTGACCTTGGCAAATTCAAAGGAGGCATCCTTCTTCTATATTAGATCTTGTCCGTCAATGAAAGAAATTCTGTATCCTTTGTCTTCAAGAGATGAAATAGACAACAAGTTTTTCTTCAAACTAGGAACATATAGAATGTTGTTAATTGATACATTACCTCCTGATTCCAATTGGAAGGTTGACGAACTGAGGCCCTTGACTTTGCATTTTCCATTATCTTCAAGCTTGACCCTTTGAGCAATCTTCTTTTCCACCATTCCAGAGAGATGATCATGACTCCCAGTCATGCGCCTGGAGTGACAGTTACGCACCACCATTGGGCGACCCACACAGGAGCATTTTTCTCCTAGATTTGTCTTCAGCCAGTAGCCCCTTGCATTAACTTGATAGCTTGATGTGTTTCCATTCTTCGCCACTTGAGCCAGCTATTGTGTATCCTCGCTCATTTGTCATGATCTTATGTTTGAAGGTGAGCCATCCAACCTTGAAGGTATGATATTTCATTATGTAATTGGCTGTTTATGCTTGTTTTTCTTAGGCACACTTGGGCATGGATTTCTGGGGGGACTTGGAGGAAAGAACGGGCTTTCACTGTACTCTTGTTCCCTTACCTTAGCTTGGGCGTTAATCCTGTATCCTAGACCCTTGTGATCTCCTTTATTGGCTACTAGCTTTAGGAATGGCACTAGTTGGAAAACCCCGATTTTAGTTGCATGGTCTTGTTAGAAAATCAGAAAGGCAGAAAGATTTTCTTATTCTTGATAATTACTTGTGATGTTTCATATTATTACAAATCTATATATCTTTTTGCTTTTAGTTCATCAAGAAATTACCAAAGCAACAACACATAAAACAATAGACACCAGATGTAGGCACTATGCCAGGGCAAAACCCCCTTGAGGGGAAAACCCAGTCAAGAAATTCTTCCTTTCAATAGTATTCTTTGAGACTCTTCACCCTAGACCAAGACCAGATCTTCCCTCCACACCAAGTCAGCCTCCTAAAATTTCGACCCCTTTCCAACAACTTCGACTAGGTAGCAGCGTTCGACAACAGTGAAACTTGGAAGACTTCGATCTCCCAATCTAGAGCACGAAACAGAGAGAGAGAGAGGCATCAAAATTTTGTTTTTTCCTTTCTCCTTAGACTTCCCCAAACCCGCATTCACTTCGGCATCTCGACAATAGACTGTGTGAAAATTTCTAAAATAGAAATCCTACTGCAGTGATTAATATGATTTCTTCTACTTATTACTTTAGAAATAAGTTATCTACTGTATTCTTACGACAAATATCAAAACATATTCTACTGCAGCCTTCACAATTAAAACATTGCAGAAAGTAAATGTAAGTAAAATGTTGGCACATACACACACACAATGACATTGTTATTTTTGGACAATTGTCCCCGGAAAAACCCAATTCGAGAAAACCGATGTAGCAGATGAGGGTTTTATTATTCTTTAGCGAAAATCATGTACAAATTACACCCAGCAGTATAGAACAAGGCTTTCTGAGAAATATTTATAGACGCTCCTGAACAAGTCTCTGGCTCGAGAGAGAGGTTCCTCCACCCTCTGCGTCTCTCTGGCTTGCCGAACGTCACTTTCTCTGGCCTCTGGGCTGGCCTGCGCAATGCCTTTGTCACTCAGGCCAGCGCTACCTCTCCCAACGTCAATCTGCCCATTGTTGTTCCTTCCATTGCTCTGCGTCTTCGTCCTTGTCTCTCTGACTGATGCTGAACCCTCTCTGTCTCTCCTCCACCTGCAACTCTCACTCTGAATGAATTTTCTCTTGCCAAACTTAGAACAGTGAGAAAATCAATTTTCTTGGGCAACTGAGTATCTGCTTGGTGTGTTTTCCAAATGACCCTCAAGCCCCTTCTTATATCTTCCTGTTGGGCAACCAACGACCTAGATTAAATCATAATCAAAGGCTCAGCTTGTTTTGGCTTGATTTGTGTCTTTTTCTAGAAGTTTCACCCCTGATTAGATTAATACCCATTAATATTTTAATTTTGCTAAGTTTAGGCTTTTAGGGTCCTCATTAAAAATATTAATTATTTTAATAAAATCACTTTTGGGTGGAATTTCCCAAAACGCTTCCTGGGTTCTTTGGAATACCTGTGCGCAAGCCTCCCTGCAAAATTTGAGGCTTAGAGCACATCCGATGCTACCCAAATCAACACTCCCTCTTAGTGAGGAATGTGCTCTAGCAATACACTGCTACTGCATATTGCTCTGACTCTGAAGCATCGTCCTGTGTGTTGCTGATGTCTGAAATGCTGTCCACCAACGATTGCGTTGCTGCTATTACTCTACTGCCGCCTTTGACACTGCCACTGCCAATGCTACATTTGTACTACAACTCTATCTGAATTGCTGCATCTGTGTTGCTGTTGGCACTACCACTGCCAACCGTCTCTGCACTGCAACCTGCTACTGCTACTGAAATAGATTTTCAAACATACCCAACTACTCTTTGAACTAAGTAAACTTAGCTTTTTTGAGAGCCTTTGTGAGTATATCGGTCACCTGTTCTCATGTGGGAACATACTGTAGCTGTACTGCCCCACGCTAAACACAGTCTCTGATAAAGTGACAACGAATATCTATATGTTTCAACCGATCATGAAATATTGGATTCTGAGAGAGTTTGATACAACTCTGATTATTGCAGTAAACCTTGGTCGCCTCCATCCTTTTTTTTGAATAGGCTCACAAGCAATTTTCTGAGCCATATGGCTTCGCATGTAGCTGTGTTGGCTGCCATATATTCTACTTCTGTTGAACTCAGTGCTACTGATTTCTGCTTCCTGCTGCACCAAGATATCATCCCTGATCCAAAACTGAATCAGTACTCTGAGGTACTTTTTCGGTCTACTGAATTACTTGCCCAATCTGCGTCTGTGAACCTATTCAAGCTGATATCCTCCCCTCTAGAGTACTTCAACCCATATCTGACTGTTCTTACATACCTAAGTATGTGTCTTGCTACTGCCCAATGCACCCTTTTTGGTTCCACCATGAACTAACTAAGAGTGTTGACAACAAAACAAATGTCTGGCCTAGTGTTGACCAGATACATAAGCGACCCAATGAGCTGTTTGTACAAGGTGGGATCTACTTCTTTATCCTCTGATGCATCTATTTTCTTCCAGTTGGTGATCATGGGAGTAGCCATGGGTCGACAATCCTGCATTCTGAATCTCTTCAGAATCTCTGTAGCATACCTTCCTTGTCCAAGGAAGATCTCCCCATTCTTCTGCCAAACTTCCAACCCCAGAAAATAATGCATCAATCCCAAGTCCTTCATGTCGAATTCGACTTCAAGATTCTTCTTGCAGTCCTGGATGAGCCTAGATGATCCAGTTAGGAACAAGTCATCTACATATAGTACCAGAATAAGTGGCTCATTCTCTATCAGTAAATAGTAGAGATTGGGATCAACATCACTCTTGACAAATCCCAACTGTTGCAAGTAACTATCAATTCAACCATACCATGCTCTAGGTGCTTGCTTGAGCCCGTACATGGCTTTCTTTAACCTGCAAACATGAGACTTCTTTTCATGAGTTTTGAAGCCTTTAGGCTGTTCTATATACACCTCTTCTTCTATCACTCCGTTCAAGAATGTTGTCTTGACATCCATCTGGTGAATCTCCCATCCCATTTGAGCTGCTAGGGATATAACAGATTTGATAGAGGTGTAATGAGCAACTAGGGTGAAGGTCAATTCATAGTCTATCCCTTCTTTCTGAGCATACCCCTTTGCTACGAACCTTGCCTTGTACTTCTCTATGCTGTCGTCTGCAACATACTTGATCTTGTAGATCCATCGTGATCTTACAACTAATCTATTTTCTGGTCTAGGTACTACTTCCCAGACATCATTCATCATGATGGAGTTGTACTCTTCCACCATGGCATCCACCCATACTTGGTGTTGAACAACTTCCTGAAAGCTAGAGGGTTCTCCAACTTGAGCTACCAATGCTTGGTATCTATCTGGTTGTCTACGCTGCCTCTTCTCAGCTCTAGGAGCTCCAACAAACTCCTTTGCATCCCTCAGTGTCTAACGCACCTCTTTGCTCGTTCTACCACTGGTGGTGGGAGGCTCAACCAATTCTTCCTCCTGATCTTGTTGTTCTGTCCGTTGAGAAGCATCTGCATTTCCTCCCTCTGAGGAAATATTGGTACTGGTCACTGTACTCGACCCAGGTGTATGCTTTCCTGCCTGTCCTTCTTTCTGCCCTGCTGCTCTTGGATTAACGGAACATCTCCCCTGTTAAACACACATGGGAGCGAGAGAAAATATGAAAGATAAATCATGCAATACATTTTTTATTAACAACTGATATACATTTATAGTACAGTATCTGACCGTTGGGTTCCACATCCCAAGGTCTCTTGGACTCCTTTTGTCCATTCGGCTTCCACACTAACCCATTTAGGATTAGGTGTCCAACATTCCCCCCTTAATCCGAAGGGTTATGTATGAGTCCAAGAAGAGAGATGAAATACAAAATGTGCAAAAATGCATGGCAACACTAGGCTGAATGTGCTCTATGAAATGTTGGTATAAAGGGCAGTGGTTTAAGGATGACCACCAACACTGGAACGCTTAGTGCAGTTCCCGGAACTCTTCCAAAACTGGCAAGAAACTGAAGTTTTCTGCTAGAGGAAGTGATCCTATTCTTTTAAAGAGCGAAACCTTCAACCATAAAAGGGAGGTCTCACCCCGCATAAAAGGTAAAACTTCAACCTGAAAAGGGAAGTCTCAACCTATGATGGTTTAAGGATGACCAACAACTCTGGAATGCTTAATGCAATTCCTGGAACTCTTCCAAAACTGGCAAGAAGCTGGTGTCTTCTACTAGAGGAAGTGTCCTCAATTTTGTTACTGGAATTCTTCCAAAGCTGGCAAGAAGCTGAAGTCTTCTGCTAGAGGAAGTGTCCCAGATTGCCAACTGAAGGCGTGTTCACGGGCATCTTTGTCTCTGGCTACAACTCTGAAACTGGTGTGGCAGGTTGTGGCTCAGGCTCGCTTGATGTGACTTTGAAGCTTGTGGATGACCATCATTTGCCCCCTGTCAGATACAAGGTGAGAAGATGGAGAAAACTCAACTGCAAGACTGTTCAATACTCTGGAACAAGTTCTGACATGTGTTTGGAATATCTTCTTGGCTGTTGATGCCCATTGCCAAGAAGCGATCCATCCAAGATGAATCTTTGTTCTTGCAGGACGTTTGTTTCTGAAGCATCTGTGTGAAGAATGATTGGTTTTATGACAGTGCTTACATGGATGAAGATCAAAACAGTGATCTTTCAAATGGCCAACTCGGTCACAGTGTTGGCATTTCACAATCTGTTGTTGTTGTTGTTGCTGTGGAAGAGGGGCAGAGTCTGGAACAGCTGAAACTGAACTGTCATAAGAAGCAGGTGAACTGTCATGAATGAATCCAGCACTCTGAAACTGAATGGGCTTTGAGTAGTCTGGAATATGAAAGGACAAGTCCTTGTCATATCCAAGACCAGTTCTGTGCTTGTTGTGGACAAGCTGTTCCCAAGGTCTGATGATGGGCTTGGGAAGTGCAGACTGAGTTTCTGCATGTGCATATACAACTGTTGCTTTATTTGAATGAACTGTAACATTATTAACATGCTGCTGATGGGTGGTTGTCTCAATGTTCTGAACAAAAACAGGTTCAGAATGGTGTCTATTTTGATGTAGCTCTTCTTGCTGTAGCTGTGATTCAAACTGCAAAAAATCAATCTTTTCTTGTGCATTTTGTAGACATGTCTGAATTTTTGAGAGAAAATGCTTACTGATTTTGACTGTATTATCCATAGTAGAGAGTATTAGATTGTCCACTAACTCTAATATTGCACCAATTGGAACCATTTTTAACCTCAAAAAATAATAAAACAATGAGGAAAAGATGGACACCAATTGCTCTTTTATATAAACTTATGGCAACAACTTCAAATCAATCAGCTTGCAATAGATTCAACAAAGAATGGTGATATCCGGAAAACAGACTCCTCATTCAAAAATGAATTTTCTTCAATTCATGTGAGAATTTAACTTCCAACAAAGCTATAGGCAATTTAGGTCTCAAAAAGATATTTTCCTGTACCAGCCTTGAATCCAAGCAAACTTGTCCGGGCAACAACTTCAATCTAGTTCAATAACAATCTCTGATATGAACAACTTTTTAAGAATATACACCAATTCGATCTACAAAGAATAGTCTTGGCTTGAAACAATTTCCACTGAACTCTTAAATAATGCCAAATTGCTGCAACTTTAAAGAATATAAACAGTCCCCATGACTGATCAAATAAAGATACAAGCAATGTTTTCTAAATGGCCAACAATGAATATTTACTGCATCAAAATTAGCTTAAGTAGGTTTGTATCAAACCTTGTCTCTGCCCATCACCAACGCACCTTTGAGTGCTTTCGACCCTCTAAATTCTCAATGTACCAAGGGATGCACGTGCTCAGGTTTTCAAGTCTAGATTATGGAGTCCACAATAGGGTTTGAACCTTGCCTGAGTGCTATTGTTGGTCCTCCAGATATTTTTTGATTCTTAAATTAGCGAATTCACCAGTAAGTAGAGTAATGGCATTAGAGTAGGAATAAGGAACTATGATGTAACCTTCCTCAGTGAACGGAGACCAAATCAACATATATGCTTTCAATTCTTCTAATTGGGGTTCGTTGGCGCTAGAGTCCAGACACGGCGGCATTCATCTTGTTCTGGAAACGGCTGGAACGTTACGTTGAAAAAACAGGCGAGCGACAAATTAATTATTTGTCCAAACGTCATACGAGTCTTCCCTTGACTTCCGTTACGAAATGCACCGAGTTCTAACGCCATACACCTCTTCTCGTATGGCTTCCGTGACAAAATATATCTCTATCTCTGTGCTGTTGCCATTGTTGCGATAAATTAGTCGTCAGTTTGAAGCTATTTTATGATAAACGTGCACAGGACCTTTTTTTTTAACGCTAGTCATCTACTGGGCAGAATGGCACTGGTGAACATATTATATGAATTTTCGTTCACTGGCATACCAACAAATATGATCAACAAGATTCGTACAACCCAATTGCTTCCAGAAAATGGATAGACGGACCCTCCTTTACAGTTGTAAACACAAGAATTTTATGAAAATATCAAGTGTTGCAAATTCGTGTACTGCATCCTCGTACTCTAGACTAAAGCATCAATGTTTACCTTTCTCAATGCTTCTGAATAGGCAATTGCACGATCATTTGTCCAGTCAAGTTCTGCCAGCACTGTGTTGAACGCTATCACCGTATCATATATCACAGCATATATATATCACATAAAAATTGAGCACTTGTGTTAAACGCTACTACTGTAACATATATCACCGCATATACATAAACAATTCGAGCGCTTTGTGTTAAATGCTGCCCAAACGTCCACGGAACGGAATCACCTAAACTTAATGATGGCAAGCAATTTTGAGAGGTGGACAGTATGCCGCGGTTCGAAGAACTAGAAAAATGCTTGATTCAAACAATGCAGGGGTTAGCAGCAGTGTTTTACGACTCCGACTCCGACTCCGACTCGGCCGAGGATCGACTCCGACTCCGACTCG
This sequence comes from Pinus tabuliformis, assembly GCA_031772625.1. NCBI lineage: Eukaryota > Viridiplantae > Streptophyta > Pinopsida > Pinales > Pinaceae > Pinus > Pinus tabuliformis. The sequence continues at coordinate 517,137,006 of CM062808.1, forward strand.
GTAATGACTCGGCCGGCTCGATTTCAATGACTCGGTCGTTGTAAAAAATACATTAAATATTTATTTTTTTATTAAAAAACATAATTTTAAATATTTTAAACATAATTTTAAAGATTTTCATTCATGTTTCCATTGTCCAAAGTTCAAACACACAGTGGGGGAAGAGTCGAAGACAGTTTTGGAATTTATTGAAGGTGCTTGGCCCTTTCTTCTAGACCACATATGAAGTATCTGTGGCTCCATTGAAGCTACCTGGAACTATAATCTTGAGCAGTCACATAAAATGCTTGAATCTCCATGTTCATTGCACATGCTAAGTATGAGTTCTGTTGAGGTTATGACAATGTTTGCATTAACAGTTTTGTTGGTGACTCTTCATCCTACAGCAGCATGTAAAAGTTACACAATTAACCAGTCCTATTGTTTGCAGCATTAAGGTGATTGAAGAAGTCTTGGTAACAGTATGGTGGTGGAGCACATACATGTGCATTGATCTTTGGATCCTTGATCAGAATTTCTGAAAGGGTTTGAACTTTGTATTGTTGATATGAGTATTTTCATAAACATTATTGTCCATACTGTGATAGACAGAAGATGCAGCCTTCTCTTCTGTAACTTTTGATCCATCACATGTGAAGGTTTAGGTCTAAATATTGACTCTACCGTAGTCACTAATCACTATCAGTAAAACTTGGATCTCTCCTATTCTATAAACTATAAAGAAGAGATGAATTGCAGAGCTGCAGCCAAGAGAGTTGATTCAGAGTGAGGTTGGAGAATCAGAGACATGAATTTACCAGTAGCAAGATGCTATTGCTGTGTATGAGTCTAAGAAGACTAGAAAGCATGAGTTTACTAGTAGCAAGCTTGAAGACTCAAAGGCATGAGTTACTAGTAGCAAGGTGCCATCCATGAATCTAAGAAGACTCAAGGCATAAGTTTACAAGTAGCAAGAATCAAGATGCAGCCTGTATGGTCTTGTTGCCACAAGCATACTTGCAAAAATATTGGAAATGTTCCCAAATTAAGAACAATACAAAAACAATCCATGGCTGCATTTGAAACTAATCAATCTTATTCTTTACTAGATACATATTACAGACTATTCGGCATATGTCTTAGAGAAATGACGAGCTAGTTGCTATGTAATTTTCATGTTTTGAGTTAATAGACAGTGGTGGAAATGGTTGCTGCAATATTAGCTTGCTGTAAAATTATAACACTTATATTGTGATTTCACAGTTCAGGAGTGACTCGGCCAGCTACCCGGCCTGGTTGACCGAGTCACATATGACTCGGCCGAGTCATATGTGACTCGGTCAACCGAACCGGGTAGCTGGCCGAGTCACTCCCCAGGCCTTTGACTCGGTTCGACTCGGTCGAGTCGGAGTCGATTCGGCCGTTTTGTAAAACAGAGGTTAGCAGATAGCAAATCAAATATCAACTTCCAACGTTTACTGTTCCCCCACTGCGCCGGAAGTATTTTTCAACAACAATTTTTAAATCTTTGGAGCGATTCTTTACACTACAGTATGCCGCACTCACTGTCAATACAGGCAATACAGTGATAACAATGGCTTCCAGGTTACAATGGCTCTATCACGGTACCATCTTTTCGAGTCCCCTCAAACAGCAGTCGCTTTCCCTTCAACCGCCACAACAGATCTTTGGCATCGAAAGCTCAGTGGACAGATGCGTTAATGGACAGAGCCCAGAGGCGCTGGAACGGTTTTGGATTCTGAGTGAATTCAGGGCAGCGCAGGTGTGGCAGAATGACAGAGGCGTTCAAGTTTAATGGCTATTCAAACACATTCAGTAACGCAGGTGAGAATAATCAGGTGAATTGTCAGGCAGTAGAGGCGCAGGTGTAATGACGCTCCTTTTTTTAAACGTTTATGACAGTCAGAGAGCGATTATTGTATTCAGAAGAACAGGCAGGCAAAATTAATGGAGCGTTACAGGTAATGAAGACTAGGCCAGCACTATTCAAGGCAGCTCAGACCGGTTGCTCAGGGAATAACAACATCTCATTTTTTTAACTAAAGGATAAACCCTGAGGAAGAAAACTACACAGGCCACACATCATGGCTCTGATACCATGTTAAACACACATGGGAGCGAGAGAAAATATGAAAGATAAATCATGCAGTACATTTTTTATTAACAACTGATATACATTTATAGTACAATATGTGACTCTTGGGTTTCAGATCCCAAGGTCTCTTGTTTCACGAGATTTCCTAAAAGCTCTATCTTCAATGAACTTTGCATCCCGTCTTACTACAATCCTCCTGTTGCCTGGAATGTAGATTCTATATGCCTTTGAGATCTCGTTATATCCTACGAGATACCCCTTCTCTGTAGTCTGATCTAGTTTGTTGCGCTTCTCTTCTGGAATGTGACAATAAGGCACGCATTTGAATATTCTGAAATGACTGACTTCTAACTTCTTCCCTGAGAATACTCCTTCGGGCATTCTCTTCCCCAATGCTCTATGAGGAGTTCTATTCTGAATATATACTACCGTGTTGCAAGCTTCTGCCCATAGATACTTAGGCAAATCCTGATCATACAACATGGCTTTGGCTGCCCCAACAATAGTCTGGTTCTTTTGTTCTGCCACTCCATTCTGCTCCAGATTATATGGAGCTGTCCACTCTCTTTTGATACCCTCCTTTACGCGAAATCTATGAAATCTTTGTTTGTATATTCTCCACCATTATCTGAACGCAATACCTTTATCTTTTTCCCTGTCATATTTTCGACAAGAGCCTTAAACTCTTGGAAACGATCAAAGGCCTCATCCTTGGTCTGTAAGAAATAGATCCAGGTTTTTCTGGAGTGATCATTGATAAAAGTGATGAAGTATTCGCCACCACTAAGAGCCCTTATGGACATAGGACTGCAAATATCTGAGTGTATTAATCCTAATACATCTTGTCTATTGTTACTTCTGGAAAAAGTTGCTTTAGCGTACTTTCCTAGCACACATCCTTTGCACAGGTCATCATGTTCACTACTTAGGATTGGTACCCCTGTACTAGTCTCTCTGAGCATCCTCAATGCTCCATTGTGTAAGTGCCCCATTCGCCTGTGCCATAATTCATTTCGCTCCTTCTCACCATTATAGTTGCTACCTATGAGTGCCATTGGTGATTCGAGTTGCAACCTATACAACTTGTTGCTTTGAACCCCAATTTGCTTTTTCTTCTTCCAACTTGGATGCTTAAGGTATACTCTCTTCCTGATGAAGTACACATCATATCCCTTGTCCTGTAACTGGGACACTTAAATTAGATTCATTCCTAATCTTGGCACATGCAGAACATTGGTGGCTCGGATGTTGGTCCTTGCTTCCATTTGAAAAGCTATGGTGCCTCTCCCTATTGGAGTACATTTTGTTCTGTTTCCCATAGTTATTTGGAAGTCCATCTGTTCTTCTTGATAGCTCGAGAAATGTTCTCGTATTCCAGTCATATGAGCTAAAGCCCCGCTATCAATGTACCAAACATCTGCTAATGTTGAATTAGCTAGGCATGCAAATTCTTCATCTAATCTCATAGATAAATTTGAGACACATTGAGTATCCATATTGTGCCAATTTCTGATGCTAACCTATCCCAGCAATTGTTGTAGAAAAACCTGCGTCCCACTTGAAATTATCCTCCTTATTGAATCTTTTGTTGTGCTACCATTGATAAATTTTGATTAGAAAAGACTTACCTCTTTGCCGGCTCACTCAAAGAGAGTTTTCCCACAAAATCCAATCTCTTTGGTTTGAATTGCGCAATCCTCTAGGAGATTCGAATTTCTGCCCTTGTAGGAATTTCAAATTCCCTTCTTTTCTCGGCGCTGGATCCTCCGGCTTCTCTCTTCTGCTTAACTATAGCTCTGATACTATGTGAAAATTTCTAAAATAGAAATCCTACTGCAGTGATTAATATGATTTCTTCTACTTATTACTTTAGAAATAAGTTATCTAATATATTCTTACAGAAAATATCGAAACATATTCTACTGCAACCTTCACAATTAAAACATTGCAAAAAGTAAATGTAAGTAAAATGCTGGCACATATACACACACAATGCAAAATTATTTTTGGACAATTGTCCCCGGAAAAACCCAATGCGGGAAAACCGGTGCAACAGATGAGGGTTTTATAATTCTTCAGTAAAAATCAACATGTTCAAATTACAGCTAGCAGTATAGAACAAGGCTTTCTAAGAAATATTTACAGATGTTCCTTAACAAGTATCTGACCCAAGAGAGAGGTTCCTCCACCCTATGTGTCTCTTTGGCTTGCCCAAAGTCACTTTCTCTGGGCTCTGGATTGGCCTACGCAATGCCTGCGTCACTTAGGCCAACATTGCCTCTCCCAATGTCAATTTTCCCAGCATTGTTCCTTTCACTACTTTGCGTCTTCGTCCATGTCTCCTTGACTGATGCTGAACCCCCTCTATCTCTCCTCCACCTGTAACTCTCCCTCTGAATCGATTTTCTCTTGCCAAACTTAGATTAGTGAGAAAATCGATTTTCTTGGGCAACTGAGTATCTGACTCGTGTGTTTTCCAAATGACCCTCAAGCCCCTTCTTATATCTTCATGTTGGGCAACCAACGACCTGGATTAAATCATAATCAAAGGCTCAAATCGTTTTGGCTTGATCTGTGTCTTTTTCTAGAAGTTTCACCCTTGATTAGATTAATACCCATTAATATTTTAATTTTCCTAATTTTAGACGTGTGTCCTCATTAAAAATATTAATTATTTTAATAAAATCACTTCTGGGTGGAATTTCCCAAAACACTTTCCGGGTTTTTTGGAATACCTGTGCCCAAGCCTCCCTACAAAATTTGAGGCTTAGAGCAGATCCGATGCTACCCCAAATCAAAACTTCGCACTTTTCCTAGCTAAAAGATATCGAACTTCTTGTGAGAGATTGATGCTCCAAATGACTTCGACTAGCTTGTATTTATAGGCTTCTTGTGGGTCGAATTAGGGTCCTTAGGCCGACTTGATCTCTCTTCTAGGTCGACTTGGTGTGGAGGATACTTAAATCATATTTGACTCAATACTTAACCTTTTTACATGATTCAAAAGCCCAAGAAGGGTCTCTTTAAAAGTAAAATGACTCTATTGACTCAAAATAAATCCTAGAAGTCCTCAATGGGGACTTTGACCTAAAACAAGGTGATCCAAGCATGAAACCCATGCTTTAATAAGTCATAATAATAACAATATTTTATTTTCTTTATTCTTTTGACAAGTACATTACATGATGACTCAAATACATTAAACGAAGACCGAACCTAGTTACATTTTCCAACAGGTTCTTCTTTCTAACACCATATATCTCACTCCCCTTCTCTCATTACCATCCCTTTCCACATTTTTCCCATTCGGGTCCACATTTGTCCATTGGGTCCACAAAGTGTTAACCTCCCTTTCCCCATGTCCACACATTGGGTCAGGCTTGGAATGGTGCCCTGGAGGTTGATGTAGCTAAAAAGAATGATAAAAGCATATGGCTACATACAATAGGAAATGTACCACAAAATGTAAAATATGGTCGTGAAAATAAAATTTAGCACATGGGCAAAAGCCAAAAATGAGCCCTACCCCCTCTCATTATGGTCATCACCCTGGTTCCTAGGGCCCCTATGAGCGACCCTTGCATCACTAAGGAACCCATGAATGTCTAGACTCCAATCCCTTGTGGGTAATGAATTTCCCTACCTTTAGGGGGGTAGTCACTGCTACATCTTACACATCATGCTAACATACCCTTGAGCCCCGAGCAGTAAAATAAAAAAAAAATCAATAAAATGCAAAAGGCAAATGAAAAAACGTGGAAAAACAAAGGGTGAGGTAACTCACGTGCCACGATTGATCCGTCCTACATTCATACACAAAGGTGTGGGCCTCCTTCATCATAGCTACCCTTGAAGCATGTCATGTGGCTTGGAGCTTTCCCTTTGACCCCACTCTGTTGCATCATTATTTCACATGACACCTGCCCTATGATGGGTGTACCTTGGACATGTCATTCCCTTAGATATTGAAACCACCCAGTAGGGTCCTTCATTATCATCCTTTGCCGAGTGAGGTAACACTAGTACATGTTCAAAGCCCAAATTGGAAAGGAAAGCCTCTATGAAGTGTCCTCTTCTGCCTTTGATTAGCAAGCTTATTTACTCAATCACACTAATGAATCATTGTATTGGAAGTTGGGGAGCACATTGGATCTCATACAAGATTGCAAGTTGGTTTTCATCTTGGACTTAGCCTCCCTATATGGGATCCAAGCCCTCTAGAGGATCAGAATAACACTTGTAGGGCGAGCGTTGAGAGCCATGGGCCTTCAACCATACAGAGCATTGATTGCCATATCATGGGCTTCTTCAACACCACCATTTGCTTGTTCGTGCTGTAGTTATACAGAGATGATGATGCACTTGGACCATGTTGCCTAATCGCTTATAGATTGCACCCGACACTTGGCAATTGATCCAGGGCCTAGATGAAGTTATGCCTTTCCTAGGGATAGATGTGGGAGGGCATGTGTCTTATAAGTAATCTTGTTGAAGATTTTTGCATGAAAAATGTCTAATGTGTGGAAATTTTTTAAAGAGCTCTTTTTTTTTGTACCCTAATTATAGAATACCATAGTAAATGATTGTTAGATTGCAAATTTGTCTATGTTACTCATTGATAACAAGTGGATGAATGTTCGTAGTGGAGTAAAACTTGTTTTTATTCCATGAAAATACGTAAATCTTGGGTGGGTAAATGCTAGAGTGCTTGCTAGGGCATCATTTTCTAGCCTCCTTGAAGACAATTTCGTCCAAATCTCAAATCATATAGACTCCATAGCCTAAGGACAAAGGATTGATCCAAGTAAATTTGCTGATCAACCCTTCTTCCCTTCTCTTTTCCTCCATTTTTTTCGGCCTCAAACCTAGACGACCTAGCTAGGGCTTCTTGTGAAATTCATTAGAGGGACTACTTTTCGAATCCACTTGGCTAGACTATTGCGTTGGTGTCTCTTCTAGTAATCCTGCAAGTTTCATATAATTGCCACCGTTCATTCTCAAGAAATCCCAAGCCCTAGCTCCAACTTTGAAACTCATCTTGAGTGTTTAGGTGTGTTTGCTTTCTTGAGGGTTTGTGCACATAGAGTTCGGTGGAATAAATCATTTAAACCCCTTCCATCATCCCACCTTGACCTAGAAAGCACTTTGAATAGTCTTCTCCCATAATTACACATAAACCTTAGGTCTCGTGTGGTCCCATTCTAGGTTTCTCAAGGATAGCTAGAGCTTATTTAGAAGCACATAAACATCATACAAAGCTTCTTGAGTGTTCCTAAATATCTTTGGAGTCTCGACATTAGGCCTCCTTGCCATCATCTTAATCACCATGTTCGGCGAACAAATTCTTTCAGGTTCGAAGTTCGCCGAACTTAAAGGCACATCAAATTTGTTCGTTTTGGTTTGCCGAACATTAAGTTGAACCCCAACACGAACCAGATTCGAACTTGAACAACATGACTAATGCGGATAAAATTTAAAAAAACGGCTTGGATTCGATTAAATTCGACAGTTGGATAGAGTTCTTTTGTAGGAATGTACAGGGTAAGTTCCTCAGACAGAACACCAAAGGACACTGCTCACAAACAGATCACAGATCAATACACCAGTATTCTTGACGTGGTTAAAACCCTCAAAGAGGGAAACAGTCCACGGCCTGAGCCAACGCGGCCACTTCAGGCAATTTATTAATAAAAGAATGAAAATTTACATAAGCTTCTCTCATGAACGGTTACACTACAAATGACCCTCCATGCTCTTTAAATAGAGATCATGAACCAATCGGGTGTTAAGCCACGGATCAAGTGTCGGTAATACCAAGGAGAGAATGAACTGTTGGATCACTTCATGTCTAGAACATATCATGACCGTCGGATTGTAAGTTACAAATGTACATAGTGAAGAAACACACTTTAGCTAACTCTACACTAGACCAAGTTATACTTAACTATTTCTTGTGTCGGAAGATCCTAACATCCCCCCTTAAGAACAACTTGGGATAGGATTAAAGGATGTACAAATATGACACAATAGGAGAAGGAAGGAGGCATTAGAGCCTATCCCCCCTTAGTGACAACGTCCTGAACTTCAACCATAAAGCGAAGTTTAGTAAACTTCGCCTCTGTGAGAGCCTTTGTAAAGATGTCTGCAACTTGATCATCGATTGAGCAATATTGCACTTCAAGAACATGGTCATGAATGAGCTTTCTGATGAAGTGCATGTGTAGTTCAATGTGTCTGCTGTGCTGATGTTGGACTGGATCTTTGCATAGTTGAATGACACCTTAATTATCACACCAAAGTGTAGTTGGACGCTGCTGCTGAAAGCCAAATTCTGACAGGATCTGATGAAGCCACAAGGCTTCCTTACTAGCTTCTACGATGCCACGATACTCTACGTCTGCTGAAGAAAGAGAAATGACACTTTGTTTCTTGCAAGCCTATGTAATAGGTCCAGAACCAAGAGTGAAGACATAACCTGCAGTAGACTTTCGATCATCAAGGTCACCAGCCCAATCAGAATCAGTGAAACCAACCAATAGAGGAGATGATTCTGCACTGTAATGAATCCCAAACTGAACTGTACTTCGAACATAACGAAGTATTCTTTTAGCTGCTTTCCAATGACTTTCATGTGGGTTTTGCATAAACCGAGCAATAAGGCCAACAACAAAGGAAAGGTCAGGACGAGTTAGGGTTAGATACAAAAGTTTTCCTACAAGTTGATAGTATAAGGTAGCATCAACTTTAGGGGAAGTACAAGTGACTGAAAGTTTAGCTCCAGATTGAAAGGGAGAAGGGGCTGGCTTACAATTTTCCATGTGAAAGTGGCGTAGAATATCACAGGCATACTTGGACTGGGAAAGGGAAATACCTTCTTTGGATTGCAATACATGAAGACGAAGAAAATAATGCAAGTGTCCTAAGTCTGTCATTTCAAACTGCGTTTTAAGGTTGGACTTCACATGGTTTATAAGGTTGGGATCACTACCAGTAAGGATAAGATCATCAACATAAAGAACAAGAATGATAAGAGACTTACCCACTTTCTTGGTGTAGACAATATTGTTAGAATGACACCTAGAAAAGCCAGTATCTAAAAGAAAGCTATCCATTTTGGCATACCAAGTCCTAGGGACTTGCTTGAGACCATAAAGGGATTTCTTAGGTGACATACAAGGCTGGACTCTGCTTGTATAAAGCCAAGAGGTTGTTCCATATAGATTTCTTCATGCAAGTCCCCATGCAAGAAAGCGGATTTAACATCCATCTGATGGACTTCCCATTTGAAAGAGGCAACAAGGGAAAGAACAAGGTGGATAGAGTTCATTTTGGCAACAAGGGAAAGAACAAGGTGGATAGAGTTCATTTTGGCAACAAGGGAAAAGGTTTCAGTATAGTCAATGCCTTCAACTTGTGAAAAACCCTTAGCGACAAGACGAGCTTTATGTTTATCAACTTTCCATCTGGTCCATACTTGGTTCTGTAAACCCATTTGCATCTAACAAGTTTTCGTCCCTTTGGAAGAGGAACAAGATCCCATGTATGATTTGCCAATAAAGAACGATATTCTTCATTCATAGTTGCGTCCCAATCTGGATGGCTCGAAGCTTCTGAAAAGGTGTCAACATCATAATTCGCTGGAGCTTGAGCATGTAAAGTAGAGGCTCTATCAAACTGAGAACGAGTGCGACGCTGATCTGTAGGATCACCTGCAAGAGCACCTGCTGCATCCCGAGTAGCGCGGACCCATTTTGGAAGTGTTGAAGTTTCTAAGTTAGATTAGAAACCCTTCATGCACTTTTTCTGATTTATTCCTACCTACTTGTTATTTTTCTTTAACAAGTTATTTACAAAGTAAATACTGAAAATAAACACCAGTGCATGCTCAAAATATTACAGATCAGCAACTAAAAGAAACAAGAACAGACACACCACATGGCACCATTATTTTTGGACCAATGTCCCCAGAAAAATTCAATGCGGGAAAACCGGTGCAGCTATTTGAGGGTTTTCTTATTAAGCAATATCAGAGTACAATCTGGGTGTCGAAACTGGCCTACCCAACAGAAAATTTCCTTAGCAGCTATACCTCACAGTTTGAGAGAAATCTCGTGGTTGAAACCCCGGAAAAATCCTTCCGGCAGCTCCTCAGCACAAAACTGTTCTGCAACCCCAGCATCTGCCCAAACTGGACTGTGTCAGCCCCTCTCTGTCTCATGCTGGCCCTGCGTCAACCCCAGGAGGCCCTGCGTCAGCTTTCTGGGCCTCTGCGTTAGACACGCTGGTGTTTCTGGTGCTTTGCGTAGCACTTGGCTGCCTCTGCATGGCCTTGCATGAGCCCTTGCTAGCTCTGCGTCACTCTCCTTGGCTGCTGCGCTGCTCTCCCAACACAATCTTTGCCTTCTCTGTTTCTTTGTACTCAATGCCCCTCAGCTGCACTCCCGATCACTGATTCTATCTCTCTTAGCAAACCCCGCTCTAGAGAATAGAATGAATGATCATCTGGTGTACTCTCCAAGTGACCCTCAAGCCTCCTCTTATACCTTTCCTGTTGACATCTTAGCGGCCGAGATTAAGTCTCTAATCAATGGCTAAGATTAGATCTGGCTTGATCCATGTCTTTAAGACCACTCTTAACACATATTCATATTAATACACATTAATATTTTATTTTCCCTAAGTTTAGACTTAGGGATTCCATTAAAAATATTAATTATTTTAATATCTCCTGATCTGTTTAGAATCTGCCCAAACCCTTTCTGTGTATTGTAGATCTCATTTGCCCCAACCTCTCCACCAAATTTTGTGGCTAGAGCACATCCGATGCTACCCCAAATCGACACTTCCTCTTAGCGAGGACTGTGCTCTAGCAATACTCCTCACTGAGTATTACTCTGATCATTCGGCATCGGTACTTGTGCTGATGTTAGGCCTTCCTGCCCCCATCCTCTGCACTGCTACCTCCTGTATTGCTGCCCATGGTTCTGCCACTACCACTGCTGCATCTGTATGACAACTCCCTCTACATATGTGTTGCTACTAGTCCTTCCTCCCAGCATTGCATCTGCACTGCACCTCCTCTCATCATGTTGCATCGTGCTGCCCACTGCTGCACTGCAACTCAATTATTGAGAAGTAAGTAACTGATCTCTCAATCGACCTCCTAGTTGGGCTAAAAACACCACCTGATGTTGAAACTCCCTTTGCTGCTGACAAGTGTTCCCCCTCTCTGACCTCTGCGCTACTGCAACAACTCCCTACATCTCGCACCATTGCACACGTCTCTGTGCTTTCCTGCACTGGTGAAACACTTCTGTGCCTCTCGCACTGCTGTAGCCTGCTAGATCTGTGTTGTCTCGGGACTCCTGCACTGTAGCTCTCTCTGCCACTCCATCTGCATCCGTCTCTACCCACCCAGCCAACCCTGCTACTCCTCGTCAGGGCTCTCGTAGCAAGGTCCAATCCAAGAGGTTGGGTACCTCAAGGATCCTGCCCCTCATCGCCTGTAGTCCACCTGACTACAACTCAATGTCTCCTCACTTTCGCTCAAGTGGTGCGTGTGCACTCATGGCACAGTCATCGTCTGTCAAAACTTGCTTCTCTGCCCGTGCTGGCGCTGCCTTAGTCTCAGAAGACTCTCTCTTACTCTTCTTCCTTGGGCACTGGGTCGCATAATGACCTATCTCCCCATAGTGGAAGCACTTGATCTTGGAGAGATCTTTCTTCTTCCGCTTCTCCTGCTTTCCCTCAGATGCTAGGGCCACATCTTCCTCTTCTCGCTGAACTTTGATCCCTTTGCTGCTGCTACCTGTCTTCGACTGTCGTCTGATCTCTTCCTGGCGAAGAGCTGCCCACATATCGTCCCAAGGTGGGAGAGTCCCTCTACCCAGGATACTCTGGACAAACACTTCCCAATATTTTGAGACAACATTCGGGGCTGTCCTCACCATAAGCTCCTGATCCGGTGTCGCTCCTATGGCAGTCAACTAGTCTCGGATCTCGTTCAGTCCTCCGAGGAAGGTGTCAACCGATTGACCCTTCTTCATCTGATACGACCTCATCTGGTTCTCGAGCAACATTCTTCTCTGCACAGAAGTATGCTGGTACAGGTTCTTGAGAGCCTCCCACATCTCAACTGCTTTTTCATTCTCGGCTATATGTGGTACCACATGATCCTTGACCCTGTCAAGGATAATGCACTTGGCCCTCGCCATCGCCTCTTTGTACTTATCGTTATCATTGGGGTTGACTGGGATAGCTATAACCTTCAAGGCGAAGTTCTTGACACGATTCCTGTCAAGCACTTATAAGATTTTGGCCTTCCAGACCGTGAAGTTCGATGCTCCGTCCAGTTTATCCTGGTCTCTTACCTCGTGTAGTGCCATGATGCTCCTCTACTTCCCTCCTGGAAGTTCTCTGTTCGACTCCTCTGAGTTTCTACTTCCCGTCTGGAAGTTCTCTTCTGGACTCCCTCTGAGTCCTGATTTCCCTCTTGGAAATCCTTCTGCCGCTTGTCGAGATGCCCCCTACTCTGATCGTCTTGTGCAACTACACTGCTGATCCAGGTTCCTCGGCTAGAAATCCTTGGTAACAACTCCTCTGGCCTTGCTCTGTGAGGTACTATTCTGACTACAGTACCTCACCAGCTCCATTCTGCAATATTTTTGCAGCCTTCCAGACTCCAACAATTGCCTGTTTGTGAACTACGTCAGCCCCTCTCTGCCTCACACAGGTTTTGCGTCAGCCCTGGGATGCCCTAGTCAGCAACGCTAGCCTCTCTGAGGCTCTGCGCAACTCTCGGCTTCTTTTGCGTGGCTCTGGCTGGCTCTACGTCATGCTTCTTGGCTTCTGCGCTGTTAGAAACAGCTTCTGTCACCTCGAGACAACTATTTTTTGCTGCTATTGCTCCACTCGGCTGATCTCTTTTAGTCCTCCTGTGATCTGCAATCACGCTCTGATACCATGTTGAAGTTTCTAAGTTTACTTAGTTTAGAAACCCTTCATGCACTTTTTCTGATTTATTCCTACCTACTTGTTATTTTTCTTTAACAAGTTATTTACAAAGTAAATACTGAAAATAAACATCAGTGCATGCTAAACATATTACAGATTAGCAACTAAAAGAAACAAGAACAAACACACCACATGACACCATTATTTTTGGACCAATGTCCTTGGAAAAACCCAATGCGGGAAAACCAGTGCAACTATCTGAGGGTTTTCTTATTAAGCAATATCAGAGTACAATCTGGGTGCCGAAACTAGCCTACCCAACAGAGAATTTCCTTGGCAGCTATACCTCACAGTTTGAGAGAAATCCCCTGACTGAAACCTCGGAAAAATCCTCTCGGCAGCTCCCCAACACAAAACTACTCTACAACCTCGGCATCTGCCCAAACTGGACTACGTCAGCCCCTCTCTGTCTCACGTTGGCCCTACGTCAGCATTTCTTGGCATGCGTCAGCCCCAGGAGGTGCTGCGTCAGCTTTCTGGGCCTCTGCATCAGACACGCTGGCCTCTCCGGTGCTCTGCACAGCCAGTGTTGCACGAAGCGCCCCCCCCGGTTCCAAGCCCCGAAGCGCGTCCCGTACGGAAGCGCCTAGGAAGCTTGGCCGGAAGCGTGCTTCCGAAATTTTTAGACGCTTCCTGGAAATTTGGAAGCGCTGGCGCTTCCGAAGCGCCGAAGCGCGCTTCGTACGGCGCTTCCCAGACGCTTCCGTACGCTTCCAGAAAAGCTTCCGGAAAAGCATTTAGAAAATCGTTTTTTTTTCAATTTTTTTTTAAATTTTAGGTGAGTTTGCTTGTTGGGGGTGGGTCCACCTTGGGTTAGGGTGACAAATGAAAGCAAAAAAAATTATAAATATAGCAGATGCTCCCTCATGGTAATGTTAAATTCTTAAAGTAAAAGTGACATTCTCCTTTAGTTTTCATTTTCATTCTTTTACTTAAATTTTTAACATTACCATGAAATGACTCAGAATGTTTGAGAGTGGTTCGAGCCTCATTGGACTTCATATGGAGAAAATAGAATTTCATATTCTATTCAAAATTCAGCAGACTTAACAGTTTTCAGGTATTCAGGATCAATGGGATTGTGGCATTTCATTAGATTATATCAAGTATGAAGGTATGCGATTAGCATTTAATCAAGAGCACCAAGCTCTATATGTACCCTGGTGTTGGTGGTGTTAATTGTTGAACTCCTTTGTCACGCGGCACGCCCTTAGCAAAAAATTACCTTTCAATCAAGTCAAAATCATCGATCAAACATGTTAAGCTTTTTCTACCATATTTTAAGTCTTGAATTAGGTAGTTTGATCAAAATTGGGCAATGTTGACTAATATCCCTAGACAATCGAGGTAGAGGCAAAGGCTAGACAAGAGGAGAAGAATCTAGATTCTAGATCATTAATGTACAATGGATGTTATATCTATCTTGATTTATGCAAAAATATGCATGTTTTCATGTCTTCTACAATTAATTTGGTATTTGGGATGTTTGTTTTGAGTATAAATGCAAAAAAATATAATATATATATATATATATATAGCAGACGCTTCCGCGGACGCTTCGCTTCCTAGATTTTTGGAAAATGACGCTTCGACGTCCCCGCTTCCAAAAAACGCTTCCGCTTCGCTCCCGCTTCGTGCAACATTGTGCACAGCACTTGGCTGCCTCTGCGTGGCCCTGTATGAGCCCTTGATAACTCTACGTCACTCTCCTTGGCTGCTGCGTTGCTCTCTTGGCACAGTCTCTGCCTTTTCTATTTCTCTGTACTAAATGCTCCTCAGTTGCTCTCCCGATCACTGATTCTATCTCTCTTAGCAAACCACGCTCTAGAGAATAGAATGAATGATCATCTGGTGTACTCTCCAAGTGACCCTCAAGCCTCCTCTTATACTTTTCCTGTTGACATCTCAACAACCAAGATTAAGTCTCTAATCAATGGCTAAGATTAGATCTGGCTTGATCTATGTCTTTTGGACCACTCTAACACAAATTCATATTAATACACATTAATATTTTATTTTCCCTAAGTTCAGACTTAGGGACTCCATTAAAAATATTAATTAATTTAATATCTCCTGATTTATTTAGAATCTGCCCAAACCCTTTCTGGGTATTGGAGATCTCATGTGCCTCAACCTCTCCACCAAATTTTGTGGTTCGAGCATATCCGATGCTACCCCAAATCAACAGGAAGCTGAGGAGCTGAAGGAGGACCCTGAGAAGGTGGGGGAGGATTGTCATCCTTGCTGTCATCATCTGAAGAAGAAATATTTTCAAAAGTAGAAGGGATAGAGAGAGGTGGCACATCCACCGAACTAGGCTCGTAGGCCGATATATTTTCAACAAACTTTACATCTCTTCTAATGATAACATTTTTGGACTTAAGTGGAATAAGTCTATATCCTTTGACATCTTCAGAATATCCAACAAAAATACATTTTTCACTCTTAGGTTCTAAGGCTTTATGTTTCTCATCTGGAATATGGGCCCATGCTTCACTTCCAAAAACACGAAAGTGACTGACATCTGGTTTAATTGAGCTCCATGCTTTTTCTGGAGTGATATTCTTTAAAACCTTAGTAGGAGTGCGATTTACTATGTAATTTGCACAGTTAATTGCTTCTGCCCAAAAATTAAGACTAAGTCCTTTAGATTGAAGCATACAATTAGCCATTTCCTTTAAGGTGCGATTCTTCCTTTTAGCTACACCATTTTGTTGTGGAGTATATGGAACAATATGTTGCATTTGAATTCTATGCTCAGTGCAAAAGTTGATGAATTTGTTGTTAACATATTCTTCGCCATTATCAAAGCTTAGCTTAAGAATTTGATGTCCAGATTGTTTTTCAACAAAGGCCTTAAAGGCCAAGAACATGTTAAATGCTTCACTCTTGAGTTTTAAGAAGTATAACCAAGTGCGTCTGGAGAAATCATCAATGAAAGTTAAGAAATACTTGTAGCCAGAGAATGAAACCACTGGAAGTGGACCACATAAATCGCTATGCACAAGATGTGAAGGGGCTGAGGTGTGCCAAGAGGCACGTTTTTCAAAACTATCCCAATGATGTTTTCCGAGTACACATCCGGAACAAACACCATCTCTGCAAGATACTATAGGAAGACCTGTCACCATATTTTCTTTACATAGATTTTGAAGGGAGCGATAGTTTAAGTGACCAAATCGCTCATGCCAAAGTTTGCTCACTTCATCATTATGAGCAACAAATACCTAGGGAAGAGTTGATGACCCAAAGTTGTTGAACTTATACAACCTTGTAGAATCATCAGCGATGCCAGTAGCTAAAATCTGTTTAGGATCTCTTAGGTCCTTAATTACAACATCATGAGGTGATAATTCAATAATTTTACCTTCACCTGAATGAGTTATCTGATATACAGATAGAAGGTTGTAGGATAAGGTTGGAACACATAATACATCATTAAATTGACCATTGTCTAGATGAATAGTCCCAGTCCCTACAACACTAAGAGATTTATCATCACCAACATATATATTTTTGGTGTTACAATCATTTAAAGAAGAAAACATGGCTTTGTTTTTGGCCATGTGATAAGAAGCTCCAAAATCAATGAGCCACTCATGAGAATGAGAAGAAGAAGATACGTTTAGTGCATAACCAGACCAAGATGTTTGACAACCACATGCAGAAAGTGCTATTCCCGAAGATGAAGTTGAAGAGTGCTCCAAATGGATGTTATGCTTCTTCATTGCTGCTTCCAAGGCTTCCATCTTCTTAAAGCATTTGGATTCGAAGTGGCCATCTTGATTACAAAAGTTGCAATGCCTATCAATCTTCTTCCCTTTGCTTTTATTTGCCTTATCATTCTGTTGAATTGATTTTTCATTTTGAGAATGAAATTGCTTAGGACCCTTGTTTGGTTTAGGACCATTCTTTTTAGGACACTGCTTCTTAGGATTCTTTGAATTTGGTTGTTGCTGGGCAGCTAAGGCTTTCTTAGAGGAGTTTCCAAGAGTAAGAAGACCAAGATGTAAGAGTTTTTCTTGTTCTCTGATTAAATAATCACAAAAGGAATTAAAAGAGGGGGACTTGTAGTCTTGTCCTTGAGAAATAAAGGCTTCTCTAGTAGAATGGAAGGTGGAAACAAACACAGAGTAGGCTGGTCCCAACTTAGTAAGAATGGAATAGATAAGGCTACTATCTTCTTTCTTAACCTTAACACCTTCCAAGAGAAGTCTAAGGGTCTTGAACTTGGACAAAAAATCTTCAATGGAAGAAAAATTATTGGGGTCCAACGTAAGCAACTCATTTGCCCAAATTTCATTTTTAATTCCAAAAACTTTAGTCCGCTGTTTCATTGCTTCATTAGGGTTATCAAGTTCTGCGATATAGAATCTAAGGTCCGGAGAAATAGACATCCCTATCAACCCACGTGCTTGCTCTTGCCTATTTTCCCATTTGGCTGTCTTATCTTCATCTTTAGGTTTAGTTTCTTGCTCTGAGACTATTCTGTAAAGACCTTTACTTCTAAGAAAATCCACAATGTAGGACCACCATTGGAATTAGTTGGTGTTGTTAAGAATAATTTGGCTTGGACTTTGCATTTTAACAGAAACTGAAGTTGTAGATGCTAAAACTAAGTGTTCCAATGGAAAGATCTTGAAAAATTAGGCAGATTAAAAAAGACGGCTTTGAAAACGGCTTTTGGATGAAGAAGTTATGGCTTTTCGAGGAAAAGTTGTTGAAGATATCGACGAAGTGCGTGAACGTGCGGAAGTGAATGATAATGTTATATTTAAAAAAAAAAAATCCCCCCCTTTTCAAACTTAATCTAATTAGCTCACTTTAAAAAAGGATTTTATGTGACCCACTTTTATAAATAAGTGAAAGTCACTTTTACAATGGTACTTTATGAGCTACTCACTAAATTGTAACTTAAATAAAAGATAAAAAGACTTTAGAATTATAAGTGACTTACTTTTTATGATGGGTGAGAACACTTTTACATAAAGTAACTTTAAAACATAAGTTACATGTGCTTTTTGAAAAAGTAACTCAGCAAAAAGAAAGGCTTGAACCCAAGACCTCTATTCTCATAAAGCAACTTTGGACCAAGTGAGCTAGTTTAAAAGGTTAGTAATTTTTGGAAAAGGGGAAGGAGTTTTTCTTAGTCATTGAAGCTTTGGGGTGTGTGCTTACTTGAAAAAACTCTTTTTGCCTACAAAACAAAAAACCATACAACCCAACACGAACATACCAAAAAAACTAAACGTTGGCTTGAAGTTAGCTTTGCCAGGAGCTAAGTATTTTCCTCAATATTTCTGATTTTCCGAGATCACACTAAGGCGCGGCGGAAAAGTGCATACGAATGAGAAAAATCCTTCCTTTCTGTTTTTGATTTGCCCAGATCGCATAGAGTTGTGGGGCAAAGTGCATACGCAGAAATGAAAGTTATAGATTCAGTAATAAAAAATAGAGAGATAAATAAACCGAAATAAACAGAGAGATAAACAACTAAAACGACAAATAAAGACTGTATACTTCCAGATCTTAAAATGACGTAGCTAGGACTACTGGGAACCTTTTCGCGTGAAACGAAAGGGGTTCCTCCCTGGAACAAATGCTCCTAACACAATAGAGTAGTCCTCTCAACCTGAAAGCGGTCAGAAACAATAGATCTAGGAAATGACAGTCGGATGCAGTTGTTCCGGCTTCCGATTTGGATCACCAACGGATGCGGCCCTCAAATAGCTCTGATACCATGCAGGAATTTAGAGGGTAAGTTCCTTAGACAGAACACCAAAGGACACTGCTCACAAACAGATCACAAATCAATACACCAGTATTCTTGATGTGGTTAAAACCCTCAAAGAGGGAAACAGTCCACAGCCTGAGCCAACGCGTCCACTTCAGGCAATTTATTAATAGAAGAACAAAAATTTACATAAGCTTCTCTCATGAACGGTTACACTACAAATGACCCTCCATGCTCTTTAAATAGAGATCATGGACCAATTGGGTGTTAAGCCACGGATCAAGTGTAGATAATACCGAGGAGATAATGAACCGTTGGATCACTTCATGTCTAGAACATATCGTGACTGTCGGATTGTAAGTTACAAATGTACATAGTAAAGAAACACACTTTACCTAACTCTACACTAGGCCAAGTTATACTTAACTATTTCCTATGTGTCGGAATATCCTAACATCTCTTGGCTTTTGATAATTAATAAAAGTCAAAAATCAAAACTCGCAGCCTCACTCTCCGCAACGACACGTCAATTAAATTAACAGTGCTAAATTTCTTAATAAATTGAGGAAAAGACAAGTACTTAACTCGATTCGAGCGATTTGTTTTTATTTTTATTTTTAAATATAAACGTTTTTTTTTTTAAACAAAAACAAAACATTTCTTTTTAAAATTGATATCACTATTTGACTATATTAATAAAGGGCTACAACAGAACCGAACCAAAACAACTTGATAATAATTTTTTTTTGGTGAATAAATAAATTTTATTGGAGGATGAATGTGTAGAATTATCCTCCTCTCAAAGATCTATCAACCTCTTAACATAGTTTTTAAAACCGGAACCGGTGACCGGACCGGTCCACCTAATGAACCGGTTTACCGACCGGAACCGGTCTAACCGGGACTGGTTTGGTCTAAACGAACCGGTTTTAGAAAAATACATTAAATAAATATTTTTTAATGAAAAAAACTATTTTTAAGATTTAAAACCATGATTCCAAGCCAATAGAGACAAAATATGCAAAGATTGCTCATTGATATACCATGTAAAGCCTTAAAGGTGAATATATCAAAATGGTACCGAGTGCAATACATATCATCGACAAAATACATAAGCAATGAGGCTCTAAATGGCCACTAGAGTGCAAAAATAAAGCCTACAAACTATGGGGCCAGTGGCCTACTACAAGACTTCAGTCTAGACTCTACATATATGATAATAGTAATACTATAATAGTGATCAACATTATCACTTGAAGTTGAAACTTCTCATGAGTCTCAGTCATCATGATCAAACTCAGTTGGTTGAGTCTCGACTCCCAAACTGTGTAGCCACAAACTTCTCTATTGGTTCAGTGACTTGAGTCTCAAACTTCTGAAGGTATTCTGCCCTAATATGCCCTATTATTTCATTTGGTGCTCCACATGGCTTTACATGGCCTCCTATCCTTGCCAAGTGTTGCTTGAACCTGTTAATACCCCCTCCTTGAATGGATTTTTGGCAATATTTGCAGATCATTTTGCCATCAATCATATCACAATGAGCCCATGCAGTATCTTCGGCTTTTGGAGGCATGATGACTCCCTGGATGGTAGATCATAGAAGTGAGAAGTTTATAACACAAAAAAAAATAAATTCATGGACAACAGACTCAAATGAGGAATTATCAAGTGCAAATCCTTACCTGGAAATGCAAACTAGCTCCCTTAGCCTCCTCTTGAAGATGGCAACTCCACTGACAGCTACACACTATCTCCAAAATAGCTCCAACTCCAACTCCAAGATGACTACTTCAGCAAAAACTCCACACTCTCCAAGCTCACAAACAAACTCACAAACACTCACAAACACTCCAAATCAGTTGTGTGAGACAAATGAGAGTGAGAGGGGTCTCTTATAGCTTGGAGAGGGTGTTTTTGGAGGGAAAATACCTTTACCTCCCCCCCAAAACCCCTAAACCACAAACCAGCCACGCCTTTTTCCAACATTCGATGGGCATGCCATAAACCGGCCGGTTTGATACAAACCGGTCGGTTCCGTCCTAAACCGGCCGGTTTGATACAAACCGACTGGTTTTTACCGGTTAGGTCAAAAAATCGGGCAAGTGATGGGTTAAACCGGGTTTTTAGGCCGGTTCCGACCGGCCAGCTAGCTAACCGGTCGGTTTGACCGGTTACCGGTTTTTCAAAACGGTTTTTAAAACTATGCCTCTTAAAGGAAGAAGTCCAACAATTTTTCCTACAGTAACTGATTTTAACTCATTTCAATTTTCAACCAATTGTTGGATTTAAATATAAATTACAAATTGCCGGTATAGTATGTACAATCAATAGATAATCAAAAGTAATACTCAGTCACAACTTTTATGGGTTCACTCTCACCCTAAAAAGGGTACAGTCTCAGAGTTGGGTTTTGATGAGTTCTCGAACCTTAAACAAGGTACAATCTCACAATATTGGAGTCTTAGATGATAGTCCGAAACAAATAGTTGATTCTACATCTCTCTCTTTGCCTTTTGTTTGGTTTCCTCCCTAAGGTGGAGTTTGTAATAATTGTGTCCTTTGAACAACAATTGTTATGCACTTAATGTTATGTGCTTTTTCAGATTGTATCATTGTTTTAAAAATCGACCGGTTTGAACCTGTAACCGGTCAAACCGGCTGGTTCATTAGCCGACCGGGTCAAACGGGCAAAAAAACCGGGTTCGACCCCTCACTTCGTCCAAAAACCACAAAAATCAATGCTAATCGGCTGGTTTAGGATGAAACTGGCCGGTTTATGGGCAAACTAGCCAGTTCTGTCCTAAACTGGCCAATGTGCTGCCAAGGTCGCATAGGACCCACACAACGCAATTTAGGAAGCTTCTAGGGTGTTTTGGAGGGAAAATAAGGGTTGTTTGAGTTTCCCTCCAAAAACACCCTCTCCAATCCTTTTAAAGGGGCTTACCCCTCTCATTTGTCTCACACATCTCATTTGGAGTTTTTGTTAGTTTGATTGGGAGCTTGGAGAGTGTTGAGCTTTTGCTGGAGTAATCATCTTGGAGGCTTGGAGTTGGAGTTGGAGCTATTTTGGAGATGGTTTGGAGCTGTCAGTGGAGTTGGCTTCTTCAAGAGGAGGCTAAAGAAGCTAGTTTGTATTTCCAAGTAAGGATTTTCACTTGAAAAATTCCTCATTTGACTGCTGTCCATGTATTAATTTTTTTTATGTGTTCTATGTTATCAAATCTCTAGTTCTATGCTATCAAATTTTGTAGGCTAGATGTGCATATTTTTTTCCTAAATTTAGCTTTGGTTTTCCATGTTTCTTAGCTGCAATTTTTTTTAAATGGCAGATTTCTTTGGAAGTTTTAATTATTTCAAGCCAACATGGCTCCAAAAACCAAGGGTAGTGCATGGGCTCATTGTGATTTGATTGATGGAAAATGATATGCAAATTTTGCCGTAAACTTATTGGAGGTGGGGGTTTTCTCAGATTGAAACAACACTTGGCTGGGATAAGAGTCCAAGTAAAGCCATGTGAAGTACCAAATGTGGATAAGAAATTTAGCACCCTAGAGCAAAGCCTTACTGGATGACTTAGATAGAGTGCAACAATGGGAGTGTTACTGCTGTTACCTAAGCAACAACTCCACTTGTTTTAGTGATGAACACAATCCAACACAAGGGACAATTCCCTAGTAGAGATTAGAATCAAATAACTCAATTACCTTAAGCTAACTGCTCCTTAAGCGTTCAATAATGATTTCCACCCAAGGATAAGAATAGGAGATTAGGGTTTTAGGGTGAACAAGGGAGCAACTTCCAGATTGTTGAAATTGTAACTAGTGTCAGACTTCACTACGTTTATGTTCGTGTTTGAGTTTGATGACTTTGAAATTCGAATAAAGTTTGACACTTAAAATTTTGGCGATAAAGTTTGGCATTAAATTTGACATACTAGAATTTGAAATATATATAATAAAATTTTAAACACATATAGAAGAAATAAAAATAGACCTTGAGCCTTTACTTATATACGATTTGAAAAAGCACATAACATTAAGTGCATATCAATTGTTGTTCAAAGGACACAACTATTACAAACTCCACCTTTGGGAGGAAACCAAACAAAAAACAAAGAGAGGGAGACGTAGAATCAACTATCTGTTTGGACTATCATGTAAGACTATGAGATTGTGAGATTGTACCATGTTTAAGGTTGGAGAACTCATCAAAAGCCAACTATGAGACTGTAACCTGTTTAGGGTGAGAGGGAACCCATCAAAGTTGTGATTATGTATTAATTTTGATTATCTATTGTTTGCACATACCATAGCGGCAATTTGTAATTTATATTTTAATCCAACAATTTTATCAAGTTGTTTTGGTTTTGGTTCGACTCTATTGTAGCCCTTTATTAATATAGTCAAATAGTGATATCGATTTTAAAAAGAAATGTTTTGTTTCTCTTTAAAAAAAAGAAACGTTTCTATTTAAAAAAATTCGCTTGAATCAGGTTAAGTACTTGTGTTTTCCTCGATTTATCAAGAAATTCAACACTGCCTAATTTAATTTACCTGTCGTTGTGGAGTGTGATGCTGCGAGTTTTGATTTTTGACATTTTTAATTATCAAATGCCAAAAGAACTCTGACCAAATGCCGAATTTAATCGAATCCAAGGCGATTTTTTAAATTTTATTCACGTTAGTCATGGTGTTCGGGTTCGAATCCGGTTCGTGTTGGGGTTCGCCTTGATGTTCGGTGAACAAAAACGAACAAATTTGGCATGCCTTTTAAGTTCAACGAACTTTGAACCTGAAATAATTTGTTCGCCGAACATGGTGACTAAGCAACAAGAAGCATTTTTTTGAACTAGCAAAGGAGAAGGGAAGCCAAATTAAAGGAGAGAGAAACTCGCACATGTAGAGGATAAATTCTGTGAAGATGCCGAATTATTCTGTGCTACTTTTGGCCCGAAATTTCAGGGAGTTGACCAGTTTGACTTATGTTGATTTTGACTTTGGAGGTGACTTGGAGGAGGGCTGGACTTGGAGCTTTTGGTGGCAGTTTTTGCTTTGGTCTTGGATATTTCGTTTTGATCTGATTCTATAAGAGAAGGATTGTTGGGTTTTTTCCCTTGTGGGGTTTTGCCTTGCCTTAGAGCATAATTTTTGGCGTCTTTATTTTTCTTGAAAGATTGATCATTTGTATAATTGCTGGATGAATCACACAAATGAAGTAATAAGAAGACAATTAACTTTCACAAGTAATTATCAAGACAGAAATCAAGCCTTATTTACACTATGCTTGGTTTCTCAACACAGATTTGGGTTCAAATGTTACTATGGCTCAATCTAGACACTTATGTTAACCAACATATGCTCAAATAGGTTTCTTGAACACACCAAACAAAAAATTACACCAAGCTGTCATAAACTAGCTAAACCATCAACAAACTGTCGCAATATAGCAGTTTATGACAACAACAAATTTAGCATTGGAAGCTAGGAGAATAATTGTAAAATGAAGGCTAAAATTATGAGTAAACAAGAGAAATATTACAACAAATTTCAACAGATAAAAGGGCATATAGTGGCAATTAAACCCTAAACGTTTGCCGTAATTAATGGGTGGAAATTGCTTATGAAATGTAAATTTTACTTATCCGATCCTTTCAAAACAATTCCTATCCCCTAGTCACTCACATCTAGGTCAATAAATGTCGTAAACCCTAATTTACCCTAGAAAAATTAAAATAAATGATTTTATGATAAAATATGATTGCCACAAGAGAGACTAGTGCCTTCACAATCTAGGGCTAATGGAGTCTAGGAATAAACTAAATTAGGGTTTTTTTGGGTGTAGAAACAAGATTTAAGCAAACTAGGGCATGTAAACATACTTATCCTAGGGTTTAAGATCAAGGTTCTCAAATTTCAAGAAGAGGTAAGGGAAGGAGCTAATATGCTATTTCCTCAAAGTCTTGGAAGAAGAGTTAGCTTAACAAGGTTCAAGAAGAAAATACTATGTTAAATAGCTTAATACATTAATCATCCGTCTAGAAAACATGAAACCAAGATAAAACCAATGTAGATCCATCTTAACTTCAGACCTATCATTCGCTGAGAGGGATTAATTCTCTCAAGGTGTGGACCTCTTTTTTGAGTGCAAAACGTAAGGAAAGGTCTGCACCTACAGAGATTTGATCCCTGTCGACTCTTGATAGAAATGGAGTTAAGATGGATCTAGGTTGGTTTGATTATTAATATCTATTAATAATTAATAATTATAATTATTAATAATTAATAGTTATGATTATTAATTCTATTTTAATTTTTTGAATCTTATTTTTAATTTTTATCTAGTTTGACCAAGTCAAAATGTTTTAATTAATAATTATAATTCTTAATTCTTAATTTAATTTAATTTTTGTGTAATTTGACCGAGTCAAAATGTTTACATTACATCACATAACATAACATAACATAACATTACAACATCTCTTCCACACTGGGTTGGAAAGTGCCCCTTGGTGCAATTATAAATTTGTTTTTAATTTAGGTAACTCGTCATAAATTTATTTTTATAAATGATTAATATGAATAATTCCACATTTATTATAAATTTATGAATAAATGTCGAATTAATTGTTATCTTTTAATTGAATTGTTGTCTTTTTTAGAGTTTAGATTTTAAAACTAATTTTATTAATAATCAATTGTCTTTTTTTTTGAAGTTTAGATTTTTAATTTTAATTTTATTTAAATGATTAATGAAATAAATAAATTTAAGATATAGACCATGACTTCAATAATGTTGATAATGGTTCCACATATCATTGACACACCATAAATCAAAACTTTTAAATTTATATATACTTTTTAAACTTATAAAAATTTATATATACTTTATAAACTTATACAATTTAAAATGAAAAGCATAAAAAACAACACCGTCATTACCTTTTAACTTAATGAAAATATAGAATTTGAAATTCCATAGTTGTTAATAGCATATGAGTTTCATGAAAGCATTGTACCTGTGAATGCTAAAATATAATAGGAAAATAGGTTCTTTGGTGGTAATAAAATAAAAAGAACAAATTCAACTATTGTGAAATGAAGAATCATTTCAACCCACTGTTATGACAACCTCAAAGCCACTCAATATAGGGACATAGGGAAACATATTCTGCCATCGTTGTAAGAAGAATAGACATCACTGAAGAAATTTTGCACCATGTTATCTTATATTTCGGAACATGACATCAAAAGAACATATGCCAACTAAGGACTCATGAATTCCTATCCTTACTTTTGCGGAATTGGTTATGTATTTTTGACTATCATAAATTTATGTATTTTAGGAAAAGGTTATGTATTTTTGTTTTGATCTCTATATCATCATCGTGTATGTATTGGACAGTGCACTGGGTGCCATTTCGATATAATGGATATATTCATAAGCCTACTTTGATCATATGTTGCCTTCTATCTATATTCTAATGCTGTGTGTTTGGAAACATGAATGAAAATCTTTAAAATTATGTGTTTTTATAAAAAATAAATATTTAATGTATTTTTTACAACGACCGAGTCATTGAAATTGAGCCGGCCGAGTCGATACCGAGTCGGAGTCGGAGTCAAAGTCGACCCTCGGCCGAGTCGGAGTTTTAAAACATTGGATTAGACATTACTGAAGAAATTTCCCACCAGGTTATCTTATTTATTGGAACATGACATCAAAAGAACAAATGTCAGCTAAGGAGTCATGAATTCATATTCTTACTTTTACAGAATTGGTTGGATTGAGCTAGAGGCAATTGAGATGTGACTCATTGAACCAAGAACACGATCTACTGCCCCTGTAAATTGCATGGAGAAAGCTTGCTGGAAGTATACAAAGAATGGTTGCCTTGTTGTTTGTACAAACCTAAAGCAAAGCCCTTTCTCTACAATTCATATAGGCTGTAGTAAAAATATTGCTGGGAAGTTTTAACTTGAGTAGGTGCTTTTTAACACATTTCTTCTTGCATAAGAATACCACTGGCAAAACCACGGGTTATCAAAACTTAGAGCCCAAAAACCGCCAACAATAAATTCACTATATTACCTCAATTTTATTTTAATTATTATTTTATATATTATTATTTTATTTTATTTTTTAATTTTAATTTTAATTTGATATAATTTGACCGGATCAAAATGTTTACATGATAGAACAAGACATTACATCTCTTCCATAATGGGTTGGAGAACACCACTTGACGCAACAAGTAATCCTAAATACTTCATTGTGCATTTATCTAAGATTCTCCATGACCATTCATGAAAAGAGATCAATCCACATCACAAAAGAGTTGCCAAGAGAGGTCGCTCAACTAGTGCTCCATAACGAACGAGACAAAATATGCTAAATATAAGAGATGAATGATCTCCAAGTGTGTCAATGATTAAATGAAGTGAATTGATCCCCTATTTATACTTGGGTAACCAAGCGATTTTAGTCAAATTAGGCTAGAAACCCTTAAAAATATAAAATCCATGATACAAGATGGATAAGTCCTCAAGCTGACCCGCAAAATAACCTCCTCAATGCTAAAATATAAAATTATCCTCAAATTAACCCGCATGTGTGATTAAAAGTGCCTTCAAGGGTGACACCATCTTCGAATAGTGCTTAAATAATCCCAAAAGTCATGTCTCATCATGAAAGTATACATCTTCTTATTGAAGGGGCATGTCCTAGTCCAAAAGTCACCTCCAATCATCCAAAGGTGCCCTTTGAAGCCCTAACATCACTCTCTCAAGCCTACATCATCATGAAAGGTACATCAACACCCTCTAGGGGCAACGTCCTAGCTCCAATGGGCATTGCTCAAGGTCATGGAGGTGAAGTGTCTCTTGGAGCAAACCAAGTCATCATTAGGTCAATACCTCTCAACCAATGTACGATGTCCAAGATATGGTGGAAGGCTCTGCAAATGGTTCATCATGAATATCCAAGAGGCACGAGTGAAGCAAGATCAACTTATTGCAGAGGATCATGACAATGTTCAGATCATTATCAAGCATGGGCTCAAATAATTGAGCATGATCACAAAAGTCATTCAAGCATAAAAAGTGGATCATGTTTAATGTCAAAGCCATGTAAATGTATCACACAAGGTATCTTCTTCAAATTTCACATTAGCTTAAGACATCATAATTTATAAGGATGGTCATCAAATATCCCTATTAGGTGTTTTAGACCTAGGGGAGGACTAGTTCCTAGGTTGACACTTTAATATGTAGATGTAAGTGATAAGTGATATTGTATGGGGTGTACTATCATGACAGAACATATTCTTATACTAGCATATGCAAGACCATCCATGAGCGCCTTTATGAGGGGAGCACTTGCATATATTTGAGTTACTCTTTCCTCAACATCATTTTTCCCACCCTTTACTTAGCCTTTTTCTTTGTTTAATTTAGATTGCTTAGCAAGCTTTCATTAAGTTCATTCAAGACCTGTTGTAGGATGAGGTGGTTTATTGCTCATTGGGATTGGGATGTTTTCATAAGTCCCTTTTACTTTGATAGACATGCTAAACATGGGACTAGGGTGATGGCCTCACATGAAGGGGTAGAGCTCAAGTTAAACCTTTTGGCAATTTCGAAGCCCTTCTTCTCATAAGATGAGGCAAACAAGGGACTAGTATGAGCGACTAATATTAACCAAACAAAAGAAAGGGGATTAAATCAAGCAAATATGACAAGTGTTAAGTATTAGGGATATGGTCATGCTACTTTTATTCATGGCCCTCTTGCACAATGAAAGAAAAACCATCAAAAGAACACTTTACTAGGAAGAAGGGATAACCCCCATGGTGAAAACCTCCAAATTGCATGATCTATTATGTACTTTCAACCAGTGATCCTTATTTAGATGCCTTAAAACATTAAATGTAAGCACTTCTTTTGAAATAATGGCTAATGCACCTAATGGTCATTGAATTGCCTTCATCTACTGAGAATCTCGATCAGGTGGATGAGTTGAACAATGTGAGGGTGAGGAACAATCTGAGAGGTAGCTATTTGAGGATCATATGAGGCTATTGGCCAAAAATCTACATCTTAGGAGAAAATTTTTCTCCTAGGGTTAACCTTGTATATACGTGGGTACAAGGACACATGGCATCCTTTCGTCATTTCAAGAAGTGAATCTATACCTTGAAGTGTGCTCCCCTTGCCTTAGCATCTAATATTATTTTAGTGGGAGTAGTTACTAAGCAATTATCTTGAAGAGCGCCACAAAGATAATGGTGACAAGTGTTAGGAAATTGTAATAGTTGGTCAAAGAAGCGGTAAAGAGAGAGCCTTGCATGAGAGCTTGACACATAACATCAAATATTTGTTCATTTAATTTATATTGTTATTTATTGGAGGAAAAAGTGGATCTAGGTATCACTTATTGTTACTTTTATTGTAAAAGAGGTTGAGCTAGAACTCTATATAAAGAGAAACTCTCTCATTTGCTTGGCATGTTGGATTATCTAGAGACCCCGTTCAAGCCTAGTTAAAGGTTTTCTGGGAGGAAGAAGTTAATGGGCTTGTAAATGTGAGGTTCAACTTTTTTATATTTTCATGGATGTATTTAGTCAGGAAACAAGGGTTTCTGAAGAGAGATTTGCCTTAAAAACACAATTTTAAAAACTGGTTAGTTTGAATTGTTGATTGGTTAAACTGGCCTGCCAGCACACTCTAAAGTCCAAACCTCTAACAGGCCAATAAATCCAATTTGGGGACTAGTTAGATAGCAAACAATCCAATTGCCGCAAAATCTAGTAGGCCTTGTGATGGGGTTCACAAGGCGAGGCCAAGCCTTGTAGCAACAATGAGGGAGAGTGCCATTGTCACCTCAACAATCTTCGTCTTGCTATTGAGTGGAATTTCACCACAAGGGAGGCTTCCTTGTATTCACCTGTAAGCTAAGATACCAGATTCGTCCAAAAGCCCTGTCGAATCGCGAATCCAGCGAATCCGACACGATTCTCTGCGGATTCGTGTCCAAACTTCAGGACACGTCGTGTCCTATAACGTGTCCTGAATTTGCACTGCGTGTCGCGATTTTTGGGACGTGTCAAGCCAGAGTATTCAGCATTCTTTTGTACTGTTCATAAGATTGGCGATTAATGAACCGATTATAAGTTAAAGGCCTATTCTAGTATCTTCCATATACTAACTGTGTGAAATGGTGGTTTTATTCTTTGATTGATTGGATGATTTTCTAATGAAATATGGCCTCTGTCTTGAATGTAGTTGCATATTCAAGAGCCAAATTTGAACAACCCTTGCTTCACTAAGATGCTAAATGCTGCTAAAGGAATGTTGCTGTAATAAATGGGATTTGGTTCACTGAGATTCCTTGTTTGAGATTGGCATGGAGTTCAATATTTTAATATCAAAGCAAGCATTTGACGAAGTGGTTGCTTTCAGTTTTTCCTGAGTATAGATGTGAGATATATAACCCTAAGGTTTGGAGTCTGGACAACATTATATCTTTTCATCTTGAATCTGGTTTGCTTGGAGGGAACAACGTTATTTACAGAGAAAAAAGTGGTCAAATATTATTGTTGATATTTAGAGGTCAAACAAGCATGATGTGCCACCTTGATTGATTCAGTTTTTATCTGGTTCTTTTGAAAGGGTTGCACCATTTAAAAAAATGGTGAAATCTAGTTGTAAGTTGTCTTTCAGTTATGAATTATGAATCATGATTTAAATTTTTAATAAATTTATCATTTATGTGACCAGTACCACTGACATTTATTTGAATTTTGTATGTACTATGCATGCTAATTAGTAATTACTAATAGGCATAGCTATAGATGAAGAATCAAGATCTATGTTTGAAATCAATAAATTTGTATCATTAATTAAAATTTGTGTAAGAAATATGATAATATCTAATTTTTAATATATATATATATATATATTTTGAAATATATTATATATATCTATATATATATATATATATTTTTAATAAAATAATATATAACGTGTCCTGTTCCGGGGAGTCAGCGTGTCCCGAATCCGACACCACAAATCCCGAATCCTACGTGTCCCGAATCCCTGTGTTAGGTGACTTAGCCTGTAAGGATGATCTAATTATAAGGATCCAGGTGATTTAGATAGGCTATGGACAAATACCTTATATTAGAAAAGGCTTAATTCTTCTTCATAAGGAGCAATGCATCATACACCTAAACTAGATAAAGACTTCTAGACTGTAGGGTTTATTGATATTCAATGATAATGGAATACCTAGACATATAGAAATCAAGGAAAGATTTTACTTAAATATTAGATCAACAAAACAATAATGTAAACCCTTAAATAGGCTTCAACTTGAAGCTTGACTAGGGTTTAGGGTTTACAAGGCAAAAGTTGATTAAGGAAGGATGACATCAACTTTATCAATGTAAAGTTTACCACAATAAAGGATACATTTTGGATTTAAACGTTTTAAAGAGATAAACCCTTGGTTCTTAACCACAAACATACATCCACAATAATCTTAGAAACAACTTGGCCCTAGAAAGCCATTTGATTTGTAATTATTCTTGTAGACCCACTTGTAGCCAATTGGTTTGGTACCAAAAGGAGAGTCCACCAATTTTGATGTCCCATTCTTGAGGAGAACATCGTACTCTTTTTGCATTGCTTCTTTCCACTCATCATGAGAAGTTGCTTCTTTAAAGGAAGTTGGTTCAAAATTAGTGGATAAATTGAATTCACAATCATATGAAATATCCAAATCATATACATCACCTAAATTAGAATTATCTACGTCAACTCCGTCTTGTTTCATGGAATCTTTGGTTCTTGTCTTTTCAACCTCATTAGGATGAACAACTTCAAGTGTTTTGACAAGTCATTTTGTCGGACCTTTGTGAGTTAGTCAAGGTTGCTACACTAGTTGAGACGGTGTTGCGTCAGGGTTTAACCTTTCAATCCTCTCAATCACATCATTCAAAGGATCTTCATGATTTAATGAAGTTGTTGGGACTTCATGAGGGTGTGGAGTCTCATCATCAAATTCATGATATTCTTTCTAGAGACATATTTTTTCTTGAATCTTCGAAAAGACTGACAATACTATTGACCTGTTGAAAAATGTAACTAGGTTCTGTCTTCATAATGACGTGTAATTATGATTTTGTGTAATTGATGCAAAGAAGAAAATAAAATTATTTTTGTAATGCTCGAGTCATGGGTTTCATGCTCAAGGAAGTTTATTTTATTTTTAAGGCTTCCATTGTGATTATTTAGGGTTGGCCATCAAGTCATAAAGTCTAGGAAGTCAATGTCATGTATGAAAGACATGTTACATATTGTAAATAGTAATTTTGATTGTGTCAATAACCCTCCAAGACCATGTCACAAGCTCACCTTGAAGTCAGCCTAAAGATAATTCTAGAAAGGCATGTCAACCTTGTCACTAGGAAAAGTCGACTTATTTTTGATGGACAAACTACTATAAATAGGGCAGTTCGACCTCACTTAAGATCAGATTTCTGTCAAGCATCAAGAACAAAAAGAAGTGCGAGAATCACTAGAGGAAGAGATCATCATCAAGTGAAGGAAGAAGGAACCTAATCGAAGTTGTTTGGCACTTTTTTTGGGCTAGTCTCTTCGCACATGTGGCAGAAACTAGGGTTTCTGCAGTAGTGTCATAACAGTCCTTGAGGAAGTCACCAAGAAGGTCTCCAAATCAGCTCCCTTGCTAGCCGAGATCACCTAGAGAAGTCTCCAAGTATAGCGAAGGAGGAAAGCATCTCCAAACTCTCTCCCTCATCTCCCATGTGCGAAATTGCAGAGGTATGGATTGCAGGTCTGTGGAAAGGAACCAAAACTTTAGGGTAGCCGAGAAGTGCAGTGCATGAAGGCAGTTTGACTTGTGTTGACTTGAGCAAGAAGAAGAAGCATAAAAGAAGGATCTTGTGACTTGGTCTTGGAGAGGTTATGTCAAGGGTCTTCGTATTGGTATTCGTCAATTGATGTCTCTATAAGAAGAAGAATTCGTTTGGGTTTTCCTCTTAAGTTGGAGAGTCTTTGGCCCTGGCTGATCGCCTACATTTTGTGTCCCTTGTCTCTTTATCGTTTATGCTTTAATAGCTGTTTGATGAAGAAGGACACTATAATAGTCTAAGTAAAGAGAAGATCCTAATCTAAAAAAGTAAAAAACATTCACAAGTAGTTATCATTCAAGAGAAATCACCTCATTTCTATGCCCTAGATTTCTCAACATGGTATCAGAGCTAAGGTAACAAATTAAGGAAAGGGCATTGCATCATGGGACACACAAGCACTCAAGGATCAAGTCTCGAATGACATTAAAGCAAAGTCAAGCTCTACAAAGAATTGTCAAAACCCTAGATCGAAGAAGAAGTCTACACCAGAAGAAGTTTTGGGATCCTCAAAAGACCACCAAAGATCCTACTCAAGTTGAAGAGACCTACAAATCAAAGTATATTGAAGACTATTCATCGAAGAGAAGGAAGATCAAGGACATTGTCATCATCTTCAAAAGTTTCTAAGGCAACCTCTCTCTCGTTGAAGCGAGGTCCTTACCATTGAAGAAGATCATCCAAGAAGCATCAAGACATCATTAGGAAGTCATCATTGATCATCATCAACAAGGATATCACCATCAAAGGATCTAAAGTGAACTCCCTCTTTGTGAAGTCAAGGATCACTCTTGAAGAGAACTATCTTCATCAAGGAGAAGTTCTCTATTATCTATATCATCATCAAATACATGGAAGCAACAAGTGGAAGAAGCAACTTCACAAGTAGGTATATTTATGTCTACATGTGAATCTGTCAAAATGTCCTTTTGCAAGGAAATCAACAAATTGGTTGGGGCTTCAAACTTTCTTGCATGAAAGAAGAGGACAGATCTGAATCTCATTGAAAATGAGGTCATGGAACATGTCAAAGGCTCAATCACCAAACCTCCAAAAGAAGATGCTCAAGCACTTGCAAAGTTTATGAAAGGGGAAGTAAGGGCCCAAAGGATTCTCATAGAATCCATTAAGGATCCCCTCATTCCATATGTAACTCAAAACTTCAAAAGAAATATATGGAAAATTGGTAGAGTTGTTTTCCGTAAGCACTGCAGGAGAAGTTATCTCATTAAGGAAATAACTCTACAAGCTAAGGATATCCAAAGAAGAAGGAATAGCCTCATACTTTATAGGATATCCGAAATAAGGGATCAACTTCAAGGTCTGAGAGAAATAATGACTGACAAAGAGATGACCACCGTAGTATTAAATGCACTACCAAAGGAGCGGGGTAACTTTACTTCAAATATTTATGGGAAGAAAGAAGCTACTCCATTCGAGGATCTATGGTCACTATGTAAGATTGAAGAAACCAGGTTGAAGGCAAAAACCGATGTAGGATCAAATGAGCAAACTCAAGCTTATGCTTCTATGACAAAGAGAAAAGGGAAGTTTGGGAAATTTGGTCCTCAGAAAAGAAAGAGGAACATGGCAAAAGTTCAATGCTATGGATGTCAAGAATATGGGCATTACAAGAGAGATTGTCCTAAACTCAAGAAGTGTTAGAAAATTAGTAAGGCATAAAGATTTTCTTATTCTTGATAATTACTTGTGATGTTTCTTATTATTATGATTCTTTATATCTTCTTACCTTTAGTTCATCAAGCAATTACCGAAGTAGCAACACACAAAACAATAGACACCAAATGTAGGCACTATGCTAGGGCAAAACCCCCCTCGAGGGGAAAGCCCAGTCAAGAAATTATTCATTTCAATAGTATTCTTTGAGACTCTTCACCCTAGACCAAGACAAGACCTTCCCTCCACACCAAGTCAGCCTCCTAGAATTTCGACCCTTTTCCAACGACTTTGACTAGAAAGCAACTTCTGGCAACTGGTAGCTTCTGACAACAGAGAAACTTGGAAGACTTCGATCTCCCAATCCAGGACACGAAACAGAGAGAGAGAGGCAGCAAAATTTCTCGTTTTCCTTTCGACTTAGACTTCCCCAAACTCACATTTACTTCGGCTTCCTGACAATAGACTTAACACTTTTTCCCAGCTACAGGAGAACTTCGCACTTTTTCCCTGCTACAAGAGATATTGAACTTGTGTGAGAGAATGATGCTGCAAATGAATTCAATGTGCTTGTATTTATAGGCTCCATGTGAGGTCAAATAGGGTCCTTAGGCTGACTTGATCTTCTTCTAGGCCAACATGGTGTGGAGGATACATAAATCATATTTGACTCAATACTTAACCTTTTTACATGATTCAAAAGCCCAAGAAGGGTCTCCTTAAAAGTTCAATGACTCTATTGACTCAGAATAAATCCTAGAAGTCCTCAATGGGGACTTCGACCTAAAACAAGGTGACGCAAGTCTAAAACCCATGCTTTAATAAGTCACAATAATAATAATAAAAATTCTTTTCTTTATTCTTTTGACAAGTGCATTGCATGATGACTCGAGTACATTGATGAAGATTGAACATAGTTACATTTTCCAACAAGAAGGACAATAACAAAAGAGGTGAAGAAGAAGCTCATATTATCGAAGAAGTGGAGGAAGCTGAAAGAAAGAAATCCAAAAAAGAGGAAGTAAAATATCTCTACTATGACTAAGATAGTCTTGCTCACCTAGTTCTTTTCAAAGTTTCTGTCTTTAGGTTTTCTGTTGTAACATATGGCTATCATAAGTCACGAAGAAAGAATGATAGGATGTATCATGACATCACAAAAGCATTAAAAGCAAGAGCTCACGACATCATCATAAAGAAGCATGAAAGATAGCTGAAGTCTATGGCAGTCACCTACGGAAGTGGTACTTATGGAAAATGAAAAAGTCATCTAGTACAAAGCTCATCATACATTAGTTAAGAAGAAACATTTGCTGGGTAAGGATACTCAAGATCCTCAGTTGGAATCTTCATCGGAATATTCACCAATCTAAAGGAAGCAAGTGTTTCATCAAGAATTCCAACTTGTAGGAATTCATGGAAGGATGGTATGATATCAAAAGAAGTGAAGCAAATCAAGGAATTGAAGATCTTTGAATCAAGGAAGTTGTTGAAGGACGCCTAGATTACCTAAAATAAAATGAGGATGCAGGAAGGCATGGGTCACACATTGACTAGATGAAATCAACATAATATGTCCTCATATGAAAGATGAAGTTGTTGAAGAAATTTGGAGGAACTCTGATTGGAAGTTCTTGAAAAATGTGTGAAGAAAGAAAGGAAGGGATCATGAAATATGCAACTATGGAAGAGGTGATCAACATCCAAGCACTGAAAGATTTGACTATGATATCTCCATGAAAGATATGAAGACCCTGAT
The DNA here is from genome assembly GCA_031772625.1 of Pinus tabuliformis. Lineage (NCBI taxonomy): Eukaryota > Viridiplantae > Streptophyta > Pinopsida > Pinales > Pinaceae > Pinus > Pinus tabuliformis. The sequence goes on from CM062808.1 coordinate 517,173,217, forward strand.
GAAGTCTGAAAAAGAAAGAGACCCTTGACAATATATATCTTTTGGAGATGTGTCAATATGTATGCCGGATGCTGATGCAAACAGAAAGATGTCATGATGAAAGACCATCACAAAGGTAATTTTGATTTAATGTTCATTTCTTATTTTTGAATGATATCTGGATGGGCTTATGCAGGGTTGCTAAGGGAAGAACTGTGGAAGTCTTCTACAACTGACAATCATGTGGCAGGATGAAAGGTCCTTAAGGAAACATGATATGAAGAAGGCAACATGGCATGAAGGAAGGCCAAATATGGACTAATGGATCACTTTCCAATGAAAGAAATGATGACATGACTCATGGATGAAAATGATGGATGGTTTGTGCCCTATGAAAAAGTCCCAAAATATGTAGACTCTATGAAAAAGAAGAAATTCATGACATCAAGGGAATGAGTTCTACAAGCAGTTGGTTGTCCCATGATCTCCACCTGAAGAGTTGCTGAAAGCAAGTCCCTGGTAAAGAGGGAGATTGGTCAAGTCCATAGTAAGAGGGAGCTTGGGTACATTCCTGTTTATAGGAATGGGTACATTCCTTCAGTGGAATGGGTATGTCCTCCCTAAATTGAGAGGGAAAGATAAACAGATCATTCTTGTCTTCACTTGGGAAGACAAAATGGCGGATTGGGTAAATATTTGGCATTTGTTACTCTTTGAGGATGAGTTAGGGCATCCAAGATAAGAGTAGTTGTAGAGGACCCATATTCTTTGAGGAATGAGAATCCAAGATTAGAATAGTCCTGGTGGAACATACTCTGAGAGAACCCGAGTGGGGTATGTTCTGAGAAAGACAATGATGAGGGTGTCTATATATCATTGGTTTCGCCAGCATTGAGCTCTAATCTTGTGGAGAGATAGAACTGTTAGTCAAGGCCTTGCCATGTGACAATGTTGGATGAAATGATGCTATACAAATGGGTTACCAATTCGACTCTTCTTATGAGAATTCTTCAAATTGAGAATGACCAAGTACCTGTTATAGATTATGAATAACCTCCCTAGTTAAGAGGGAGTGTTGAAAAATGTAATTAGGTTCGGCCTTCATAATGACATGTGTAATTATGTTTTTATGTAATTGATGTAAAGAAGAAACTAAAATTATTTTTGTAATGCTTGAGTCATGGGTTTCATGCTCAAGGATTTTTTTTTATAGTTAAGGCTCCCATTGTGAGCCTTTAGGGTTGGTCATAAGGTCAAAAGGTCATAAAGTCTAGGAAGTCAATGTCATGTATTAAAGACATGTTACATATTGTAAAAAGTAATTTTGATTGTGTTAATAATCCTCCAAGACCATGTAACAAGCTCACCTTGAAGTCGGCCTAAATATAATTCTAGAAAGGCATGTCAACCTTGTCACTGGGAAAAGTCGGTTTATTTTTGATGGACAAACTACTATAAATATGGCAGCTCGGCCTCACTTAAGTTCAGATTTTGGTCAAGCATCAAGAACAAAAAATAAGTGCGAGAGTCACTAGAGAAAGAGATCATCATCAAGTGAAGGAAGAAGGAACCTAATCGAAGTTGTTTGGCACATTTTTTGGCCTAGTCTCTTCGCACATGTGGCAGAAACTAGGGTTTCTGCAGTAGTGTCATAACAATCCTTGAGGAAGTCACCAGGAAGGTCTCCAAATCATCTCCCTTGCTAGTTGAGATCACCTAGAGGGGTCTCCAAGTATAGTGAAGGAGGAAAGCATCTCCGAACTCTCTCCCTCACCTCCCACGTGTGAAATTGCAGAAGTACGGATTGCAAGTATGTGGAAAGGAATCGAAATTTCACGGTAGCTGAGACGTGCAGTGCATGAAGGAAGTTTGACTTTTGTTGACATGAGCAAGAAGAAGAAGCAATAAATAAGGATCTTGTGACTTGATGTTGGAGAGGTTGTGTCAAGGGTCTTGGTCTTGGTCTTGGTATTCGTCAATTGAAGTCTCTTTAAGAAGAAGAATTCGTTTGGGCTTTCCTCTCAAGTTGGAGAGGTTTTGGCTCAGGCTGATCACCTACATTCTGTGTCACTTGTCTCTTTATTGTTTACGCTTTTATAACTATTTGATGAAGAAGAACACTATAATAATCTAAGTAAATATAAGATCCTAATTTAAAGAAGTAAAAAACATTCACAAGCAGTTATCATTCAAGAGAAATCGCCTCATTTCTATGCCTTAGATTTCTCAACATAAGCAACATCTTGATGGGTGAATCTATTCAAGCTATCGCTCAACAATTTTGTCACTCTTGGAAGATTCAAGAAAAATTACGTCTTTGGAAAGAATATCATGAATTTGTTGATGAGATTCCACATATTGAATAGGGGGTCCCTATCTTGGATCAATCTTTAGAATCTCCTTTTGATGCAACAACGACTCCTCATGAGGTCCTGACCACTTCATCAAATCAACATGATCGTTTGAATGATGTAATTGAGAGGATTAAAAGGCTAAAATCTTGATGCAGTGCCATCTCAATCAATGGAGCTACCTGGACCATCTTAGAAAGGTCCACCGAAATGGCTCATCAAAACCTTCACTATTTGTGGGGTGACTACTACACTACATATGCTTTTGTACAATAAATCATATCCTATACTTTACCATCTATTTTAAAAAGTAGTCTATATAATTGTATATTTGGCTATTAATATATAGCAGTTGTTGTATTATATTTTTGTGTTGTGATGTAATGTAAGATACATTTTCTGAATTAGGGGAGAATTGGTGTGGTCTTTCTTTAGGTTGGCGCTATGGGTGGATACGCTGGTAATCATTGGTGTAGGGTGGAGTAACTTATTTAGTCAAAACTTGGTCCTTTAGTTTGTATGTTGTGATGTATACCATTACATGCTTTTGTCTAAAGTAATGTAATGTAAGATGTATTTAAAAAGAGAGAAGTTAAAGAAAGAAAAAAACCCAATTGCTCTTTCATGGGAGAATTGAAGCTTTATTATCTTTGAATTGGTCACAATTTCAAGTAATCATATTCATTCCTTAGATGTTTTTCTTTGAATTGCCTCATGGGAGTCAATTGTATGGTGTTTCTAAAATATTTTCATCTTGCATGTAGCATTTTTTTTTTTAGTTTGAGGTGTGTAGAGGGTTATGGCTTTTCACAAGGTCAGGTCATGCTATTACATTGTTATTTGTTTTTCTCACATAACTTTTTATACTTACATATATTCATGGAGTTGGTTATGATCGATGTAGTGTGAATTTTGGTTATTTATTTTTCTCACAAGATTTCATACTAAATTGCTTATGATGGATTCAGGGTCAAAAGAAAGCTAATGATGAAAATGATCAAAGTGATTTAATCGATCAACTTGTGAGTATATCTTTCTTGTTGTCATACCATTTTGCATCGATACATTGATATAATAATCCATGGAAACTAGTTATTGTTCTCGTCTTTCCATGTTTCCTTAATTAACTTCATTTAGAACTCATTAAAGTTTAGTAGATGCATTGTTCATGTTGTGTTGCAATTTGAATTCAAGCTTCTTAACCATCATTCCACTGATTGTTCGGGTAAACGGGGTATTCCATATAGGATGAACACCTTCATTAACCACTTAGAACCAAATCAAAGATCACATTGCCACTATTTTTATGCTATTAAAACCCTCTAGGAAGGAAACATTCCACGGCCCCAACCAATGCGGCTAGTTGAGACAATTAGATCATTGCAGATTTTATTTATTTATTGTTATTTTTATTTTACATAAAAGAGTTCTCATAATCAATCATTAGTGATGACCCTCCATGCTTTTTAAATAGAGACCATGGACCAATCAGGTGTTAGGCCATGCATCAATGACCATTAGTATCAAGGAGAATGAGTCGTCAGATCACTCTATGTGTAGAACATATCGTGAGCGTCAAATTATAATGCAAGTAATGCATACTAAAGAAACATAGTTTTACCTAATAGACACGTTAGACCAAGTTGAACTTGACTAACCGAGTGCCTAAATATCCTAACATTGATGACAAAGCTACTAACTATCGACTAGAATGTAATGCTATATGCCAATGAAAAGGTGCTTTGGTTATATACTATGTTGTTAACTCTATGCGCAACACAATTGATTGCTAGATTTGCTATAAATGCCTCTTTAATATGAAAGAGGGTGCGTTGCCTTTATTATCCACTTCCCTTTTTTATCGAGACCTTGTTGGTGATCTTTTTTCCATCACTTTCTAATAAAGTAGAATTCACATTAGACTTTGAATCCCCTTAGTTATACCTTACTTAACTCGTCGTTTTGAGGCACTAGTCTCCTAAGACATAGTCATCAACATCTACAATATCACTAGTGTTACCATGCATCCTCCTCTATGCTTGTGCTTTGAACCACAATTTTGTTCCTCTCTCATTTATTCAATAACTTACCTTTAGCATATCATTGGTGCAATCTTTGCAGTTCCAAGCAATATGTCTTGCTTGATCGCAAGATTGGTGTGCACATACACCATTGTCTCTGCCCTGGACTGCTCAAGCCTGCTCTTCTTGACACTATACAAATTCCCATATGTGCTCCAATTCCTCTCACAACAAGAGGATGAAGTCACTTGAGAGATGAGCCTCATGGCTAATTGCTGTAGAGGAGGGCTTGTTGCCCCATGAGTTGCCCACCAAGAATAGGGCTTCTTAGCCCCCTATCTCTAATCACATCATATCCTGCAAATCGACCAGTGCCAATGGAAAACTCAGTAAAGGCATCCTCCACCTCATCAAGGGATGCTCTATCCTGAAAATCCGCCTCAATGCATCCTTCCTCCGCTGTCGAATTTCACCATCCATGTGAGGAGGGAATCTGCGGGAAGGTCCACCATTCAACCACTCATCTTTGTAGTATTTTGGGTTCAATGAGTGAGCCAAACAATACAAAGGTGTGTAATTCTTGTCCCATACGGTGACAAGAATATCCTGTATGGTGGTGAAGAAGGCCTCTGATGATGTCTCATACTCAACACACTCACTCTGTAAAATAATGGTCCTCATAGACTCAAACCTGGAATCCCATCCCTCATAAACCTCTCCTAGGATGGGTTGGTCTGTATCTGCAAATCGTAGCAAAGCAATGATAGGGTCCATGATCTTAATAAGTAGATCTACCCTCTCCCACCAAGCATCATCTAACACTGTGTCCTTCACTCTTTTTGAGGCTGCTTGATCTGTCTTCCTCCAAAAAGACCAAAACTCTGAAATAACCATGGCTCCAAGAGCGGTCTTGACCTCCCTCAACCTCTTCAACATGATGAATGAAGAGGCAAACTGTGTATTTGCAATCTTCAACAATGATAGATTGGTGTACTCCTTGTAGATTGTGAGGGCATTTGTATGATTCTGTACAAAGTTGCGAATATCCCATGCATCCTCAATAATACTTCCAATCCAAAGCACATCAAAAGCAATACATTTAAGTACTAAATTCAAGGAATGGACAATGCAAGGTGTCCAAAATACTTGTGGATATTTAGCTTCCACAATCATGCCAGCGGCCTTGCAAATAGGTGCATTATCTGTAATGATTTGCACACAATTATCAACACCTGCATTTTCAATAATTTTAATGAACAAATCACCTATATATTGTGCATCCTTGTATTGTCTAAGTGCATCCACTGATTTTAAGAAAACATGACCATTCACGGAAGACGCCATGAAGTTGATGAGTGGGTGGCATGTTGGATCTGTCCATCCATCAGAAATGATACTAACCCCAGATGTTGGCCATGTTGATTTAATAGGCTCAAGCATTTTGTCCACCTCTTTCTTTGCCTTAGTCAACAATGTGGTTCTAAGCTTCTATGACCCAGGAGGCACATACCCTGATGGAGCCCCTTGAGTTAGAACTCGACAAATCTCAATAAATAAAGATGAGCATGCCACATTAAAGGATATGCAATTCTGATAGAAAAAGAATGCAATGGTGAGATCAAACTCTTCCCATTTCTCTTTCTGAAAATTCTTGTCCATTGGACCAAGTGCCATTGTCTTTCTTTTTGTTGCTTGTCCCCCACCAAAACTCTCAAATGGAAATTTGTTGCTGCTTTTCCTCAAGAATGGAAGGGGATCATCATTCTTGATTTTTAGATGTTGTAGCCACCTTTGCCATACCAACATTGGCTTCTTTTTCCATTTCTTTCCTCTTAGCTAAAGACACTTGTGTACATGCTACAATTCCACAACCTGGTAAAGCCGATAAATGAACTTTCACATGGTAATAAGTGCTCATGAAATGATTGTTGCAATAGTTGCATTTCCAAGCAACATTGCCTCCTCCCTTCAACTTGTTGCCTGGCCTTTGTTCGCTTGTGACATACTTCCACAAGGGATATTTGTTTTCTTTAGCCTGTTGTCTTTCGAAATTAATTCTTCTCTCAACATTTGAAGCTACTGTTGTAGCCCCACTTCAAATAGAGGGAACACTTGCAGACCCTGATGAAATTGGAACAAGAGGGGCATCTCCAATGGGGACATTCTTCCCCTTCCTTTTCCCCTTCCTTGCTGCCCTTGATTGAGCCATGAATGTTGTAAAAAAATAAATAAAAAATGCACAAACTTGTAAAAAAAATGCACATGCAAACTGCTGTAATAAAAATGCAAAAAAAAATAGAAACAAAATGCACTTACCTGTTGCTTGAATCGCCTCCAAAATGCTCCCAAACCCTTTGCTAGTCGCTCCCATACACCTAGAGCAAGAGAGACGGAGAAAAGTGAGGGAGAAACGACCCAAGACATACCGTTATGGGCTTTGCGACATGCAATTCAAGGGGACACGTGTCCCAGAATCGGAACACGATGGACTTGTTCCTCGGACACAAGTGGGACACGATCGAAGGACATGTATCCCACCGGATCATGTCCGATTCGCCCTATTCAGGACACAGGGTGTTTTCAACGAATCCAGTTTCTTAGCTCACAATACATTATTTAAGCGAATCATGGTTTATTACAAGGCCTTCAATTCAACAATGCAAGGGTTTCCTTAGTCCTATAGTAGAAATCAAGATATGAAAACATTACAATCATAAAGCCTCATAGGGAAAATGCTATACTTCCAATCTTCCATTCAATATCTAAACATGTGATGTACAAATGAAGTCAAGGGGGGATCTTCTCAATCACCAAGTTTGTTATGAAACCAGCTCAAGAAAAGATAGAAAAGATAAATCCACGCCTTAGAATTCAGCCTCTTCGAGGGGGCAACCTCCTTTACATTACATAAATGAACAATTCTTGGATGATACAAATGAAAATACCTCCTTTCTATATATAGGAGTCTAAGTGGTCCCAATACAATCAAAGCCTACATAACAATAATATTGTAGGGCACAACAATAACAATAGTGGGCTTCTATGTGGCACAATAGTAATAATATGGGCACTACATGGGTACATCAATATAATAAGTGGGTTGTACTAATAACAATAAGGGGTTACACTAGTAGTATAGGGGCCTAACAAAGTTCCTATCAACCATTACAATGGAGAGCATTCATTTCTACAACAAGACTCCCTTATATCATATGATAAAAAGTGATTTTCTGCTGACAAACTCCATGATAAGTCAATGAAATAATATAGAATTAGATTTTTTAGATCCCTTACTAGTCTTGGATTGACCATGTTGCACTGGATTTGCCAAAGTTCCAAAAAAGCGGAAGTGATAAATTTTTTCAACAAGATCGAATCATTTGTCAACAGTCTATATGTCATTGTAAACCCAAGTTATCTACTGTAAATGATCCCAGTAAGACCTTGAATATATGTAACAACCTAGGTAAACCTATGATTTTGATGACGAATTTCATCCTAGGAGGTTTTTAAACCTCGCTGATTACCTTTGTTTCTAAACACGGCTAATCAGAAGAGTTTTTTCCCTCTACCTTAAACCCCAAAGCTAGGGTGAAATTTATTGTCTAAATTTTAGTTGAGTCCAATTGTTTTTAGTCGAGTTTGATGTAAAAGTGGTTTGAGAATAATTTAATCTAGTTGGCTTAATTATTTTATTACAAATCACTTGGTTTACTAGAGCATATTGTGTTGCAAATAGGTTATGTGTCTTGAGGGTCAAAGCCAAATGTGTACTCTCAATTTGAGGGTTGTAATTGTAAAATCTTATGTATTAGAGGATGGAAATATAATTAAATTCCTTTATATGTAAATTAAATAATTTTTCTGGCAAAATAAAATTAAATCCTAAGCCATAAAATTAACTAATTAGAGTCAAAATTAAATTGTCTTAAATTGTGGACCTTTGTTGGTTAAGTCAAAGTCAAATTTTTGAGGAAATCAGCTCAAAATAATGAATTTTGAGTTAATAAGAATGAAATTAAATGATAAATTCGAAAATTCCTCAAAAATAAAAAATCAAAGGCCAAGATTAAAAGATCTTGAAGTGTTTATCAATGGCGAAGATTATTTTAACAAGGATCAAAGAAACTAGCCGTTATTTTTCCACTTGGAGGATAAATCTATAAATTAGAGAGTCATTTGAGTCTCTAGCATCTTGATCTCTGGCTAGAAAATTTCTGTTGAAGCAACTTTGTAACTATTGTCTTGCTGGGAACTATTTTTTCAATCATAATAAAGACTTTGGGGTGCAATTCAAGGTGTTCTTGCTTATTGATTTGTGGTATGTGTTGACTACGGACATCTCTATGTTGTGTTGAATATTGGTAAGATTTGTTTTTTCATTAGATGGAGATAGAACCATACTATTGATAGTTTTGGGCTAATCTTAGGTGGTTTGATTCCCCATGTGATCTAACAAATTATTTTGAGATAAATTCATAGTGCTTGCAGGTACTTCAGTCCTTGGCCTCCAAGTTCACAAACTTGGCTAAGAATCACTATTTCTTGGATTTCAAATATTTATATGGTGGATTAAATCTTCGCTAAGGCTATAGTATACATTGGGGTTTCTAAAGTATTTTTAACCATTCTTCAAAGGAAAAAACTCCATAAAAATATTTTTCTCAAAAATTTTAAATTTTTTAAAACCCTTGTATATTTGTAGATCTTGTGAATAATTTTGTAGATCTAACTTGTAAATTATTTTTTCTAACTTGGGTTTTGGGGATTTTTAGTATTTTTGTATATATTTGGGTTTTGGGGTTTGAATTTTTGTACAGTATTTGGGACGATGAAATTTAAATTTTTTATATTGGTTATTTGGGTTTCTATTCTAAATTTGTTTCAAGATTGAGGAAGAAATTGGCATTGGAGACCTCAAAAGCTTTAGACGTCTAGGGATTTCAGGCTATTTTTGTAGGTTGCTTATTTTCAAATTGGGGAAAAAAATCCATTTTCTGAAGGCCTTAACCCTTGCCCAACCTAAAAGTCTAGTGTTTGGGATGTATTTTGCAATCATTAAGAAGGCCATAAGCCCTACAATGGTTAAATCTCATTGCAAACAAGGGTTTCTTCAAAGGATTGACATTTTATCTCTAACAATTTGTTTTGCAACAATTTTGGTTCAAATCTTGTGTTTTCAGGTGCCAAGTACATTGGAGAAATTTTGGCAAATTTGGGCAAGTAATCGTCAAGACCTTGGGCCTAGGGTTTGACTTTTAAACCCTAGTTTTATCTCTGATTTATTGCAGAACTCGAATCAATAACAATTAAGCTCTAAAATCACATGCTACATGGTTAAAATTGTTTAAAACTACAAAATCTTCATTTTCATAAATTTTGGCCACTTGGGCATCCCAGATCTAGCGTAGATTAAACTTTTATATTTGCTGAAATTTACTTAATAACTTAAGTTTTCAGATCTGAAATTTCTGGAGCATATATTTAATAAGGGTCTAAAACTTGAAATTTTCAGTTTCCGCTAAATTTTTCTATTACTAGGCAATTTTGGCATTGATTGTAATTGCATTAGCTTGCTGATTTGTCAATTATTCATTGCCCTAGTAAATAGATCAGATCTGAAATTTTTCGAATTAGACTTTCTAAAAACCCTAAAAATTGATTTTTTTCAAGTTGGGTAAATTATACTATTTTTGGGTATTTTGGGCAATGTTTCTGACATCTCTAGCTTGGTGATTTGTGGGTCAATTTACTGCTGTAATAATTTATTACAGGTCTAAAATATTACTGAATACAAGTTCATAAAGTAAGCTAGACACACATATTTACTTCGGCTGGTCATTGGAAAGTTTTGTACTTTATATGTTGGGCAAATTTTATAATTTAGAGTGATTTTCTATCACTGTCATAACATTAATAAGCGCTGACATTTTCTGAAGTACTATTGCTGATTTAACTGTTGAGATCTAACACTTGTGTGGTTTATTCTAAGTTTGTAAAATTTCCGGAATTTGGCACCTAAAACACTCCTACATTTAAGCTATAGATTTGATCTTGTGATAATTGGAATCTAATTGGCATCTTTGTTGAAAATTTGACATTTTACATCTTGTGAGAATTTGTTGAAGTTTTGCACTGGTGTCTCTAAAGCAATTTATCTTGTTCAAGATTGTCATCTCATCATTGTTAAGTGCTCCTAATTCACACTAAGTACTTTTTTTTTAAGTTGTGGTTCACGGTCACTGAGTGGCCGCTACATCCACGGGAAAATATCAGGGCAGATCCACCCGAAGGGTTCTGCCCATCGGCCAATCTTAACAGGCCTAACCCCGAGGGCGTCGAGGAGATTTGACCCCGTGACCTCCCAAATTGGGAAAGTGCTTTAGCAACGGGAACTCGACCATTTGAGCTATCCCTTGGGGCTAATTCACACTAAGTACTGTTGTAACATAAACAATCTTAATTCAAGATAATCTCACTCATAATCTTTTGCATAAGCATCCTAGATCTAGGTTGCATTAAAACTTACCTCCTAGCATAAGCTAGGTTGATATAAATCTAGAGAAACCCTTCTCACCTAGCTTGAGGGGCTTGGAAACTCTTCGGTGGTTAACACGGTGACCTTGCAGTCGTCAGAGCCACAATCTCTCTAGCACCGGAGGCATCGAGTGATAGGAGCACAACAAAATGTATCGTTAATTAGGCCCTAGCCTGCTTTTTGTTGGCCTCCTTCCCAAAACCTACCTTGGAGCCCAACTTCAAAATAGTTAAGGGAAGGCCATACTCAGGCTAAGGATCTAATAAAATTAAACCAAGATCACTGCATCTCACATATATCCTAGGACTTGCACATTATATAGGATAGTTAATCATTCAAACAATGGGTGTCCATTCGGTCTCTTAGTTTTAAATTACCATAAGCAAGAATTGTGACTCCATTAAGACACTGGTCTCATACTTAAAATCTAATCTAATCATTAATTTTTCTAAATTTAACCAAGTAACCAGGCCACTCATTCATGTCTCCCAAACAAGTTGGTTTCCAACTTATTTTCCTTCACCTCATTCCATAGGGACTACCCCCCATAGCTTGCTATTGGGAGACAACTAGAATGGAGTGGGCGGGGATCAGAGTGACAACCGCTGCCCTGAGCGGTTGTCGCGGTGCCTATATAATTTGAGCAGCAACAGACCGTATCACAAGATGTGAAGATAACCCTATCTAGTAATAGCAATGTTTTACATCTCGGACTCGGACTCGGACTCGGCCGAGGATCGACTCCGACTCGGACTCCGACTCGGTAATGACTCGGCCGACTCGATTTCAATGACTCGGTCGTTGTAAAAAATACATTAAATATTTATTTTTTTTATAAAAAAACATAATTTTAAATATTTTAAACATAATTTTAAAGATTTTCATTCAAGTTTCCAAACACACAACATTATAATATACATGGAGTAGGCTCATGAACCAATCCATTATATCAAAATGGTACGGTGGTACCCAATGGCAATAGTAAATACATAGTCAACTGTAGTCTGTCATACATGATCAAAGACTCAAGAGTCAAAACAAAATACAAATAACCAAGGAGGCTAGTAGCTACTGCCAGAGGAGCCAAGATCATCTCGACCAATCTCTGGATCATCATCATCAGAGTCAGACAAGGGGCCCCATCAATGACCAGTACTGGCTACTGCTAGAGTTGCCAACATCATCTAGCTCAGTGTTACTTGGGAGCAGGAGCGGAAGTGGGGAGCGAGAGCGAAAACGGGAGCAGAAGCGACATTTTCAGAAGCTCCAGGTTTGAGAGCGAATCCCAGAGGAGTTCAACAACCAATGTCACTAACATCAAGGTACACAGAGGGATTGGTGCTCTTGATTAAATACGAGTTCCATACCCTAATACATGACAAAATTCAATGGAAACATTGCAATCCTCCAATCCTAAAACCCTGAAAAAATGATAAGTCTGCTGGATTTTGAATGAAATCTAAAATTCTACTTTCTCCATATGAAATCTAATGAGGCTGGAACCACTCTTAAACATCCTGAGTCATTTCATGGTAATGTTAAAAATTTAAGTAAAAGGATGAAAATGAAGATTAAGGAGAATGTCACTTTTACTTTAAGAATTTAACATTACCATGAAATTTGAACATCATATCAATACTAGGAGAGGGGAATGGACCCCAAATAGCACTTAACCAATTTAGAAAACACCTTGGAGTCCCCAACAATCAACCAAATGTTAAAAAGTTAAAAAAAAAAATAGAAAAACCGTTGTTTCTTTGGGTGACTGGCTGAATTTAATGACTCGGCCGAGTAGATGTGCAAAACGGCCGGGTTGACCGAGTCATGACTGACTCGGCCGAGTCATGCAATAACTCGGCCGAGTCAGTCATGACTCGGCCTCCCGGACTGGTTTTTCTACCGGGTCACTCCTCAAGGCTTCAACTCGGTTCGACTCGGCCGTTTCGGTTTCGAAACGGCCGATTTGTAAAACAATGAGTAATAGGAAGAATTGTCTGCATGAGTGTGCCCACCAAGAATATGTGCCAAATATAGTAATGCCAACCTTGAGCATGCAAAAACCATAGATGAGGCCCTCCAAGTATGTCACATGCCTCCCATTAAAATTCTCAACAACCACCTCAAATAAAATAATATATGTGCCAAGTCAAAGAGGCAAGGGCACTTTCCAATGAAGGTGGTCAAAAGATGATGAATGTAGCCCAAATAACCTTGCAAATAAAGATGAGAGAGCATCGAGGAGAGGTGTGCCCTAGAAAACTGTGTCGTGTAAGTACCTCAACCACATAACAAGTAATATAATAGTTGAATGTGAAGTGTGGCCTAAGAAGAAGTGCCAAAGTGGCTAGAACTCATTAATATGTTGAAAATTGCAACAAGAAGTGTTGAAAATAACACGAAGAAAATCCTGATTTAATTGTCTTTGAATTAAATTGGGAATAAAATTGTAATTCCACATCTCATGACAACTTTTATCAGTTAACTAAGTTAATTTGACTTAGTTGGCTTTGTTAATTCGAGTTGAGGGTCTAACTTGAGTCATGCAGAGTGTCTCCTACAATATAGGAGCTCTAATTGAGTTTATTTTGAGTTGTAATTAATTAACTCAGTTTAATTGAGTTAAAGTCAGTTAGACTAGTTCCAACTGATGGAGGAACTAGTGGGAGGTCTAGTAGTCTGGGGCTGCCTGCAGTCGAGTGGGGTGTTGCCTGAAGTGCATTGTGGTGCTGCTTGAACTGATCAACCAGTAAACTGATGATTCACTCATAAATAACTCATGCATGTCAGATCTGAGAAAGACTCAGTTGAGATTGTAGTTCAGGGAAAATGTAATATCAATTCTATGATCATCCAAATTGTACATGTGGTGCATGTCGTCAGAGGATTGACCTAAAGGAATTGCGCAATCCAATGGAGGAAAATTCCTATTAAATAGGGGCCTAATTCCTCATTAAACAACGCAAGGAAGTAGGAGCTTTGAAGGCCAAGAAATTGGCTAAGTATTGGCCAAGGTTTGTCTAGGAAGCAGTGAAACAGATAGAGAGTGCAGAGGTTGCTCGGGCTTGAGCAAAGAATTGTAATCTTCTCATATTTTTTGACTAATGCAATATACAGATAGTAGGGGTTTTTTGGTGTGGCTTTCCCGATGAAATCCTTGTGTTATGTGTTGATTGAATTCTTTCTCTTGTATACTTTGTGATTTCGCGATCTTTTAATTGTTTCCGCTGATGAGTAGAGTAGATTCAAGTCTATTGTTTTAGCATATTACAAATAGTAGTTTGAATCTACAAGGAATTTCTACATGGTATCGGAGCAGAAATCACTCTAGAAGAGGAGAATACGAGTTTGTCTTTTGCAGGTGAAATTGAATTTGCAATATCATACTTCAGAGCCAGCAGAATGTTGTTCTACGGATTGAGACTTGAGTATGCCCTTGAGGGTTTGAGGTAGTTCAAACTATATTGCTTGAGAGAACAGGATGGAGGCAGTGTTGGAAGACAATGGGCTTAAGGAATTCATAGACTAAGATATTCCTAAGCCTCCAACAACTGATGTTCAAGATCTGGCAGAGTGGAGAAAGTGTGTGGCAAAGGCGTGAAGGATTATCCTAAAAGGTGTTCGAGATCATATTGTCTCGAACCTCGACGGTAAGGAGACTCCATATGCGATGTGGAAGGCCTTGACCGACTTGTTTCAAAACAATAGTGACCACAGGACGCTGGCACTGAAGGGCAAGCTCAGAAAAATCAAGATGGAGAAGGCCGACACAATACCAAAGTACTTGACCAACTTCACCCAATGTCGAGATGAGCTTAGAAGTGTTGATGTTACAGTTGCTAGTGGAGTGGGAGCGTTTGTGGTCTGACTTGGTGCAAGAACAGATTCGGCAGAACACCAGAGATGGGATCTCATCTAAAGAAGTGGAAGAGGATTTTGCATTAGTCAGCAAAGAAAAGAAAGCCAAGGGAAAGAAGTCCCAAGGTAAGGAGGGCAAGAAGAAGGACTTGTCGAACATTAAGTGTTTTCACTGTCACGAGTTCAGGCACTATTCCATGAAATGTCCACAGAAGAAGGCAAGCAAGAATGAGCCTGCCATAGCAGAAACATGTGAATCTCTAGCTTCATAATTCGAACTTGATTTTACTCTCATTGCATGCATGGCAAGCACTGTAATGGGAAGCATGTGGTATCTCGACAACGGTGCCTTGTTCCTTATGACGGGTAATAGAGATCTCTTGAGTGACTTGGAGGAGAAAGACCTTTAGGCAGAACATTGAGTTTGGAGACGATGAGAGGTACGTTTCAGAGGGAGTTTGGCTCCACTCTTAGGCTCACAAATGTGTTGTTTATTCCAGGACTAAAGAAGAATCTTGTTTCTGTCGTGGTATTGGAAAACCATGGCTATGATGTAATATTTAGCAAAGGAAACGTTTTCCTTAGTCACATTGCCACAGGACAAGTGAAGCAGCTTGGTGTGCGAGTCAAGAACCTGGATGCATTTGAGGTACAATATGCATGCAAAGCAGTGTTGTTAAAATCGTGATATTATCATATAATTGCGATATTTTCAACAAAAAGATAAAATTGCGCTTAGTACTCAGATTTTTTTTTTAAACCCAATTTTTTCGAAAAAAATCGCTTTGGGAAAAAATCGTGGGATTTTTTTTTTTTTTTTTGAGGAGGAGGAGGTGACCCAAGCTACCTCTGCCACATGTAGAGGACGTGGTCTACCTCATGTAGCTCCTAGTTCTTCAGTTTCTAGAGCACAACAGACTCCATAGTCTGGGCTGCCAACTCCACCGACATCTACATCTAGAGGGGCAAAGGAAATCAGTAGTATTAGACTTTAGTTATTTGGTTCGTTTCATTGTATATGACATTATGACTCATGATATGAGATGCATTATTATATTTTTTGTTGATATTTTGAGGTTGAGTTGGGACTCAGGAGTCAGGGCTTACTATTCAGGACATGATTCACTGTTATGTGTGATTTTAGCACGAGAAATGATATTAAACATCTGATATATTAGTTCTTTTATCATATTTATGTGTCAATGTATTTATTTTATGTTGTAGATGGTTTAGATATTAAAAAAGTTGAAAAAAAATGAATTTTTTTGTACCAAACGATTTTTTCCTGATTATTACAATTTCTTCCGATTTTTTCCTCGCGCCGATATTATCCCGATAACGATTAGTGCAACATTGATGCAAAGCATTCAGGGGCAAGATGAAGGTTAGAGACTTGGTGGTTGAGAGGGAGCATGAATTACCTCTCAACATGCAGGCTCAGAAGCAACCTTAGCAATTTGTGGAGAAACCACAATTGGAGAAGCAAAGAGGAGGCCGAGTGGAGACATCCACTCAGGCAGAGGCCTCCAGTAGGGGGAACTTCGAGCCAAGTGGGCAGAGGGAGCACATGCAACCATACCTCCAAGTGAGAGGTGGGCGATGTGAAGCAATAGTCCCAAGAGTGCAAAAATTTGGGTAGGGTCCATTGAGGTGTTTTTTGCCTCATGGATCATTACTTTGCTACGGGGGGCCACAATATTCAGTAGCAGGAGGATCAATGTTAGTCAAATACTGAGTATTGTAGAGCAACGTTGACAACATAGCAGGAGGTTCAACAACAAAGTCAACAACATAACAATTTTCCTAGAAGACAGTTGCAGACGCAGTTGATTCAGTGATTTTGTGTTTTTTTGGATGCTTTTCAGTTGCAGATGTTGTAGTAGCAACAACAACAGTGACAAGTGTTGCATGCAGAACATTCCAAAGTTACTGGATCAAGATAGATGTGAATCCATTTCTTGTTGAGAGGGAGTGTTGAAAATTGCAACAAGAAATGTTGAAAATAACACCAAGAAAATTCTGATTTAATTTTGTCCTTGAATTAAATTGGGAATAAAATTGTAATTCCACATCTCATGACAACTTGTATCAGTTAACTATGTTAATTTGACTTAGTTAGCTCAGTTAATTCGAGTTGAGGGTCTAACTTGAGTCATGTAGAGTGTCTCCTACATTATAGGAGCCTTGGTTGTGTTTGTTTTGAGTTGTAATTAATTAATTCAGTTTAACTGAGTTAAAGTCAGTGAAATTAGTTCCAATTGATGGAGAAACTAGTGGGAGGTCTAGTAGTGTGATGCTGCCTGTAGTCGAGTATGGTGTTGCCTGAAGTGCAATGTGGTGCTGCCTGAAGTGATCAACCAGAAAACTGACGATTCACTCATAAATGACTCATGCATGTCAGATTTGAGAAAGACCCAGTTGAGATTGGAGTTCGGGGACAATGTACTATCAGTTGTATGATCATCCAAATTGTACAGGTGGTGCATGCAGTTAGAGAATTGACCTAAAGGAATTGCACAATCCAATGGAGGAAAATTCCTATTAAATAGGGGCCTAATTCCTCATTGAACAACACAAGGAAGTAGGAGCTTGGAAGACAAGGAAATTAGCTAAGTGTTGGTCATGGCTTGTCTGGGTAGCAGTGAGACAGATAGAGATAGTGCAGAGGTTGCTCAAGCTTGTGCAAAGCATTGTAATCTTCTCATATTTTCTGACTAATACAATATACAGATATTGGGGGTTTTTAGTTGTGGCTTTCCGCAGGAAATCATTGTGTTATGTGTTGATTGAATTTTTTTTCTTGTATACTTCATGATTTCACGATCGTTTAATTGTTTTCGCTGATGAGTAGAGTAGATTCAAGTCTATTGTTTTAACATATTTCAATTAGCAGTTTGAATCTACAAGGAATTTATACACAATATCTATGCGAAAACCATGTGTTGTTTCTAAATACCATCAGGGAATCCCACCAAACCACAAGTACAAGGAGAGAAAGTGTGTGCCAGCTATTCATTGATAAAATAATTATGAATGCTTTGGAAACTGTTTCTAGGAGTGCAAATTTCCATAATAGAGCCTCAAATAACTTCCAAGTAGTACTTACAAGTGTGAACAATTCTCAAGTGAAGTACAGTGCTCAAGCCATAAACCTCCAGGATAATTAAATGTATTAATTTAACCATTGAATTGCTAAACCAACATTGTGACAACAAAATTTAGCACCCGTAAAGTGTAAGATCCCAATCACAAAGGTGTTAGTTTTGTGCAACTTAGGATGGCCACCCACTATCAATTTTGTTGCTCTTCCTCTCTTTCTAGGTTGGCTTTTCTCTAACAAAAGATGGGGGGGATCTTTTTGAGTAGGTTTGCTAAGGCTATGTAGTGGAGGTTTTAGTTGATCTTTGAAGGGTAAGCTCTAACAAGACAAATAGTTGTAGTAGTGGTATGAATTGTTTGAGAATAATAAGCGGGGTGGAAATATTGAAGTTGTTGGTAGATTCAAAAGATCTTCTACATGAGCTTGGTGTCTTAGCATGGAGTAGATGGTTGATTGCCTCTTTAGGTGGTTGCTTGGTGGATTAAGTGATTTATGACTTTTTTCCCAAGTCTAACTTAGGAAAAGTACAATAATTAAAATCAATTAATTATCGTGGACTGTTAAGTTCCAAGTAGATATTGGACTTGGTTCATTCAAATATATGTGGTCCTATGTCAGTAGAATCAATCACTGGGTCTTGTTACTTTTGACATTCATATATGACTATTCCAGGAAGACATGGATATACTTCCTGAAGGCTAAGGGTGAGGTCTTTCATTGGTTTGAAGAGTTGAATGCTCTTGTGGAGAACTTGATCGGGAAGAAGATTAAGGGACTAAGATATGTAAATTTCAATTTCAATAATACAAACTAACAGGAAGACAAACAACAGTTGTTTGTGTTTTGTTGTGGACAACAATGCCCGTATTAAGGCCTAGAATACAAACTCAAAGCAATACAATTGAAACAACAACAAGATTACCTCATGAAAGCTCCAACCAAAGTGCACAAGTTGCACCTTCGTAAGCCTCAAAAAGCTTCTTTTATTAACCAAAGATAGAACAATTACAAAGCAGCAGCAATTTGCCAAGCTCTCAAGCTTCTGTCTTAGCTTGCACAAGAGGCAAGCATTACAATCTATAAGAAAATGGGTGAAGATCTCAAGAATTTGATGATCCCAATGTCGAGATGAATTCCCAAGTGTCGAGGGAGATCCCAAGGCAACAATACTCTGATCCTAAGAGGGACATGAGTTCTCAAAGAGGCAATGCGTACTAGGAGATGAGCTGTGTATGAGCCCAAGTGGCATTGCATGTGGGATCATTGGGGCCATGCATTGAGGGAGTGGGAGTGGCCTTGCCACATGCCCCCCTCAAGTCACCTTCAACTCACACTTTGCTATGGGCCAACTCAGCTTGATTAATGACCTCAATTTTTCCTCTCAACTAGTCTTCTGGACGTAACGGTGGACGAGTTAGACGAGTCGTGCAAGGACGCCTAAGGGGAACGACCAAGGGTGTCAGGGAAAAGTAACCAAGGGCAAGTTAGCTATGCGACAGGCTCCGCACGAGGGTGGGTGTCGTGCGAATGGAACGTATGCTACAGTGAAATGAAGGTAAGTCATGCACGACAAGACTTATCGACCGAAGGATACATTGGGTGTTGGCGTGAAGTGCAAGGCACGCAAGGAATTTGTAAGATACTTCCCTAGAAGTAACTTAAATTTCCCAACAAATGACTGAGTTTTTAATGAAGACTTCAATGAGAGTTTTCGTCAAACAGTTTGTTAGCATATTGCTGTAGGTGTAGTTTTTGTAATTTGTTCAACATAAGATATATATAGTGCCAAACAAAGCTCATAAAAACATTTTAAATCACCTACACACCATTCTTAAAACACCCCAAAGATATATAAACACTGTTACATGCAAATAAAGTGATATATCTTAGATTTAATAGCCGATATAAAGTCTGTACATAACAAAAAGGTAAGGAACCTAAGTTTGCTTCAACTGTTTCATATCTGTTGCCTTTAGTAATGATAATGATGACGACCCTTTCAACCTTCAGGCCATAAATCAGTATGCAGTAGTAATATTTCCAACATGGAAACTTGGCCTTGAATGGCTGTAGAATATGGTGGCACGTACAACAAACAAAATGAGGATTTGTTCTTTAACTAAGAACTGTTCAACTCCTTTTCCTCCACGAATATACTCCACCAGTGTAGGAGGAGTTACACAGTCCCTATCAGCAATGAAACTCGGTCTATTTAGTCCAACTCGACCCCAATATAATGAATATTCAACCAGCAGCCCACACTGTGATACTCTTCCCTTTGAATAATTGAACTCGACCTCTATTGGTGATGGGATTCAACCCGTTTTTCCAGCAAGTTCGTGGTTCTTTCAAGCTCTGGAACTCAACACTCTAATATGGAATAACTTGGCCTCTTTAAGGGAGCTCTACCATCTGGTTTTATCACCAACTCGTCCCTCCAAAAGTGTACTCTCAGCCTGCAAGTAGATATATGGAAAACCAGATATTAGAAGGTAAATTCAACTGATAACACAGTTACCTCATTTATCTTCCTCAATTCTTCTTTTCCAGTGAAGCAAAATGGTGAAATCTGAGTGATTTCGCTGTCCAACTAGCTAGGGTGTATTGCATCAACACCGAAACTAGCAATCTGCAAGTAGGGTTTCCAAAACCCTAGACTCTTCTCCAAGAGTTTTCCAAAAAATCTTTTTCTGAAATGGAAAATGACTAGATGAGGAGTGTTAAATTTTTAGGGCATCAGTGTAGAAATAATTTTTCTTCATTATTATAACAACTTCCAATGATCAGTTAGCATTAAATCCATATGACATTTATTCAAGAATCCTCAAGCAGTTATGCAAAAGAAAAATATCAACCATTAAACAAGATAGAGCAGTAAAAAATAACCATGAGACAAGAGACACAGAAATTAGGCTCGAGGCCAAGCAAAACCCACAAGGGGAAAACCTAGAAAATTCTTTCCTTGTGTGTGTGTGTGAGAGAGAGAGAGAGAGAGAGAGAGAGAGAGAGTTCTAGATTCATCAATACATCAGAGATAACAATTGCAAAATTATAGCCAAACCAGTAACCAGGGACAAGAGAGATACCAAGTAAAGTGTCAATCCTTTCTTCAGATTTCGGCCGTCTTCTTTTGCTCCCAAGTTCGCTAGATCAAAGATAACCAAGAGACAATTGATGTGTGCAAATGAGGAGAGATGATCTCCTTTATATAGATTTCATAGGGGGTCGAATCTGTGTCTCTTAGGGGCCCAACCAACTTAAATAATAATGAGGATGACTTGAATATTTTACTAGGCAAAATTCAAAATTTAAATTTTCCATTTCTTTACATGATGAAAATATCGATTATGGCTACCATATTCTCCAACACTCCCTCTTAGCTAGGGAGGTACTTTTTATTCTCTCTCAAGATTGATCTCCTTGACCAATCCAAAGGTCTCCCCATGCACAACCTAAGGGAGAGATCACATGTACAAGTCTCTCTCTTAATCAAGATCATTCTCCCTGACCAATCCATAGGTCTCCCAACGCACAGCTTAAGGGAGAGATCATCAATTTCATCATAAGGAAAGATACATAGAATCCAATCACTCAATGAGGCCAAACCAATCATATGCACAGGGTACATCTCGCCAACCACAAACAAGTTCTCTCGACCCACAGTCTAAGGGAGGAATCCCTATCTCCCTGACCAAAAACAAGGTCTCTCGACCTACAACCTAAGGGAGGAAACTCATCCTTCCCGACTAAACCATAGGTTTCCCGACCGCAACCTAAGGGTGGGAACTCAAGATTAATCTGCCTGACCAAACCACAAGTCTCCTGGTTAACACCTAAGGGAGAGATCACTTCAGGCCTTAGAATCAACCTCCTCGACTAGACTCATTGGTCTCCCGGTTCATAGCCTAAGGGAGAGATGATCTTCTCGACCAATCCATAGGTCTCTCAACACACAACCTAAGGAAGATTTATGATGCTATCAATCAATGCTTTGTCTCCCACGAGATTCTTAGCCATTCACATAATCATCATCAACCAACTCAACAATGAAAAAGTAGACATGGCGGACTTCAAAACTTTATGAACCATTCCAGTAGACAACAACTTCCAACTATTCATTCATCTTTAGCTGGTGCTTCTCACTACAAACATCAACAACCATAGTTGAATCTAACAAACAACAAGTGGTTTCTCACAGAAGCAAACATCAACAACTTGCTTATCAATAGAAAAGTGTGTCATAGTCGAATCCAACACACAATAAGTGGCTTCTCACAAAACCAAACATCAACAACTTGCTTGTCAAAAAAAAGATGAAATAGATTAGCAGCCAACTTCACAAATCAGCTATATTTCCAGCTTCAAACGTGCTACATGCAACAAGTCCATCCATGTCATGGCACCCATAATACATCTAGTCTAGATAGATTCAACAATTCCATGCATCAGGTTGTTCAACGAGCCAACCAGAGGGGTTCATCAAATCAACAACAAAGTCTTGCAAGTTCTTTAAATTTTTCTCAAGGAAGTGTCCATGGACTCACAACCCATTATGCTACAACCTCAGCAAGGATTTTTATGTGGCTCATACCATACGTTGTTAAATTTAGGAAACAATGGTATGTTCTATGCTTTAGAGCAATTTTACTTCAATTTCTCTATCCATATCCAGATTAGCAGTCACATCAACATGATAGTAAAATGCAGATATAACATAAACATAAATAGTAGAAGACAAGAGGACACAAGGTGTGGCTCCAACGAGGGACAAACCCCAATGTGGGGAAACCCTTGATCAATTCTTCTTATATATTCTTCAATAGTTCAACAGAGAAAGAGAGATAGAGTACGATGATGAGGTACAACTCAACAATAGTGTTGCATGGTGCAACAATAGTGTTGCATGGTGCAACTCAGTGATGATGGACATGGTATGATGGTGCAACATGGTGCAACACTGTGATATGTATAGTAAGGTGATGGAGTCACCTGAGTCCATATCAACTACCTCAAGTGACATCTTCTTAGAGAAGATCTATGCTCTTATCTTGTCAAGTCAAAGTGTTGACTTCTAATGTATATGCACTATCTCTCTCTCTCTCAGCTGAACTATTGAAGAACATATAGGAAGAATTGATCAAGGGTTTCCCCACATTGGGGTTTGTCCCTTGCTATCGCCACATCCTGTGTCCTCTTGTCTTGGCTTGTCTTCTACGATTTATGTTTATTTTCTATCTTCATTTTACTATCATGCTAAATGTGATTGCTAATTTGGAATTGATATTAAGCTAATATGGAAAATTGAAGTAAATTTGCTATAAGCATAGAACTTACCTAAAATTAACAAAAATCCAAAGCGGGAAAACCGGTGCAACAACTCTGATGGTTTTATTATTATGCAGGAGAAAATCTAAGTACAATTCTAGGATGCTCAACTAGCAATCCAATATAGAGAGAATACTGAACAAAGCACTGGTGAAATGATCTCACCCTGTCATTGGAGAATCAGTGACCGATCTTGTTGATTTGGAGGCTTTGTGTCAACCCTCTGCGTGGCCTTTGCACAGAACTGCATCACTCCTGACAGTTTTTGCGTCACCCCTCCTGGTTATTACGTTGTACCTCTTCTGGATCC
Organism: Pinus tabuliformis; assembly: GCA_031772625.1. NCBI lineage: Eukaryota > Viridiplantae > Streptophyta > Pinopsida > Pinales > Pinaceae > Pinus > Pinus tabuliformis. Next base: position 517,196,696 of record CM062808.1, read on the forward strand.
TCTGCTAGCTGAGAAAATCAACCTTCTGCCTCCCAGACTCACATCCGGCTTTCGACAACTGAAATTCGACTTCCCTTAGCAGGAAACTCGACTTCCCCCCAAGGACTGTGTTGCCTCTGTGTCAACACTGCGTGGGCCAGCATCAACCTTCATCTGGAGGTCTTTTTATTCTCCCTCTGCCTCGTACTCTTCGAAAATTCCTTCTTCCGGATTCTCACTGCCCCTCTGTTGTAGGAAATCTCCTCAATCAGTTTTCTTCCTGAGAACTTCTCACTTTAGAAAAATCGATTTCCTTGATCTCTTAGTGTATTTTCGAAATGACCCTCAAGCCCCTTCTTATATCTTCCTGTTGGACAACCAACAGCCTAGATTAAATCATAATCAAAGGCTCAGATCGTTTTGGCTTGATTCGTGTGTTTTTCTAGAAGTTTCACCCCTGATTAGATTAATACCCATTAATATTTTAATTTTCCGAAGTTTAGACTTAGGAATCCCATTATAAATATTAATTATTTTAATAAAATCACTTCTGGGTGGAATTTCCCAAAATGCTTTTTGGGTTCTTAGGAATACATATGTCCAAGCCTCTCTGCAAGATTTGAGGCTTAGAGCACATCTGATGCTACCCCAAATCAACATGAGTCGAGTGACCTCTTTGGAGTATGCACTCTTTTCTTGGATAAATCATTATGAAGCTCGGATGAATGCACGATAAACTAAGTAAGGGCACTTGTTTTGTCTTCTTTATTATCTCCTTTTGACAAACCTTTCTTCAATGTCTTTGAGGAAGGAGCAAGTGGGCTCCTTGCCTTATCTCATCCTTGAAGATTGAGAACATTGATTCGAAACTTGGGGACAATGATTGTGCTTACCCTAGTTCTTTGAATCTTGATCTAATCCACTTTCTCTAAGTGTGTTAATCCTTGACTCCTAGTCCTCTCCCTCTTGTGGCACTAGTCCTCTCCCTAGTATCCATTCACCCCAAGCTGATTATTAGGGTTTAATTACAACAAAATCTTCTATTTTAATTTTTTATTACGTTGGATGTTATTGCCCTATGGTTATAAATTGAATTGAGACATTTGAAAACCTAAATTATCATTTAAATTGCATTTTTAGTCTTTTTTTAGGGTTGATATCTGTGGTCTAAGTCACTAGACACGTGGATACGGGACGCACAAGACACACAAATACGAGAGTCAGACACGGGACAAAGAGACCCTCCGACACATGACACAATATATATATATATATATATATATATATATATATATATATATATATATTAAAAAAATAGATATTACACAAATTCTCATGATGAGACAAATTCAAGCATACTTTTACATTGTAACATTATGCATAAAACCATGATTCATCAATGATACAAGTTTACAACTAGCTCTTGCTACTACATCAATGACGAATACAATAAATTGACATTGGACATACACAAGAAATTAATCGTAAACTGCAGTGTTCTCATTAAGTCGTCAAAATCAAAATATATTACATAGGCGCTGATACCTAAGGACTGCGTACTAGGTATGCCAATGGAAAATAGAAAATACAAAACAAGGTAGACACTAGAACCTGGAACCATATAATTGGAAGGAAGAATCTCATAGGCTGCTGCCAACAGGCTATAGGCTATGCCTATAGCTCATCAACATCAAAATCAACATTAGTACCACCATTGCTCTTTTCTGCATCCTCCTCTGTGTCCAATGTAATCTATGCATCTGTTGGTGTGGAGGATGATCCCTCAAGAGTATCACCATCATCAAAAAGGACATGCTCTAGCACTGGCTCATTAAGATCCAAGTTGGCCAATGCCAACTCAACACTGGTGTCTAAACCCTTATCATGAAGAAACACATCCCACATCTTTGTCTTTCCCTTCAACCACTCCTTTCTTTGCCTGTAAATAAGATGAAGGTTGGTGTGCACATACACCATTATCTCTGCCCTGGACTGGCAGACTCTGATGAAATTGAAAGAGGTGTTACCAATGGGGACACTCTTCCACTTCTTTTACCCCTTCCCTGCTGCCCTTGATTGAGCTATGAATGATGTAAAAATAAAGAAAAAATGCACTACTGTAAGTCTGTACATGAAAACAAAATGGACAAGTAGACTGTTGTAGCAAAACTTGTAAAAACTGTAAGGGAAATCCACTTTCTTGTAGCTTGAAGCACCTCCAAAATACTCTTATTTCCTTTGCTGGTTGATCCCATAGTCCCACAACACCCAAACAACGAATGCATATGGAGAAATGCAAGCCCAATTATGGCTTTTATCAAGCCTATGGGTTGCTATTCGGAGGACATGTGTCTGAAAATCGTGATTCTCTCTGGGCACGAATCATACTCGTTCTTTAAGCACAGAAAATTGTTGTAAGTAATTGTCTTATTTACTCTTATTGTAGCCTTTTAATTTTCATTTTATTATCATAGTTTCCAAGGCTAGTTTTGCTGCTGTTTCAATTTGTGTTTTTTCACGCTAGTTTACTTCAGCCAACTGTAATCTCTTGATTGTGTGTGTTTGTGGACCACCATTGAGCCTATATATGTTAATCTAAGCTCCCGGAAGAGCCATAGGACTCTTTGAACTCAAATACGGAAATTACCTTTAAAATCCATCTAAAACCCTAATTGCATAATATCATCTCTTAGTGGTAATCATTGTAGAATCCTTAGGGAGCTCTTAGCTTAGCTTACGTGGGTTATTTGATCCCTATGATCTACTTGGGAAGGCTCCCTTGTGTTGTGTTGTGCCCATCACTAATATGTGGGGAGATATTGCTCAGGTGACACTGGTTACTCTCTCTTTGTTACTCATTGTCCTGGTCTCTTGTTGAGGCTTTTCAATAGGGTGCAAGATATTGCTATAACATAGAGAACCATGGTAATGCATAAGTTTCCCACTGTCTGTTGGAAAAAGTGAAGGGTGCACTTTATGGGTTTTTTTGGCATATTTATAATTATGGATGCTAACTTCATTCAAATCATTGAGAGTTGCTAAAGGCTTATGCTTTTGTTTTAGAAGGGTGGTGTTTCAAGATGTGTATAAAACTAAATAAGCATTTCATGTAACATTTGAAGGGTTTATATTAGTGCTATTGAAGTTATATGGGCCATCAATCTGAGTGATATTGATGTTTTTCCATAGATTTGGAAATTTTGAATCACAATTGAGGCACAAAGATGATTATATAAGTCTTTTACTAGTGAAAAAATTGTTTCCATTATTCTTTGGAGTAAAATTGTTTGTCTCTACAATGGCAGTATGCAAGATTATTGGCTATAGCCTATAGCTTTGTTAGATATTGAAGTTTCTCTGTAGATTAGGCACTTGTTAAATCACATTTCAGGCATGGATATGCTTATATAAATGTTTTAGTATTTCTGAAAATTTTCATGTATTTTTTGTTAAGAATTTTCAATTTCAAGTGCAGGTCTGAATTCATAACAGCCTATTAAACTAAAGAAAGGTTATTAAGGATCTTTGTTGTCATTTCTATACTATGTTTTCCTTGATATATTCTGTGAAGGATATACATTATCTTGATCCGTTGTGGAAGATAAATGCCTAAAACTAAGGGATTGGTTCAGTAGTTCTCTCGAAACTAAATACTTCTATGTTTGGACTGCTGAAATAAGAGTACTGTCTAATTGTATTTGCAGGAAAAAGAACTTGAGCATTTAAAAATGGACGAGGCCAATTGGGATGATAATAAAAGGCGTGAAAGTTGCATGTTAATAGGAGAAAATTGCAAGTATAAGGTTAGAGATCTTTCTGTATGTATGCATATTCTTAAGGACATGCTTCTTATACTACAATGTGATAAAATATAACTTAATGGAGATGCTTTCATGCTTAAATTAAGGGAAATGTCGGCTTTCAAACAGTTATCAGTCAAGGTGGCTGGTACAGTAGGTTTTTAATGATATTTATGCATTCAGAATAGGTGTAACTGTTTCACACCACAATTTAATTATGGTCGTTCACTTCTCAGGAATTAAGACTGGAAGACCAACTTAGTCAGAGAAGGGAAGACTGGAGAGATCTACAAAAACTGGATGATATGTTTAAGAGGTGCAATTTGAAATGACTATTTTTTAAAGAAATTAATTATTTTCTTGATAAAGAACCGAGTTTTGCTTGGATAAGTTGGGCATGTCTCTTTGCACCTTGAACTTCTGTGTGCAACAATATTAAAGAGCATAAACACATTTCATGCCTACTGGCGTGTTCACTTTGACATGTATAGAAGGCTATTACTTTACAAATAACCATTTTCTGATAGATTAAACTTCTGGTCTGAATGAAAATTTCCTTTGCTTTGATTGTATTAGCATGACATCAGTTTGAGATTGGATTATTATTTTCAAATTGTTTTTATATTTTTGTTATAAATGAATTTACAAATCAATTGATCCATGTGTTAGATTTTGGGTTAGTTTGAAAGTATTTTAACTTGCTAGGAGAGTGCTATGCCTCTTATCCCCTTCCTGATGCTTCATGGACATATTGATGGTTCAGTTTGGGTGGATGCTTGTCCTTCGATAGAGTGCTAGCATGGTGCCCTAATAACTAACTGGGTGCACGAAATGGGAGAATCAATTCTTGATTCAGGGATGTACCTACCTAAGTGGAGGAATGTTTGGCAGTTGGAGGAGAGAATTTAGCCTTGGAAACTTGGGACCATGTGATATATACCCTGGAAGATGGAAAATTCACTTGAGATGCTTGGGTTGAGGAGTAAACTTCGTTGAAGATGGTAATGGATCCAGAAAAATGTTGAGGAGCACTGGAACTTAGTAACCACATTGGCACGCATGAAGGCAGCATGTTGAAAAGTGTAACTAGGTTCGGTCTTCATAATGACATGTAATTAGTATTTTATGTAATGTGATGTAAAGAAGAAAAATATATTTATTGTATTGCTTGCTTCATGGGTTTCATGAGCAAGAGATTTTATTTTTGAGTCAAGACTTCCATTGAGAGTCTTTAGGAATTATTTGTCATCTTGTCATAAAATGATAGAGTCATTGTCATGTAATGAAGTCATATTACACTTTGTAAATGGTCAAATTTGTCTATGTAAAGTATCCTCCAAGACCTTGTCACTTATCCTCTTCAAGTCAGCCTAAACGATGGAAGAAACTTTTATAAGGAGTCAGCTTAAAGGACATGAGGAAAGGTGTATATTTAAGCCACACTCGGCCTCACTTAGAGGAAGCAACTCGACTTGTATTCGATTAAGAAGTGCGAAGAAGAGGCTAACAAGAGAAGTGCAAAAAGGGTTTTCTTCTGGGGCAGCAAAGAAGAAGGAGGTTCCTTCTGGGGTCAACGAAGAGGAGAGTTTCTTCTCGGCAAGCGAAGGAGAATTTTCTTCTGGGATAACGAAGAAGATATTCTTCTGGATACTTGTTTTGGGTAACCGAGATGGAGATCTAGAGACCGAGATTCTCTAGAGGAAGCTAGTGAAATCATAGAGACCGAGTTTCTCTAAGAGAAGTCGAGAAAGTAGTGTGAAGGATAGAGACGAATTTTCTCTAGAAGGAGTCGAGGAGAGCAGTTCCAGATAAAAAAGAAAGTTGTGGAAGGGAAGAGGCAGAGCATCAAGGTTAGTGACAAGGTTCTTGGGAGGATACTGTCATGGTCTTGGTACTCGTCAATTGAAGATCTAGAAGAGGAATTTTGATCGGGTTTTCCTCTCAAGAGGTGAGAGGTTTTCGCCCTAGCTGACAAGCCTACATACTGTGTCAGTTGTCTTTTATTGTGCATATTGGTAATTGTCTTGATGAAAAGAACACAATAATAACATAACAAAGTAAAGACTATAAGCTAAGAAGTAAAAAGTATATCACAAACAAATATCGAGCAAAGAATCTTTTAAGTATTCATACCCTATATTTCTCAACATTGTATCAAAGCTAAGTTGCTAAAGTCAAGAAGGGGCGCTCAAGCAAGTTGACAAACAAGAATCAAAGAAGGATCAAGGCAAGTCGAAGAACACCTAGCAAGAAATCAAGATCCACCAAAATCCTAGATCGAAGAAATTTACACTAGCAAGTGTCTTGAAACCATTTTCAAGAAAGAAGGAAGACTAAATCATTCAAGGAGGATTGTGAATCAAGCTCTCACATGTCAAACTCTCAAGAAGAAAATCCTCTATCAACATCAAGATTAAGGAGGAAGCAAGCATCAATCTCTCAAGTATGTCTATGACTATATATGATAATAACAAAATGTCATTTTGCAAGGAAAGTAATAAATTGGTTGGGGCTGCAAATTTCGTTTCATGGAAGAAAAAGACAGACCTAAATCTTATTGGGAATTAGGTCATGGATCATATCAAGGGATTGATAACCTAACCTCCAAAGGAAGATACTCAAGCACATGCTAGATTCATGAAGGGAGAAGTGAGAGCCCAGAGGATTCTTATAGAATCTATAAAAGACTCTCTAATCCCATATGTATCAAAGTTGGAGATTGCAAAAGCTATATATGGCAAACTGGTAGAGTTGTTTTCTGTAAGTACTGCAGGAGAAGTAATCTCATTAAGGCAAGAACTCTACAAACTGAAGATATCCAAGGAAGATGGAATAGCCTCATACTTTATGAGGATATCAAAAATTCAAGATCAACTACAAGAACTGGGAGAAGTCATGTATGATAGAGAGATGACCACAGTGGTATTGAATGCACTATCGAAAGAATGGGGTAACTTCACTTCAAGTTTATATGGGAAGAAAGGAACTACTCCATTTCAAGATCTATGGTCACTCTGTAAGATCGAAGAAACCAGACTGAAGGCAAAGGTTGATGTCGGACCAAATGAGCAGAATCAAGCATAGGCTTCTATGGCAAGAAGAAAAGGGAAATTTAGAAAGTTTGGTCCTCAAAGGAAAAGGAAGAACTTGGATAAGATAAGATGCTATGGATGTCAAGGACTTGGGCACTATAGAAGAGATTGTCCTAAACGTAGTAAGGACAAGAGGGATAGGGAAGAAGCCTACATTACTGAAGAAGTGAAAGAGCTTGAGACAAAGAAGCTAAAGAATGAAGAAGTAAAGGATCTCTACTATGACTGAGATGATCTTCTTCACTAAAAGGTACTTTTTACTTGTAATTTATAGATAGAAAACAATGTAAATAAGATAGGATGCATCAGATTAGAAAATAGCATTCTGAAAAAAGCATTAGAAGAAAGAGCTCGTGACATGGGAAGCAGAAAGAATGTCTGGAATAAATTCTACTAAATATGTGCTTTTGGAAACCTCATCGAAACCTCATTAACTGAGACCATCATACTATAGTCAATAAGGAAACATGTGCCAGGTGAGGATATGAAAGATCCTCAAGTTTATTTCATGGAATCCTTACCATAAGGCTCGCCAATTTAGAAAAGAAGCAAGAGTTTCATCAGGAATTCCAACTCGTGGATTTCAAGGATGATAGTATGATGACATAACAGGAAAGCAGGTCTAAAGGATAAAGTTCTTTCGTTCAAATGAAGCTGCTATAGGAAGTCTGGATGACCAAAAGGAAAGATCAGGTATGTATGCTCACATAGATTATTATGAAAGTCATGTCATATGGTTGCAAAGAATATGGATCACTATTTCCATCTTGGGAAATATGATCAAAAGAAAACATCTCCTCCTTCGAAAGCTTGCATCAAAAGCATAAGTCACATTAGATGAAATCAACATAATATGTTCTCATATGCTTCATAAGGAAGCTGACTACAATTGAGGAACTCTGATTGAAAGTTCATGGGAATGAAGTGTGAAAAGAAAGGAAGAGATCCTACAAATATGCAACAAAGGGAGAAGGCATTCAACATCCGAGACCAATAAGTGTTGACTAGAATATCTCCCAGAAAGATATGAAGACTGTAATAGGAGTCAGAAAAAGATGGAGACCCTTGACAATGGATATCTGAGGGAAATGTGTCAAACTGCATGCAAGATGTTGATACCTACAGGAAGATGTCATGATGAACGCCCATCACAAAGGTAATACTTGATTTAATTGTTCATTTATTATGTTTGAACTAAAATCTGGATGGGCTTATGTAGGATTGTCAAAGGAAGGATCTGTGGATGACTTCCAAGAGGACCATATTGAAGGATATAAGATCCTTCTGGAAAATATGGCACGAAACCAGAATGACATGAAGTAAAGCCCTATGAAGAAGTGATGGATGGTCTGTGCCTTATGAAGAAATCCTCGAAAGATGAAGACTCCATGACAAAAGAAATTGATGACATTAGGGAAGAAAGGATTTCTTCAAGCAGCTGGTCGTTCCACATGAGGAGCTGCTGTAGGTCCCTAGTTAAGAGAGAGCCTGAAAAGAAGTTTCTTACTTGGAAGAAAGTTGGAAATTCCTAAGCCAAGAGGGAGCTGAGGTACATTCCTTTTTGGTAGGAATGAGTACATTCCTTTATTGGAATATGTCCTCCCTATTCAGAGGGAGAGATAGACATGTCATTCTAGTCTTCACCTGGGAAGACAGAATGGAGGATTGGGTAATCATTTGGCATCCGATGCGCTCTGAGGATGAGATAGGGCATCCAAGAGAAGAGTAGTCATGGAGGACTGATATTCTTTGAGGACTAGGGAGTCCAAGATAAGAATAGTCCTTATGGAACACACCATGAGTACTCGGGTAGGGGATGTTCCGAGAGAGACAATGATGAGGGTGTCTATAAATCATTGTTCTCAGCAGCATTGAGCTCAGATCTTGTGGAGATAAGGAGCTGCTAGTCAAGGCCTTGCTATGTAACAAAGCTGGTTGATATGATGCTATACAAATGAGTTACCAATCTGAATTCTTTTTATGAGAAATTATTTAGATTGAGAAAGTCCAAGTACCATTATGAATACCTCCCTAGTTAAGAGGGAGTGTTGAAAAGTGTAACTAGGTTCGGTTTTCATAATGACATGTAATTATGATTTTATGTAATGTGATGTAGAGAAGAAAAATAAATTTATTGTATTGCTTGCTTCATGGGTTTCATGAGCAAGAGATTTTTTTTTGAGTCAAGACTCCCATTGAGAGTCTTAAGGAGTTAATTGCCATCTAGTCATAAAATTATAGAGTTATTGTCATGTAATGAAGTCATGTTATACTTTGTAAAAGGTCAAATTTGTCTATGTAAAGTATCCTCCAAGACCATGTCACTTATCCTTTTCAAGTCGACCTACAACGATGGAAGAAATTGCTAGAAGAAGTCGGCCTAACCACAAGTGATCATGTCGGCCTAAAGGACATGAGGAAAGGTGTATGTATATGCCACACTCGACCTCACTTAGAGCAAGCAACTCGACTTGCATTCGATCAAGAAGAAGTGCGAAGAAGATGCTAACAAGAGAAGTTCGAAAAGGGTTTTCTTCTGGGGCATCGAAGAAAGATTCTTCTGGGGCAACGAAGAAGTAGTCTTCTGGGGTAGCGAAGGAGGTTTCTTCTGGGGTGAACAAGGGAGAGTTTCTTCTGGGCAAGCGAAGGAGAAGTTTCTTCTGGGATAGCAAAGAAGGGATTCTTCTGGATACTTGTTATGGGTAATCGAGATAGAGATCTAGAGACCGAGATTCTCTAGAGGAAGCCAATGAAATCATAGAGACCGAGTTTCTCGAAGAAGCAGTGTGAAGGATAGAGACCAAGTTTCTCTAGAAGGAGTCGAGGAGAGCAGTTCCAGATCAAGAAGAAAGTTGAGTAAGGGAAGAGGCAAAGCATCAAGGTTCTTGGGAGGATACTAGAGTCAAGGGTCTGTGTCATGGTCTTGGTACTTGTCAATTGAAGATCTAGAAGAAGAATTTTGATTGGGTTTTCCGCTCGAGAGGTGAGAGGTTTTCGCCTTCGCTGACAAGCCTACATACTGTGTCACTTGTCTTTTATTGTGCGTAATGGTAATTGTCTTGATGAAAAGAACACAATAATAACATAACGAAGTAAAGACTATAAGCTAAGAAGTAAAAAGTATGTCACAAGCAATTATCAAGCAGAGAAATCTTTTAACAGATTTCTCAACATAGCATTGGGCACAATAGCGGACTTGTGGTACATAGTTAAAGGAGGAAAACATCATATAAAGAAGCATGGATAGTGGATAGTTGTGGAAAATATAGCCATGGACTATCAACTTGTCGTAGAGAACACCATATTGGAGGAGGGGTGCTGATGCCAAGGAGGATCATGCTAAGAGAGCAGTTTGCATTGGGGGTTGGATAAACCCTAGTTTGACGCATGTACATCCTTATTGTTGAGCACTCGATTTAGGGTTGCATTGTTGGTTACTTGTGTTAAACATGTTGAAAAGTGTAACTAGGTTTGGTATTCATAATTTTCGTTGTACTTGTGTCATTATGCATTTTATGTAAAAAGAAAAAAGACGAATTCTTATTTTTATTTTATTAGTTAAGCATGTTCTTTGTGCTTCTAGGATTTGTCGAGTCAAAGAGTCAAGGTCCTATTTGAACTTCTAGTAAAGAAAAAGGAAAAAGCATTTTGGAAGAATGTAATTTGGGTAAATTCAACTCAAGAAGCCAAGTCAGCCCTCCTAGATGTGAAGCCGGCTCAATGAAAGGATGTGTCTTTTCACACATGAGAACAACTATATATTGGCATATGTCCTCAACCCCAATGGCAAGCAAGTTTGGTGGTTTCTGAAATGTGTTATGAGGCAAGAGAAAAATGTGAAGTTTTGAGGCAAGAGAAAATACCTAGTTCTGAGGCTATATATATGAAAAGGAGTGTGAGGTTTCCTATGAAGAATGATTTGAAATTTGCAAGCTTTGATGTGACAAATAATATGAGCCTTCTTGTGATAGATGATGCAAACATTCTGTAAAAGTTAGTCCGAACTTGTTGGACTAGATGTGGAAGCTTCTTGATGGAAGATTACCTGAGCTTCCTGTGGCATAAGAGTTGGAACTTATGCTTGATTGAGATTGATGATATTTCTGTGATTTGGAGGGTTTGACTTGGCTTCTTAGTGGTTGGATTTGGATCTAGGATTTCTCACTTTGATCAGATTCTATAAGAAGAAGAGGTTTTCTGGGTTTTCCCCTCGGAGGGGTTTTGCCTTGGCTTGGAGCTTATATCTTGTGTTCATTGTTTTTTTGTGATCTTCATGTTTATGTTTTGGTAATTGTTTGATGAAAAGGACACATTAAAAGAAATAATAAGCCAACGAATTGACAAATAATTACCATGCTAAGAGAAATCAACCTTAATTCATAATACTTGATTTCTCAACAAAACTCACATGAATTAAATGGACAAGATATGCTAAGTCGTGGAATGCAATTTTATTCAGAAAGATGTACATATTAATACATATGTCTGACCCTTGGTTTCATTTGGTTTCATATTCCAAGAGGTCTCTTGAACTTCCGTGATAGTTGGAATTCTTACATGCCAACCCTTACGGATTAGGTGTGCAAGATTCCCCCCGATCCGAAGGGGTGTATATGAGTCCAAGAAGAGAGATGGAATAAAATAATGCATGGTAGCCAATGGCTGAATGTGCTCTCTAAAATGGTGGTTTTTAAGGAAGACCACAAAGCCGATGAGGTGTTAGGCCCCTATACTACTAGTGTAACACCTTATTGTTATTAGTACAACCCCCTTATTATATTGTTGTACCCTTGTAGTCCCCATATTGTTACTATTGTGCCCCATAGAATCCCACTATTGTTATTATTATGCCCTTACATTATTATTGTTATGTCGGCTCTGATTATATTATGACCCCTTAGACTCCTATATATAGAAAGGAGGTATTTTCATTTGTATCATCCAAGAATTGTTCATTTGTGTAATGTAAAGGAGGTTGCCCCCTCGAAGAGGCCGAATTATAGGCGTTGATCTATCTTTTCTATCTTTTTGTGAGCTGGTTTCATAACATTTGGTATCAGAGCTTTGGATTCTAGGGTTTTAGTGCTCCAAACACGTCATCGTGGCATTTGCGCTATAACTTTTTTTCTGTGACGTTTTAGATGCTGAAAAAGCCCATTTGGGTTGAAATCGTTCTGAATCTTGGGTCCGAATTTTAGATATTTTTGCGCTATATTTGCGAAGATATGATCTGAGGAAGTTGGCCTTTTTGTAGACTCCCGAATTATATTCCAAACAGGTGACCTGGGGAAAATCGTCATAACTTTTGTTTTGAGCATCAGATTGAAATTTCGTAAGAAGTTACAGAAAGAGGACAGACTGTAGTTAACTGTGTATATTTTTCAGATCCTAAGGTTAATATAGTGACACGTGGAACTTCATACAAGTTCGCTCTTCTGAAAAGGTCTATAATCAGGTCACCATGGGAGATTTGGCATAACTTTTCCTTGGAGAATCCAATTTGGATCAGACTGGTGGCATGGGAAAGAGGACACAGAGGGCTACTATAGGTTGCAATTTCAGAACTGGAAGAACCGAAATTACAGAGTTATAGTCGTTTCAAGATCGAGCTCCTAGAATCAAGAAAAGTCGATATGAGGAAGTTTGATGGCAAGGATCCGGTAAATTGGATACTACAGATGGAGAAATATTTTGATCTACATGGTGTACCACTGTTACAAAAGGTATATATTGCATCTAATTATTTGGAACATAATCAATTTTTATGGTATAAAGGGCTTTGTTCTTGTAAACCACTTGTCACGTGGTCAATTTTCATGGAGGAAATGATAGCACATTATGAGGATACAAAGAGAAACTCCTTCTTTAGCCAATTGATAAATCTCAAACAAAAGGGTTCAATGGAAGAGCACATTGAAGACTTTCAAAAATTGAATAGAAGGGTAAATTATATTCTAGAGAAGCAAAGGATTGATGTCTTCATAGGGACTTTAAAGGATAATGTTCAACATGAGGTTGGAGCAATAGTCATGAGCAATGTGGAATGCAATTTTATTTAGAAAGATGTACATATTAATGCATATGTCTGACCCTTGGTTTCATTTGGTTTCATATTCCAAGAGGTCTCTTGAACTTCCGTGATAGTTGGAATTCTTACATGCCAACCCTTACGAATTAGGTGTGCAAGATTCCCCCCCATTCGAAGGGGTGTATATGAGTCCAAGAAGAGAGATGGAATAAAATAATGCATGGTAGCCAATGGCTGAATGTGGTTCTCTAAAATGGTGATTTTTAAGGAAGACCACAAAGCCGATGAGGTGAGAGAACAAGAGGTCTCTACCGGTGGTGGTTTAAGGCTGACCACCAAGTTTGGAACTAAGGCTTGATTTAGTTCCTGGAATAATTCCAAATCTGGCTAGAAGTTGAAGTCTTCTGCTAGTGGAAGTGCTACTTGATAATGGTTTACAGATGACCACAAACTGATGTAGCGAAAACCGTAGTCTTCTGCTGGTGGTGCTTTAAGGCAGACCACCAACTAAAAGCATACTCATGGAGGATAATTTGTCTCTGGCTACAACTCTAAATTTGGCTTTGGCTGACTATTGCTCCAGGCTCTAGCAGCTGACTTTGGTTCACGCTGTGGCTCAGGCTCGCTTGATTTGGCTTTGAATTTGGTCACTGACTATCAATTACCTCCCTGTCAGATACAAGGTGAGAAGATGAAGAAATATCAACTCCAAGACATGTCAATACTCGAGAATGAACTCTGAATTATGACCGAAACATCTTCTTGACTGTTGAAGCCCATTGCTAAGAAGCAATCCATCCAAGGTGAATCTTCGTTCTTTTAAGAGGCTTGTTTCTGGAACATCTATTTGAATGATGAGTATTTTTACAACAATGCTAACACAGTTGAAGATCAAAATATTGATTGTTCACATGGCCAACTCGATCATAGTGTTACCATTCGGCTAACACCAACACAAGTTGTTGGACACCTAATCTGTAAGGGTTGGCGTGTAATAATGACATTGAAATTCTTACATGCCAACCCATACAGATTAGGTGTCCAACAACTTGTATGGACATACGACCTTATTTTACGGTAGCCTCCCCCACAAATTGTATATATAAGGTGTTTTAGCATTTTTTGGTTTTGATAAGTTAGAATAAATTAGACAAAAAATGAAAATGTATTTACAAGATGTTAAGATAGGATATGGAAAAAAAGAATGTTAAATAAAAAAATGTTAGGAAAATACTTTTATAAATATGTCCATATCAAAGAAAATGTTAGGGTAGATGCTCTAAAAAATGAAGGCAAAATAAAATGCTGTTGAGGAGCTCATTAAGAAAAAGAACACTGAAGTTGCAGCACTAAAGAAACAGCGGAAACTGTCAACATCTGAGGATCCCATGGCCAAAGAAATTGAGGAGACAGAGACTCAAAAGTCAGACATGATGAAGCTCATCATAGAATAGAATTTGCAAATACAACAAATGGAGGAGCAGATGGAGAAGTTGGTTAAGGAGAAGGATGAAGCTATCAAGAACATTCAAACTTCAACAGATGCAATTTCTCTTGCAGCAGTTCCCATAACCAGAGTTTCTACTACAACCACTACATCAGCGACAAGTACAACAGAAGGAGTTGAACAGCTTATTGAAGCTCTTCAGAACCTGTCTATCCAGACAAGAGAAATCAATAGATTGAAGGATGAGCTCAAAGAATTTCGGCTTTTGAAGTCTATATTAGACAATACACACACAACTGAAACAAACAGACTTAAAGACCAAGTGGAAGTGTCGACAAAAGAACTCACAGATTCCTTCATAGGAAACAAGTTGGGTTTAGCAAAAGAAATTCTGTGGGAAGAAATCACAGAGGCAATCAAGGAGATTTGGCCCTCCATTAAGATAATATTCAACCAAAAATATCTTTTGGAGAAAGCTCAGGAAGCAGTGGAATCCATAAATAGGCAGCTGGAGGATATGCCAGAGACTGCCTCTGATATAATCAAATTTCTGAATTCCAAGGATGATTATGAGCTTGAGGAGTTAAGGATAAGTGACAGAACTGCAACAATATTAGAAGTAAAGAAGGTTATCACTAAAAGAAATCTCAACCTTCAGCTACAAGAAAAGTGCAACAATGTTAACAACATGGTTCAGAGATTCTTCAACAAAATTGAACCTTTGATCAGCAAAGGTTTACCTTCCATGATGGTTATTAATGATAAATTGATGCCAATTGAAGATTATGTCAAGAAGTTAACAGAGGTGGGCACCCATGCAGCTTCAGTAGCCAATATCAAAGGATCAACAACACTAGCTCTCATAGTAAAAACACTCCGAGATCTTTCTTCATCCTGGATGAAATCAAGCATATATTCTTGGTAAAACCCACTTTTACCAAATACATCGAGATGGATGAAATCTACAGGAGGGTAACAAAGATTTCTATCCCAGATAAGAAACGCTGGGAAGAATTAACAGATTTACTGGATTGAGGATAATGGAACAACATTCAGTTTTTGTGGGAACAGTCAGCCAACTCCAACCATCTTTCAACTTTTTCAGCATTAGTCATCAAACAACGCAGCACCAAAGCAGTGCCAGATCATTAGATAGTTTTATTTTTGATTGTGTAAATAATCTATTTTTGTAAAAGCAGTTTAGGATATTTTTCGTCCTACTGTTGTATAAATAACTCCCTTCACGAGTTATTAAGGGTTGCACCCTTGAAGAAGCATTTCTAGACATCTGATGTAATTAGTCTTTCTGCATCATTAATACGAAGCAAAGGATTCTGAATTCTGTTTTGCGCAGTTTGTGTTTCCTGTAAGTGTTTCTAGTATCATTCGTTATGTTTTTCTTCATATACTTGTGTCTTGCAGAGATAACTACGTAGGAGTAATTGTATCTCAATCTATTCCTATAAGCTTTCTGAAGTGATAATCCATAAAGAGAATGAATTAATGGACTATTTATTTAATTAATTCCCTCAAAATCAATAAATCGTCAACATCTTTTGTAAGCGCATGTGTATTTTCTCAAACCTGTAAACATAGTTTAAAGGTTTTCATACTTATGATTATCTAGCTTTCTATTTGAAAACTGTGGCTATCATATTACTTTTCTGTTTCTGCTCATTATTTGAAAAGCTATTTCACTGCGTAATTATTTATAGCAGCCCTTTGCTGAGATATTGATATTATTCAAGAGGTTAGGCACATCAGTTCTATATTTGTTTCATCCATTGGTCTCCCAAATTAAAACAAAACCCCCAAAACATTTATCTTAGATGCTCTGGCATAATAGCTGACCATTATTATCTTAGAGGTACAACATAAGGGAGGAGAGAGCTGTTGTTATCACTATCATCATTTCGCTCTATCTTTTGTATTGTCTTGGAGATGTCTTGTAGGGAGAGAGATTTAGGGCTAATGAAGAAAACTTAGGGTCATGGTAATTGTTGATTTTCTAGTCTAATTAAACAAGCACAATTTTCCGCAACTAATAATTACTTCCAATGATATATGATATTACTTTAATGCACTCTAGAACATAATTAACTAATTACAGTTAGAAAATTCAACTTGTCAAGCATTGACTATCTCAAAAATTTGACTGCTTAGAAATGTGGGCCTCTTCCTCTGATTACTTCCCACGTGTGAAAGAGAGAAAAATGTGAGTGATGAGTGAGTGTGTAAATGAGAAGTTCAAGTGTCTTTTTATAGTGATATTAGAGTGCCCAAGAGGCATGTCTCTTTGCAAATTAAATTTAAAGTTAAATTATATTTTCTTTCTTCTAATTTAAAATTTATTTTTTCTTTCTTTTAACTTGTGTAGCTGGGGAATACCTCCTGCAACTACCCAAGAAATTCAACACTCCCTCTTAGCTAGGGAGATATTCAACTTGATTTCCTCAAGATGTCCAATTAGATGAAAAACTTCTCCATGCTAAGAAAAGGTTCAATGACCCTGCTTTGTTAATGTATCTATCCACTTCAAGTTCCATTCCAGAACCACGTGGAAAGCATCTTGCATTAATGTCATGCAAAGGATCTAGTCACCCACTAGCCAAATACCCTTTGGCGATATGGTCAGGTACCCCCTGACCAGGGTAAAACTAGTCCTGGGTCACCAACTAACCAAGTCATCACTTGGAACCAGGTCAATTCTCCCTGACCAATGGTGAAACCCTGGGCCCATTTACCATTCCCCCATGTCGTCACATGGCACTTGAATGGTAAAAATACTTGCTTGATGCTTTGAGGCACTCACTCTACCCACTAGCCAAGTAACCCTTGGCAATATGGTCAGAACCTTCTGACTAAGGGAGAACTCCAAACCCTGATGCTATCTGGGCCATTCTCCCTAGCCACATTACATGGCACTTGGTCAATACCCTTGACCTAGGGAGAATTTCTACCTTGATGCTACAACATCAACACTCCCTCTCAACGAAGGAGGCATTCTCAACCACTCCAAGCTTTTCCTTGAAGTATACAAACTTCATTTGGGACAAAGGCTTTGTGAGAATGTTAGCAACCTGCTCGTCTATAGAAATGTATTGGAGCCTCACTGCTCCCTTCTGTACCATGTCTTGGATGTAGTGGTACTTGATCTCAATGTGGTTTAACTTGTCATGGAAAACTTGGTTTTTTGAAAGCTTAACACAACTTTGATTTTCGCAATGTATCACGATTGTCTCCAACAATTGATCAAACAATTCTGCAAGCAACTTCCGAAGCCACACTGCTTCACAACTCGCTAGACTAGTTGCAATATACTTAGCCTCTACAATGTTGAGTGCAACAAACATTTGCTTCTTGCTCATCCAGGATATCATAACAGAACCCAAACTGAAGCAACGTCTTGATGTGCTCTTCTTGTTTTCGACACTTCCTGTCTAATTAGAGTTTGTGTATCCGTGGCATCTGTACTTCACCATTTGAGGCATATCTCAATTTGTAACTGACTATACCACACAAATATCTCAACACATGCTTGCTGCATTTCAATGTACATGCCTATGTTCCAGCATGAAGAGGTTTAGAGTGTTCACTGCAAAGCAAATATCAGGTTTGGTATTAACCAATACATCAAGGATTCAATCAATTGTCGATACATGGAGGGATCCACAAGATTTGAGTTAGAGCCTCTCAGTGTCTTCAAATTGGTCACCATGGGAGTGGTCACGGACTTGTAGTCCATCATCCCAAATCTCTGAAGGATCGTATTTATATACTTCCCTTGACCAAGGAAGTAATGTGTCAAGCCTAGATCCTTCATCTAAAACTTAGAGGTCAATGTTGAATTTCCACATCCCTGGGTCTAAGTTAGAGTCTTAAAATCATTGACGCTACCAAACCAAGAATCTCAACCATAAACTACTTTGCATAGTGGAAATATAAAGCAGTAAATCACATATGCACAAAACATAGACAACTTTTTAATTTTTCAACCCAACTTCGTTATATTAACAACATATAATACAACAATCTAGGGCTCCCGTACCAGGGATAATGGCCCTTAGTACAAGATACAAAACTGGGGCTTGGTGTTAGTCCATCGACAACCAATCTGCCCTCAACAAGATATTCTGATCATCTGGTTGATGTAGTGTGCTCTCTAAGCTCCTCTCAGTCGTACCCTGTACCTGCCTGGTCCTTCAACTCTCGATCTGCAGCTCCTGCCTCTATTAATGCTCGAAGTCCATATGGTCACCGAATCTCGGCTATCCAATTTGCTCTTTAGTTGTGCCCTCGTCCATCAAGGCCACAACACATCGAGACTCCTGTCAAGTTGTTCACAACTCCACTTGTGAACAACTCTCAACTGCCCACTGCTGCTCCTCAGCTACTTAGGGACTTCCGCCCACTATGGTCTTCCTGCATTGCTTTGATGAAGACCAACATAGGGCACGGAGGGCTGCCACCTATCACTGCAAGATGTCCATCTCCCACAATGAACACAGGCTAGGAGGACTGCCCATCATTTGTTGTAGAAGTCCTTCTCCACACACAAGTCTCGGGCTCCAATCTACCTTCTAGTAGCCTCTTTTGTTGACCAAAGAGCTAGACATAAGGCTGTAATACTTCACCCAATCACACACCAACAACGTCCTTCTTGTTTGCTGCTCTAGGGCTACATTGGGTGGCCAACACGTTGCCCTCCAAAAAACCTATGACACCTAATCGATCATCCAAGTGTCCATCTGCAACTCACTTTGCTACTACCCTCTTTCCTTTCGATTTGATGTGCCTGCTATCACCTTGGCTGCCTCACAGGGCTCCCAACAAGCCACGTGGGCTCCTCCAAACAACTCCTAAGGCCTCCTCAAGCTGCCAATCAATTGATCCACGCAATAGTCAACACTTTGATGTAATACATGACAAACTCTCGCTCCAAGTTTGCTGTCCAAGCCCTGTGGAAACTATCACTAGTCTAGGTCATTTAATCATGAGATCTGCCCTCTCTTCATTGAATTTCACAAGCTGCCCTATAACGATCCAATTTGGTCACACCTTGATCCAATATACATCTCCAAACACTGCTGTTTCACCTTGCTTCATTGCTTCACTGGTTAGGGAACACCACACTGCCATCCACCCAACACACATTGAGCTATACATGCCTCTAAAGGCTACGATTCACCCTAGAAGGAACCTGTTTGTGTGACACTGCCCCTTTCTTGCTTTGTCTAGTTAGACACAATCCTTAAGGGCCTCCAACTACTGGCTATGGCTTGCGGCCTAGCCCAATAGTTGACTGTAGCTTTGGTCCTCTTCAAATAGTGCCACAACTGCCTTCCTAATAGTAGTCCCTTGCTCCTTTAGACTGCGGTCTTCTCTACCCAACAACCCGCATTAAGACAACCCTTAAACATGCCTTTAGACAGCCCTAAAACCACCTTGATGTCACCTACAACAGCTCGGTCTCCACAACTGTACCTTGGCCTCCTTTTGCTGCCCCTTGGCTCCTTTTGCTGGGGCTTAACCTTCACGAAAATTTCTGAGTTACCTTTGGTGTGTATTGCACACTCTGGAATGCTCTAAAACATATCACTTCACCTAATATTTATACACATATTAGGGCTCAATGAATTGACGAGGAGACCCACTATTGGATTGTTTTTACACGAAGCCTGCATGACTTGGTGACCAATAATTACGTTGTCAACTTCAAAAATTCATTTCTCTCTAACGACAACTCGTATTCGGACGATTCTCGATGTGTTGGAATTGTATCGCCGAGGACTATCATCCTCATCCATCATATATTGTACCTTCATCATGGTTTTGGCCCAAATCACGATGGGTGCAAAACCCCCAAGCTTGGATCTCAAGCCCACAAGCCTATTTGTGGCACTTTGACCTCCAACCCTTGAAAACCAAGGCTTGGAGTACCTCCCAAGCTACATAAAAATCAACAGTCAGCTCCCTCTGACATTGAAGCAAAGATTCCTATGGTAATCCTGATTGCTTCCTTTATCATGGAAGCAAATGCTCCTACCACTGGCTGCCTCCATCACGTGGGCAAGTCCTTCTGTTCCCGTCAGAAACAAGTCATCAACATATAATAATAAGATCATAGGCTCACTTTTTAACAACCTTGTAGTAAAGTTTAGGATCAACATCACTCTTGGTGAAACCAAGATTCATCAGGTATCCATCAATCCAAGAATGCCAAGCCCGAGGTACTTGCTTGAGCCTGTACAAAGCCTTCTTCAGTCTGTCGAGTAGAGCAAATGTTTCTTCATAGTTCTCTCCCTCTTTATGGAAGAATCCTCTTGCCACGAATCTCGCTTTGTACTTCTCTATTTTTCCATCTACCACATGGATGATCATGTAGATCCACTTGGAAGTCACCATTGACTTCCCTTCAGGTCTCGACACAATTTCTCACACATCATTCTTCATGATGGACTGATATTCCTCCATCATGGCATCCTTCCCAACTTGCTAGGCTGTTTCCTCCTCATAGTTGGATGGCTCAGAATCAATGATGTGACTCAATAGGGTTGCATAGCCTGAGTAATTCTTAGGACGTTTTCTTTTCCTGAAAGTGCCTTGGGGAGCTGCGTGTCCCTCTCCACCTTGCAATGTAGTTCAAAGCCATATTGACATTTTCTTG
Organism: Pinus tabuliformis; assembly: GCA_031772625.1. Classification (NCBI taxonomy): domain Eukaryota; kingdom Viridiplantae; phylum Streptophyta; class Pinopsida; order Pinales; family Pinaceae; genus Pinus; species Pinus tabuliformis. The sequence goes on from CM062808.1 coordinate 517,217,709, forward strand.
GATACTAGAACAACGACCCTATGTGGGTCCACTGGTTCAAGGGGTCCTTGATGATCTAAAGGATGTTCTACAGATACAAAATGACCTGGACCCACATCCTTGGGAGCCTTTTGCTCCTCCTCATCATGAGAGACCCTTTGGATCTTCAGTAGACTGCAACCTTCCTCTCCACCTGACTATCTGCTCTGCCTGAACTAGAAGCTCTTCTGGTCATTTGGCACGGTTCTAGATGTCTGTACAATTTCTCCCTCTCGAACACAAATCACTCTTCTTGAGTTCCTGAGAGAATCCTTTGAGATGCCCTTTAAATATCCTAGGTTGATTTCTTATGAACACTAGTGAACTTATGTCACTATTCACCCCACACATATTCTCCAACCATTTACTTATTGGTGCTGTGTGGTTAAATCTCTCCTCACATTAAAATTTGTATTTTACTCCATTGGAACGAGGCTATAATCCACCCACATAGTGTTTGACTTCGTTAAGTTTTTACTGCATAATTTATGCGATTTTTGCATAAATTTAGGTAGAAGTAAAAAGTAACTATGTAGTTCTTAAACATCTTTACCTGGGATCACTGCCCACCATAATTTATGCAGTTCTTTGCATAAATTTTGGTGTGAGTAAAAGTAAATATGTTGTACATAAAGATTGTAACAGGCTCTGATACCATGTTGATTTTCCTAGTGCAAATTAGACAAGCACAATTTTTTGCCACTCATAATTACTTGCAATGATATATGATATTACTTTAACACACTCTCGAACATCATTAAGTAAATACACGAAAAAAATTCAACTAGTCAAACATTGACTTTATAAAAAATTAGACTCCTTAGAAACTTTGGTCTCTTCCTCAGATTACTTCCTACGAGAGAGAGAGAGAGAGAGAGAGAGAGAGAGAGAGATGTGTGTGATGAGTGAGTGTGTAAATGAGAAGTTCAAGTGTCTTTTTATAGTGATATTACAGTGCCCAAGAGGCACACCTCTTTTGCAAATTAAATTTGAAATTAAATTAAATTTTCTTTCTAATTTTAAATTTATGTTTTCTTTGTTTTAACTTGTGTAGCTGGGGAATACCTCTCGTAGCTACCCAAAATAATCATCAGTGACAGGGTTCATGAGGAATCCCTATGAGAAGACAAGGGGAGAGAGAAACATCTTTGAAGAACATGATGTTGGGGATGATTATGATTATTATGGCTCTGGTTGAAGTGCTAAGGTTTCAACCAGTGTAAAGGACATGCGTAGTGGAATTGAAGGCTTGCATGATTTTGAGTATTCTTCTTGTGGGATGTCAAGGTAGAGAAAGATGATGGAGAGATGAGCTTGATGAGTGTTGAGCTTGGTGTGATGCCTTGCTTCGATGAATACAAAGAACATGATGATGATTATTATGGCTTTGGTTGTAGTGCTAGCATTTCAACCATAGTAGAAGACACGCATAGTCAAATTGAAGACTTGCATGATTTTGAGCATTAAACATCTGGGAAGTACCCTCTCTAGCACTCGGTTCGTGGGGACGAGAACCTGAAATAGGTTCGTGAACCCCACCCCTGGGTTCGTGAACCCATGCTTCACCATTCGCAACCCTTGGAGGGCCGAGCTTTAATCCACAACTCTTGAGATAGTGCGGACTCCCAACTAGTCTTTCGCTATCCTAGAACTTCAATTCGTTGCACCATTTGTGTCACCTTGAACTGGAAATACGACCAAATTGTTGCTAGACTAAACAGTAGCCAGATCCCACAATTTGCCAGATAAAATAACAGAAGATAAAAAGAGAAAATGACTAACTAGGGTGGAATCTTTCACCACCAAAATTAGTAGAGAAAAAGGGGTCTTAACACCTTCAAATCCATAACTCAAGAACAAATATATTTTGATCCAAATTGATGATGCAAAAATGATTCCAACTCTCCTCTTTTTATTGATTCCCTCATGGGGTTTCTCAAATGTGCGATGTTCCTTTTTTTGGTGTTCCTTATGGCATGGTTATGATGGACTTCCAGGGTTGGAGGCAAATAGGTCACAGGTGCAGGTTTACTTCATCAGTGGGCCTAGGGGCTTTTGGAGATGTTTTATGGGGTCTGGAGGAGTTCACTTGCCATCCTCCATCATCAGGATTGATTCTGCACAACTCGCTCCTCGTTCCATTGCATTCTGATAATTCCCATAAAATAGGGTTATTATTGTGCATAACTCATTTAATTACGCTTAAGGTGGCTTTTCGAGAGGAATACTTGACGAAACACCTTAGTGTAATAGCTCGTTGGAACCGGAACGAGAAGATCTACAGGATGGGATGGTTAGCAGGGATTTTCAGTGGCCTGAGGAGGCGTGATGGCCGATTTACCATTTTCCCACATTAAAAAGAATATTTTAATTGAAACAAAAGAGGGAAATGAGCTCAATGATTAAAATAATAATAAAATAGGAGGTTCTAGAGGGGTCCATCAGATTTATAAAAAGGAGGAGGAGGCCATTGGAAGGACATCTTGGATTTGATATTTCTTCTTGTATGAGAGGTTGAGAACCCGGTTCTCTACTCCAGTAGTAGCCCCAAGACGAAAACTCTCGGGTGATTTAGTGAGATTGGGCGAGTACCCATCTCCCCGTTGTGAATTCATCTAAAATTCGCCGGAGAGCTGAACAATGATATTTCAGTTCAGTTTTGGAGGGGCAACACAGTATTGGAGCAGATTCCTGAGGCCAGTTTCCCATCTCAGCTATTTTATTGTATCAACATGTAAACCCCAGTATATACTATATATTATAATAAAGCTGAGATTATTTTTTGCCTATTCTTTTATGGAATTGCATGCACTTTATATATTATATTTTACATGGCAATCTTCTGTTAAATGAATGGTAATTTAATGGTGAAATTTGGGTTGATTTCAACTTTTGCAAATTTAGAAAAATATCTTGTTTGGGATATTATAGTGGTATCAGAGCTGGGTTTTCCTGCCAGCCTGAGGGTTTGTATTGCAGAACAATTTTGAGTAAAGTTCATGGGTCATTTTGTTATCCTTGAAGCCAAAATCGCTTGAAGGAGATCAATGAAGAAAGGGGGTTCATCATTGACAGATCGAGTTTATTAATCATGTTCATGGAGATCAAATCTTTGCTTTATCAATCATTATTTTAAGGGTATTAAAGTTATTGGCCGAGAGCAGTTTGAGTTCACTAATTTGGTCCAGAGTTAACAATAGCTCGTATTAGTGGTTGACCTTGTCACCAGAATGCATGAACGAGTTGATTGATTGGGTCCATGGTGAAGCGCCGTATCAAATTTGCCAACATTGATCGTGGGCCAAGTGAGTGGCTCGATCTCAATATGTATGGTGGTAATGGTGAAAGCCAATCTGAGGCTAAACAACGAACCAAATATTGCCTGCAGTGGTGCGTATGACCGAATTGTGCGACAACGTCAAGAGTCAACGAACTAGTTGTTTCTTTGAAATCGCATCCACGTTGGGCCCTCTTCGTGCCAAACAAGCAAACGTCAAAGTCCGTGGGTCATTCACGTTTAGAACCATTTGAATCGTGGATCTCTGGCAGCGGCAGTCCATGTAAGCGGAGGAACATGTTTACATCATCTGTAGGAAACCCGAGCCCACGGTCCAGTTTTAAGTGTCAACTGTCAAGACCTTAAGAAATACTAGGTATCTTGCAGTTGCAGGAGAGACCATGAGCCCGTCTGATCCACTACAGGGTTGCCCACGAAGTTACACGAGTTGCATGAAGTAAGGACTGCATCGCATCATTCTTCTGAAGGCCAAGGCACTGTTTGAGGGGATTACATGCCAACAAGAAGTTCAATGTTATTTCGAAGGCTGTGTTACCGTGTGTAAAATTCTGAATCCCTCGACTATTGGGATTGATTGAATATAGAGGCCGCATTGAACTATGATGTTTCGACAAAAAGAAAGGTTGTCCACCATATTGTGCTTCAGGTTGGGACAACCAGAGATTGGTAAATCAAACTATCATCATCAAATTCGCCGGACGAGAGGAGATACCAGACATAAGTAGGCTCACAATCTTCGAACGTAATCTGATCAATCCGAGGTCTCATTCCTTTGTCATCAGTCGACTGAAGCCAAGCGATTTATATGGTGATTTGGTCCATACATGGACTATTTGGAGTAGGAATGAATGATTGTGTGCATGTTGACTAATCCGGGGATCAAACCACCATCTCACTGGTGCATCATTTTATTGGAAAATTCTCGTCGCACGTAGAGGGGGCAACGACTGAATTCATCTAAATTATGTTGAAATTCGGTACAGGAGGACAGGTTGTTCCCTTAGGCTTTGATCTTTGGCCTAGGGAAAAGTGTCCAAAAGAATTTAATTTTTCTCCTAAAGTGACTTTATAATTTTATAAAGTTAAATCTAATTGAAAAGTGACTTTAAGTGATAAAGTTACTAAGTCTAATTATAAAGTGACTTTTATAAAGTCAATGAAAAATTAGAAAGGAAAAGTGACTTTGGAAATAAATGACTAAGTGGGTCTTTATTAAAGTGGGGTGAATTAAAAAATAAAAAGTGAGATTTAAATGAACATTTAATCTCAGCCATTGATCTAAATCTATTTCAGCCATTGGATTTAGAGATCACCCAAAAGTCATTTGGGTCACCAAAAAGTCATTTGGAGTTATATTAAGGGAGGAAAAGGAAGAAAATATCACATTCGATTCAATTCTTTCATGAGCAGATTGGGAGAAGGAGAGCAAGAGAGATTTCTGAGCAGGGAGGATAAGGAGACAGCAGCTTGGCACACATTCCAAGGCAACAGTTGAGCAGATTTGTACAACTGATTCAACACACAGTGAAAGGCAGATTTTGGCACGATTTTCGAGGAGAGGTTTGCACAAAAATTGAGGAGCAGTTTGCTGGTTTTTCTGCACGCAAAACGAGGGCCATACAACAACATTTAATGCTGAAAGTGGGCACGAAAATCGAGGAGACCGTACAACATTTATTGCTGTCCTGTTTGCTGTAATTTCCAGTTTGCTGTGAAGCATGGGAAATGAGATAAGTTGTAAATTTGCTTGCTGATTTCTGCTGAAAATTTCTCACTGTAAAAGGCAATTTTCAGAAATAAAGAAGAGCTCTCAAACTGGTTTTCCCCAAAAGTTGTAGGGGGTTTTTCCAGGGTCACATTGACCAAAAATCTCAATGTTTAAATGTGTTTTAATGGCTGTTTATTACTGTTGATTTTTATTTCTGCAATATTCAACATTCTGTAAAATTTCCAGAATTTGTGTTTTCAGCAATTTTTTTTTTTTTTTTTTTTTCAGCTTGTTAAATGTATGGTTATGGGAAAGGGCATTTAACTATATGGGAGAAATAAGGAGAAACTGAAAACCGGGGTGGGCAAACAGAAATTTCTACATGGTATCAGAGCTTGAGTGCTGAAGGGCAGTGTGGGACAACAAAAGGAAAAATTACAGTTGCTGATTTTTCACTCAGAAAATTCCAGCAAGCTGATTTTTTCATAAACAACAGTTTTATCTTTACTACAACAGTGCTATTTTTCAGTTTTAGGACAACAGGATGTCATTGGGATTGAGGGTGGAGGATAGGCTGGATGGGCATATAAATTACAACGTTTGGAAGGAGAGAATGCAGAGTATCTTTGAGGAGGCAGAAGTCTAGGATATCATGGTGCATACCACACAAAACCCTGTTGTTGTGCCTACTGATGCTACTCAGTTGACAGCTTATAATAAAAAGAACAACAAGGGTAAGAGGCTGATTCTAGACGGAATCAAAGACCATTGCATTCTTCATGTGAGAGGAAAGAGCAATGCCCATGAGATGTGGACAGCATTGTCCAATCTCTACCAGAGTACCAATGAGAACCGAAAGATGGTCCTGAAGGAGAAGCTGAAGAACATTAAGATGGGTAATGATAGTGCAGCTGGATATCTCACAAAGATTACTAATGTGAGAGATGAGTTGGCAGCGATTGGAGAGGCCATTCCACCCACTGAGTTGGTGCGTATTGTAGTGAATGGCCTCCCCCGTTCATGGTTGAACTTTGCTGATGGGGTTTGTGCACGTGAGACCCTTCCCACATGGGAGAGGTTTTGGGATGATTGCATTCAGACAGAGATCAGGAAAGGTCAGCTTGGGGCAGCGAAGCCAGTTGAGCAGGATGAGGATGTAGCACTGGTGGCAGGAGACAACAAAGGCAAAGGGAAGAAGCAGGCTTCCACAAGCAGTGGTGGGGGCAAAGGAAAAGGTAAAGGTAAACAGGGGAACACACAGAAGGACTATTCCAAGGTGAAGTGTTGGAATTGTCAAAAGATGGGACACTATGCAGTTGTGTGTCCGGAGAAGAAGAAAAAGAAGGGGAAGAACCAGGACGTGGCAGCTTCAACAAAGATTGAGGACTTTGCTGGTCGTTTTGACCGAGAGTTTGCGTTCACTACGTGTGAGTCCTCTAGTGCAGGATCACCTGCCACACAGGTTCAGAGGGAGCATGCTTTTCCCTCGATTAGCGGAGCATCTTCAGGTATCTGGTATGTGGACAGTGGGGCTTCACGTCATATGACAGGAGTCCGTGAGTACTTCTCAGAGCTTTCAGAGAGTGGCACTGATATTGAGGTAGTACTCGGTGATGACAGAGTTGTTAGAGCAGTCGGGGTGGGGAGAGTGACATTTCAGAGGGAGTCCAAACCTCCCTTGAAGGTGTCAGAGGTTCTTTATGTGCCAGGGATGAGGAAGAACCTCATATCCGTCTCAGCTTTGGAGGACAGAGGATATGAGGTACTGTTCAGGGGAGGACAGGTGTTGATGTATCCCAGGGGCACTCCAACTGATTCAGCTAGAGTGATAGTTGTACGCCATGCAAAGGTGTACAAGTTTGCATTCCAGCCCCTTTTGGCATTGAGCAGTAGTACCGATAGCAGAGCTAGCAGTTCTGAGTTGTGTGAGATTTGGCACGCAGGATGGGACATATGTATCATGGAGCCTTGAGGACATTGCGGGAGATCACTACAGGTGTGCCAGATTTCAGTACTAATCACTTTGATACTTGCAGAGATTGTGCGATGGGCAAATTTGCCAAATCCCCTTTTCCCAGCAGTGACAGCAGAGCGACGGGGATACTTGATTTGATTCATTCCGATGTGAGCGGTCGGATGTCTCATGTTTCCTTGAGTGGATATGAGTACTATGTTTTATTCATTGATGATCACTCCAGGAGGACCTGGATTTATTTTTTGAAGACCAAGAGTGAGGTCTTCAAGCGGTTTCAGGAGTTCAGAGCTCTTGTGGAGACTGAGACAGGTCGAAAGATCAAGTCCTTGAGGTCGGACAATGGGGGAGAGTACACCCTTGGAGAGTTTGTTGACTATTGTGCAGAGACAGGCATTAGGAGGGAGTTCACTGTTCCTTACAACCCCAGCAGAACGGGGTTGCGGAGAGGAAGAACAGATCCATCGTAGGGGCTACCAAAGCCATGTTACATGATCAGGGGTTGCCATTGTTCTTGTGGGCAGAGGCCTGCAACGCAGCTGTTTACTTGCAGAACAGGAGTCCGCATCGTGCCTTGGGGCACATGACTCTGGAGGAGGCTTTCTCTGGGAAGAAGCCTGATATTGGTCATCTTCATATCTTTGGATGCATTACATACTCCTATATACCCAAGGAGAAGAGGACCAAACTAGAGCCTAACGCAGAGAAGGGTATCTTTGTGGGCTACAGTGAGACCTCAAAGGCCTTTCGGATTTACATTTCCTGCACAGAGGAGAGTTGTTGTCAGACGGGATGTGAAGTTTGAGGAGGACAGGGCCTTTAGGAGGTCACGGGAGTTAGAGTATCTGGATCAGCCAGACCCTCAGCAGCAGTTGAGTCAGTCGCAGGGATCCACTGGGTAGGGATCAGGAGGATCCGGAGGTACATCTATGAGGATGTCAGGTTCGTCAGTAAGCAGTGGCTCGCCGAGCCAGAGGGGTGGTGCTCCGGGCAGCATGCAGAGCAGTTCACTAGGGAGTCCATTGATGGACAGTTCACACGGTGCCTCAGCTTCTACAGGTTCAGGTGCAGGCAGGATGACAGCAGACAGACAATCAGGAGTTCGGGCTACTGATGGTGATGAGGAGGAGGAGTTTCATTCTCCTATGGGAGAAGCATGCTCAGGGAAGAGAAAGCCCAAGTGGCTTCAGGAGACCTTGAGAGATGCCACATCTGTTGCTGAGCCGAAGAGGCTGGTCAGAGAGAGTAGACCACCTGAGAGGTTTTGTAGCTATATGGCGATGGTTACCAACATCCTTGAATCTGAGCCTTCTAGCTATGAGGAGGCAGCTAGCCAGCAGGTCTGGAGAGAGGCCATGCAGGAGGAGTAGTCTTCTATCATGAAGAATGATGTTTGGGAGGTGGTGCCAAGGCTTGAGGGCAAATCCGTGGTTACTTCCAGATGGCTTTACAAGGTAAAGCATGCTGCAGATGGCAGCATTGAGAAATTCAAATCGAGGTTTGTGGCTAGAGGGTTCTCCCAGGTAGAGGGAGTTGATTATGAGGAGACCTTCGCTCCCGTGGCTCGATATACTTCGATCCGCTCCATTATATCGATAGCAGCAGAGATGGGTTGGAAGATCCACCAGATGGATGTGAAGACCGCATTTCTCAATGGCTTCATACAGGAGGAGGTGTACATTGAGCAGCCACAGGGCTTTGAGGTGCATGGGAAGGAGTCCCATGTGTGCAGACTGAAGAAGGCCCTTTATGGCCTGAAGCAAGCTCCCAGAGCTTGGTACTCCAGGATAGATACATATTTGCAAGGGATGGGTTTCACAAAGAGTGAGGCAGATCCGAACCTTTACTTTATTGTGATTGGTGAGGAGCCTCTCATTCTGGTGCTGTATGTGGATGACTTGATCATTACAGGTGCAGAGAGACTCATAGAGCACTGCAAGAGAGATCTTGCGACGGAGTTTGAGATGAAGGACATCGACTTTATGCATTACTTTTTGGGTTTGGAGGTGTGGCAGGAGGAGGGGCATTTCTTCTTGGGGCAGGGGACGTATATTGTGGACATCCTTAGCAGATTCCACATGGAGGATTGTAGACCCATGTCGACACCAATGATCACCAACTGGAAGAAGCTTCATACTTCGGATTCCGAGTTGGTGGATCCCACATTGTACAGGCAGCTGATTGGTTCCTTGATTTATTTGGTCAACACTAGACCAGATATCTGTTTTGCAGTCAACACGATGAGTCAGTTTATGTGTGAGCCTAGGAAGGTTCACTGGGTGGCTGCAAAACACATTTTGCGATACTTGCAGGGGACAGTGGATTATGGTCTGGACTACAGGCAGGGAGATGGAGTGAGATTGGCAGGATAGACTGATTCTGATTGGGCAGGTTGTGCTTCTGATAAGAAGAGCACTTCAGGGTGCTATTTTGGGTTGGGTTCAGCAGTAGTGTCATGGTTCAGCCGGAAGCAGCAGTCAGTAGCACTGAGTTCAGCGGAAGCAGAGTATATGGCAGCCAGTCTAGCTAGTTGTGAGGCTATCTGGCTTCGCAAGATGTTGTTTGGCTTATTTGGTCAGCCGTTGAGACCTTCAGTGATTTACTGTGATAATCAGAGTTGCATTAAACTCACGGAGAATCCAGTATTTCATGACAGGTCAAAGCATATCGGGATCAGATATCATTTCATCAGAGACTATGTTCAGAAGGGAGTTGTGAAGCTTGAGTATATTTCCACTGATGAGCAGGTTGCAGATATCCTTACCAAAGCCTTACCACGGGGCAAGCATGTCTACTTCAGAGACAAGATGGGTGTGGTGAGAAACACCTTCCTCGGTAAGAGGGAGTGTTGAAATTCGGTACCGGAGGATAGGTGGTTCCCTTAGGCTTTGATCTTTGGCCTAGGGAAAAGTGTCCAAAAGAATTTAATTTTTTCTCCTAAAGTGACTTTATAATTTTTTAAAGTTAAATCTAATTGAAAAGTGACTTTAAGTGATAAAGTTACTAAGTATAATTTTAAAGTGACTTTTATAAAGTCAATGAAAAATTAGAAAGGAAAAGTGACTTTGGAAATAAATGACTAAGTGGGTCTTTATTAAAGTGGGGTGAATTAAAAAATAAAAAGTGAGATTTAAATGAGCATATAATCTCAGCCATTGATCTAAATCTATTTCAGCCATTGGATTTAGAGATCACCCAAAAGTCACTTGGGTCACCCAAAAGTCATTTGGAGTTATTTTAAGGGAGGAAAAGGAGGAAAAGATCACATTCGATTCAATTCTTTCATGAGCAGATTGGGAGAAGGAGAGCAAGAGAGCAAGAGAGATTTCTGAGCAGGGAGGAGAAGGAGACAGCAGCTTGGCACACATTCCAAGGCAACAATTGAGCAGATTTGTACAGCTGATTCAACACACAGTGAAAGGCAGATTTTGGCACGATTTTCGAGAGGTTTGCAAAAAAATCGAGGAGCAGTTTGCTGGCTTTTTTGCACGCAAAACGAGGGCCATACAACAACATTTAATGCTAAAAGTGGGCACGAAAGTCGAGGAGACCGTACAACATTTATTGCTGTCCTGTTTGTTGTAATTTCTAGTTTGCTGTGAAGCATGGGAAAAGAGATAAGTTGTAAATTTGGTTGCTGATTTTTGCTGAAAATTTCTCACTGTAAAAGGCAATTTTCAGAAATAAAGAAGAGCTCTCAAACTGGTTTTCCCCAAGAGTTGTAGGGGGTTTTTCCAGGGCCACATTGACCAAAAATCTCAATGTTTAAATGTGTTTTAATGGCTGTTTATTACTGCTAATTTTTATTTCTGCAATTTCCAGCATTCTGTAAAATTTCCAGAATTTGTGTTTTCAACAATTTTTTTTTTCAGCTTGTTAAATGTATGGTTATGAGAAAGGGCATTTAACTATATGGGAGAAATAAGGAGAAACTGAAAACCGGGGTGGGAAAACAGAAATTTCTACAAATTAGTAAACTCAGCGAAAATTGTCAGTTCGTTACTGGCAGTGATCCGAGTGAAGGATATTGTGAACGATTGGTTGATCGCTATGCGTTTTCTGCCAGTCCACAGTCGATCAGATTCATAACTCATCAAGTCGAGCCATCGTGGACAGATCTCAGGGGAGTCAAATTGTGGCTGAGATCGAGACCCAATGCTACTAACAGATACAAGAACCGATTTCGGCTTGAAAGAAAAATCACAACAATTTTCCCCAAGGAAGTCGAGAACTCCCAAATCAGATCACATTATTCTCAGACTGACTCGGTGTTATTACTGGAAGAATTGGGACGCAACTTGTATGTACTTATGCACGCCTGTGTTATTTTTTTATGTGCTGCATAGAGGAGTGTGGTGGAAAGTTTTTTTTTTGGGCGATCAGTTGTTGCTGTGCTATGTTGAGGAGGTTATGCGTTGAAGGAAATGCTGAGTATTCTGCATAGCGAACATTGAAGTGTTATCAGCACATTCGACCAACGCAAGTATGCTTAGGAGGAGATATTCAAAGGTATTGCTAAGTCGATACTGTAGATGTTATGGGAATAATGCTGTTATGTTGTTGATGTGTTGATACTGTATCATGTACTTGCTGTAGCATTTAAAGTGAAATCCTGTCATATAGCTGTGTGTGTGCCATAGTAAAGACATATTTAGTTGTTGCCTCGTACTGTTGCAGTCCATATCTGTCATATATGTCTGAGTCCTTAGAAGTTAGAATTTGATCGTGAGGTCTGGTTAGGCAGAACTGCTAAGGTTCAACAATTGTTAATTTGAGTGGTTGCGTGCATCTTGCCACAAACAAGAATGCTTATGTTATGAGAGGTCTATGTATGGAGTCAACTGGTCATTTATTGTATACTTCTATTATGCTGCCAGTCCTAGTCATGTATAAAACAACTTGATGTAATTGACTTCATTGAACTCAAACATGGATCAAACCTTTATAAACTCCCTTAGTAAATCAGCAACAACAATGAACAAAACCCTTTCCAAGGGGATACTTTCTATGCTACAACAAGAACAACCAAATGATTGCAGGGAGGACATGAGATGAGACACAAACTCTGTGCATTTGGGACAGATTTAAAATCCATGAGGTTTTTAGTAAATTCCCTTCTCAAACTAGAAGAACTTGCTTCACTGCTTTCCAAGGTGGATCAGTCAGATGGGAGGAACTTGATTTGGGCTCTAAAACCAGTGATGCTTGCCTTAGTACAACCCATGTATTTGTAGCACCCTTGTCTAGGAGTCAAACTTCCAATTGCCTCCTGTCTTAGTAGTATCATGATGCTGACCACACCTGTACCTCCTTACAGTAACGACCTTATGAGGAGAGTCTTCTAACTTATAATGGAGACCTTTCAAGATTTGGATAACAATGAGGGTCCTACATTTGGGAAGGAGCGTGAGATTCTAGAAGTTACGGCCTTGGTTAGATCTTATGATCTCAGATGTTCCAATGCTTCTTCAACATCAGGAAACATCATCCTGATACAATCATAACATACATGCAGTCCATTTTGTCCTCATATATGGGAGGCCATGATGCCATTTGCAGGACGTTGTAGTCTCAGTTGTTGGCCATTTGGAGTGAGGAACAATTGGTTTCACTTGCTGCTTATGAACTAGCCGAAAGGTTAGTTGAGCAGAACATTGGACTATTCAAGTGACGGTTGACCCGAGAGGAGTTGTAGCAGATTTATGGTGACCAACCATGTAGCAGGAATGAGTTGAGGAGGAAGGGTCTTTGCTTCATTTGCAAGGAACCTTGGGGACCTGACCACTCATGCTTGAGTGATGTGGAGGAGATGACAGGGGCAGAGCAGGGGGGATCCCTTCTGACTTTCAGGGTGAGGATTTTGCTTCTATGGTTGAGTCCATGAGTTCATATGAGGATACCCCTGAGGAGCATGAGCGGTCATGTGGGTATGTTGGCAGCGACCCAGGTATGCATTCATGTGAGATGGAGTACGATGAGCAGCATATTGTCCGGGGAGCAGACTTGCCAGGTGAGCGACTGATGATTCAGCATGGAGAGCACATAGAGGAGCAGGAGTCAGCTGAGGGGGACGATATGCACAATATGCATGATGAGCGTTTTGGGGAGAGCCAGTTGGAGGTTCATATTGGGCCCATGATGGAGGAGGATGAGAGGCCACACTTGGAGTCAGCCGTTGATGAGGAGCAAACAGATGTAGAGATACCTGGTCAGGTGACGGTATTTGTTGACACTTGTCTTCAGGAGATGCTGGAGTATGATGGGACAATTTGGCAGGAGATTGGTGGACTGGAGGAGCATGGAGATCCCTATCAGGCGGGGGAGATGGAAGTGCATTGATCTTTGGGTCTACCCATTGATGAGGTGAAAACAAATGTAGTGGCAGCTAGCTGAGCTGCAACATTTTCAGGCAGCAGCCCTCTCCAGGATTACATAGACGGGGCTTGCAACACAATTTGGCTACTTGTACCCATTATAGGGAGAAAGGCAAGATTTCCTCGATATGGTTCCCAGCTAGGTAGAGCAACATGAGTTCAACATGGACCAACATCAGCATAGCAGAATTGTTCCCTACACTGAAGTCCATGACTTAGATTGGCGGGAGATCATGAGCTGGTATCCTTTTGATGGAGTATTAGTTTTAGTCAGGAGTATTGTATTGTAGGAGCCCTCAGAGGTGAGGAATATCACATGCTTCAGTTGGCAGCAAGATATAGGCTGGCCGCTCATCAGTATTTTGGCATGGCATCAACATGATGAGATTGACCTTGGTCTATGCCAATGGTTGGATTGGAGAGAGGTAATGAGTTGGTACGCAGTCCATGGGGCAACATTCACAGCTGGAGCTAAAGCCCAACAGGAGCCATGGAGCATTGATGCTTGGCGGCATTGGGATCCAACAGGATTTATTTATGACAGGTTTAGTTAGATATTAGTCTAGGATCCGGGCATTGAGGGATCCATTCTTGGTGGGTCGACACAGAGGCATAACCTCACCCAACAGTTTGTATAGGATCCGAGCATTGGGTCTTAGTGGCATTGGCCCACCATACTGGTCCACAAGTTTGGATTGCTTGAGGGAAAGCAATCTTGGGGTGGGAGGACTTGTGATGTTCCTTTTTCTGGTGTTTCTTATGGCATGGTTATGATGGACTTCTAGGGTTGGTGGCAGATAGGACATAGGTGCAGGTTTACTTCATCAACGGGCCTAGGGGCTTTAGGAGATGTTTTATGGGGTCTGGAGGAGTTCACTTGCCATCCTCCATCATCAGGATTGATTCCGCACAACTCGCTCCTCGTTCCATTGCATTTTGATAATTCCCGTGAAACAGGGTTATTATTGCGCATAACTCATTTAATTACGCTTAAGGTGGCTTTCCAAGAGGAATACTTGAGGAAACACCTTAATGTAATAACTCGTTGGAACCAGAACGAGAAGATCTACAAGATGTGATGTTTAGTAGGGATCTTTAGTGACCTGAGCAAGCGTCATGATCGATTTACCCTTTTCCCACATTAAAAAAATAGTATTTTAATTGAAACAAAAGAGGGAAATGAGCCCAATGATTAAAATAATAATAAAATAGGAGGTTCTAGAGGGGTCCATCAGATTTATAAAAAGGAGGCGGAGGCCATTGGAAGTACATCTTGGATTTGTTATTTCTTCTTGTATGAGAGGTTGAGAACCTGGTTCTCTACTCTTGTAGTAGCCCCAGGACGAAAACCTTAGCGTGATTTAGTGAGATTGGGCGAGTATCCATCTCCCCTTGGTGAATTCATCCAAAATTCGCAGGAGAGTTGAACAATGATATTTTAGTTCAGTTTTGGAGAGCCAACATAGTATTGGAGTAGATTCTCGAGGTCAGTTTCCCATCTCAGGTATTTTATTGTATCAACATGTAAATCCTAATTTATATGATAATAAAGCTGAGATTATTTTCTGCCTATCGTTTTATGGAATTGCATGCACTTTATCTATTATATTTTACATGACAATCTTCTGTTAAATGAATGATAATTTAATGGTGAAGTGCGTAGAGCAGGCAAGAAGTGCGAATTGCATTGAGGAGGCTGAGTTTATTTGCAGAGGAAACTTGAATTTCCAAATTGATTTTCTAGTGGAGAAAATTGTATATCGGAGCTTAGCCAGTGAGAGACAAACAATTGTTGTATTTCTCAATTTTGCTGAAGATTTAATAATAATATAAACCCTCATCTGCAAAATTGGTTTTCCCCACATTGGGGTTTTTCTAAGGACTATTGTCCAAATTTTTTTGCGTCAATAATTTTGTGTGTGCGCATTATTTTATTAGTTCCTATATTTCTGAAGATTGCTATAGTGAATTAATCATTATTTGCAGCATTAATTTTCTGAAGACGAATAAACTGCATAAGTCAGAAGATTAAATTCTAGTTGTTGCAATTAAGGAAATTTCACACTATTTACCATCAAAACAATGGTGATCCTCTCCTTCCATTGACTGAAGTTTACAGCCCCCTAGTTGATGTCATCTCATCAGATCGATTTCAACCACAAAACCCTTGTTGCAAAGCAATACTTTTGCTGCTGGAAAACCCTTGTGCTGCATGATCTCCCACGTATCCGATACCATGTTAAATGTCTGCTGCCAGATTTGATTTATTCATAGCTCAACAATTTATTTGATACCCAAAAAATATTTACTAAATAATATTTGAAAATTGCTAGAAAATAAAATCGTTGGTATTTTAGTTTTCATAAACGAAACCTGCAATAGAAATAAACCTAGGGAAATTAATCAATAACACTGTAGTAGAAAATTTCCACCCGAAACATGTTGAAAAATGTGTAACTAGGTTCAGTCTTCATAAATATGAAATCTACTTTTGATTCTTGTATATTGTAAAATGAAAGGAAAAAAATTATTGTTGTTTTGAAGCATGGGTTTCATGCACAAGGTCTTTTATTTTAGAGGTTAAGCACCCATTGAGTGCTTCTAGGGTTTGTCCTAGGTCTAAAAGTCAAAAGAGTCATTGTCATATGATGAAGACCCCATCGGGCACATTCTAAGTTGTAAAATGAATTATTTTTCTATTTAAAAGTGTTAAAATACCTTCCAAGATCAAGTGGGCCTGCTAGCTAAGATGTCTGCATAATTTGGGGTACTTCCTCCACATTGGAGGCTTATATATAGGAGGGAACTCGACCTCCTATGGAGACAATTCATTCTCTCATCAAGCAAGCAAGGGAGAAGAAGAAAAAGTTTAGTGAAGGAAGAAGGACAAAGATCAAGCGATTGGGTTATTTCTCTCTCGCTATCATCACGCATGTGAAGGAAGGAGACTAGGGTTTTTGCTGCGAGGTTAGGGTTTTGATTCCGTAGGATCGAACTTGGAGAAAGTCCATAATGAAGGTTGAAGGAAGGCTCATTAGGTTATCCTCAAACCCTAGAAGAAGGAGAAACTCAAGCAAAGGTCTGAGGAAGCTTTGGAAGCGTTAAATTAGCTCACACGTGTGGAAGCAACTATTGCTAGAAGGGGTAAAAATTTCAGACTTGAAGTAGAGGCTGGAATTTTGTAGGCAGGGGTCGAAGTTGAGCTACGGGAAAAAAATTGATTTGGTTTGACTTGGACAAAGGAAGCACATCATCAGGAAGGTTAGACTTGGTCTTGGAAGGGTATTGGTCTTGGTCTAGAGGTCTTGGAATTCTTCAATTGAAGAGTCTATAAGAAGAAAAGATATTTGTGGATTTTCCTTTCAAGTGGAGAGGTTTTGGCCTTGGCTTGCAACCTATACCCCGAGTTGTTGTGTATTGTTGATCTTCTTGTTTTGATAGCTATTTGATGATAAGAATAACATAATAATACAAGAAGAAGTTAATAAATAAGAAAAGTAAAAAGACATTAGAAACAATTATCAAGTATAAGAGAAATCATCCTATCTATTGCCCTATCGATTTCTCAACATGGGATCAAAGCTAAGGTTGGCTAAGGGCACGATGGAGATCACTACATCCTTGAAGAAGTCTTTGAAGAAGTGTTCTATGGTAGCGAGTCATCTCAAGAAAGGTATCAAAACATTGTGGAATCTCCTATTATCCATCAAGAAGAGTATGGCCAAGACTTCTATGAAAGATTAAGGCTTATTCTCAGCACTTACTGGCACATTTGAAGATGAGAACATTTGGGTAATCGACAATGGAGCATCCAAACATATGACAAGTGAGCACAAGCAACTAAAAACCTTATCAAGAGGAAAATACTCTTACTCCATTGAGCTTGGTGACAAGAAGAGCTATCCTGTAAGAGGAATTGGATCAACCTCGGGGGAGCTAGAAAATGGAGGAAGTATTCATCTCAACAACATTCTATTTGTTCCAGGTTTGCAAAGGAATCTACTTTCTGTTTTATGTCTAGAAGATGAGGGATATAAAGTCGCTTTTATAGATGGAAAGGTTGAAGTATGGGATAAAAACTCTAGCATCAAAAATGCAAAGATGATTGGGATTCGTGAAGGAAGACTCTACCGATTATTAACTCATCTCTCTCAAGATTTAGTTCACATTGAAGTAAGTCCATGTGAACTTTGGCATAGAAGGTTTGGTCACCTTGACTACAAAATCTTACCAACTCTAAATTCAATGGTGAATGGTATCCCCGAATGCAACAGGGATCATGAAGGAGTATGCAAGGGATGTGGATTAGGCAAAAATGTCAAGAGACCATTCAAAAGCTGTGTTTCAAGGTCAAAAGAAATTCTGGATCTCATTCATTCTGATGTTTGTGGTCCTATGTCTACAAAGTCTCTTGGAGGTCATCTATGTTATGTGTCATTCATTGATGACCATTCAAGGAAAACTTGGGTTTATTTGCTAAAATCTATGGATGAAGTATTCATCAAACTTCAATAATTCAAAGCTGAAGTGGAAAGCCTTATAGAAAGAAGAATAAAGATTCTAAGGTCCGATAATGGAGTAGAGTATACTTCAAAGGAAATCATAACTTTCTCTAAGGAGTCCGGGATTAAGAGGGAGCTGATAGACCCACACAATCCCGAACAAAATGGAGTTGCAGAACGAAAGAATCGATCTAGTGAAGAAAGTGTAAGAGCCATCTTACATGATCAAGTTTTGCCGAAATTTCTGTGGGATGAAGCAACAAAGATTGTTGTATATATTCAAAATTGAAGTCCCCATAGATCACTAGACATCATGACTCCTAAAGAAGCATTCAATGGGAAGAAAACCAAGCGTCGACCATCTTTGAATATTTGACTGTCCTGTCTATATTCACATACCAAAGGATAAAAGAAAGAAGGTTGATCCTACAAGCATGAAGGGAACATTTGTTGGCTATAGTAATACTTCAAAGGCATATAGGATCTACATAAAGGAAGGACATTGAATTTAAGTTAGTCGAGATGTGACATTTGATGAAAGTATTGCATTTAAGAAATTGAGAAACCTCCCAATGGACTATGATGACAAAGAACTTCCTATATTTGAAGAGGAATGTACTAGGGGGGAAGAAGATTCAAATCATGTTTAAGAAATCGAAAAACCTCCCAATGGACTATGATGACAAAGAACTTCCTATATTTGAAGAGGAATGTACGAGGGGGGAAGAAGATTCAAATCATGAAAATGAAGGTTGCAGTGAACCTGTGGAACATGTGGTCATCCCTGAAAGTAGAAAGAGACCTAATTGGTTGAAATCTACTCTTTTAGATGCAGAGGGACATGGAGCAGCCAAAGGCACATTTAGGGAAATTAAGAAGCCCAAAAGATATTTTGGGTATGCAACCTATATGACAAAGCTAATAGAAGTAGAACCATCCACCTTTGAAGAGGTTGTCAAACATCAAGAATGGAAAGATGCCATGAATGAAGAGTATCAATCAATAATGAAAAATGGAGTTTGGGAGATTGTACTTAGGCCTGAAGACAAATCTGTGGTAACTTCCAAGTGGCTCTACAAGATTAAACATGCAACAAATGGAAGCATTGATAAATATAAAGCAAGATTTCTAACTAGGGGCTTCTCTCAATAGGAAGGCATCGATTATGAAGAGACATTTGCACTTACAACAAGTTATACAACTATATGTTCACTATTCTCTTTGGTAGCATCGATGGGATGGAACATCCATCAAATGGACGTCAAGACTGCATTCCTGAATGACACTATTGATGAAGGAGTCTATATAGAGCAGCCCTTGGGATTTGAAGTCAAAGGTAGAGAAACTTATGTTTGCGGGTTAAAGAAGGCATTGTATGGCCTTAAGCAAGCACCAAGGTCATGGTATGCAAGGATGGATGCATACTTACAAAGATTGGGCTTCTCAAAGAGTTCTGCTAATCCGAGTCTCTATATCATGGCTATGAAGGATGAGCCCGTAATCATTCTTTTGTATGTGTATAATCTTCTCATGGCAATTGTGAAAGGTTGTATTCAAAAATGCAAGAAGAAACTGGCAGCAAAATTTGACATGAAGGATCTAATACTGTTGCACTTATACTTGGGACTGGAAGTTTGGTGGGGACCTGATGAGCTTTATCTTGGAAAATGTGTAACTAGGTTCGGTATTCATAAATATGGAATGTACTTTTGATTCTTGTATATTGTAAAATGAAAGCAAATTATTATTGTTATTTTTGGAGCACGAGTTTCATGCACAAGGCCTTTTATTTTATAGGTCAAGCACCCATTAAGTGCTTCTAGGGTTTGTTGTAGGTCAAGAAGTCAAAAGAGTCATTGCCATAAGTTGAAGACCCCATTGGATCCATTGTAACTTGTAAAAAGAATTATTTTTGTATTTGAAAGTGTTAAAATACCGTCTAAGACCAAGTCAGCCTGGCAGCTAAGAAGTTAGCATAATTTGGCGTACTTCATCCACCTTGGAAGCCTATATATAGGAGGGAACTCGACCTCCTATGGATGCAATTCATTCTCTCATCAAGCAAGAGAAGGAGAAGAAGAAAAAGGCTAGTGAAGGAAAAAGAAGGACACAGATCAAGTGATTGAGTTATTTCTCTCTCTCATCACACGTGCGAAGGAAGGAGACTATGGTTTTCTGCTGCTAGGTTAGGGTTTCGCTGTTGCAGGATCGAACTTGGAGAAAGTATAGAAAATCAGAAAGGCGGAAAGATTTTCTCTAGTTCATAATTACTTGTGATATCTTTGAATTCTTATTTCTTACTTAGGTTGTTATATTATCTTAGTTCATCAAGCAATTACCAAAGCAAGAACATGAAGATCAGGGCACCAGATGTAAGCACTCAACCAGGGATAAAACTCCTATATAGGGGAAAACCCAATCAAGAACTCTTCTTTCAGTAATTCAAAATGAGATGGACTTGTTACTCTTGCTGCCTACAACTACCTACAAGTTAGTGAGAAAAGGCTTCAACCCCACAAAGTGTGGTAGGTGATAGGGAACTCAGAGAAGGGGTTGTCACATTGTTCTTGGCTGTTTTCGTCTAAGCTATCTCTTAGGTTAGCTAAAGGGGGTGGTCCCTAATGAAAAGTTAAGTTAAAAGAGCTAGGAGAGTGTTATAGTGAAAATGGATTACTTTTATGATCTATGAGCAATAACAATGAAAATCATTAACATGAGGAAACCATAAAACCAGTGCCTTATAAAGAATTTGCTTGACGAAATAAAATATACATTTGTTCAAAGTAAAGATGGAATGCTTCCAATAATGAAAACGAAGTAACCCTGAAATGCAAACAAAAGAAGTTAGTTTAGATTTTTTTTGGGGATTCAAGTGCCTTAAGTAAGTCTTTGTTAGCACAAGATATTTGTAAGATATAAAATCAAATCATAAATCAAAACATATCTTGCCAAAACTCGACAGTTAGAAAATTTACTTTGAAAAAAGTAGAATAGGAGATGCTAAATGCTAAATCAAGATGTCAATATGAAATTAGACTTGAACATGAAATGAAAACACTTATTACCAATTTGAAAAATCACAATACTTGTTTTGAAATATTCCTTGAAAATAAACTTTGCAATATAACAACTCAAAACATCAAGAGACAAGTAAAATAAATGTGATGGAAAATGCTCTTGGTTAATTTTATTAATTACCTCTATAACAAGATTGCAATTGAACTCTTCAATCTTCAATTCTCACCTTCGCTCAAAGATATGGATCTCACAGTGAGAAGTCCATAGAGGAGTAGAGGGTCTCTAAGAAATTTGCTTCAACCAACTTATGTGGGAAGTAAAATTTTAATGAGGTTTGGGGCCTTCCTATACTAAAATGCCTAGATGAAGTGAAAATTGTGTTAATTCCTCAATTAAAATAATGCTACATGTAAATGCTTCAAATAGAAATAAGATAGTTGCAAAACTTGAGAGACTAGAACGTAAATGAGCTCATAAGTGTGTGCACCATTAAATGGTAAATAGACACTTAAAATGGAATAGATTGCTTTAAGCTACAATTTGTTTCAAATAAATGATAGTGTTCCAATAGTTTCATGACATATAGTATAAATTGACCAAGTAGTAAAGCATGTACTTAAGAAATTATGAAACAATTAAAATTTGCCAAAGTATGAAGTGTTTACACATGGGATAATATTTGCTCAAGTTTATAGTTTTAAAGCTTATGCATGTAAGAATTACTTTAAATACAAGATTAGGAAAAATTGCATGTGGAATGAAATGTGTTAATTTTAACCATGCACAAAATGAAATTAAGAGCTAGAAAGCTAAGAAAAAATAGAAGCAAAATTAGTCCACCGACAAGAATCCCATCTCTAAGTGAGGAAGGGGAGGGAAAAATTCCAAGTTCCCTCAAACAATTTTTTTATCTTTTATTAGCACTTGAAATAGGTAAAAATGCCTCTAAGAGCGCTGCCCACAATATGAGAGAGATCTTTACAAAGATAGGAATCTAACAAAGTTAGAATCTCTCCCAAAAATATAACAACAACAAGCTTGAACATGGAAAAAACTCTCCAAAGGAGATTTACAAGGCTCAAAAGGTGCATGGCCTAGATGAGTTTGCAGCTCTCCCTCAAATGCTTATGACCTCTCTAGAAATCAGTCCTTGAATAGCGTGAGGGGGTCCTGCATGCATACAAGTGAGTAGTTTCCCAATGCTTCTCCTCAAACTCCTTGCTACTCCATGCTCAAGCTTATGGGCTGCAAAACAAAACCAATTGCCAATGTGAAACTAGGAAAAAAGAAACCAAAACTAAACTACAATTTAATATACAAAATATTAGCTCAAGTAATGGGAGTGAACCGCCATACTTGCCTAGCTTTGGAAATGACTATTGAATAACATATATAGCTTTGAAAGAGCTAGAATCAAATAAGTATTTTAAATTTAAATGGATGATCAAGTAGCTATATTATAAGAAAACTCTCTCTTGCTCTTCGTTGGATGGAAGACTTGGAGCAAAAAAATGGTTGGGTCTTGGATCGCTTTGACTTTAGGAGTGAGTTGATCTAATTGAGATTTCTCCTACTTCCAGATGGATTCCTGCACACAATATAAAAGATCTTTCCTACACACTTGAACAAGTATTAATTTGCAAAGGATTAGAGAAATATAATGAATAAGATAGACCAAACATTCCTAAAATGAATTGGTAAGCTTATCTCTAGAACACTACTCTAAATCAAAGATATGTGCAAGATAGCTTGCACATATCAATCCTAGTAAAATGGCAAGTATAAATTAATATTAATTCAATATGCAAAAGAAATTAAACACAATAGCAATAGCATGAAAGAATATCATCTCATAACACCAAGAGAACACCGGCTAAATAGCCCCAAAGTCTTGATTATATTAAGAAAGTATACAAGTACAAAATGATAGAGTTTCCTCAAGCCCAACAACTCATAACATGATACCATATGAGAGCGCATAGCCTTATTATATAGAGAGTTGGGAGCAAATCCCAAGGAAGAATGCATGTGAGAACTGAACTTGGAGCAAATCCCAAGGAAAGATAAGTCAAGTTCGATGTGGAGAAGATAGAGACACTAGAGCAAAATCGAATTCCATATGTGCACCTCAAGGGAAATCAAATTCTATATATGGCATAGTAAACTCATTCATGAGTGAACCCAAGAGATGAGACAACTCCAATCCACCAAATCCAAACTCGAGCTAAGTGTTGACAACCTCAGATGATGATCTCAAAGAAAGCTCAGTGTAGACTCATAGGAACTGCGTGATCTCCTCCAAGGGAAACTCGTAATCCTCCAAGTGAAGTGCTAAGAGTAGAAGCACCCAAGATAACTATGAGATGAGGCCCCACATAATCTTCAATCCAAATATTCCATAGAATATTCTTCCAGTGCATGAACTCTCCTAATAAATTTGATTTTCCACATGTGCAATTGTTGCTTTATCTCTGGGAAATTCGGTTTTATGAAATAATGGTGAAATTATGATGCAGTGTGCTCAGTCATCCTGCACATTTCTCTTGACTCAACCCTTTGACTTAGGATAATTTCCAAGTCATTTCCACGTCATTCTGTCACATAGAATAATTTATTTCTCTCTATTTTATTTAATTCTAGCCTAATTAAATGCCACAATTTCCATTAAACTTAGGAAATATGGGTTTTGAGGGTCCATAACACATTATTAACCCCTCAAAGTGTGTCAAAGTAGAAAGTTGAGTGTGAAAGGTGTAATTTTTATTACTCATATCCCATACAACTTCTCTAGACAACACTTATTACATTACATATACAATTTTTATTGCATTTTTTATCCTACGGGAAATCTAAAAATTAAAAAATGACTAATTAGACCAAGTACTAACTAGACCAAGTCAAATTCCACAACTCTTTTTGTGTGATCTAGTATGGTAATATATATCGACTCTAGACACTAGGACTCACCCAAGGCCTCACCATCAAGCCGTACTCCGACTTTGGGGTAAATTTGGAGGAAAAAACTCGATTAATTATAAAGTCTTGGTAGGGAGATGATAATTAAGCAAGTGAAAAAAACCTCCCAGAGTAATACTCACCTGTTGGCAAGGTCCCAAGCTACATAGGCCTGTTACAGATTCAAAACTCATCATTAGTAGCATCACTTATTACAATTCCCCAAAGGGTGTGGAATCTAGATACAAGAGAAAATGATGAGAAGTAGAAGTAGAGTTTAAAAAATCTGGTGATTTGATGACATTTGATAGTACACGTGTCGTTTGGTACATCCTTGGGCATGGAGTCTTCATATAATCATCAGGTGCCACTCCAGTGTTCAACAGGACGAGGACCGTAGACCAACAAAACTTCCTCCTCCACCAAGTCAGCTTTCCAAGATGATTTAGTAGTCTCTTCTTATCCAATAGCTTCAGAGCAACAACAACCCAAAACATTGTCTTCCCAACTACAAAACTTTGACCCCAACTACAAAATTTTCAGCCTCCCTGCTACCGCAGAATTTTGGCCCTCCAGGAGCACTCCAGAACTTCGCACGTGTGGGATAGGAGAAAGAAATTTCGGGTTTTACTGCAAGATAATATCCTTCTTCTTCTTTGCTAGATTCTTCCTTCTTCTCCCACAAATTTCACACTTTTTGTTGCCTAGAAGTTGTAGATTGAGCTTGTTGATGAGTGCTCCAAATGAGGTTGAGTTGCTACATTTATATAGTAGTTTCAACTTTCTGCCCCTCAGTTTGGGCTGACTTATCCAGTTTGAGGCCGATTTGGTGGAGGAAGCCTAGAAGTCCTAATTTACATGAAAATAAATTTCTTTCTTGACAATAAATCCCAAGAAGGGTTCTTTACAAGTTTACATTATTACATGGAAAATGACACTTGACATAAACCCTAGAAGCCTACAATGGAGTCTTTGACCTAAAAACAATTGATCCAAGCATGAAACCCATGCTTTAATAAATCAATTTATTTAATAATAAAATTTATTATTATTATTTTTTGATAGATACATTACATCATGACTTAAATACATTATGAAGACCGAGACTAGTTACATTCTTCAACAGAAAGAAGGTCGAATGAAGGCTGATTCTGTCATCCTCAAGCCCTAGAAAAAGGAGAAACTCAAGCGAAGGTCTCAAGAAGCCTTGGAAGCCCTATATTAGCTTACACGTGTGAAAGCAACTGTTGCTGGAAGTGTCGGAAATTTCCGACCTGCAGTAGAGGCCGAAATTCTATAGCTGGGGGTCGAAGTTGTGCTGCTAGAAGAGATTTGACTGGGCTTGACTTTAACAAAGGAACCACATAATCAAGAAGGTCGGACTTGGCCTTGGAAGGGTATTGGTTTTGGTCTAGAGGTCTTGGAATTTATCAATTGAAGAATCTATAAGAAGAGAAGGGATTTTTAGGTTTTCCTCTCAAGTGGAGATATTTTGGCCCTGGCTTGCAACCTATATCCTGTGTTCTTGTGTACTGTTGATCTTCTTGTTTTGATAGTTGTTTGATGATAATAATAACATAATAATACAAGAAGAAGCTAATAAGTAAGATTAGTAAAAAGACATCACAAAATGTTATCAAGTATAAGAGAAATCATGCTAGCTATTGCCCTATAGATTTCTCAACAAAACAATCTTCATTTGCTTTATATTACTTAGGAAAATTAGGGCCTATACCCACAAATAATACAAAGAAAATTATAGCTGCTGCATCCTCGAAATTGACCTCAAGTTAATCTGCCCTCCCGGAACTTGACCCTCCTGAAAATTTCTTCCCTGGAAATTAGCTTACTCTACCAGCCATCTTGGCCCCTTTTAACTTTCAAAAATTAAAGTTGAAGTGGAAACAAAAATAGGGAAATCAATGAATCACACTTTAGCAAAAAAATTATGCCTGAAACAATGTTACTTCACTTTATATCACTCAGCAAAACTGGGGCCTAAACCCACAGAAAATACACAGAAAAATTACAACTTCTAGATCTTGGAAATCGACCCCTTTGGAAAGTTGGGCTCAAGGAATTCGACCCTCCTAGAACTTGAACCTCCTGAAAATTTCTGTGCTGAAAATCAGCCTCCTGTACCAGTTAACTCAGTCCATCATTCTTTCCTTGTACAATCCCTGCACACTAGCGAAAAATTGGCCCCTTGATAATTTAGCCTCCCTCTAGAATCTGACCGTCCTCTTCAGTAATTTGACCTCTCTCTCCTAGGCTTAGCCTCCCTGAAATTTACTCTCTAAATTCTCCTGCAGCAGTCCTTTTTGCTTCTCTTCAATGCTGGAGTGTCTCACTCCTTGAGAAGATCACTCTCTCCATAGTAGCAATACAATGTGTCTTCATCCTCTCCCACAGGTTCTCTTTGTAATTTCCGCATTGGCCAAATCCCCAATATCCAAAGTGATTGAGGGCTAGGATTAAATCCTAGCGTTCTTTGATCAAGAGGCAACAATGGTATGTTCTATGCTTTAGAGCAATTTTACTTCAATTTTTTTATTAGCCCTATATCAATATCTAGTTTAGCAATCACATCAATATGATAGTAAAATGCAGATAGAACATAAACATAAATAGTAGAAGACAAGCCAAGACAAGAGGACACAAGATGTGGCACCAGCGATGGACAAACCCCAATATGGGGAAACCATTGAGCAATTCCTCTTTTAGTCTTCAATAGTTCAACAGAGAGAGAGATTGTACAATTTACAAATCTGATAATTTATGACAGCAGCAAAAGAGCCCCAACCAGAAAAGTCAACAGGGCAGATTTGACCCTCAAAGATTCGGTCAACTTCAGTCAACTTCGGCCTCCAAACAGCAAGATGAAACAGCCCTCAAAACAGTCAAATTCTGTTCAGTTAAAGTCTGGTCAAACAGTCAACCTGTGGTCAGCCCTAACCATAGTCAATTCTGGTCAAACAGTCAACAGATTGCCTCGATTTCTGTGCTGATAAATGCGGCTTGCTAGGACAGAATTCCTCCACCCAAAATCACAAAAACAGGTCAATGCAGCCCAAAAACAGCGTCTGAAAATTCAGTCAAACTTGGTCAACGCAGAAACAGAAAATGCCCTTCCTTTCCTTGACACGTGTGGAGAGAGTTGCTGCCTAGAAATCCATACCCAACCAATGAAAGAGAGAGAAAGATGAATGTGAGTGATGTCCAAATGAGGATGAGGCATCACGTATTTATAGGCTAACATGGAGGGTGAATAGACATGATTGTTGGGCTTTTGAGCCTACATGAGTTTGCTGGCCGATCTTGACAATTTGTCCATAACATAAATAAATTCATATCTTCATTTGTACATGTCAGAATTGGATGATCTTTAGGTCAATCCTACACCTCTCGGAGAGAGGAACTCAAGAAAAATATCAGCTGTCATAAATAAGATGACCAATATGGAGTTTGGCCCTAGTTGCTAATTTTAACAAAATTAGATCTAAGCACTTTAAAAATTAATTATTTATCCTTAGATAAACATTATCTCAAAGTCAATATGATTTAAATAATTAATCAATGCACTTTTTTCAAAGTCAAAACCTTTTCTTCTCCTGCATGCACGACACTACCCTATGCAGAAGACCTTCTGAAGCTACAGAATCAACATTTAGAAGGGACCCATTAACAAGTATGGGTAATTTCTCTCCATCAGTTTTGACTAAATAGGAGTTAATTCCAGACTTCTTCTTTGCTTGATAAGGAGTAAGCCATAGGTCTTCTCTTTTATCCTGTATAAGTACATGGTCTGCTATGTCAAAATATTTTTGTCTCGCTTTATGATAAAAAATACCGTTGATTTTATCTTGATTCTTTACGATTTGATCAAAAGTATGCCTCCTAGATTCATTCAATTCTATAAGTTGGTCAATGATCAATCCTTCCTTGAGACTATTCCTTATCAATCATAAATTGTCACATAAGGCGAAGGGTAGGAATCTGGAGGTTAATCGGCAGTTTTTCTTTCAATCCATATACTAATTCAAATGGGGCTTTTCCTTTGGGTGTCTTAGTTGTGGTACAATATTCCCGTAGTGTACATTTAATTTTCATATCCCATTTTTTTTTTGTTTTCTCCCATAATCTTCTTAACAATATTCATTAGATTCTTATTTACAGATTTGGCTAGGTACAAAGAAATTGGCTATTTAATATTAATTATTATTGTAAATCTAATATATCTCCATTTCTACTGGAAGGCATGATTTATCACCCATCTCCTGTATTTATACTTGCCATTGTAAGTGTATCAGCTATCTTCCCTCATTTATTTCAATATTAATTATATCTTTAATATATTTACTTGTGTTTTGTGTTCTATATAATTTCTGTGCTGTGTGCAAAATGGATAATGAACCACCCACTTCATAACGCTATTCTTGGCTAACCTAATTAAATTTGAAATGTGATGTGCCCTTTTTTACTGTCTTCATCTGTGATTATTTCACGTGTTTTTCTTATATTATAAAGCTGCCAATGACTTCCTTGCCACATTTTTATAATTTTTAGTCCCATTAATCTAAATTGTTTTATGTTCATGCTGTACTTGTTTTCCAGATTTATTTTTTAATCAGAGCCAGAAATTTTCGTTAGCATCCTATACGAGGTTTATGAGTTCTTTTCATAAGTTGTGATATAAGGTTTTCTTGTTTAGATGAAACAGATGAATAAGAACTATTTTATTTTTATTTTTTATTATTATATCTATGTTGTGGATATTATAAGTTGTTGTTTTCATGATATCTGAAGTAAAAGAAGGCTATTATTTTTCTGCAGGATTGAAGCCGCCATAATGTTTGAGGATTTACTTTGCCAAATGAAGGACATTAGCTTTACTGATGGTTGCATTAAATTATCTTTGAAAACTTGTATTCCTGCAATGGGTGGCTCAATTTGCCAGTTTGGGATAAACTGCATCACAGAAACATCTACAGTGGAGCATGGACTAACAATAAAAGTAATGACAGAGACTATGGCACTTCAAGCCGCAGAGGTATTCTGCTTCAGTTGACATACACGTATATTATTAATGTATTATTTGGTTATAAATGATGGCAAATGTAGTTGTAATTTGTTCATGAAAAATAAAAACGAAGATGTGGGTTTATATATTTCCTGGGGTTTAATTACAGTTCTCAAGGTTTCAAGTATCCTAGATCACACACACACACACACATACACACTCACATATATATATATATATATATATATATATATATATATATATATTACTTCTTAAACTATACACTTCTGACACATACCTAGGATTGGCAGTCCTAGAATTGTTTTACATCGTCCCGTTGGAGTAGATCTGTGCAAATCAAATTGTGAGATAAAATATATGGTATTTTTTAAGTATGTCAGGAGGTATATAAAGATAACAAGACCACATAATGAAAATCAAGATCCCTTTCTAAATGCTTAGAATCATTCCCCCTTTTAGGTGGAGCTGACTGAAGGTTGATACCTGAATCGTTAGCTGCAGCAGGTTGTTTTTCAGTGATATTGATCTCTGAAGAAGTCTGTAATGGTCAAGCTTCTTTATCAAGTGCAGCATCTCTGCTAAAGGCCATCTAATTGGTGCTAACATCAAGCAATTGGTAGGCTCTATGATTATTGTTGTACCCTCTAGTCATTTCTTTCTTCCTCTTAGGTTCTAAGTTGGTTCTCTTCTCGTTTGGAATCTAGGCATATGCAGTAGAGCCAAAATCCTTATGCTGAGTGACTATGGGCTTCCTCCTAGACCATGCTTCCTCTGGGTTCTTCTGCTTCACCGCTAGTGTTGGAGATCTATTCAGCATGCATACTACTGTGAACACCACCTTGGCCCAAAAGCGATTTGGAACATAGCTGTTTTCTATCATGCACCGGGCCATCTCTGACAGTATGGCTCTGTTACTCAACCATTCTACTCAGCTGTGGAATGTAGCGTGTAGTAAACTGTCTTTTGATCTCTTGTTTAGTACAAAAGTTAATGAATTCTTTGGAATAGAATTCACTGCCATGTTCGACTTGTTACCGCTTAAACTAGCAGGGGTCCAAGGAGAGGATCCTAAAAGGGCAACTACTAGGTCAAGGGAAACAATGGAGCAATAGCCCATTGTCACCTCAGCTAAAGCTCCCTGCTCTTTACGGACTTTCACCGATGGGAGGATACCCAGTATAAAGGGAATCACTAGAAGGATGAATCAATGAAGAGATAAGGAGTGATTCCTAAGGTCTATTCAAGAGAGAGACTCAATTGTATGGCTGGCTTGCTTGGAAAGCAAGGTGTAAGGCTCTCTAAGAAGGGCCGAGGGAGTTTCAAGGGCTAGGTTTTGCAAATAAACTTTGTGAAGGAGGGACCTAGTCCTAAAGACCCTTGTGAAAACTTGGTTTTCGAATGGTCTTTGTGAGATTGCCTTCGAAAAGTTATGGGACCACACGGGACCAAGTGGACCCAAAATTAGGTCAAGCAAGAGGGACTGGTCATTCGAGGGGCTTGACTTGATTGTGGAAGAGAACAGGATCAATGGACAAATCTTCTTGGAATAGAATGCAATGATCCAAATGAGGTCATTAGAAAAGGGAAACCTAGGGCAAGAAACGGTCCTCAAGATAGCGCTTGCAATATCTTGAGATCCCACCATTGGATTTGCTTCAAATTCGGAGGGCCTCTAGAGCAAACTCCAACACAGTTGTGGACCAAAAATCACAGTGTTTGGATGGCTAGATGGTGAGATAATTGATGACCTAGGTGACCTATGTAGGCTAGGCCTAGAAAGATAGAGAGAATGGTGAGAAAATTATGCTTTAAGGTGATTACTTATGGAGGACTAGTGCCTAATCCTTTGGGAGAAATGGAGTCAAGAAGATTCCAATATTTGGGATGGTTTCACTTCATCAAGGAGGCCTTTAAAACAATTTCGCATGGCAATTAGGGCATGTGACAATTGCTTCAAGGTCTTTATAATCCGATGTGCAATATGTGATGACTTATCGAGATAAAATTTCAACAAAATATCGTTAGGAACATAATAACATTACTTATTCAAACATGGCCCTTGACATGATGCAACACTATAAAAAGACAAATTTCCACCATTTCACACAAGAAAAGCAACAAATTTCAGCCTAGTATAACACAATTACCTAGCAACATGCATGTGACATAAGAAAATGATAAAATAACATTAAAGGAGAACTTACATGTGAGAACAAGTATATCCAATCATCATCATCTGCCAATATAAAAACTTCAAGACAAAAGTGAAGAGATCCAAACATCAAAATTCATCCATCCATCCAATTTTTCCCTCCAAAGAGAATAGTGAAAATCTCAAAAGAGAATATGATCCAATCCAACTAATGATGACTTACAAATGAGGCCTCACTTGTATTTATATGAGGCTCTAATAGTTCAATTGGTCTAATTAGCCTAACAAACCCCTAAAAGTGTTTCTAATGTGCAAAATAACACCCTAACTGTTGATAAACCCACGAAATAGCTCCATTACATGAAAAATATGTCTCTCAAGAGGGAAGAATAATCAATATAATGAGTCGTTGGGCCATTGAGAAGGCCCAATGAAACCCAAGGGGTGCCATAATGAAGAAAAGGACTCCAAGCATAGTGGACAAGGGGTTGGCCCCTTGTAATCAAATCAAGAACCTGTGGTGCTCCCAAGTGGCTAAGTGGGCACAAGGACATCCTCATGGGTCTCTGAATGGGTCAAATCTGCTTGTAGACCCTCTGTAAGGGCCAGAGTGATGATATAAACATCCATCTGCAACAGGAGGCATCCTGGAACATCTGCCAAGTGTATAGTGCAACTGTGGAACCGACTGGGCATGGTGGACCAAGTGCATCATCTTCATCCAAAAAGGTGGGACATGAGAAATCAATGAACAATGCTGGGGATCCAAAAAGTGATATCTTCTATGGTGGAGGCTGATGGCTCTCAATGCTCACCCTACAAGTGCAGATGTGGCCCTCTAGAGGGCTAGGACCCTGTATAGGGAGAGCAAGCCCTAAATGAAGACCCATCTGCAATCCTGCATAAGATCCAATACATCCCATTTCCCTCCAATACAACGAATCATTAGAATAATCAAGTAATAATGCTTACAAATTATGGGAACAATGGGGCACTCAATGGTGGCATGCCCTTCGATAGTGGGCTTTGGCAAGTACAAGTGTCTCCAAGCTCAAAAGGGGGTTAATCAAGGACCCTATTAGGTGGTTTCAACCTTTAAAGGGGGTGACATGTTCATAATACATCCTTTAAGAGGTAGGTGGCAAATGGTATGATGGAATGGAGTGGGGATCAACGGAAACATCCGTACTACATGTCAAGGTACATTGGGTAATTACTAATTATAACAAGGGAAGCCCACACCTGGGTATATGAATGTAGGAGGGAGACAATCGTGGTACATGAGTTACCCCAACCTTTGTTTTTCCATCCTTCTTCACATGCCTTTTGCCTTTGATTGTTTTTTCTTTATAACTGCTCGGGGCTCTAGGGGATTGAGAGTATGATATGTAATATGTAGCAGTGGATACCCCCTTGAGGTGGGGCAGTTCATCGCCCACTAGCGGTTGGGACAATCACGGGTTCCTTAATGACAGAGGGGGCTCATCTAGGGCCCATAGGAACCTGGGTGATGGCCATGAATAAAGGGATAGAGCTCATGTTTGGCTTTTTCCCACATGCTAAATTTGTATGTCTCGACCATCTTTTGCATTGTGTGGTACATTTCTTGTTGAGAGTGGCCAAATTATGCTTTTTACTTTCCTTTTAGCTGCATCAATCTTCGGGGCATCGTTCCAGGCCCGACCCATGGTGTGGACAAGGGGAAGAGGAGGCTAACCCTATGTGGAACCAATGGACACATGTGGACCCGTATGGGAAAAGAGATGAATGGGGCTCAAATAAGTGGAGAGGGAGTAATGTAGGTGGTATCGGGAGTGGGACCACACAACCAAAATCGGGGTTTCCCATGTAGTGCCATGCTAAAACCCAAAGGTGAGTAAAGGAGATCCCATAGGACTAGGATGCAAGGATAATATTCAATAGAGGTTTAGGGGACAAGAGCACAAACCTAGCCCACTCTTTCCACCGAATCCCACCATTAATCCGTGCCCATAAGTTTCCATGATAAGAAAACTACAGTACACAATTCCCAAATGACAAGGCATACCTTTAGGTTTGGAAGGCCCACCTTCAAACATACGATCATGACAAATGGGTGATGGAACACATGGCTGGCTCAGGTGGTGGAGAAATGGAACAAGTTAGTTGGCGGCTGCAAGGGGTTGCTGGCTTCCGACTGAGGACCATCTTGGATTTTTTTTTCCTCCTATAGATATCACCCACAAAACAGTGGGTAACAAGACCTAGGGGTCGTACTATAACACCCCAACTAGTTTTCTACTAGCACTCTAAACTTTTAAAGTTCATTAAATACTTCATATTTCAACTTTAGAATACACAACCATGTTTTCCTACTATAATAATTAATACAACAAACAGAAGGAAATAATTAGCATCAATAATTATGTTGTGTTGATTGGTCCACAAATGTTTGCATAAACCGTTTGAAGGATTCTCTGTGGTCTCCAAGATTGTCCTTCATTAAATGGCGTTTGATGCTGTTTCGTTGCTTGGCAAGCTCTACATGCTCCATGACTTTGTTGCTGGATCTCTGGAAGTTCAAGCCATTTCACTAGTGCCAAAGTTTTCTCATGTCCGATGGAATTTTGGCTAACAATGCATGTTCTTTGATCTATCCAATTTCAGCCAGTTTGAACACTACATGATCCTTCATGCCAAGAGCAATAGTTTTCTTTGTCTCCTTGTCAACTATGTAGATTTGTGATTGTCTCATAGTTGGGTGCCATACCTCCTAGTGTGACTAATCGATAATAGATTAAGTTGAATTCCTATCATATTGTATACAGTAAGGAAAATCAAGTTTTTCCCACCTAAGGAATATGCACATTCTCTTTGCTTTCTACTGTGTACAATTTGCCACCACTGGAGATGATTGAATCCTTGGACGAATAGGCAATTTGCTCTATGAACCAATCCTTCTTAGTGGTGAATTGCCAAGATGCCAGCGGATGTGAGTTTCTAGAAATAGATGTAAGCATTATGTTCAGATATAGTGCTTTGCTTAATAGACCTCAAAAAACCTTTTGAGATCGTGTTTGGTGCTTCACAGTATCCTATTGGAGCTGTTCTTGAATAGGGAGGTCAGTCTGTGGCTTATGATTTAGAAACATTACTAGATGTGAAGCTAAACTACATCATATATGAACCTGAATCAATGTACCAAGCATATATTTGGGAAAACAATGATTCCTTCTCCCTTTTATGTTCTGTAACATGAGCCTTCTGTTGAGGACATCCCTGGTTGGTTTTATAATTGACAATTTTCTTTTCTGCACCTTGCCACAATAGTGAACTATTTCTTCCATCTATCTCGTGAATTGTAGGTCAACATTTGTAGTGTTGATGTTCCAGGTCAATAAATTCCACATAAGCACATGTTAATCTTCTAACATGATTACCACCATATCTTTTTCTTCCACTTTTTGGCTAGGGGTGGATAACTTGTTGAGGCTTGTGGTAGCTTCGAAAGGTCTTTTGCATAGGCTTCCTGTCTTAGCATGTGGAAGACACTATTTGCCTCTTCTACGTGATTGCTTGGTGGAGTAAATGATTTATGTCTTCTTTCCTAAGTCTAACTTAGGATAAGTATAATAATTAAAGTAAATTAATTATTGTGTTATTGAGTCATTTTCTAAGGATAAATAATTTAATTATTTAAGTGACTTAGAAATGATCTCAACTGTTGATTACCAAGATGGTTCTAGAAGGGAGCTTGGGGTTAGGGATTTGGACTCAATGAAGATTATAAAGAGAACCTAGCGAGGAGGTGAAGACATAGGTTGTGTGAGCGAGTCATCATTTAGAGAGCTATTTTCTCTAAGCGGCTTTGTGGACCAGGAGCATAGAGAAGGAAAAGAGTGAGTGGATTGAGACGAATCCGGGAGGCTGAGTATGAGGAGATTGCAGGGTCGAGTTTTCAGAGGAAGATTGATCTTATTTGGAGGAGGTCGAGTTGTTAGAGGTCCGAGTTCTCCAAGCCAATTCCATCCTAAGGTTAATTTCCTAGAGGTTGAGTTCCTTGGGCCGAATTCATTCTAAGGGAGTGTGTTATAGGTTTTGGGGTTTCATATTTTTCCTTGTACCTCTATGCATTGAAAAATCCAGAGAGGCCGAATTAATGAAGCACGAGCCTAGGGCTTGGATAGTAGGTTAAGTGTTGGGATGGCCAAAGGTCAAGGCAAGGGGAAAGAGTTTCCAACAATGATTTTCAACAAGACAAGGCACATGAAACCCTCAAATAAGCCCCTGAGTTGAAGCAACACCAAATTAGGGTTTAACTAGGGCAAACAACT
Source organism: Pinus tabuliformis (assembly GCA_031772625.1). Lineage (NCBI taxonomy): Eukaryota > Viridiplantae > Streptophyta > Pinopsida > Pinales > Pinaceae > Pinus > Pinus tabuliformis. Next base: position 517,253,060 of record CM062808.1, read on the forward strand.
AGAGAAAGAAAATTTATGGATAAAAGTGAAGTGAATGCCTACCAAGAGGGTTTATTTTGAGGCAACCAACTATACGCTTGGCATTTAGACTCTCCAATTGCAAAAATCTTCCTTGCCTAGAAATTAATACCATGACCTAGTTTGGACGCTTGATCTTGATGTTGAGAAATCAAATGTAAAGTAGTTTACCACATAATTTCTCCTTCTTGAATTACTTGTGAATGTTAGATTTCTTCGTATTACTTGTTAAATTTTCTTCATCAAGCAATTATAGAAATGTTCAATCTTTTAGGAAAATATAAAGATTAGAAAGAGACAAGAGACACCAAACTTAGGCTGCTAGCCAAGGAAAAATCCCACAAGGGGGGAAACCTGACAATCCCTCTCTTATAGAATTAGATCAAAATGAGATATACAGGACTTAGACCAATCAAACACTGAGTGACCAAGTCAGAAAACCCTCCTTGAAGTCACCTCCAAAGTCAAAGTCGACGTTGGTCAAACTTGTCCCAAACTGGTAAAATCTCAAAAATTTCGGCCTCTTCTATAGAAATTACAATCCACACGTGCGAGTTGTCACTAGGTCAAAATTTCGGTCAACTTGGAATATTCTCCTTGCTTTTGACTTGTCTTCTCTCTCTTCTTTGACTCATAATTCTACTCTTTTTCGCTAGGTTTAGATATGTTCTTGTTGTGTGTATGAATGGTCTCCCAAGTAGGTCGAACTTTCCTTTTATATATCACTATCTAGGAATTCAAATAGGTGTCACTTGGAGGCCCATGACGACTTGTCCAAGGAGGGCCAACTTGGTCAACTTGTGGACTTACAATTCAACATAAAATTCACATTTCATTTTCTTACAAATGTTGAAATGGGACATGAGTCAAATACTTTTTCTTTTGATTCAAAATAAATTCTTTTGGACTCTTTTTGACTATTTAAGCATGAAGAACATGCTTTGACAAAAATATAATAAATATATCAATGGTAAATTTACATAATGAAGACCGACTCTAGGTACAACTTCAACGCTTGAAGGGGTCGAATTAGGTTATGAGAAAAAGAGATATTTATGGTCGAAAAGTGAATTTAATCACGAACAAGGTAGAGCAATGCCTTGCTCCTTGGGACGATGGAGGCTATGCGTTCATTGGATAGTTAAAAGTTGTTCAGGAGGAAGGATAATTGATGGCTTAGCATCAAAAATCATAGCAATTGCTTGTGTAATAGATCAAGAAATCTTATGGGAGAGCTAATCAAAGTTTACCACTAGGAGAGCTTAGGTGGGTACTTTTGCATAGGCCTTTTGTCTAGGTGTAGATAAGTCACCTACATTCTCCTTAAAACACTTGCTCTAATGTGAGCAAGTTGTTAATGTAGCCTAGCCTAAGTCGAACTTAGGAAAAACCACATATTAATATGTTGGCTTATCGAGCTAAAAGAAAGTAAGGAAAAATGAAATAATTTACTATAGTGAGTAGGTTCTAATCTTATTTGTAGATCTCAAGTGAGGTGTGATCCAATCAGGGAAAAATTTAAGGATGGAAAATTATCTTGAAGTTTAAAAACATTGGTGAATCTCCCTAGTCCCTAATATGAAAACTATAAAATATTTATAGATGTATTTATAAAATTATTCAAATTCTTAATGATTTAATATACACTCTCTATATAATGTTGCGATTTTTAAGGTAAAATAATTTTATATTGTAAAATTTGGGCGACTCATTTTTTATAAAAAATGTAAATTGGCGAATCGTTTTTTTGGAAAAACCATGGAAAATTAGCCCACCTGCGAATATTAGCCCCTAAATTTTCCATGGATCCAATCTTAGTCGTTAATGACTTTGAGATTAGGGTTAGAGTTAGTGGTTTAGCTCAATGTAAAGTTATAAAAGCAAGGCCGAGAAGAGGAGATAGACACACTACAACAACACGAGATTGAGAGTGGATCATCTCTGTGAGTAGTGTGCTAGGTTTGAGGGAGTTTCGAGAGGCTGGAGATTTGGATCTGCAAGAGAGATCGACCATTGATCTAGTGAAGATTTGTTGGATCGAATATTGGTTATTTTATACTGTATTTTCTCAGGTGGGCGTTTATCCCAAGATAGGAGCCCATGTAAGTTTGGATTCTTTTAATGAAAAGCTTGTTGCTCAGTAATTTGTTTGTTTCATTGTGATTGAGATCACTTTTATGCTAGGAATTAAATACTTGGTGCTAGGTTTGCAGAAATTGTAACATTTCTATGTATTTGCCTTCTTTTTTTTTGACATTTTTGAATGATTAAACTTTGTTCATTTCGCCAACAATATAATAAGGAAGCTTTTTAATGAGATGGATAAATAAACAAAGTGATGTAGTAATTAATCATATTGACTAGGGCAACAAAATGAACATGAAAAAATAAATAGATGCTAGTTCTCAGATTTTGTGGTTATCATAAAAGTGTTTTCATCTTGTTAGATGAGCAAGATGTGTTCTAGCAAGTTGGAGATGCTTCATGGACATATGCATTGATCATTTTTGCTAGATTATTCACCTTGAATAGAGTGATGAGATTGTGCCCCTACCTAGCAGGGACCTTGATCGACATGTTGACTATGCCATTGGGGTCTACAAAATGTGGAGGTCAGTTACTGAATAACTAGTGGTACATACCCTAGATGAGGGGCGTTGGGTACTATTACAACACAATTTGGTATCTCACTTGATGACCTAGGCAAGGTGTAAAACTTGTGAGTGTCACCACTGTCACCTCGATAACTACTCCCCTCTCTCAAGTGAAGGACATAATCCAACAAGGGTGGTTTCCCTAGTAAGTCATAGGGATCAAGTAACCCAAGAACACCTTAGGCTAAGTGCCCCCTAAGTATCCTATAATATAAATCCATAGGATAAAGGTATATCAAATTATGATTTGAGGTGGATGGAGTAAATTCTAAATTTGGGTCGATAGGAGCTATGCGTGAATCTAAATGTTAGGGTGTCCCTAAAGAGTTTGAAATATTTCTCCCGAACACACAAAATCAATAAAATAGTTAAGACAACTATAAGCTAGGGTTTTAAATGAGCAAATTGCAGCAGTGCAATAGTTTTTACCAAGAACAATTTTAGCTGTGAAAATAATAAATAAGGTATTTGAAATGAAGGCTCAATTAGAGGTAATGTTTGAAAACTCCGACTCCGACTCCTACTTGGCTGAGGGTCGACTCCGACTCGGTATCGACTCGGCCGGCTCGATTTCAATGACTTGGTTGGTTGTTGTAAAAAATACATTAAATATTTTTTTTTTTTATAATAAAACATAATTTTAAAGATTTTCATTCATGTTTCCAAACACACAACATTAGAATATAGATAGAAGATAACATATGATGAAAGTAGGCTCATGAATATATCCATTATATCAAAATGACACCCAGTGCACTGTTCAATACATACATGATGCTGATATAGAGAAAAAAACAAAAACACATAACTAAGGAGGCTAGAAATGGCCTCTACAAAAAAAGTAAACTGTGACCATTACTACTGGCTACTACTAGAAGAGCTAAGATCATCTGGATCAACCTTTGGATCAGAGTCAGACAGGGGCCCCATGGCTCCTCCTCATCATCATCTCCAACTGCGACTGTAGAGGTGGTAGCACTAGCAAGCTGTGCAGCAGCTGCAAGATGAGATAGACGAGATATGCGCTTTTGTCGTGGTTGAGCAGAGGAAGCCCCTGCAACTGGAGGACTTGCTGGCCCTGAGGCTGAGGCTGGTACAAGTGGATCATGATCTGCATTCAACTGAACATTATGTTTGAGTGATGCTATCGTCTCATAATCATAATCAATATCCTCATCAGAATGAAACTCTGCTGGATGACTCTCCACTACCCAATCTGATGTTGGATCAATGTCTTCCAACACAAGGATTTGAATCAGGTCTTTTGTTTAGCAATTGGTTGCGTCTGAGCCAGAGGTTGTATTGGTCATAGACTAGATGATTTAACCGTTTTTGATCCAAACTGTTTCTCTTGTTCGTGTGAATCCTCTCAAAGACATACCAATTGCACTCAATTGGAAACTTCTGCAATTCAGGACAATGGCTACCAAAAGCCTCCCACTGGTGTGCTGCAAAAAACATACGAGTGTAATGAGTTAGCTCAACAAAATTACAAATTATATCCAACTTTCAAATTATAAACGATTTAACAAAATAACTATTAAGAATTTGAATCCCAAAAAAAAAAATCTAATATAATGCACTGCGTAAATCCCCCATACTTAAACTATTAAGAATTTGAAAATTGAAATTTTTGTTTACCTGGCTCATCTGCTTCCCTTGCAATCTTTTCTAGGTTCTTCTTAAAGGTATCTGAGGCATTACTGAAGGTTGTGGCTTGTCGGTGTATTTCCAGCTGATCACACTCCAATGAGATCATGTGATCAATGGAGTCAATCAATCCATCTCTAACCTCCCCCTTCAAAGCTCCTGTCTCCTTAGCTTTATATTGATACCGTGGGTTCAAAATATACCCAACTGCATGTATAGGGCGATGGAGTTGATTGTTCCATCTTTCACCAATGATTGCCCAAATGGGCCCATACTTGTATGCCCTCTTTATTTTCTCCTTTGCTTGATCCGTAGCCTCATAAATGAAACCCATAGCCAATCTTTCCCCATCCACCAATCGCAACACCTTAACCAGTGGCTCAGAAAGCTTCACAATCTCTGTTGCCTTTCTCAAAAATATTTCTTCATTAACTTTCTTTTTCAATTCTTTGCCTTCATGTTTGTGAGACCACTGGCTTTGATTGAATTCTTCACTGGAAAATATGTTTTGCAAGTTTCTATGTTGTGAAAGCATAGATTGCAATGTCAAAAAATGAGTAGCAAATCTAGTGATGGCAGGCCTAATAATATCCCTGCCTCCTGTGTGTTTCCTCATCAGGCCCAAAATCCATGAATGATTGTAGATAAATTTTGTTATGCTTTTGGCACGATCTACAATGTTTTTGACCCAATCTAATTTGCCAATATCCTCAAGCATGAGGTCTATGCAATGTGTAGCACATGGGGTCCAAAAGATGGTTTTGTGTTTTTCCTCTAATAGTTTACCAGCAAGAACATAGTTAGAGGCATTATCTGTGATGCCTTGAACAACATTAGCCACCCCCACCTCATCAACCTCATCCAATAGCTGAAACAACAATTGTCCATCTTTTACCTTATTAGATGCATCAACTGATTTTAGAAACATGGTTCCCTGTGGGCAGAAGATAAGAAAGTTTATGATGGTATGCTTTCTTTGATCAGTCCATCCATCTGACATGATAGTATATCCTGTTCTTGCCCATGAGTTTTTGAAATCTTTCAAATAGCTATTAATGGAGGCAATTTCCTTCTACAAACGATACCCCCTTATCTCATGCATAGTAGGGCCGTTGAAGCCTTTTCCAGCAGCATGTATGGCATCAAACATAGGCTCATAGCCTCATAATATGGTGAACGAGAAGCATTAAAAGGGATATCAACATCATACCACCATCTACATATGTAATCAGAAGAAGTCTCCCTCAATTCTTTCTTCCAATGGTCATCTAAAGTGGGGTGCAAAGTTCTACTAGCTTGAGGACCATCTGCATCTGACGGAGAGGAGGGTGTGACAGTGAAATAACTTTTGATATTGATATCACCCTTCTTTTTCATTTTACCCTTACCCTTTTCTAGAATAGAATTCAAAGAGGGAGGAAGATATCGGAAGGGGTTGGATGCATCAGTACAAGGGATAGAGGAAGAACCCTCAAAATCAAAATGGGGGTTGGTAGCCAACATTTTTTGTATGTTCCTCTTCCTCCCAATTTCAACCTCTAACTCTTTTTTTGCCTAAACTTTTCTTGTTTAAACTTTTCAAAGTTGGCTAACAATTCCTTCCTAATCTCCCCAATTTCGTCTGATTCACATGGAGTAATTTGCCCTCGAATCCCCGCCAAGTGTTGTTTTAGCCTATTAATGCCCCCAGGACATTCCTTAATTTTTCTATGGCAAAATTTGGAATGCTTTTGACTATCAACCATTTCAACATATGCCCAAGCAACATCTCTCACTCTAGGTGGCAAATTTTGACTTGCAAATGAAAGCAAAAAATATGAAAATGAAAACAAAAAAAATAACATTGCTTCAATGTTCATTTTTTTCACAAAAAACACTCTTTTCAATTTCCATATTTGCACATGAAAATTAATAAGCAAAACCAGATTTTTACAAGTGAAAAAAATACCTCCAGGCACAAACTGCCTCCTCAAGGTTGCTCCAACAAACCAACTCCTCAATGCTGCTCCAAATGGCTGCCCAAGAAGCTCTTCACTCCTGCTACAATGCTGCCCAAGACTCCTCACTGCTGCTCCAGAAACAAACTCCACAACTCCTCACAAACTCTCACTCAAATGCAATGAGATAGCTGTGAGGAAATGAGAGGGGTTGGGTGGGATTTATAGGATTTAGGAGAGGGGAATGGACCCCAAACAAACTATAGGCAAATTACAAATCTGTTTGGGGTCCCCAAAAAGCAAAAAAAAAAATTGCTGTTTTTTTGAGTTTTCGAGCCACTGTCACCGAGCCGACCGAGTAGGCTCAGAGTCGACTGAGCCGACCAGGTTATTATCGAGCTGACCGAGTTGTTAGACAACTCGGCCGACTCGGTAATAACCCTTCTGACCGAACCGGTTCGATGGCCGAGTCGACTTGGTGAGGGCTTGACTCGGACCAACTCGACGGAGTCGGTTCCGAGCCAGCCGATTCTTAAAACAATGATTAGAGGGTAAACTAGGGTCAAAGTTACAACAATTTTTGATGGCAAATAAGGCACATAGCAAAAAAGAAAAGCTTGATGTGTGCCCAAGAAGATGGATGAAAAATGTATGAAGAACTTTAGTTTTTTAATAGCAAAGATGCATCTATTTCCAGAGTTAGCCATTAGAAAATAGTTGTTAGGAATTAGCCGTTAAAAAATAGTTAAATAAACTTATATATCTTTATTTGTTTGTCTTCAGTTTTGTTTGTCTAATGCATTTTTACACAGTGTCTTAACTTATGGCATACATCAATATGACATTAAATGCAGAAAATATATGATTTTTGTATAATCTAAACCTAGTCTATCATTAAATAATATCAAATATTAATTTGATATTTGTACTCTCTCTGTGCTGAACTATTGAAGAATAATAAGAATAACTGATCAAAGGGTTTCCCCACATTGGGGTTTTTCCGTGGCATCCGCCACATCTTGTGTCATTTTGTCTTGGCTTGTCTTTTGCACATGTTTTTATTTTGTATCTGCATTTACTGTCAATGTGTTTGAATTCATGTGATTGCTACCAGATATAAGTGGAAATTGTCATTGGGATGATAAGAAACATTGAAGTAAATTGAGCTAAAGTAGAAAATACCATTGTTATCTAAAATTAACGTGGAATTAGAGCTCAGGTGAAGACAAAGCCCAAGCGAGAGTGAGGAAAGACAATCACTAAGGGAAGCTATTGTACAAGGACTTGGAACTAGTCCCAATGACGACTACATCTTTCTTCAAATCCGAGGACAAGCTTAAGGACAAATCCGACTATCATGCATGGAAGATGACTCTAGATTTGACATTGGCCGAAAATGATGCCATGGACTATGTCAAAGGAAGAATAGTGGAGCCTCCTTCAAACGTATCCGTAATTGCACAAACAAAGTACAAGAAAGGTGAGGTTAAAGCTAAGAAAATTATTGTTGATTCTATTCACAAACCTTTGGTTGCCTATATTTTTGATTTGGAAACATCTAAGGAGATGTACGACAAGCTGGTTGGGATGTTCAAAGTAAATAATGCAAATTGACTTCTCTTTCTCAAGAACAAATTGAAAGACATCAAGATGGATAGAGGAGAATCCATCCAATCCTACTTCATGAGGATTACTGAGATCAAGAATGATCTCCTATCTATTGGAGAAGTCATTGGTGACAGGGAGATTACTCTTATTGCACTTGGAGGCCTTACAAGAGAATGCAATGTGCTCAACACTACCATCCTCAACATTGACAGGATTCTGGGATTTGATGAATTCCTGGCTAGATGCACTCAAGAAGAAATAAGGATGATGGAAAGAGACAAGCCCTCAAATGGAAACAAACTTATCACCTTCTCCGCTCATTCTAAGAGGAGGAACAATGCTGGTCCAAGGAATGAAGGACAATGGTTCAAGTTGGGATTCAAAGAAGAAAGAAAAGGAAGATGCTTCAACTGTAACAGGTTTGGCCACTTCGTTAGAGAGTGTCCTCACAAGAAGGATACTCCAAGAGATGATGACAAGCATAACAACAACTTCAAGCGAAATGGCAATCAAAGGAACAACAGGTTCAACAACAAAGGAAAGAGGAATGCTTCCGTTGCTTGAAATGGAAATGGTCTTCTCCCCAAGAAGTCGAGAAACTCCAAGTATGAAGAAGTTAATGTTGTAAAGCAACTAGAATTTGATGTTATTTCTGCCCTCTCCACTTCCTCTCCTCTGGATACATTGGATCATTGGTTGATTGATAGTGGTGTCTCAAGGCACTTCATTGGGTATAAAGATGCTCTCTCTAACTTGATTGAAAAGAAGACGAATATGGAGATTATACTTGGGGATAATGCTACTTATCCCGTGAAAGGAATTGGGACTATTACTCTCCACTTAAATCACTCTTCATTTACAAGAAGTACTATATGTACCTGATTTGAAAAAGAACTTGGTTTCTATTTATGCGATGGAAGATAAAGGTTTCAAGGTGTCATCCATTGATGGGAAGGTTCCTGTTTGGAAAAGGAACCCAAGAGATGCATTCACTCTTGGATTCAGGGTTGAAGGTCTCTACCAGGTTGGAGGAAGTCCATTTGGAGCAATGACTTGTGATACTTGTCTTCAATCCAAATTATGACACTGAAGATTTGCTTACCTTCATTTCAAAGCCTTACATGATGGAAGGAAGATGGTCACAAGTATGCACGAATTCAAGTTAAATCATGAAGGTATTTGTCAGCGATGTGAAGCTGGAAAAAATACAAGGGGACCATTCCCCTCAAGTGAAACTCAAACCACCGGTATTCTTCAATTGGTCCATTATGATCTATCAGGTATGTTGCCCATGACATCTTCGGGTGGATATTTGTACCAATGTTGCAGTAATCGTTATTAGGATAATATTGGTGAGGGAAAAAATCGGGAAAAAGTAGGAAAAATCGGGAAAAAAATCGGAAAAAATCGTAAAAATCGGGAAATAATCTGGAAAATATCGTAAAATACAAAAATATTCATTTTTTTTTTCAATTTTTTAAATATTCAAAGCATCTGCAACATAAAATAAATACATTGACACACAAATATGATAAAAGAACTAATATATAAGATGTGTAATATCATTTCTAGTGCTACATCACACATAACAGTGAATCATGTCCTGGATAGTCTGTCTTGACTCCTGAGTTCCAACTCAGCCTCAAAATATCAACAAAAAATATAATAATGTATCTCATATCATGATTCATAATGTCATATACAATGAAATGAACCAAATAACTAATACCACTGATTTCCTCTGCCCCCTCTTGCCAGAAAATGCAATAGCTTTCCCTCTAGATGTAGATGGTGGTGGAGTTGGCAGTGGACTCTGCTGTGCTCTAGAAGCTGAAGAACTAGGAGCTACAGGAGGTAGACCATGTCCTCTATTGGTGACAGGGGTAGCTTGGGTAGGTTGTGTTACCTCCTCCTACTCATAAAAAATCGACAAAAAAGAAAAAAAGAAAAGAAGGAAAAAAAAAGATATTTTCCCAAAAAATCGCAATTTTTTTCATAATAATCACGATAATTTCAAGTTATTCCGATTGTTTTGGGATTTTTTGCGAAAAAAATCACGTAATAATTGGGCGATAATATCACCATTTTAAAAAAACCACGATTTTTCGATATTATCACAATTTTCGCAACACTGATTTGTGCTATGCTATTTTTGTGGATAACTTCTCTCACAAAACGTGGATCTATTTCTTAAAGAAGAAGGATGAAGTATTCAAATGGTTCCTCTCTTTCAAAGCCTTGGTCGAGAATCAAACAACGAAAAAGATCAAAATATTGAGGACTGATAATGGGATCGAATACGAGTCAAATGAATTCAAAGACTATTGTAGAGAAGCTGACATTAAGAGGGAGACCACTACTGCATATACTCCTGAACAAAATGGCGTTGCCGAAAGGAAGAATCGTAATATCATAGAAGCCACCCGTTCCATGCTTTATGATCAAGGTCGTCCGAAGTTTTTATGGGGAAAACCTGCCAACACCGCTGTGTATGTCCAAATCATATGCCCATATCAAGCTTTGGACTTCAAGACATCCGAAGAAGTATTCACCAGTAAGAAACCTGATGTTTCTCATTTTAGAATGTCTCGTATATTTTTATGTGCTGAAAGAGAAAAGAAACAAACTAGATGCATTTCGGAAGAAAGGAACATTTGTGGGCTACAGTGAAACTTCATAGGCATATAGAATCTATGTGCCCGCTTGAAGGGAAGTCGAATTAAGTCATGATGTCACTTTCGTTGAAGATTCTATTCTTATAAAGATCTGAGATCTTCCTATCCCTAGGAAGGACAATGATGATGCTGATGTAGAAAAGCATGATGAACCTCCGTCTGATGAACCAATGCCCGATGTTAAAGGTCCAATGAATCCAATTGATCCACCTCCTAGTGAGCCCACTACTTCAAGAAAAAGACATTTGTGGCTCAAAAATACTCTTGAAGATGCCGAGAAACATATTGCACCAAGGGGGACATTTCGTGAAAGCAAGAAGCCAAATAGGTACCAAGGGTACTTAGTTGCCATGAGTACCATTGTAGAATCTGAGCCTTGCACATTCGAAGAGGCTGTGAAACACCAAGTTTGAAAGGATGCGATGAACGAGGAGTATGAGTCAATCATGAGGAATGATGTTTGGGATGTGGGTCTTAGACCCAAGGATAAGTCAATGGTCACTTCAAAATGGCTCTACAATATCAAACGTAGAGATGATGGCAGTGCTGCGAAGTTCAAGGAGAGATTTGTTGCTCGAGACTTCTCTCAAAAGGAAGGAGTAGACTATGATGAGATAGTTGCATTAGTTGCCTGATATACCATCATTCGTTCGATCATAGCCCTTGTTGCCTCGCAAGGATGGAGCCTACACCAGATAGATGTCAAGACTACCTTCTTGCATGGTTCGCTTAAGGAGGAATTCTATGTGGAACAACTCGAGGGATTCGAAGTTCAATATTGTGAGACACATGTATGCAGGTTGAAGAAATCCCTCTATGGGTTGAAGCAAGCCCCTAGGGCTTGGTATGAGAGGCTTGATAGCTACCTTATGAAGCTGGGGATTTACAAGGAGCGATATTGACCCAAACCTATACTTCAAGGTTGAAAAGGGCAAGCCTCTCATTCTGGTCCTTTATGTGGATGATCTCTTTCTGACAGGTGATGACCCTCTCATTCATCAATGCAAGAGGGAGTTGGCTTTCGAATTCGAGATGAAAGACCTAGGACTGATGCATTACTTCCTAGGGCTAGAGGTCTGGAAAAAGTCAGGTAGATTTCCTTTCTCAAGTAAAATACATTGCGAAGCTTCTTGAGAGATGTGGGATTGTGGATTGCAAGTTCGTGACTACTCTGATGGAACTCAACTTTAAGAAGCTATGTGGAAGTGCTGTTGGGCCTCGATTATCGAACCCTTCTGAGTATCGTCAACTTGTGGGGGCCCTGATGTTCTTGGTCAACTCTCGTCTTGACATATGCTTCGCTGTGAACACATTGAATCAATTTATGGTTGAGCCTCATCACATTCATTGGATGCTGCTAAGAATATATTGAGATATCTCCGGGGCACAATCCACTATGGATTGAGATACACTGTCGGAAACTTGAGGCTAGATGGATATTCAGATGCTGACTAGGCAGGCAGTGTGGTGGATCGTAAGAGGACGTCTGGATACCACTTCTCTTTGGGGTCTGCTTCTATATCTTGGATGAGCAGGAAGTAGAAATCGATTGTACTAAGCACCGTTGAGGCCGAATACTTTGCTGTGAGTATGGCTTGTGGTGAAACTGTTTAGTTGAGGAAGCTCTTGAGTGAGCTATTTGAGCATGTGTTGGAGACCACTGTGATCTTCTATGACAACCAGAGTGTGAAAATTCCGCAACAGGAACCCCTACTGCAGCAACTGATGACATTACTCCTATTTGTTAAATTCCTTTAAACAAATTAATTGCAGTTTTCTATGACAAATATCGTAATACATACACTGTAGTCTTCACCGAATTAAATTATAAGCGGAAACAATATATTGAGCAAGAAAGAAAATACAACACAATAAACACTGTTATTTTTGGACAAATGTCCCCGAAAAGAACTATTGCCGGAAAACCAGTGTAGTAGTTCTGAGGGTTTATTATTATTATTAAGCAGTAGTTCTGAATACAACTCTTGATGCGCTTCTGGCAATCCAGTTACAGAGAAAAAGACACTGGCAGAAAACTTAGTGAGATTATTTCACTTCAGCCAGCAAATCCCGACTGACCCGACAACTGAATTGACAATCCCCGGCTACAACTGCGTTGCCCCTTTGTAGTAACTGTATGGGTGTGTGGAGCTCTATGAGGCTCTGCGTCAACTCTGCATTAGGTCTCCATGCCTTCTGGAGCTCTGACTTCAACCCTCCCGATTGATCCGACAACTCTTGACAAGTTTCAGACTTCTGCTAGAAGACAACTCTTCCTCTGTGCTGGCCCTTTTGGCTCTGCGTCAAGCACTCCGTGGGCCTTCATGGCCCAACGTCAATCCTTCTTGGGTTTACACTGTCTACGCTAGTGCTTCTCTGCCTCTCTTTTTGAGTATTCGGGGTCCCAGAGAAGATATTCCAACCCAACTATCCCTGCCTCTCAACTGCAAGAAATCTCCTCAATCGAATTTCCTCCTGAGAACTTCTCACTTCAGAAATTCTATCTCTTGATCTTTCGGTGTGATTTACAAATGACCGTCAAGCTCCTTATATCTTTCTATTGGATAACCAACGACCTAGATTAACTCCTAATCAAAGGCTCAGATCGTTTTGGCTTGATCTTCATCTTCTTCTAGAAATTACACCCACCATTAGATTAGTACCCATTAATATTTTAATTTTCCTAAGTTTAGAATTTGGAACTCCATTAAAAATATTAATTATTTTAATAAAATCGTTTCTGGTTGGAATTTCCGAAAACGCTTTCTGGGTACTTTGGAATACATGTGCTTTCCTAAGTTTAGAATTTGGAACTCCATTAAAAATATTAATTATTTTAATAAAATCGTTTCTGGGTGGAATTTCTGAAAACGCTTTCTGGGTACTTTGGAATACATGTGCCCAAACCTCCCTACAAAATTTGAGGCCTAGAGCACATCCGATGCTACCCTAAATCAACTTTCCCTCGTAGAGAGGAATGTGCTCTATCAATAACTGCTACGGCATACTGCTCTGACTCTGAAGCATCGTCGTCTGCGCTGCTAATGTCTGACATGATGTCCACCAACTACAGCGCTGTTGCAACTTTACTACTGCCTTTGACACTGACGCTGCCAACGCTACATCTATACTACAACTCCCTCTCAAATGTTGCATCTGCTATGTTGCTAACACTTCCACAACTAACACTGCATCCGTACTACAACTCAGTTGCTGAGAGAAGCAACTGAAAAACATCCAAAATTATTGAACTAACTTTGTTCAGTATGATACCACGTGAATGTTGGCACTGATTACTGCTAGTCTCTGCGCTGACCCTCTGACTCTACTGCGCTGTCGTTGACCTCTTCTTTGTGCCACTTGCACTGCTGCCAACTCTGCTCTGCATTGCTTAGACTCTGGCGCTGTTAGCCACTGCAACTGTCTCCCTGACACTCCTCGACATCATCCAACACTAGTCCATCCTGCTACTGCAAAATGGGCTCCTATAGCAAGGTATTGATCCAAGAGGTGGACTCCTCGAGAATCCTGCCCATCTGCAGCGTTTTTGAACTACAACTCCAAATCAGCCCACCTCCCTCTTGGAGGTATCTCTGCTCTCATGGCGAACTTGTCTTCGATCTTCGCGGCTACAATCTTACGATCGTGCTTCTCATCCTTGTCCTTTTTCTTCAAGGGACATTGGGATGCATAGTGGCCCATCTCGCCACATCTGAAACACTTTACGTTGGAGACATCCTTCTTTTGCCTCTGTTGCCCCTGCTGTCCCTTCGATGTAAGGGTTGCATTATCCTCCTCCTCCTTGGGCTTCGACCCACTGCTGGTCCTACTTCCGTGAAGTTTGACCTTGACCAAGTTTCTCCTCAGCTCCTATTGTTTAGAGCTGCCCAAATATCATCCTAATTAGGCAATGCTGTTCTGCCCAAGATACTTTGGACAAAGACTTGCTGCTCATCTGAGACATAATTGAGGGCCAGTCTAACCAATGTGTTTATTTCATGTTGTTATTGTTTTATATGTTTAAAAATCTGAGATATAACATAATTCGACAATGTGTTTACTTCATGTTGTTATTGTTTTATATGTTTAAAACTCTGAAAAAATGAATATATTGTGGAAATTTTTATGCTTGCCGATATTTTGACAATATTTTGGCTGATATTGTCGATTAGATGTTTTCTGGACCCTTGCCGATATTTTGCCGATACCAATATTTTCAACACTGTGTTCAAATTCTATGTGAAGAGTTTTTCGTGTGTTTTCCTTTCTAGGAGAGGTTTTGGCCTTGGCTAGCAACCTACATCTGGTGTTCTTATGTTTGCATTGTGATCTTCTTATTGGCATTTGTCTTGATGATGAGCATAACTAAATAATAATGCTAATTTTGTAATATAGCTCGCAAGAAAATGTCAAGAATTGTAGGGAAATCAATTTAATAAATACCCTAACTATATGCCCTAGATTTCTTAACATTGGTTTGGCATCGACGTTGATAAATTTCACCACCCATTTATTCATAAAATAAAACATCAAAAACAATCTTTGTTGGACTTTCTCCCTTGTTGAAAATGAATTGGTCAAAAGTGAAAGGAGGTATTGCCAAGATGATATTGGGTGGTCTTCTTAAGTGCCGTTAGGGTTACACTTTGTTAAAGGACTTTGTAACATTTGAAGTGTAGGTTTTGGAGGTGATAGGTTTGATGGTAGTCTCCACAAGGTGCATATTGTATGAGATGTCTTGAAATTAGTTTTGAAGAACTGCTACTAAAGAAGGGCTACCAAGCCATTATCCTTGTTAAGCCATGGTGGGAAGGCTTTTCGTAAATTGAATTGTGGCCTTGTGAACAAAACTCCCAATAGGTGTATGTTGTTGTGATCATGATGTTATCCTCTTGGAAGTAAAAATGAGAGTCAAAGAAGATAGATTGAGGGAAGTTGAAGAAACCCCTCAGATTGCCTTTGAAGATGAATTTTCCAATTTACCTGAGTTTAAGTGTGATGAGAAGAGCAGGTCTTTCATGATGAATTTTCCAATTTACCTGAGTTTAAGTGTGATGAGAAGAGCAGGTCTTTCGTGATGAATTCAGTTAGGTCAGAGGGAAGGGGGAGGAAAAGGTTTGAATTGTCATCCATTACTTTATAGTCTAGATGTTTGAACTTTGAAGTGTAGTAACTAGTTACTATTGATATTATCAATTTGAATGAAGCAATGAGACGAGTTTTGAAATCTGGTTCAAGAATAAACAACCCTTGTTAAGAGGCTATAATGATAAGTTGGGGTTCAACATGTAGAAACTCAAGTATATAAGAGTGCCTTATGGGTTAGGGAATTTTGTGGAATGCCCACATCAATTAACCCTATTGTAGATAGTGTTACTTTGCCTTTTGGAATTGAGAGTATTAACAAAAATGAATTGCAAAACCTACTCTCAGGAGTATGAGGAAAGTTGATCCTCGATGCCCATGATGGCTTTGGAACCATATAAATTGCATGCACACACAATGTATTCAATATTTTATTGGAAAATAATAGATAAATGTAACTGTATTAATAACACAAGTCTCATTTTTAACGCCTAAATGAAAAGTACATTGCTATGTAAAGTAAATTATGAAATGAAATGATATTTTAAGGCCCACGAGACTAAAAATAGTCTATGAGACCATTAGTTCCCTGTTTTTCGCTCTTTGCAATTCAGTCCTTTTCCGATTCAAATTGATGATCAGCTGACCCAACCTTCCAACAATATCCTCGCTAAAAAGACAATGCCAAGACACTGATGCTAACATGTTCCCATAACTTTCTCTGATGTCTTTGAATGCATCACATTCCAAAATGAAATGTTTTTCCGATTCCACAGCCCCAGACGTGCAAAATGTGCACACCCTTTCTTCCCAAGCTTCTTTAGGCCTTTTCCACCATCCTGTTTCACACCGAAGTTGATTTGAGTTGGTCCTTAATTGAGCAATAAGAACCTTTGCCCTCCACGAAATGCTAGCTCCAATGAACTCTTTTTGTTGTAAATCACACGTAGGGTTGAATTCCTCAATGTAATATTTCTTCTTTCTACCCAACTCTTTTCCCCATACCTTTTTACGAAACTTCTCCATAAGAAAATCCTTCCTTTAGCTCCTTGCTCTTTGTGGGACAGGCATTTAGGTAGATATCCCATTTTTGCATCCATGTGTAGTTTTGTTTCATCCATGTTTTCTTTCTTTCACTGATGCCTTCATTGAAGATAACATTAGGCCATCTACCTACTCTCATTTGTTCAATTCTTTTTAGTTATCTTATGAGCCGCACCGTAGCATTTGCTTCAATGGAGCTTGCTCCTATTTCACTCAGCATTATCTCATAAGGTACCAAACTTTTTATTTTGAACTTCCTCATGATCAACGTTTTTGGATTTTCTCATTTTTTTCCATTTTGAGACGGGAGTGTTGCTAGCCCACAATTCACACCCATATAGCATCACTGGACAAACTAGGAGTCCAAAAAACACTTTAATCATTTTCCAATCCCATAACTCTGCCTCTCTACATTTGTTTTGAAGAGCATATAATGCTTTCCACCCTCTTAAAATTCTCTCCTTTCTGCAGTCCTCCCAATTGAGTTTGTTGTTGAAATCAATCCCAAGGTACTTGTACTCCTTTACTTCTTCAAGAATGTTGTCTTCAAAGAAGAAAGTATGCTGGCCATGCTTCCTTTTATTAGAAACTATCATTATTTTGGTCTTGCTAGTATTGACTTGCATCCCCACTGCTCTACAAAAATGCTCAAGGGCATATAAGTGCATTTGCAATCCATGGGCTGATTTAGAAATCAATACAATATCATCAACATATAAAAGAAGCTTTATCACAAACTCCCCCAATCGAACACCATCTCCACCATGCAGATTTAGCCACTCTTCCAATTTATCAATATATAGACCAAAAAAAGTGGGGGATAGAGTGCAACCTTGCTTGACTCCAATGTCACTTCTAAAGCTTTCTGAAATACCTGCTGAGGTTCTAATTTTCACTTTCACTTCTACATAAAGTCTATGGACAACAACTCTATAATGCGCAGAAGAATTTCAAGTTCTTCCATTCTATGCCACAACTTATCCCTAGGGACTATGTCAAATGCTTTTTTGAAGTCAACAAAGTAGCAAAATTTCTTCTTTGTCCTCCCAAACCTTTTCAACAATGTGTCTCAACGTGATGTCATGATCCACTGTAGAATGTTTCTGCCTAAAACCCGCTTGTCCTCTTGCCCTCTTTTCTTTTACTTCTACCCACTTGCTAATTCTGTCTTCTACCATGCTGTTGAAAAGCTTTGCAAACAAAGGATTGCTCATAATTTTTCTATAGTTGGATGGATTATTAATGTCTCCACTTTTAAAAAGGGGTATTGCTAGGCTAGTTGTCTAGTCTCTTGGGAATCCGTGCTGAATGATGTTGTTGAATATTTTCATGATGTGCGGTGCAAGAGCGTTCATTCCCCATTTTTAGATACTCTGCTTGAAGTTCAACCAATGATCTGTGTTGTCGCGCGGATTGACACGACAACGTTCAGACCGGGGGCTGTCACTCTGATCCCTGATCCCTGATCCCTCCGTTTAAGCCTGTCTCCCGCGGCTAAGGGGGGTAGTCCCTGTGAGATTATGAGACCAACTGTCGACCAGTTGGTTGGGAGACACGAGATACGATACAAAAAGCACTAAAATGATTTGATTAATTGAGCAGACCAGTGCCTTAGGAGATTAATGTAGAAACGATTACTTGTTAAATGATATAGGAACATGGACCATGGACAGCAACCATCTATCATCAGCTAAATCACATGACCAAAACGATATCCAGCGATTTAAAATAAAACTTCGAAAAGATGAATGTGCTAAAATGAAACCAAAAAAAAAAAAAACCTTAAACCCTAATAAAAAACTGCATAAAGCAAAAATTAAAACCCTAGATCAGCTAATTAATTTACAGATTTGGCCCCTTAACAGCCAGATTCAGCAATAAGCACGGAAAACATTTTAAAGAACAGAAATTTCAGATCGTCACTGTGAAGAACTTCAGAAAATCTCTCATGCAAACTTAGAAAAATAAACCGAATGATAGACCCAAGATCAAGTCCAACTGGGCTCAGCAAAAAAAAATGCTTGCGGGAGTTGGCTGGTTCAGCCGAGAACTTCCCCGAACGCCCACAAATTTCCTTCAGAAAATGTTTTCTGCACAGCTCAAAACAACCGTCAACAAAGAGGGCAAAAATGCTACTAGATCTCAAACAGTAATGGAGATACCTGCCATTACTTCAGAAACCCTAACAGCACTCAAACCCCAGCAAGTGAACAAGATACCTGTGCTCACAATACTCTACGAAAAACTATTATTAATGGCTGAAAATAACATATGCAGAAAATGAAATGATCTCACAGCATTCCAAGAGAGTAACACCAGCAAGATATGGACCCCAAAGTCTTCCTTTATTAACCAGAAACAGATTTACAAGAGAGCTTCTTCAGTATCTGACTCACAGATCGAATGAATCTGATATGACCACCTAAGACCCTATATAAAGGAAATGATCCCAACGGCTAGTTCGAATGATCCATGTAGAAATGATCTCGACCGTTGATGAAGATCAAGACATCTCTTGATCTCATCCGTCGATTTATTCAATTAATTTTTTATTATTATTTTTTAAATTTTTTATTATTTATTATTTTATTATTATTTTTTAAATTTTTTATTTATTTCATTTTTTTAAATTTTTAATTTTTTTTATTATTTATTATTTTATTAAAATTTTAAATTTTTATTTATTTTATTATTTTATTAAATTTTTATTTATTTTATTATTTTATTTCATTTTTTAAATGGATCATCGAACTAAGCCTTTGGAAACATCACCTAGGACCTAGGACTTAGGACTCACGAGGGGATTTAAAACATTTTCAACCCTCAAGACACATTTCATGATGACTTTTTTCAATTTACATCTCAAGGGGACAAACCCACTTAATACAGACCCTCACAAAACACCCAGCTCCGCGACACAACTATAATCTAGCAGATTAACACACTAGGATTCTCCTAAAGTTCTAATGACAAAATCCATCCCGGCTTTGGGGTCAGGTTTGAAGGAAAACTCTGCCGATCCATGGATCAATGAGACAAAAAACCTTCCGGGACGTAGATTACCACTAGAAAGTTAGGTCCACCTAGGCAATTCACATACACGACTCATATCTGCTAAGATTATTTACAATTAATACATGCAGACTAGGTTTACAATTAGATTGATCAAGCTGCTGATGACTGCTCGATGGCACGAACACGCTGATCAGGTGCTGCCCCTTTTTGCCAAGAAAAAGGTGGTGTACTGCATGGGTAGTTGACCGGTACTGGTCAACATCTGGCTCTACTTGGGGACACGTTGCTGCTTGCAGGAATGTGAGAATCCAGAATCTGCATCCATGCGACACACAATAAAATATAAGTAGCGTCCATCCCAAGAAATCATCATATACATTAAGCACAGGAAAGATAAAAGCTCTTCATTTATTAACTAATCTAGAAAAGCAAATCTAATCCTAAAACAGAAATAAAAATGCGGAAAAAACAAGGAGTAGGGTTAGAAATACGATACAAAGGATGCCCTACGGCATCAGATGTGTTCAATATAGTGCATACTGAGCATTTGCCTGCTTTCAGGCAAATCTGTCGGCTGCTTGTCGGATGTGCCATGTCCCATTTTGCATATGGTAGGACTCTTTCCTATCCGAAAATCAAGCTGCTTGCGGCCGTCTGATGCGTCAAATCTTCTTCTCATTTTCTTTCTCTTGCGCTTTTTCTTTCTGGCTGGTTGAATTACTGATGACCTGGTACTTTCTGTTTCAAAGCTATCAGATGAAGTATGTAAGATATGCGTGCTATGTCTTTCTTCATCTTGCATCTGATCTTTATCATTCTTAAGTCTGTCTGGATCACCCTCAATCAACCATCTTTCAATCGAATCAACAACCTCCCAATAATAAGATGAATCTTGTTGCAGCAAATGAGAAGACTCTTGATCTGTTGATGTTTGCTGGTTTCTCTTATCTTCCAATTGTTGAAATATTCTAATGGCATTTATTTGTCTAGAGCATTCATCCCTTATAGCACTGATTTGTATGGCATGGTGCTCTTGCATGTGTTTTATTACTTTATCATTCTTTTCTTTTATGTCCATCAAGCAATGTTGCGTGACATTTATTTCTTCTTCATGATTCGCTTGCATGTCAGCCAACTGATTGTTATGATTGAACGTTATGATAGTCATTTCCTCATCCATAGTTAATAAATTGTTTTGCATAGAGTCAATTTCCCTATCATGATCAGCTTTAATGGTCACCATATTCTCTTCTAAGACTGACATCTTGCTATGCATGTTTCCAATTTCTGTTTCATATTTAGTTTTCATGGCCTCAATTTCTCTAGCATGGTGACTTTGCGTGACCTCAATCTCCCTATTACGTTTTTCCAGGTGGGCGCATAAAGTTTTCACGTCATTGACATAATTAGTTTGGTTGATTTCCATATTCCTTACCAGCATCATTAGATTTCGTAAAATTTGCTTTTGCTCTTCCCTTTCATTGTCATTTGTCCCTGATTTTTCACTATCACGAACTTGATCTGCAATATTTCCGGTGGATGACACATTCTGACATGATGAATCGTCTTGGGATCTTTCAGCTGGACCTCTTATCAAATTACTTTCATTCTGTTGCACAATTTTAGAGGCAGAAAGCAAGCTGTTTGGACTATCATATTTATCTTTAAAAGCATTGAGAATGTCTTGTAAAGAAGTGAAAAAATCATTAGGAAAATTATTAAACCAATTCAAGGCATCACCCTCTAAAGAATGGACAAATAGACGCATCTTGAAATCTTCATGATTATATTGAGGAAATCTACAATATAAGATCATTACACAAGTAAACCTGTTTAAATGTTGTTCAACAGTGACCGAATCACCACCCGAGAACTTAAATAAGTTACCAACGGCCTCTTTCGGAAGATCATGGAGATTATCAGTAAAATGACATGGTTTAAATGAATAATCCATGATGAACAATGAAGGATCAAATGGATGATAGAAAGAGATTTCTGCTCAAGAAAATTAAGAGATGAGAGAAGTGGAGTCGCCACTTGAACAATGAATCTGATTCTAGGATCCAAAAAGTAACCACAAGCAGATATGAGGAAAGCTTCTTGTCTGGGAAAAATGAGAAAGTGGAGTCGCCACCCAAACAAAAAACAGACCGAAGAGATGCTACTGATATGGCGAAAAATAAAGCAATAAAAGATCCAAATGATAACCCAAAAGGTTGAATTTGCCAGCTCAAAATGAGAGATGAGAAAGATGATAAGGTGAATGTCGATGAAACTCCAGGAACAGAAAAACTCTGTCCCCGGCAACGGCGCCAAAAATGTTGGCGTTGCCGGCTCAAATGAGTGATAAAAAGATGAACGATGAATGATGAAAAAGTCGTTGAAACACCAAGGACAGAAAAACTCTATCCCCGGCAACGGCGCCAAAAAATGTTGTAGTTGCCGGGCCAGATGAACAGATAAAAATGAGAAGGATGATTGTCGTTGAAACACCGAGAACAAAGTGTCCCCGGCAACGGCGCCAAAAAATGTTGTCGCGCGGATTGACACGACAACGCTCAGACCGGGGGCTGTCACTCTGATCCCTGATCCCTCCGTTTAAGCCTGTCTCCCGCGGCTAAGGGGGGTAGTCCCTTTGAGATGATGAGACCAACTGTCGACCAGTTGGTTGGGAGACACGAGATACGATACAAAAAGCACTAAAATGATTTGATTAATTGAGCAGACCAGTGCCTTAGGAGATTAATGTAGAAACAATTACTTGTTAAATGATATGGGAACATGGACCATGGACAGCAACCATCTATCATCAGCTAAATCACATGACCAAAACGATATCCAGCGATTTAAAATAAAACTTCGAAAAGATGAATGTGCTAAAATGAAACCAAAAAAAAAAAAAAACCTTAAACCCTAATAAAAAATTGCATAAAGCAAAAATTAAAACCCTAGATCAGCTAATTAATTTACAGATTTGGCCCCTTAACAGCCAGATTCAGCAATAAGCACGGAAAACATTTTAAAGAACAGAAATTTCAGATCGTCACTGTGAAGAACTTCAGAAAATCTCTCATGCAAACTTAGAAAAATAAACCGAATGATAGACCCAAGATCAAGTCCAACTGGGCTCAGCAAAAGAAAATGCTTGCGGGAGTTGGCTGGTTCAGCCGAGAACTTCCCCGAACGCCCACAAATTTCCTTCAGAAAATGTTCTCTGCACAGCTCAAAACAACCGTCAACAAAGAGGGCAAAAATGCTACTAGATCTCAAACAGTAATGGAGATACTTGCCATTACTTCAGAAACCCTAACAGCACCCAAACCCCAGCAAGTGAACAAGATACCTGTGCTCACAATACTCTACGAAAAGCTATTATTAATGGCTGAAAATAACATATGCAGAAAATGAAATGATCTCACAGCATTCCAAGAGAGTAACACCAGCAAGATATGGACCCCAAAGTCTTTCTTTATTAACCAGAAACAGATTTACAAGAGAGCTTCTTCAGTATCTGACTCACAGATCGAATGAATCTGAAATGACCACCTAAGACCCTATATAAAGGAAATGATCCCAACGGCTAGTTCGAATGATCCATGTAGAAATGATCTCGACCGTTGATGAAGATCAAGACATCTCTTGATCTCATCTGTCGATTTATTCAATTAATTTTTTATTATTATTTTTTAAATTTTTTAAATTTCTTATTATTTATTATTTTATTATTATTTTTTAAATTTTTAAATTTTAATTTTTTTTTTTTAATTTATTTCATTTTTTTAAATTTTTTATTATTTTATTATTATTTTTTAAATTTTTAAATTTTTTATTTATTTCATTTTTTAAATTTTTTTTATTATTTATTATTTTATTAAATTTTTATTTATTTTATTATTTTATTAAATTTTTAAATTTTTTATTTATTTTATTATTTTATTTCATTTTTTAAATGGATCATCGAACTAAGCCTTTGGAAACATCACCTAGGACCTAGGACTTAGGACTCACGAGGGGATTTAAAACATTTTCAACCCTCAAGACACATTTCATGATGACTTTTTTCAATTTACATCTCAAGGGGACAAACCCACTTAATACAGACCCTCACAAAACACCCAGCTCTGCGACACAACTATAATCTAGCAGATTAACACACTAGGATTCTCCTAAAGTTCTAATGACAAAATCCATCCCGGCTTTGGGGTCAGGTTTGAAGGAAAACTCTGCCGATCCATGGATCGGTGAGACAAAAAACCTTCCGGGACGTAGATTACCACTAGAAAGTTAGGTCCACCTAGGCAATTCACATACACGACTCATATCTGCTAAGATTATTTACAATTAATACATGCAGACTAGGTTTACAATTAGATTGATCAAGCTGCTGATGACTGCTGGATGGCACGAACACGCTGATCAGGTGCTGCCCCTTTTTGCCAAGAAAAGGGTGGTGTACTGCATGGGTAGTTGACCGGTACTGGTCAACAATCTGATAATCACCCTATGAGTGACATCAGTTGAAGATTTATTAAACAAAAGGTATTACAGACTCATGTGCTCGTGTGTGTTCTGTGTTATTTAAGCAACAGATCGATCAGATTGCCAATACACAGACATTTCAAATGGAAAGACGACAGAGGAACACAATAAGCAACCACAAAGACACAAGCAATTTTAATGAGGAGTTCACCCTATTCTCCAGGGCTACGTCTCTGGTCCAACTTTTAGTGGAGGCCTTGTTTTATTGTGTCTTTCAATAGAGAATTACAATGCAGGGACTCAATGTGAGTTCTCCTGAAGCAGGTTTTCTTGGCAGGGTGGTTTCTTGGATTCCCCAAGCCACTAAAGTACACAGACTCTTCTTCTTCCTACCAACTCTGTGACCTTCAGGTCTACAATGGACAGAGCCAAATATGGTGCTCAGTCCGGACAGATTCCTCTATGGGATGGCTTGAATCTCTCAAGCTTTGGTTCTCGATGTTGCCATTGCGTCAACTCGGCCCTCTGTCTCGTCCTGCTTTTCCCTTGCTTTACTGCCTTCTTCTCTGGTTTTCCATCGTCGTCTCGGGATTCTGGTCTTTTTCCTTCGTCTCTCGGACTTCAGTTCTTTTTCCTTCGTCTCTCGGACTTCACTTCGACTTCCACTTGACTGTGTATTCTGTCTCTATTCATGGCTTTTAGCCATTCGTTTCCATGCATGTTCGATTTCCCTTCCCCCTCTGTCGATTCACCTTCTGCAGCCGCGCTTGGAGTTCCCTGTTCGGCGTCAGCATGAACGCTCGGGAAGTGGCCACGTGTTCTCCTCTAAACAGCGCCAGCCTGCTCGTCGGTTCGTTTCTCCAGTTACGTCGTGGATGCGTTTTTCCTCCACCGTGGCGGTCAAATGGATTCCAAATCCCTTTAGAACGCGACTTAATTCCCTGTCGATTCCGCTTCTTTCCATCGGGCACAATCTCAGCCGTCCGATCTGGGCTCCTCCAGATCCAACGTCATACGCACGTCCCGCGCAGTTGACTTGCTCGATCGATAACACGCGATCAACGACGGTTTTCTCTCACCTCCGCCGCCACGCGTCGACCGTTGAGTGGGATCGCTCCGCTTCATCCAAAACCGTTTACCGTTTGAGGGTGCCCCGATCAATATCGCTGGTGTTCCAGAGCGCAGGTCCCGCCTTGTACGATTAGCGCTTTTTTCCTTTTCTTGCCCGCGGTTCTCCGTTTCGCGAACACGACCGAGTGCTTAAGGCTCCTCCATTTTGGCCCTGTTCGCACAGCATCGAAAATCACCTCCTTTTCCTGATCCGGGGTTCCCAGGGGCTACTTTGACCTCCTGCACAGTCTCCATGGGCCTCGGTCAGCGCGCTTTGACCGAGGTCCTCGTCGTTCCACGCTGGCTGCCATTGCCACTGGTTCAGGGTGTTTTCGATTGTTGTTTTGGATTCTTTAGAGATTTGTTTCGTCCCGATACAGTCAAGGTTCTTTGACAGTTGTTTATGGATCCGATTCGAATCACGGCCTTCCCACTGAAAAAGCTTTTGGACCACCAAAAGTTGGTTTTCTTCAAGCATCGACTAAGTGAGGAAACTGCTGTCTCACTTGCCCAATCTCAATCCACTTCGCACTGCTCGGTTTCGAACCTTTAACCCGAATCCTGAGGTATTCCACTTGTCCACTGCGCGTCGTCCTCACCTTCCTGTCCATCACTGTGTCTTCCCGTAATTCACTAAGATATTCAGGTAGCAGGTCATCAACAGAAGGTAATTGACTCTACTCTTCAGAGTCCTCAACCATTGAAGGTTCAAACAACCTCAAGCAATTTGCGTTCACGACTGAGTAGATGTGCATGTAAGCTGGTAGATCAAGGCGAAAAGCATTTTCACCAATCTTCTCAAGTATCCTGAAGGGTCCATACCTGATAGGTTTTAGCTTTCTACCTTCGCCTTGCATCTTGTCCTTGCTGATATACATCCAGACTTGGTCTCCAACTTGAAAACTATGCTCCATCCGATGCTTATCAAGCCTAGCCTTGTACTTGGCCTGGCTCTTTTCCAGCTGTTCCTGTACTGCCTGGTGGATCTCCTGGATTTGTTCAATGAACCTAGTTGCCTTGTCCACATCACTGTATCGATCAACCATGGTATCTTTACCAAAGATAAAATCCAAAAGTGACCTTGGTATGAAGCCAAAACAGGTCTCAAAAGGAGATCTCTGTGTAGAAGAGTGTTTGGCTCTATTGTAAGCATGCTGCACATAACACAAGTGTTCATCCCAAAGCTTAGGGTGTTTACTGCAATATCCTCTTATTAATTGGATCACCATCCTGTTAACTACTTCTGTCTGGCCATCTGTTTGTGGATGAAAAGCTGTGCTTTTCTGTAATTTGATGTCCATTAGTCCCCACAGACTTGACCAAAACTTTCCCACAAATCGGGTGTCTCGATCAGATACAATAGAAGTGGGTAATCCAAAATGAACCCATACATGTTCAAAGAACAATTTTGCAGTTTGTTCAGCTGTAATCTGTTTACTACAGGGTATCAAAATACACATTTTGCTGAACCTATCCACAACAACATATAGATAATCATGACCTTTCCTAGATTTAGGCAGTCCTCCAGCAAAAGCCATGGAAATGCTTTCCCAAGGGTGAGAAGGAACTGGCAATGGAGTGTATAAGCCTAGTTTTCTATTGCTAGGCTTGCTTTTAGCACACATAGCGCATCCCTTCACATATCTAGAAACTGTCTCATTCATTTTCAGCCAATAGCAGAACCTTTGCAGTTGTGCAATTGTTTTACTTACCCCAAAGTGACCTGATATCAGAGAAGTGTATGCTTCCCTAATTATCTTTGCTCTCTTAGTTTGTGGAATGCAGAGTTTCCCACAATGATATAAGAGTTGGTCCTTCATGTGATAGTCCAATTCTTCTATTCTTTTGCCTCGACCCAAAGTTGCATATACATCTTTAAAGTCCATGTCCTGAGCATACTGTTCTATGTAGCTTTCATGCAGCACAAAATTATGCTTAAGTATGGTAGATGCATTTATAATGGGTCTAGACAACATGTCTGCACCCTTGTTATGTATGCCCTTTTTATATTTGATGACTAAATGAAACTGTTGTAGAAAACCCATCCATCTGTAATGTATTGATTGCTGCAACTTAGTTTAGGAGTGTAAGTATTGTAGTGGCTGATGATTAGTATGTATTACTGTTTCCTTGCCCATTAAGTAATGTTTCCACTTTTTCACACTTTGAACTAATGCATACAATTCTTTATCATATGTAGGATAGTTAACTACTGCAGGATTAAAAGTCTCAGAATGATAACATATGGGTTTACCGTGCTATGTCAACACTGCACCCATGGCATAGTCACTGGCATCAGTTTGGATCTCAAATGGTCTTTGTAGATCTGGCAGTGCTAGTACAGGTGTTGTACTAATCTTTTCTTTCAAGGTGTCGAAGGCTTTCTGCTGTTCGCCTCCCCACTGAAACACCTTGTTCAATCCTGTCAGGGCATGTAAGGGGGCTGCAATTGAGGAAAAATTTGAAATGAACTTCCTCCAATATTGTGCTGCTCCTAAGAAGCTTCTCACTTCTATAACAGACTTGGGTTTAGGCCAGTTTACAATGACTGCCACTTTAGAGGGATCTATTTTCAATTCACCTCCCCCTACTATGTGACCCAAATAATTTAGAGAGGTTTTGCCAAATTCACATTTGGAGAGTTTAACATAAAGTTTTTCTCTTTTCAAAACATCTGATGTCTGCTTAACATGCATTAAATGTTCTTCCCACGTTTTACTAAAAATCAGAATGTCATCCAGATACACAATAACAAAATCATCAAGACAAGGTCTGAGTACATCATTCATTAATCTCATGAAAGTAGCAGGAGCATTAGTTAGGCCAAAAGGCATAACCAACCATTCGTACAATCCTTGCTTTGTTTTGAAAGCAGTCTTCCATGCATCTTGCTCTGCAACTCTGACCTGATGGTATCTACTGTGCAAATCCAGCTTGGTGAAATAAACAACTTCCTTCAATTGATCTAAAAGATCGTCTATGCAAGGAAGGGGATAACGATTTTTGATTGTTATCTTATTCAGTGCTCGGTAATCAATGCACATTCTCCACGAGCCATCTTTCTTTCTCACCAAAACGATTGGTGACCCACATGGTGATGTGCTAGCCTAATGAACCCTTTCTCGAGTAACTCCTGCACCTGCTTCTTGATTTCAGCATTCTCTAAAGCAGAGAACCTGTACATCCCAATGTTAGGCAAAGGAACATCTTGCTGCAAAATAATATCATGTACTATTCCCTTTTTGGGTGGCAGACCTTTAGGTTCTTGAAATAAGACATCATACTCTGAAACAATCTTTTCTATATCAGCTTGCTGATCAACATTACAGCCCTCAAATACATTGGTTTTATCAGGTGTCTTTTCCTTTACAACCATCAGTAAGAACTGTTTGCATGAATTTATCATTCTTTTCATCTGTCCCGAGTTTATGAGAGTATAATTATTCTTGAGCTTATGAGCTCTTACAAAGTATTCGATCCCATCTTTAACAAGTAGATACTTGTTCTCAGCTCTATAGAAAATAGGTTTTCTATCATACAAGTAAGGACTTCCTAAAACAATTCCACATATATCCAAAGGAATTACATCTAACTCAACCTCATCTACAAATATTGACCCAAAAGAAAACTTGAGTTTGCACTGTTTAGTCACTCGTAATTGTGCTTTATCATTCAACCATCCTAATGGGTATGGCTTCTTATGAGGTGTAGTTGTTAATCCCAATTTCTTTACAATTGCTTCAGAAATTAGATTTACTTGTGAGCCACTATCAAACAAAGTATCAATCTTTTGATTTTTGGAAACAACTCAAATATGGAAAAGATCATGCCTTTTTCTCTCATGTTCTTCATCAATAACAGGTTGAGCAGAATTACTAGTAGATGCTTCAGAGTTCTTACCTTTTATACATGTGGCTGCAATGATTGTTTCATCTCCCGAGTCTGACCCCAAATCTTTCTGAATAGATGCAACAGTCTTCTTCTTCTTGCCCTCAGACTTCTTAGGTCTCATCTCTGGATGCAGAATCCAACAATGCTCATCATCATGCCCCTCCTTTTTACAGTGAGTGCATGAAGCTTTGCCTTTTTGTGCAGTGTTAGCCTTCCTTGCTTTCCACTTCTGCTTTCTTTTCTCCTCGCTTTTGCTTACAGTGGGTTGGGATGGTCCCCCAACTTCTGGATTTCCATTCTTTCCTTTGGCTTCTAGATGAGTAGCTTGTACAGATACCTCATCTATACTAGTGGGATTAAACATGAGGATGGTATGCCTCAAGTAGCTGTGTAGACCACCAATGTACTTTAAAAGAGTTTCTGGTGAGTCTAATGAGATACCCAACATCAATGCTCTCTTTCGGAATTCTTGAGTATACCCTTGCACACTTTGCCCTTTCAACTGCCGAAGAGTTTGCCAACTCATCATGGTTTGTTGCATGTAGGCCAATGGATAGAACTGCTTTTTGATTGCAACAACAAATTCACTCCAGACAGAGATGGTCTTGCCATGCTTCTTCATATCATCTTGGGTTCTGCCTTCCCACCAAACCAAGGCAGTGCCTCCTAGGCGTAGGCTTGCCAGCTGAATCTTACTCTTGTCTAAGTCTATGTTTTGTACCCTGCAATACACATCAATTTGTCTAATCCAATTGTCCAACTTTTCAAGATTTAGCTCTCCATCATATATAGGCAAATCAAATTTAACATCTAACTTAATCAAAGATGTTTTCTTATTATGCACAGGGCTATTAGGAGGTGTGAGAAAGCTTTCCTCTTTCCCCCTTCCTTTTGAGTGGTCATGGGAATGAGACTCATCTTTTTCTTTATCTTGTTTAGAGCCTGATGAATCTTCATCCTTATGCTTTCTAAAGTTCCTATACATTTCTTCTACCATAGACTTAATAGCTAGGAAACTTTCTATGAATTGAGGGTCTGGCCCCATAGAACCTTCCTTTGACATTGTCTTCCGAGGATAGACTCTCCCAATTTCAGGATTAGTTTCCACAAACTCTCCTTCTCCTAATCTGAGCTTTGATCTAGTGAGCATTCACAGCTAAACCAACACAAGCTTGTCTAAACTTACAGCTTAGAGCTCTGATACCACTTGATCTGATAATCACCCTGTGAGTGACATCAGTTGAAGATTTATAAACAAAAGGTATTACAGACTCATGTGCTGGTGTGTGTTCTGTGTTATTTAAGCAACAGATCGATCAGATTGCCAATACACAGACATTTCAAATGGAAAGACGACAGAGGAACACAGTAAGCAACCACAAAGACACAAGCAATTTTAATGAGGAGTTCACCCTGTTCTCCAGGGCTACGTCTCCGGTCTAGCTTTCAGTGGTGGCCTTGTTTTTATTGTGTATTTCAACAGAGAATTACAATGCAGGGACTCAATGTGAGTTCTCTTGAAGTAGGTTTGCTTGGCAGGGTGGCTTCTTGGATTCCCCAAGCCACTGGAGTACACAGACTCTTCTTCTTCCTACCAGCTCTGTGATCTTCAGGTCTACAATGGACATAGCCGAATATGGTGCTCAGTCCGAACAGATTCCTCTATGGGATGGCTTGAATCTCTCAAGCTTTGGTGCTCAATGCTGCCACTGCGTTAGCTCGGCCCTCTGTCTCGTCCTACTTTTCCCTTGCTTTACTGCCTTCTTCTCTGGTTTTCCGTCCTCCTCTCGGGATTCTGGTCTTTTTCCTTCATCTCTCGGACTTCACTCCGACTTCCACTTGATTGTGTATTCTGTCTCTATTGATGGCTTTTAGCCATTCGTTTCCATGCCTGTTCGGTTTCCCTTCCGCCTCTGTCGATTCACCTTCTGGAGCCGCGCTTGGAGTTCCCTGTTCGGCGTCAACATGAACGCTTGGGAAGTGGCCACGTGTTCTCCTCTAAACAGCGCCAGCCTGCTCGTCAGTTCGTTTCTCCAGTTACGTCGTGGATGCGTTTTTCCTCCACCGTGGCAGTCAAACAGATTTCAAATCCCTTTAGAACGCGGCTAAATTCCCTGTCGATTTCGCTTCTTTCCATCGGGCGCAATCTCAGCCGTCTGATATGGGCTCCTCCAGATCCAACATCATACGCACGTCCCGCGCGATTGACTTGCTCGACCGATAATGCGCGATCAGCGGCGGTTTTCTCTCACCTCCGCTGCCACGCGTCGACCGTTTAGTGGGATCGCTTCGCTTCATCCAAAACCGTTTATCGTTTGAAGGCGCCCCGATCAATACCGCTGGTTTTCCAGAGCGCGGGTCCCGCCTTGTACGATTAGCACTTTTTGCCTTTTCTCGCCCGCAGTTCTCCGGTTCGCCAACGCGACCGAGTGCTTAAGGCTCTTCCATTTTGGCCCTGTTCGCCCAACATCGAAAATCACCTCCTTTTCCCGATCCGGGGCTCCCAGGGGCTACTTTGACCTCCTGCGCAGTCTCCATGGGCCTCGGTCAGTGCGCTTTGACTGAGGTCCTCGTCGTTCCACGCTGGCTCCCATTGCCACTGGTTCAGGGTGCTTTCGATTGCTGTCTTGGATTCTTTAGAGATTTGTTTTGTCCCGATACAGTCAAGGTTCTTTGACAGTCGTTTATGGATCTGATTCGGATCAACCAAGTCCTTTGCCTTTCTTGTTTTCAGCTTCTTAATTCCATTCTCCACCTCCTGTAATGTAAAGAGCTTTGAATTTGTGTTGATCCTGGGGGGGGACTCTGCCTCAGATTCTTTCTCATAGAGTTGCCTTGCATAATCAAACCATTGATTGATTGTAATATTATTTTCAATTTGCTTCTTCCTTGGTTGTAGTTCCTGCCAGAAAAGCTTTGGATTATTTTTGCTTAAATATATTAACTCTTCTCTCCTTGTTTGCATGAACTCATCTTTTTTCCTTTTTAGTATCTGCTTATATAACTTTACATTCCTCTTCTCTTTTCCTACCTTTTTCAAGGTTCTCCTTTCCATTTTGCATTCCTCATCGAACCAAGCATTTACAGGAAAGCAATTTGATTCTGATTTCCTATATTTTGCTCTTTTGCACTTCTCAAGTGCACTTTGGATCATATTTGTTAACTCATGGCTGCTGAAGTGTTTAAAACCAGTTTTCTCTTTCTGAATTAATCTCTCGAACATTGTCTTGAAGATACTACCATTTTCTTGTGTTAGAAGAATTTTGCCCCTTGATAGTGATTGTTGAGAGCATTGGGTTTTCCTCTTATGTTGTCTTTCTTCTAACCATCATAACCTTATAAAAATTGGGTTATGGTCTGATTTTAAGTCCCAAATATGCTTTCCAATACTAACTTCATCTATCTTTTCTATTAAGCTTTGTGAACACATCACATAGTCAACGACAGTTGCCCCATTGTATGTGTCTCAAGTGAAGCTCCCAGACCTTTTCCATCTATCTAGACCATTGCAAATAATTAGGTCGAGAGCCCCACACAGTGTAAGCAACTCATCTCCAAAATGATTGCTAACTTTGTCATCTTCTAAACGCCTCACCCATTGGGGATTCTCCTCTTTAGTGAGCCAAATAGGATTGTTATCCTCTTTGCAGTAAAGGATGCTAGCTTGATTATTTGTTGTTCTGGCATTGAAATCTCCCACTAAAAGAACTTCTCCCTATTGAGAGTACACAACAATATATTGTTTTAAAGTTGCATATGGATCCTTGCTGTCAAGTCCTTTATTTTTGTAAGTTTTTGAGACTTGAGGGGCAAAATAGCATGCTGCAATTATTATTTGATTCTCATTCTCTGATATTTTCAACAAAAATTATTGTTTATTTGCATCTTCTTTAATTAACTGAATGTGACAGCCTTCTTTTTCTTTCACTAAAAATAGTATTCCACAATACCATTTGCCATTTTCTACTACCTTGCTCCAAACTACCAACTTCAAATAATCGTCAAACACAGGAGTTTTGCAACCATCATGCTCATGAGTTTCTGTGAGACAAATTATGTCTCTACCTTCCGCAATAGGCCCTAACCCAGGTCCCCCTCCTCCAAGGGTAACCTCTATAATCCCAACAAACTAAACTTAGGTAGACCTGGGTAGGATTTGACTGTTACGTAGTTTGGCACATAAGACTCAAATTTGAGTCTTCACCCCTTTTTGTCCATGCTGCTTGTTGTCACACAGATTGTCTGGGCAACGCGACAACGCTCAGACCGGGGGCTGTCACCCTGATCCCCGATCTCTCCGTTTAAGCCGTTTCCCGAGGCTAAGGGGGGTAGACCCTATGAGATGAAGGAAGACCAACTGTGGCCTAGTTGGGCTGGGAGACACAATTGGGCAACTTAGCACCTGATTGATTTTAGAAATTAATGTACCAGTGCCTTATGGAGTTAATGATTAAATGATTATTTATTAAATATGAACCTTGTAAAGCAATCATTTGTCATCAAATATCCCAAGCAATGCAAACTATTCAATAAACTCACAATGCTTTAAAAATGACCCAATAATTAAATTTATAAAGATTGAATATATGAAACCACGAAATTAAAATGCTAACTAGTTATCACTTTCATATAGCTAATTTTCAAATGAACATTTAAGTGCATTTAGCTATAAAGAAATGGAACATAAATACCACAAAAGACACCAAAATGAATTTTCGATTTTTAGTTAATTTTTTTTCAAAATTTTTTAATTTTTAAAATATTTTTATTATTTAAAACAAAACTTAAAATCTAAATAAAGTGAAAATCTATTCTAAACTAAGACTCAAAAAAAAATAAACATGAACTTTTTAACCTTTTATGAATTTTTTATTTTTTATTATTGATTTTTTGATTTATTCTAAAATAAAATAAAACTAAACTAAACTATAACATATCTGATTCTAAGACCAAAAAAAGGAACCTAAACTACATGAAACTTAAAATATATACAAAAAATGAAATCTAAAATAAAAAAATCTAATTCTAAAAAAGCAAGTCCTAAACTAAACTATGGGCTAAACTAATAAAACAAAATCTAAGCTTAAATATATTTAAAACAAAAATAAAACTAAAACTTAAGCTAACAACTAACCTAAAAAATGAAAATCGATTTTTTGTTTTCAAACCTTTTTTTATTTTATTCTTAACATTAAAATTTAAACAAAAGTAAATTTAAATTTAAAACTAAAACTTAAGATTAAAAACAAAAGAACTAACATCTGTTTGCATGGAATATACAATATAAAAAAAAAAAGAAAAAATCGAATTTCCTTTTATTCTATATATATATATATATATATTTTATATTTATGAGTTTGAAATTAAGATGAAACTAAAAATGAAATAAATTAAAAAAGACCAAAACGTAACCAAAAAAAAATTTTCTAATCCTAAACTGAAATCAAAGATATGCCAACTTAAATCCTAAACATATAAACGCAGGTAAAAAAGAAGAAAACCTAAACAAAAAAAATCGAAACGCATTTTTTATTTGTTTCTGCAGGTTTGATAGCTCGACGGGAGAGGGAGAGCAGCGTGAAGGAGTTCGAGCGGATTTGAGCAGCGTTTGTTTTGCAGGTTAGTTCGATGGCAGAGAGTGGAACAGAGGGGATGGGCAGCGTGCTGGTGGTGACTGCGCAGGAAGAAAAATACGCAGGTGGATTGAACTGTGAAGATGCAACGACTGTCGCGCGAGAAAAGGAGGAGGGGAAATGCGTGGAGGATGCTGGTGGATGGAGGAATGCCGCAGAGATTTGGCAGGTCGAGGGTATGGGAATAAATCGATGAGCAGTGGAATGAACGCAGGTATGTGGAGGAAATCGTTTTTTTTAGAAGGATGGACGACAAAGAGAAATGGGATAGCGTGGAGAAGCTGAGATGTAGGTTGAATTTGAAGCTTGCTGCATGGGTAGCAGGGTGGAGTTCGTATAGCAGCAACAAAGCCTGTGGGCCTTTGAAGATTTTCTGCGGCAATAAAACCCCATTGGGCATCCAATGAAAAAATTACCAGAACCTAAAAATATTCTCCATAAAACTTGATTTTTTTTTTGAATCAGCTCTGCTTTAGATTGCCTGATGGAAAGCCTAATCAGCTTTCAAAATCTGTACTTGCAACTTGCAAAAACTGAACACCCAGAAATAAAATGTGCAAGAAACAAAACTAAAAAACCCTAAAACCAGCTAAATAATTACAGTGATTACAGCTCAGAGGCTCTAAATAGCTAGATTTGTCAATATGCCACAGAAATATTTTCAGAATTTTAAATTTAATGTGAGATGCTTCAGAAAACTCTTCATGCATTCATTAAAAAAAAGAAAATTCAAATGATAAGCCCAGGATCAAAAACTGGATGGGCTCTTTCAGAAAACACAATTCGGGAGTTGGGTGGTTTAACCGAGAACTTCCCCTAACGTCCGGTAAACTCAAAACTAAAGATATCCTGCACAACTTAAATCAACCATTAACATAGAGGGAGAAAACAACAGTGAAACTCAGATCAAGTGGAGATATCTGCCATTATATTTCAGAAATTAAACTATCATTCAAGCCCCAAAGATCAGACAAGATACCTGTGCCTAGATCAATCTTCATCAAGCTATTATCAATGGCTGAAAATAAAATTATGTAGAAAAATAAAACATCCTACAACATTTCCAGAAGAGTAACACCAACAAGATTTTCAACCCCAAAGTCTTTCTTTATTGCACAAAAAATGACTACAAGAGAGCTTTCTTTAGCACCAGACTCTCAGATCCCATGATCTCAAATTACCCTGACACCCTATTTAAAGGAAAAATTCCCAACGGCTAGTTTGAGTGATCCATGTCAAACTAATCTCGATTGTCGATGAGGATCGAAATCCCTTTCAATCTCATCTGTCGAAATTTTAAAATATTAAAAATTAAAATTTTGCATTTATTTTCTCAAAATTTTGACTTATTATTATTTTATTTTATTTTTCAAAATTTTATTTAATTTTTTAATCCATTTTTAAATTTTATTTCTTTTTTATTTATTTATTGTTATTTTTTTTAATTTTTTAATTTTATATATTTTATATTATTTTTATTGGATCCTCGAACTTAGCCTTTGGAAAAATCACCTAGGATCTAGGACTTAGGACTTAAGACTTATGAGGGGATAAAATATTTTTCTAACCCTCAAGACACTTTATGTCATGACTTTTACAATTTTACATCTCAAGGGGGAAAACCCATTTGACATAGACCCTCATAGACCACCCAGTTCTGCGACACAAATATAATCTAGCAAATCAAGAAATTTTTAATAACCTATCCAAATAGTTAGGATTATTTCCAAATTACTTTTACATAGACTCTAAGTACACTAGGATTCGCCTAAGATTCTAATGACAAAATCCATTCCGGCTTTGGGGTTAGGCTGAAGGAAAACTCTGTCGATCATGGATCGGTGAGACAAAAAACCTTTCGGAACGTAGATTATTACTAGAAAATTAGGTTTGTCTAGGCAATTTACATACATGACTCAGATCTGCTAAGATGATTTACAATTTACACTTGCAGACTAGGTTTACAACATAGCATGATCGGGCTGATGATGATAGTCGAACGGCACGGACACGTCGATCAAGCGCTATCCCTTTTGCGAGAAAAGGGGGTGTACTGCTATGGCTAGTTGACACGTGGTGGTCAACATTGCTCTTGTTGTTTTCGTCTCTATTATTGAATTCTTTGTTTTTTCTTTATTTCCAGCTTGCTGCCTTGATTTGCCTGGAGGCCCAGACACTGCAATAACGTCTTTTCCATTTTACAACCATGCCCTTTTCCCTTCATTTCTTGCTGTTCTAATTTTCTCCACTTCATCCCTTCTCTCCTCTTGTTGTTTTTTGGTTAAATCTTCATCAAGGAAGAAGTATGAGTCTCTCAAGAGTTCCGTTTTGCCCAAAAGCTGTCGTTTTTCTTGTACGCTTGCCATGGTGACTTTTATGGGTTGAGGCCTCTCTTCACATATCCTCCCAACCTTTCTTGCTTGGCAAATTTGCCCTTTCCAATGTAGTTTCTCTTTCAAAAAGTCTCTTGTCAAATTGAGAGTACTTTCATTCTTCCCATAATCTCTTATTCCCCTGATAATAAAGTTTTTTTTGTTGTTGTTGTTTTTGTCCTGTCTTTCTTTCTGTTCTATTTCCTGTGCTCTAATCACTTGCATCTTCTTCTTCCTCTGCCCTTATGTAACCATTAGCGTCTTCAGCTCTAACTTTGATTTCTTTTGAACTATCTTTCCCACTGTTCATTTTTGCCTTCTCTTTGGGAATGTTTGTTTGCTGAGATACCTGTGTATCTACTTGAGTTTGTTTAGAAATTATCACATCTCCGTTTGTTGTTATTACTTCTTTCATATTTTGCCATTCTTGTTTCCTTGTCTCTAGAGTCTCTTTAAAATTCTATTACCTTCCATTAGACATTGGTTTGCAACTGTGATCTCTGAAATTTTGCGGTCTCTTTCCTGTTCTTTGGCTTCCACAATCTCCTGCTTTTTTTTTACCTTCATCAGTTCTTGGACATATAGATCTAATGACCAAGAGGTGTAGATGTGGGACTATAAATGATTGATTCTTCTTTATTTTTGTTTCTCTTATTTTTTTTTTTCTTTTTTCTTGATCTTGATCGGTTTTCTTCTCATTTGTCCCCATCTAAGGCGAGCAATCCTACGCCTTAAAATGCCCTCATATTGATTTGCGTTTACCCAAATCCACCTTTTCTGTTTTGTCTGTTGAAGCAATTTCTACTTGACTCAAATGATTTGTTTCCACAAAATCTGAAATTTCCTTGCTCTTTACGCCTTGGCTCTTCTGAGCGTTTTCCATGTTCTGAACGTTTACTTATTTAGAAGTTAACTGCATCATTGCTCTGTGCTCACAAAACCCTGTTCACGCTGCCTGTCCACTGTGCTCACAAAACCCTGTCCTCTGCTTGCCCGCCTGTTCACGCTGCCTGTTCATGCTGCCTGTTACCTGTAAACAGTAAAATGCCGAACCTGTTACCTTTTACCTGCACTGCTCTCTGTCTATTTTACATGTAAACAGAATTAAATCACAGCGACTTTGAAGTGATCTGGTTAAATTAGGTGCAAAAAGGCCTGCGAATTGGTACCGTACTGCAGAAACTTTGTTGATACTGTCGAGTTTTGCACAGTTTTCTGCACAGCCTGGGCCTGTCACTCTGTGAAATTTCTTTTTGATCTCTTTTTTCTGTTGGTCCATAATATCACAAATAATCTGTCTGAACATATTTTCCATGTATCTATTTTTTTAAAGTTGTGCATAAACTTGCTTTACGGAGTTGAATTTTATGTTACATTTAAGATGTTAATAATTTTTCTTCTGGTTTATTGTGGTCATTTATATTTTATATTATTGTCATCAAGTCGATATCAAAGGCAACTAGTATGATGAAAAATCTCATTGTTTGCAGCTGATTCCAAATGACGTTCCTATTGATGATATTGTCCATGCTGCAAAGACGATAAGGTAATATTAAGCATTGACCAATTGGTAGTAAAATTGTTATCTTTAGGTATATATGATTTTACTTTGTTGGTTTATTTTTTAAAAATACACTTCTTATTTTGTTATTTTAAACTTTGTTACTTAAAAATGTATTCATCATGTAATATTATTTGCATTTATTGGGTTCTTTTGTTCATCAGAAGCAATTGGCACGTTGGGAGAAAATCGAGATTATTTGTTCATGGATTGCTTGAATTTTATTTCTTATTCTTTATCCATTTCAACGTGATAATAAAATAGTAAATCTAGCATAATCTATTATGTAATTCAGTATTTATGTTGAATTGTTTATTAAGGTTCCATGGTGTGTGGAAATGGATGCTCTGATGTATGGTAACATAAAATTGCTTCCCCAAAAGTAAGGTTTGGAATGCTAGGAAATATGGGTGCATTAAGGCAAGAGGCTTATGTGTATGTTATTCTATATCAATGAAGTTAACAATCCATTTCAAATCTGTGTACGTTTGTGCAAGTATTTGATTTAACTTGGAACTGTCCTGCATGGAAGCATAGAAAAAATGTGTAGTTGTGTATAGAGGAAACTCAATGAATGAATATATATATATATATTGCACGAAACTTCTAAGAACCCGGCGTTTTCGAGCTGTACCCGTACCCAAACACCGAAACTTGGCTGAAACTTGGCCAAAACTCGGTGATCATGTAGTCATCTATGAGAGTTAATATTGACTTGGTTTTTCTTCTAAATTGTCATGTATGGTTCTTATTCCCGTTTTTCTTGTAAGATGTGTTACACTTATTTATAATTTTTTTCTATATATATACATATATGGCATTTCAGCCGACGTTTCCATTTTTGGGATGTGACGTTTCTAAACATACCCCATTTCGGAAACTCCGAAATGTTTCGAGTCTCGACGTTTCATGCAACTTATATATATATATATATATATATTGAGTTTCCTCTATACACAACGATGCATTTTTATCAACTAGAAGGATTTCCAGAAGGTATTGAAGGTTATCGCTGGTATTGCTGCCATATGATGTTAAATATTCTTTCATATTTGAGTTATGTAGGGACTTGGCATGCTTTATGATTCTAATTTATCAATTTGTTTTTTTTTTGGGTGAAATTGTTTCGTAGAAAAAATTTAAAATAAGGTACTATGTGATGAAATTCTTGTTTTTTTATGGATTAATATTGTATGGGCATGGGAATTTTGGGATATCTAGTACTCTTTTTCTGTTTTTTATTTTTATTTTTATTTTTTTATATTTTTCTGAAGCTATATAGAATGAAAATAGGTAGTTGAAGCTTACTGAAGCATTTATTTATGATTGATCCTGATTCATCATTCTACATCCAGGAATCTTACATTCAAGATTTATAGGTTAATTTCTATTCATGGCTGAGTTGATGATTACCATCCTTAGGTGCTTATAGCACTTAATATTGTCCCTATAAGTGACCTGATTATATTTGAGGAATGATTGTATAAATGATAACTCCCTGTGACAAATTCTATTGTGACAGTGTGATATGTTTTTGACGAAATAATCATTAAATTTAAATGTTTTGTAGTGATACAATAGAATTAGAAATAACCCAATTATATGATGCAGTATGGGAGAGGTTGTGAGATTTGATCACACTATTAGTGATAAGAAGACTGATGTTAGTATTATATTTTATATACACCAACAAGGTACCAATGGCAGGTGATCAATGAAAAGGCTATTCATGGTTGCTTCCCTATGCTTAAGGTAGCTCTAAAATCCGATGCTTGATCATCAAAGATTGATTGGATATTTCAAAGACTCGTATTTTGAATTGGGTGGCCCAAGGCATATTAATTTAAATTAAAACAAGACCTTGGAGTGAGTCCTACCTGCTGCTCTCTTCCTGCGTGGACTCAACAAAACCGTCTTCTATTTGGTTTAGAAGTTTTTGGTGCCATTAACCTCACTCTTTTATCCGATCGAACACAAAACGTCTAACCATCTTCTTTGTCAGTTATATTTTGGTTTGCAAGCTAGTTGACAACCTTCTTAGTTCCCTCCTAATGGTATGAAACTATGGATCTATGTTACCATGATAGTTGCTATCGATGTGAGACTATAGATCTATGTTGCCATGATAGATGCTATTGATTGATTTGTCTTGGGATTTAAGCTAAGTTGCATTGAAACAGATACAGGGTTTGAAATGGATACTACAAGTTTCCAAAAATCCAGATACGATATGGCAAAGAAACAACACAGACACACACATATAACAAAATCAGAATTTCATATTACCATTCATCTTTTAGAATTCTAAAAATACATAATCATCATGATAAATTCAACATTCATCATGAATGCAATTTTCAACATAAACCAATCATCATTATCATTTCTGTTCATTGTTCAAAAGTTCAAAACACCATCATCAATTGCATTTACATATCGTCAAATATGTCATCCATGTAATTAAGATCCACATTACTTCCATGTCCACTTGAATATCCAACTATTGGTGCCTCCTCATCCAACAATGTCATATGAGACATGGCATTCAACCTCATATCCAAGTCAGGAAACTATGGTTCCACATCCCATAGTTTCGTGGGCCCAAGTTTGTATTCGTCACACTTATGTGACAAAAGACGAAGGTTCGAATGAACATACACGAGTTCCTCAACCTTCTTGGAGCCCAATCTGTTTCTCTTCACGAAATGGGTGAAGCCATATGCACTCTAGTTCCATTCTACTAAAGAGGAACTTGCAACCTGTGACAAGATCTCGATGGCCATTTTTTTGGATATGTGGAAGTTCCCCACCACTGAAGCACCACCAATCAATTGGACTTATTCTGGTCTTGTCCCGTATGGAATCAATATCTACACCCAAACCCTTTGATCTCACAAAATGATCAGACTTTGAACGAATTCGAATCCCACTTTCAGGATCTACAAATAGCCTCCTAAAAGCTTTATTAAATCCTTGTGAGACTTCGAGGTCGTTGTTTGGTGCGGTTCTTTCTGGATCACTTAGCAACTCTGCATAATAATATTTTGGATTCACTGCATAGGCCAAAAGTTGCAATGGGGTGGTCAACTTGTTCCACCTTTCGGTCAATATATCTTTTACTTCTATTTAAAAGACTTCATCTGGGTACTTCTCCTTGGCATTTATAACCACCCTTATCTTCTCTATCTTGGAGTGAATGCCTCATACACCTCTCCCAAATCAGGCATATATGTGTCAAACATGCAGGGGTACTCCAAGCTCTGTTGTTCGAGGGTTGGAGGTCAAGGTGCCACAAGTAGGCTTCTGGGCTTGAGATTCAAGCTTGGGGGTTTTGCACCCATCGTGATTTGGGCCAAAACCGTGATGGAGGTACTACATGTTATGGATGAGGATGATAATGCTCGACGATACGATTCGAACGCATTGAGAATCGTCTGAATCCGAGTTGTCGTTAAAGAGAAATAAATTTTTGAAGTTGACAAGGTAATTATTGGTTACCAAGTCATGTATGCTTGGTGTAAAAACAATCCAATAGATGGGTCTCTTCATCAATTCGTTGAGCCCTCATATGTGTATAAATATGAGGTGAAGTGATGTGGTTTAAAGTTTCCAAGAGTGGGCAATACACACCAAAGGTAGCTCTGAAATTTTCGTGAAGGCTGAGCTGCAGCAAAAGGTGCCAAGGGACAACAAAAGGAGGTTGAGGTACAACTGTGGAGACTGAGCTGCTGTAGGTGACAGTGAGGTGATTTTAGGGCGCTCCAAGGGCATGTTTAAGGGTTGTCTTAATGCGAGTTGCTGGGCAGAGAAGGCCGCAGTTTAAAGGAGCAAGGGATTGTTGTTAGGAAGGTAGTTG
This sequence comes from Pinus tabuliformis, assembly GCA_031772625.1. Classification (NCBI taxonomy): domain Eukaryota; kingdom Viridiplantae; phylum Streptophyta; class Pinopsida; order Pinales; family Pinaceae; genus Pinus; species Pinus tabuliformis. The sequence continues at coordinate 517,295,648 of CM062808.1, forward strand.
TGGCACTGTTTGAGGAGGACTGAAGCTACAGTCAATTGTTGGGCTAGGCCGCAGGCCATAGCCAGTAGTTGGAGGCCCTTAAGGGCTGCGTCTAAGTGGATAGAGCAAGAAAGGGATAGTGTGGCACAAGGAGGCTTCTTCTAGGGTGAACCACACCCTTTAGAGGCTTGTATAGCTGATTGTGTGTTGGGTGGAGGGCAACGTGGTGTGCCCTAACCAATGTTTTTAAAACCGGAACCGGTGACCGGACCGGTCCACCTAATGAACCGGTTTACCAACCGGAACCGGTCTAACCGGGACTGGTTTGGTCTAAACGAACCGGTTTTACAAAAATACATTAAATAATTAATTTTTAATGAAACAAAACTATTTTAAGATGTAAAACCATGATTCCAAGCCAATAGAGACAAAATATGCAAAGTTTGCTCATTTATATACCATGTAAAGGTGAATATATCAAAATGGCACCGAGTACAATACATATCATCGACAAAATAGCAAAATACATAAGAAATGAGGCTCTAAATGGCCTATAAAGTCCAAAAACAATGCTGCAAGCTATGAGGCCATTGGCCTACTACAAGTCTACACTGTACACATGATCAATCATCAAGTTCATCACCACTGCTAGACATAGGATCATCATCAGGAGCTACATAGACATCATCTGGTTCAGAGTCTGAGGATGCCTCAGCCTGATCTGCAACCTCAGTATCAATGCCACCAATGATAATAGTTATAGAAGTGGACCTAATGGAAGCACGAGTTTGTCGACCTGCACGACTAGTGCCTTCCATTGCTTCTTTGCCTTTCCTTGATGTCGCTACTAATCCTGGTTCTGATGGCGACTCAGAGCAAAAATTCTGATTTTCAGAGAAGTCAAAGATCATAAAAGTGCTGAGGTCAAGGAGTGCTCCAAAGGAATAAGAATATAAGAAGGTTTAAATAGTCTGTTCAAGACCTGTAAGGCATTTGCATTTTCTCTCTCTGTATTTCAGGGCAAATTCTAAATTTCTATGTACTATAGCAAGGTGAGCCGAGACTTTGAAAGAGAACCAAAAAGCTTATGTTATATCAGATATAAAGGCCGAACTTCCTCACTAGAAATTAAGGAGAAGTTACACTGGAGTTCTGATGACTGTACATGTTAATGTGAAAGTTCCTGTGGACATCAGAAACTCTTTGAATTACATTACCCCGCGAACATCCAAAATAACACCTCTATGAAAAATCAGAACTCTGACATCCGAGTTTCTTTGGACAGTGACATCTAAAGTACAAAAACGTGGAATTCTGTAACCTAACTTATTGACAGATTTAAGGCGTTTTTTATGACAACTAGAAACAATAATACTTGTCCAAGATCTGAGCTATCTTTGGCATCTGAATTTCCTGAAGTTTAAAGTAGACATGGAAGCATCAAAGTCTAATATAATGAAGCATCTAAGGATTGGGAGGAGTTTTATATGGCAAAGACAAGGAGTATACATGAGAAATCTTAACCTATAGGCTATGACAAATCCAAACCTGTGGTGTCGATATCAAAATCAGCCTCAACCACAGTCAAAAACCCCTAAACCACAGTCAAATTTCCCTAAACCACAGTAAAAAATCCGCCTTTTTCCATGTTTTGGTGGGCATGCCTAAAACCGGCCGGTTTAGGATAGAATCGGCCGGTTCTGTCCTAAACCGGCTGGTTTTCACCGGTTAGGGCTGAAAAATGGCGAAAGGCACAGTCAAACTGGGTTTTTTGGCCGGTTCAGACCGGCAGCCTTGCTAACCGGCCGGTTTGACCGGTAACCGATTTTCAAAAACGGTTTTAAAAACTATGGCCCTAACCAGTGGTGCTCCAGTACAACTGTGAAGCAAGGTGAAACATCAGTGTTTGGAGATGTGTATTGGGTCAAGGTGAGTTGCAGACAAAGTGAGTTGCATATGGACCGTTGGATGATGGAATGGGTGTCATAGGTTTGTTGGAGGGCAGCGTGTTGGCTACCCAAAGTAGCCCAAGAGCAGCAGAAAAGAAGGACGTTGTTGGTGTGTGATTGGGTGAAGTATTGCAGCCTTATGTGTAGCTCTTTGATGAACGGAAGAGGCTACTAGAAGGAAGGTTGGAGCTCGAGACTTGTGTGTGGAGAAGAACTTCTACAATAGATGATAGGTAGTCCTCCTAGCCTGTTATCATTGTGGGAGATGAACGTCTTGCAGTGATAGGTGGCAACCTTCCGTGCCATATGTTGTTCTTCATCAGAGCAATGCAGGGAGACCATAGTGGGCGGAAGTTCCTAAGTAGCTGAGCAGCAGTGGGCAGTTGAGAGTTGTTCACCAGTGGAGCTGTGAACAGCTCGGCAGGAGTCTCGATGTGTTGTGGCCTTGATGGATGAAGGCACAACTAGAGAGAAGATTGGATAGCTGAGATTCAATGTCCAGATGGACTTGGAGCATTGATAGAGAAAGGAGCTGCAGATCGGGAGCCGAAGGACCACGCAGGTACAAGGTATGATGGAGAGGAGCTGAGAGAGCGCGCTACATCAGCCAGATGGTCAGAATATCTTGTTGAGGGCAGATTGGTTGTCAATGGACTGACACTAAGCCCCAAGTTTGTATCTTGTACTAAGGGCCATTATCCCTGGTACGAGAGCCCTAGATTGTTGTATTATATGTTGTGAATATAGCGAAGTTGGGTTGAAAAATTAAAAAGTTGTCTATTTTCTATGCATATGTGATTTACTGCTTTATATTTTCGTTGTGCAATGTAGTTTATGGTGGATATTCTTGGTTTGGTAGTGTTAGTGATTTAAAGTCTCTAACCCTAGAACCAAGATGATGGAATTCAACAATTTGGTGCGGTTCTTTCTAGATCACCTAGCAACTCTGCATAATATTATTTTGGATTCACTGCATAGGCCAAAAGTTGCAATGGGGTGGTCATCTTGTTCCACCTTTTGGTCAATATATCTTTTACGTTTATTTAAAAGACTTCATCTGGGTACTTCTCCTTGGCATTTATAACCACCCTTATCTTCTCCTTCATGGAGTGAATGTCTCATACACCTCTCACAAGTTAGGCATATCGGTGTCAAACATGCAGATCAAATCCACAATTGGCTTAGTAAATGACAAGAGGTAGTCCACCTTATCCCACCATTCATCATTAACAACCAACCTTTTCGCTACTTGTGCTTTTTCAGATTGGGATTGCTTGTATTGATTCCAAAGAGAACTGCATACCGTTGATTGGAATGCTTCTTTCACTTGCATAAACCTTGTTTCAATTATGATGTGAGAAGCGAAGTGAGTTTCGACAGCCTGCGAGTGCCAATGTTTCAACAAATTAAAAATCATAATTGATTGAATACCTATTATGATTCACGAATCATGACATTTGGGAATCCAATTTACATATTTGAATTTAGAGTCATAGGAATTAGAATTTATGAAATAAAATTTAAAGTTTAGGTACCTTAAGGAGCTCCAACTTCGCAAATTCCCTGTAGATGGAATGGGACAAGTGGTGGTTTGTGACGAAAGCTTGAATTTCTTTTTCCTCTTTAAAAATAACTCGAATCCACTCAATTTGTGTCCCCATATTGCTCAACATTAGGTTCAATGAATGTACAACATAAGGGGTCCAAAAGATGTGGTGATATTTGCCTTCAATAATTAGGCTTGTTGATCTATACACCGTTGCATTGTTAGCTATTACCTGGACAATATTTTTTGGCCCCACCAATTCAATTGCTTCAATCAAGATGTCAACAATGAATTGGGATTGTTTTAGTTGCCCCTCATAATACACTACTGTCAAAAACATTGCCCTCTTTGGCCTCTGAGCAATCACATTGATCAAAGGCCTATTCCTTTAGTCTTTTCATCCCTCAAAAATGATGGACACCCCTGAAATGCGAATGGGGCTTAATTTAGCCTCCAAATCTAACTTCTCAGCACAAAACAATATAGGTGCACCTTCTCATATCTAGTGCTCTTGTACCTTTTTGGGGCTTCATTCACTGCTTTGATCATCTTTTCCCAGTATGGAGATTGTTAGTTTCTGTAGCATTAAATGTGTTCTAGCCATAAAATTTGGTGGAGAGGCTAGAATACAAGAGATCCATAAAACCTAGAAATCGTTTCTGGAAATTCCACAAAGAGATGGCTTAATTAGATTATTAGCCAGTTTTTAAATATTTCCTAAGTCTAAACTTAGGGAATATGGTTAATTAATCATAATTAACTAAGTCAAGGTACGAATCATCTATAAACTCACATGGATGGACAGGGAATTAATCTGGGCCATGTATTATGTTTTAATCTTGGTCGTTGGTGCTCCAACAGAAGATTATAGGAAGAATTCGATGGGTAGATGGAGAACACACCAGTGGTAGATACTCAATGACTTAGGTAGTTCAACTTTCCAGTGGCAAATGCTTCAGCAGTGAGATTGAGCCGGTGATCGAGTGGCAGGTGATAGAGGAGTAACATAGTAATTTTCCGGAGGAGTTTCCAATTTTGGAGGAGTCAGAAGAGGAGGCCGTAATTATTCTCCAGGAGGCTACGCAGTGTCTCAGGAAGGGCAGTTTGATTTCGCTGTGGAGTGGGTTGTTTTAGGAGCTGGAGGCTTGGAAAATTTCCAGAAGGCCTGGACAAAGACTTCCAGACGCTGAGACAGGTAGGACGTTAGCTTCAGAGGGAGTTTCGAGCTGTGCGTACAAGGGATTGTGCAGAGCCAGCATAGAGATTGAGGTAGATCATTTCGGGGGTCAGTTTTTGAGCCCAAATTGAGACACGATTGCTTGGAGAGGAGGGTAAAATTCCCTCAAATATTTTGGCTAGTATTTCTTTTAGATAGAAACGCCAATTTGGTGTCATTTTATTGTATTGAAAATTTCTGCTGCATTAATAATAATAATAATAAAACCCTCATCTGTTGCACTGATTTTCCAGCATTAGGTTTTTCCAGGGACGAATGTTAAAAAATAACAGTGTTAATTTTATGTGTGTGTGCTAGCATTTCTCAGTTCCAACGCTATTTTATTTCTGTAGTGTATTTGTGAAAATTACAATGGAGAATTATTCGTTGTTTGTATGGGCAAATAAATTGTTAAATTAAATTAACAATTAGAAGAATAATTTCCAATTGTTGCAATAGATGAAATTTTCACATGGTATCAGAGCATGAGTGATCAGCCAGATACTCAGAAGCGAAAGAAGAGAATTTCGCTGCTGAGAGGGAGCAACAGGCTGAAATTCTTGAGGCAACATAGTGCTTAGACAAGCAGGCCGAATTGTCGGGCCAACAGCTCGATTTTCAATAGCAAGGGTGCAAAAAAATTGATTTGTTAGAGGAAGCAGTTGCAATTCAGATTTTTGCTGAGTATATTTCTTGTTGGACGCAGAGGATTTTTGCAGTTGTAGAATCAACTTCAGCTGGAAGAGGAATAGCATGCAAATTGTCGTTCTTATGGCCATGGACAAAGTTGACATTCAAGAGGATTCAGATTTGTCTTCCAGGTTGTAGGACGAATTTGCTTGCTTGTTAGGATCAACTTCATAGGGTGTTTGGTATATAGACAATGTAGCATCAATTCATATGACAGGGGTTAGAGAATATTTCTCTAGCTACAAGGAGGAGAAGATGGTCTTCCAGATTACTATGGGAAATAGAACGAAGTGTACTCCAGTATGGAGAGGTACGATCAATTTTCATAGGGTGTCAGGAGCAAGCACCATTGCTACAGATGTATTGCATGTGCCAAGATTGGGTATGAACTTGATTTTAATATCCTAGTTACAAGATATGGGATATGATATCCACTTTGTAGGGAAGAAAGTGTTTGTCAAACACTCAAGCTGGAAGAAGTTACGACAAATTGGAGTTTGAAGCAACAAATTGTATAGGTTGCAACTCCAATCTCTAATGGTGCTAATAGGCAATGACGATAGCAGTAGGAAGGAGCTGAATGAGTTATGGCATAGGAGAATGGGACATATGTACCATGGAGCACTCAAGATGCTCAAGGAAATAGTGACAGGGGCTCCAAATCTTCGCACAGAGCACGATGATGTGTGTAGAGGATGCGTACTTGGGAATTTTTCTAAGGCATCATTCTCAAGAGGTGACAACAGAGTAGATAGCGCATTAGGACTTATACATTCAGATATTTGTGTTCTAATGTCCACTAGAGTTTTCAGTGGTGCCAAATACTTCGTCACCTTTATTGATGACCATTCTAGGAAAACCCGGATCTACTTTTGGAAGGCCAGAGATGAGGTCTTTGGTCTTCTTAGGGAGTTTAAGGCTCTTGTGGAAAATGCAACAGGGAAGAAGATCAAGGTGCTTCGATCAGATAATGGTGGAGAGTATATCGATAAAAACTTCACAGTTTTTTTGTGCGGAGGAAGACATAAGAAGAGAATGTACAACTCCATATAATCCACAACAAAATGGGGTAGTGGAGCAGAAAAACAAAACCATAGTTGGGGCTGCAAAAGCAATGTTAGATGACCAGGATCTGCCCAGGTTTGTATGGGCAGAGGCATGCGACATGGTGGTATACATTTAGAACCGAACTCCTCGTAGAGCATTGGGGAAGAAAACATCAAAAGAGGTCTTGACAGGGAAAATCCTAGAAGTTAGTCACTTCAGGATCTTTGGCAGCGTTGCTTATTGCCATGTGCCAGATGAGAAGCACACCAAATTGGATCAGACTGTAGAGAAGAGGTTTCTCGTAGGGTATAGTGAGACCTCCAAGGCATACAAGATCTACATTCCTGGCAATAGGAAAATTGTAGTAAGATGGGGCGTAAAGTTCATGGATGATTGAGCTTTCACGATATCTCGTGAGATGACTGCAAGTGATCAGGATCAGCTAGCTGAAGCTCCATTGGTCCAACAACAACGATAGCCAGTGGGACAATAACAGGGATCCAGTATAGTAACTAGTACTAGTATTTCCTCAGAAGCAGGGAATCTAGTGAGTTCTCAGGAGACGGAGCAGGATGAGGAGTTGGTAGAACCTCCCACTACTAGTGGTCTAGCCAACAAAGAGGTTTGTCAGATATTGAGAGATGCAGAGAAGTTTGTTCGAGCTCCTAGATCGAACAAAAGACAACGTAGGCAGCCTGCCAGATATTGAGCATTGGTAGCTCAGGTTGCAGAACTTTCCAACTTTCAAGAAGTCGCACGACATCAGGTGTGGATAGATGCCGTGGTAGAAGAGTACAATTCTATCATGACAAATGATGTTTGGGAGGTGGTGCTGAGACCTGAGGACATGTCAATTGTAGGTTCTTGATGGATCTTCAAGATCAAGTATATTGCAGATGGCAACATAGAGAAGTACAAGGCTAGGTTTGTGGCAAAGGGGTATGCACAGAAATAAGGGATAGATTATGAGGAGACCTTCACCCCAATTTCCAGATACACCTTTATTCGGTCAGCTATATCCCTAGCAGCTCAGATGGGGTGTCAGATTCACCAGATGGACGTCAAAACAACATTCTTGAACGAGGTGATAGAGGAAGAGGTGTCCATTGAACACCCAGAGGGCTTCAAGACTTGTGAGAGACGCACTCATGTTTGCAGATTAAAGAAAGCTTTATACAGGCTCAAACAGGCTTCTAGGGCATGGTATGGTTAGATTGACAACTACTTGCAATAGATGGGATTCGTCAAGAGTGACACAGATCCCAACCTTTACTATTTGATGGTGGAGGGTCAGCCACTGATCCTAGTATTATATGTGGATGATCTCTTCTTGACAGGAACATCAGGGCTCATAGAAGATTACAACAGGATATTGGCAATAGAGTTTGATATGGAGGATTTGGGGTTGATGCTCTATTTCTTAGGATTGGAAGTGTGGCAGAAGGACGGAGAGATCTTCCTTGGGCAAGGAAGATACGCTACAGATATTCTGAAGAGTTTCAAAATGCAGGATTGTAGACCCATTTTTACGCCCATGATCATGAACTGGAAGAAGATAGATGGATCAAATGACAAGGATGTCGACCCCACCTAGTATAGACAACTTATCGGGTCTCTCATTTATCTGGTCCACACTAGGCTAGATATTTGCTTCGCAGTCAAAACCCTCAGTCAGTTCATGGTAGAACCAAAGAGGGTACACTGGACATCAACGAGGCATATTCTGAGGTATGTGTGTGGCACAGTCGAGTACGGGTTGAGATATACCCGAGGGGATGTTGTCAGACAATGTGGATTCACAGATGTAGATTGGGCAAGCAATTTAGTGGATAGGAAAAGTACCTCTGGGTACTACTTCAATGTTGGATCAGGGTTGGTTTCTTGGTGTAATAGGAAGCATAAGTCAGTAGCACTGATCTCTATAGAAGCAAAGTATATGGCAACAAGCACAAATTCGTGCGAAGCTATATTGCTTCAGAAGCTGCTAGTAAGCTTGTTCAGGCAAAGGTTGGAGGTGACCAATGTCTATTGTGATAATCAAAGTTGCATAAAGCTCTCTGAGAATCCAGTGTTTCATGACAGGTCGAAACACATAGATATTCGATGTCATTTCATCAGAGATTGTGTACAACGTGGAGCAGTCTAGCTACAGTATGTTCCCACAGAAGAGAAGGTTGCATATATACTCATGAAAGCTCTAGGGAGAGCTAAGTTCGTATATTTCAGAGAACAGATGTGTATGGTGGAGAACCCGTTTCAGTAGCAGGGACAAATTATTATGGATGCTTTTTAGTTGCAGTAGTTGTAGTTGCAGCAACAAAAGATGAGAGGTAGTTGTAGTGCAGATGCAAAGTTGGCAGTAGTATGGCAGTGTCAGCAACAACACAAATGCAACATTAGAGTTGCACAGTGGTTGGTGGGCAATATGGCCAGGCATCAGCAACGTGATACGAAGTGATACAGAGACAGGGTGTTGTGGCTGGATGTGTAACACTAGAGAGAACACTATCCTCGTTAAGAGGGAGTGTTAGTTTCTGTAGCATCGGATATGTTCTAGCCACAAATTTGGTGGAGAGGCTAGAATACATGAGATCTTCAAAACCCATAAATTGTGTTTGGAAATTCCAGCTAGAGATGGTTTAATTAGATTATTAACCAATTTTTTAATATTTCCTAAGTCTAAACTTAGGGAGTATGGTTAATGAATCATAATTAATTAAGTCAAGGTGCGAATCATCTAGAAACTCACACAGATTGACATGGAATTAATTTGGGCCATGGATTATGTTTTAATCTTGGCCATTGATGCTCCAATAAAAGATTATAAGAAGAAGTCGATGGATAGATGGAGAACACACCAATAGCAGATACTCAATGATATAGGTAGTTCGATTTTCTAGTGGCAAATGATTCAATAGTGAGATCGAGCTAGTGATTGAGTAGCAAGTGGCAGAGGGGCAACATAATAATTTTTCGAAGGAGTTTCCAGTTTCGGAGGAGTCAAAAGAGGAGGCCATAATTTTCTCTAGGAGGCTAGGCAGGGTCTGCGCAGTGCCTTAGGAAGGGCAGTTCAATTTTGCTGTGGAGTGGGTTGTTTTAGGTGTCGGAGGCCGGGAAAATTTCCAGAAGGCCTGGACACAGAATTCCAGCAGCAGAGACAGGCAAGACGTTTGCTTCATAGGGAGTTCTAGGTTGAGCGTACAAGGGATTGTGTAGAGCCAACACAGACGTTGATGCAGATCATTTTGGGGGTCAGTTTTTGAACCTAGATTGAGTTGAGATTGCTTGAAGAGGAGGGTAAAATCCCCTTAGATATTTTGGCCGGTGTTTCTTTTAGATAGAAATCCCAGTTTGGCGTCATTTTATTGTACTCATAATTTTTGCTGCATTATAATAATAAAACCGTCATCTTTTGCACCGGTTTTCCTGCATTGGGTTTTTCTGGGGATGATTGACCAAAAATAACAGTGTTAATTTTATGTGTGTGTGTTAGCATTTCTCAGTTCCAACGGGTATTTTATTTATGTAGTTTATTTGTGAAAATTGCAGTGGAGAATTATTCATTGTTTGAATGGGCAAATAAATTGTTAAATGAAATTAACAATTAGAAGAATAATTTCCAGTTGTTGTAATAGATGAAATTTTCACAGAGATCACACAATGTTAAAGGTAAGGCCATTTGCATAAATGCATTTACCTATAGCTTCATCTTCTTTCTCTCAAGCATCATTATTAAAACTCTTTTCAAGCGGTCCCAAATTAGACCGCTTTGAACCAGGGTTGCCAATTTTATAAGAGGGAAGTGTAGGCTTTTATAAAGATGCTCCCAACCTTGTTGGTTGTTTGAATTGAGAGGCATGGTTTTCCTCATTTGCTTGAGCATCTGCCTAATCTTGTTCCTTCTGATATTTTGCAAGTTTTTCCTTGCTCAAACCTTTTCCTTTTGTCCCATTCTCTTTAGGTGGGCTAGTGCATATTGAAATCCCATTGCCTGTTAACCCAAGTACATGTGCTTTAACCTGGGTGTATGATCCCTTAAACTCCTTTGACACTGACTGGAAACCCATGCGAATGATCCCCTTGCTTGAATCTTCCCTACAATAGTTAGTATTTCCAAAGTGGTGACTTTAGATCAACTTTAGGGGTAGATTCAATTTCTTTTTCCTCATTATTAATGGATGAACTTGAAGTTGTCATGATGATGATGTAAATGGAATTTGCAAAAAAAATTGACAAATTCAAATTTCAAACAGACAAATTAGATAAAATTGAATAGAAAAGCATTGAACACATAAACACCTAATTAAACAAAATTTTAACCAAGCAAAGAAATCATTATAGTTGGTTGGTACTAAGACATATCTTGTGATGATAAAAGAAAATGGAATTGCAGAGAGTTGGTTGGAACAAAAAAATCAACACTAGTTAAGACGGGATGCACTGTTTTAGGAGAATGAATGTGCATAGAGAAAGAAATAATGAATAGAAATGATGATGAGAAATAAGTTAATAGCAATAGTCAAGTGACAAAATAGAAAAGTAGGGATATAATGAAAAAACTGAATGAGATTGGTGGATGAGAAGGGATTGTGAAAAAAAATGGAATGGGATTGGCATCAAAACTTTATGCATTGTTGAAATACTCTTTGACAAGACGAACCACTCATTAAGAATGACCCGAATGTAAGAAGGATGCTGGAGGCACTTACCTCGTTAAAAAGTTTTCCATGTGGTATATACCTTCTTTAAGCGGTATTTACTATTAGAGTGAGAGTGATCTTTGTGGGATATATTTCCAAGAATTATAGTATGCTATGCAAATAACTAGTGACCATTATAAAACCTCAAGTGCAGTATTAGGTTAGAACAGATTACTCTTTGCTCTAATAGTAAATATCGCTTAAGGAAAGATAATATGAATGTATATATGTATGAAGATAAAGGAGATGGCTTACTCCATGGAATTTTGATTTCTCAGTTATTTGTACTGACTATGAAGAGATTCAAAGTTTCTGGTGATTCATTGAACTTAGAACTGTTGTCTCCAGCTTCTAGTGACTTCGAGCAGTTGCAGGCTAGTAGCGGCTCCTCCAACAACAACTGCTGTCTCAAGCAACAACTCGTCCAAGGCTCACGCCTGAAGCAATGACTCTAATGACTCCAATAGCAACTCCTCCAAGCTCCAATAATGAATCAAATAGTGACTACCGACTCATCTTGGCTCCAAGCTCCAATAGAGAGATTAAATGAAGGAATAGCAACTTGAGAAGGTGGCGACATGAGTAAAAACCTAAATTTCAAAATTACACGATGATTTTTAACCAAGGGAAAACAAATTAGAAGTTAAATCCATTCCCGATGTGGGTTTTTTTTTGCGTGGATCTAATTCCGGAAATCGGAATATGGATCATGATTTCTTTGGATCCATATTCGGATTTCTGGAAACAGATCCAAAATTGTTTAATTTCCTTGATACAAGACCAAAACTGAATTCGTCTTTTTCGGGAAAACTGAAATGGCTTGCATACATTTCAATGCCGTTTTAAATATGTTTCATACCTGAATTTGTTTCTGATTCCATGAACGACATTTCTAGATCTTTTGCTAGGCATTTCCAATAACTTAGGATTTAAGCTTCTATTTTGTTGAGTAAAAAACACTTCTCATAAACTTTATCATTATTTGGGAATGTCAATTGATGAAGAAATCTGTTTAATACATGCACATGGTAGAGATTATTTTGCCCATAAAAGATTTCACTTTAGCAAGTTACATATTGTTTTTAGAGTCTATTATTATAGATTCCATGTAAACTCTAGGATTTACCTATTGTTTTTCCTATTACCCATTTATCGCCCACTCTACCTTGGTTGCCTTTTTGCTTCTCTATCAAATTCATTTTGAGATGATCTTCCTTGTGAAGTTCTGATAGGGATTGATTGGAACATGATAGTTGGCCTTCGATATAGTGTTTCATAGCACCTCTAGGGGTACGATAGGCCTCCCTCTATCAATAGAAGATTACAACATACTTAAGTTAGAAGATTACAACATACTTAAGTTAGAAAGGGATCGCTTGTTTGAATTAGATTGGTCTTTAATTTACCATTAACTATAATGGATCAAATACATATAAGCAACTTTGGTCATTATTGAATATAAGACTTTGTTGTAGAAACTATTACTGCAAAATCTAGCACCCTAGTGCAAAGCCTTGATTGAGCGCAACGATGGGAGTGTGACAGTTTTTACCTTGGTAACAACTCACCTAGTTTTAGTGATGGACATAATCCCCACCACAAGGGAAGTTTCCCTAATAGATCTTAGGGTTCAAGTAACCCAATTTAACTTAAGCTAAATGCCCCCAAAGGGTTCTACAACAATATTTTTGTGAGGTTAATGAGTAGACAAGAGAGTAAAATACACCAATTTTTTTGTGGTACATATATGTATAACAACACAATCAACCCTAGACGTCAACCCTAAATTGTGGTTAATTATTTTTTGTAAATTGATAATTTTGCATTTCCAGTCAATTGCAAACAAAGCATAACTCCATGACAATGACATTTAAGATCAATAATTATGAAAATGTATGATTTTGTTGTAAATAATTCCTAATTTACGCTGGATCAAATAAAAGAAACCTATTTAGGGTTTTAAATGTTTGGCACAAGAGATAAGACTAGTGACTTTCTCAATCTAGGGCTAATTGAGTCTAGGAGTACAAATCCTTGTAAGAAAAGAGATGGATGCAGATTCAAAGAAATTAAGGTGTACAAACTTGTGTTGGTCAACTCTTTAACCCTAGGGTCCTATCTTGTTGGATATTCAAAGGAAGGGAGCTAAACGTAGGTCAGTTCAAGAGAATCTTGATGAAGATCTTGTAGAAGGAGATTTTAGAGCCATAAGACATCAACAAAAATGTTGGTGAAAATTTTAATAAACCCTAATTCATCAACAAGAACAAGATGGAAAAAGATAACTTATATTTGCATAACACATATCATGAAAGATTCACTTATAATCATCTAGGAGAGATAACCCTCTAGGAGGATTTCAATTAACTAGTGGTCCATAGCACAGAAGAGAGTAAACAATTTAGTTATGACAAGTTTATTACGAAGTATGGCAATGATCTAAAGCAAAAATCAACTCATATTTATATGAGGGTAGCCAAGTTGATTTCCCCAATTGTAGACCAGAAGCCCAAAAATAATAATAATCCATGATTAAAAGTTGGATAGGTCATAAGTCGGACCCCAACAATAGCTATATCATTGAAATAACTTGAAATTATGCCTCGATTAATTCACGTGTGTGAGTTAAATTTCTTCTACGGGTGATGTCTTCCTCTAAAAGTTGTCTTCGCATGAAGTGTGAAAAAAATGACTCCAAGGGTTTCATTTCATCCCAAAAGTCATGTATCCTTATCAAATGGATGCTTAATCATCAAGAAAATCATCTACAAACCCAATGTCATACATAAGGGTTTGCACATTCTCATCGAGAGAAACAAATAGAGGATGTTCTTTTGGTAGGGCATGACATCATCATGATAAGCAATGTATCATCCCTTCCAAAGGGGTCCCATGTCATGATCATCATCAATCATTGTCAAGAACAAGGCAACATCCAAGTAGGTGCAATGGCAATTTGATTTCTCTTGTCATCTCAATAGTACATTTTCTTTGAAGGTAACATCTTAGATTTGATAAAGAATGTCTCGGGTCCTAGAAGTGGGAAAAGGTGTCATCAACTATGTCAAGTCTTCTCAATATCAATGGTCAATAAGTGCTAAACATCCAGTGTCAAAGTGCCCTGCCTCATCATCACTATGGTTGGATGTGCTCGTTGAAATGCTAGAGAAGCATTATACAAACCCTCGAGGGATGTGGGATGTACTTGGAAGTGATATCTAGCACATATACTGAAGGAATCAAGTGAGATCAATGTCATGGGTGCAAAAGCCATAAGAGTAGAAAAGTTGGCCATATTGAGTGTTCAAGCTAACGAAGTAGTTCGCTCAAGCATCATCTTTGAATGTCTTCCTAGGTTATGATTCTACGCAAGTTACCATGCTTAACTATGCGAGGGTTGTTACATGGCCCTCTTAGGTGTTTCCAACTCTATGGGGAGTAATGGTTCCTAGGCTATCCCTTTCAAAATATAGGTGTATGTGGTAGGTGTTATTGGGGTTTACTTCATGAATGGTGTCATAGTCTTATGCTAGTTTATGTCAAAACATTGTCCATGGGTACCATACTAACGGGATCGCTTAACTTCCTTGAGTTACCTTCCTCACCTTTGTTTTTCAAAGCTTCCATATCTACCTTTTTCTTTTCTTTACATAGGTTGTTTAACAAGATTCGTTGACTATCATGTACTAATGAGATAACCCTTTTTGTTGATAGAGAATTTATTGCCTCATTGGGTTTGGGATGTTCCGAGAGAGTTATTTTTACTTTGATAGGGCTTGTAGTATTACTAGGTGTATCTAGACTTGGTTGACCCCATATGCCAAATGAAAAGGCACTAGTCTTTGGTCCTCCCATAAACTTTTGTAGCCTAAAGTTTTACCAAAACCATTTTGCTAGATTTACTCCTAATATCACTTTGTAATCCATTGCCTTAAAACCTAACAATCTTAACCTAGGGAAGCTCCCCTTGAGCCAGAGGAAATCCAACTTGAAGTTAGAAAAGGGTTGGTGAGGTGACAATGGCCTCCCTCTTAGCTTCACTTGGATTGCACTTGAGCTTTCGAACTTTATCTAAAAATGTGTGAGTTTGTGTGATCACAAGTCTCATCTCTATATAAGAGGTTCCCATCATAGCATATTTTGTTATTCATTTAAATACTTAAGAATACCATTGTTGAATATGTACCATTGGGATGACTTGGTGTCTTATTTAAGTTCTTCTCCCTTGGGTCATAAAGGTTTTTGACCAAGTAGAAATGAATATATTCACTTTTGAAACCAAAAGGACTTGGCGAGGTGAACCAAAAGTGAATGTTCTAGGGAAACTATAAGATTGAGTAGATCTTCTCCTTAGAAGCCAAAAGGACTTGGCTATGTCGATCAAAGGAGATAGATGATTCACCTATAAAGTATCAAAAGGACTTGGGTAGGTCACAAAGGACTCTGACCAGAAAGGTGAATAGTCCAAAGCCAAATTGTTTTGAAAAGAGAGAAAAATTTAATGCCTAGGCTATGGTCATGACCAAGAGTTTGATATATTTGCCTAAGGAGCCATAAAGGATTTTGGCACACCCTGGATATTTATGTTAATTAAAAGGATATGCAACATTATGACAAGCTCATGAAACTTTTCTTGTAGAGGGGAATTCCCAGCTAAGGGAAATTTGAGGAGAATACCTCCCTCTTAACGAGGGAGTGCTAATTTTTGTATCATTAAGAGGTATTCCCGCATGCCAAGGAAGCTTGAAAATCAACAAAAGAAATTACAAATATTAAAAAAGAAAATCAATTTTTATATTAATTTATGTAGGCTCCAAGAATCCTAAGTCGGCCCCACCATTAGAGGTGACCCTTGGTCAAAAGGGCACTGATTTGACCACTACAAATAAGATAGTTCGACCTCCACACATGGCATGAATTCAGATCTCACAAGAGAAGATATCATTTGCTTATCTAAGCGAAGGAAACAAGATGCATAAAACTGAGTTTCTAAAGCAGGCACATAAAGTCTATTTTCTGAAGTAAACACAGAAAGCCAAGTTTCTGAAGCAGATGCAAAAAACCGAGTTTCTGAAGAAGACCGAGTTGTCTGAGGGAGTTGCTGGGTTGACGTTGGCCTCCTGGACTACAGTTGACTAGAAGAAAAACATGGCCAAAAATCTGATTTTTTACCAGAGTGGACTGAAATTAGATTTCTCTCTCATTTGACTAGGTTTGACTAGTATTTTGTGCTTGGAATTTGGCACATATTTCTAGACAATTTATCTTGTAAAATTTGCTTAATATTGAATTCTCCTTAGAAGAAAAGTTGCTCGGTTTTCCCCAAGGTTGGGTTTTCCTAGGGTAATCTTGTGTCCCTTATTGTATTTGGCTGTGTCCTTATGATCCTATGGTTATTATTGCATTATAGTTGTGATTTCTATGTGTAATTGCTCGATGATATAATTGATAAAAGATGGCTTAAGTATAAATCATTAGAAGTAATTATTAGATTGGAAAATCAATTTCTATTATAAGAAAAATAAACTCTCCCATGCACGTCGAATCCCTGAGGTTGCTCAATATACACCTCTTCCTCTATCACCCCATTGAGGAAGGTAGTTGTCACATTCATCCGATGAATCCTCCACCCCATCTGTGAGGTAATAGATATAACTGCTTTGATAGATGCATAGCTGGTAATAGGAGATATAATTGCCTTCATAGATGCACATTAGACATGTTTGAACATGAACATTATTTTTGTATCCCAGAAGAACCTAGCAACCCGCCTAACACGTAACTACTAGTAAACTTTTGAGAGTCTATGGCCTACCCTCCTCTTCGTAAATCGTGTCACAACCGGGGGGATTGGAACCTTCGATCTCTCAGTTTTCACATATTTCACACTACTTCGATCACTAATTGATCTGCTCCCTAGGATTGTCTGAACACGGACATTACTCCAACATACTTTGAGTATATCGAAATTTCCCCTAGGTCAATACTGAAACCAACTATTTGCTCGCCTAACTATTATAGTGCACCAAAAACAACATTAAGGAAGATTAATCTCTCGTATTGGCCAAGTGTTGGTATATCTGAAGGCTATAGCTCCAAGCACACTTGTTCTACAAGCCATTTCTTGCTCAGAAAATCCTTAATGTTAATTTGGGTTTGAAGCATTTACTTCGTAATCGTGGAATTGAATTAAAGGTTCATGAATGCTTCTTTTCTTATTGCTCATTCATTTGATTAAAATCTGCGGTTGATGTGCTATGAAAAAATTCATAAATCTACACTAATAACTGGATAAGCATTCAAATATTGCACCAATTCCTTTCAAACAAGCCAACATATAATCCAAGTCACACTCTCACTCATACTAGACGACAAACTTAGGATTAGAATCAAACATAGGGAATCCTCCTTAGGCTAGGAAATCACATATCTAAACCTAGAAGTGAGGGGGGATATGTTGCTTAGTTGACAATTGGTGGCTTGCATGATAGTTTTAGATTCTCCCTCTGGTGAGGTTGGAACTTTTTCTCTAGGGACAATTTGAGTGATAACACTCAATATACGATCACTTGAGTGTTGACAATAATCATTGATGCTATGATACGATGAATAGTTAACTTGTGATCTTAATGTCCTTTTGTGGATTTTGCTATGCTCAAATTTCATGTTTCCAATGGATACATGCTTCAGCTTATATAATTTGCTGAGGAAGACTTGTCTTTCATTTTCTAAGCTTAATATTGAATGAGCACTTGTCTAAGTTCAAACATTTTGAACTTGTTCAGAACCAAATATTTGATCTATCTATTCACCCATTCAACTTTCTTTGTTTTATGGGAGTGGGTAGTGTGGGATTGATTAAGGCTTAAGTCAAGCTATGTTAGAGATCATCCCCTCTTTACCCAACAACCAACTTAGCTTGACCTCCAGGGAATCCTGCCTTAGGTTAGGACACCCTTTTCTTAGCCTTAAAGTGAGAAGCAAGGCCACTGAGGTGATTGCTTGTAGTTACTCCTAGGAGATCTCATTAGGTTAGGACTTTTCTCTTAGGAGAGAGTTTAAGTAGTAACTGAGAGTATATCCAAAATATAAATATATGTGTGTAGATACTATTAAGAACGCAAAAGCTTTGGAAAAATGTCTTGTAGGAGGGTACAAGAGAATGATGTGTTAGGGTCTTGTGTAGTAGGTAGCCCTCCGAAGATTTGATGTTGTGATGATTGATTGGATGAAGCACTAGGCTTTGCGATGTCCCACTATCTTGAGGTGGTAGGCCATGATATAGATGTGGATGGACTTGTTTGTTTGCTAGTCTAGTGTGAATTATCTCTAGGTTTGAGATGATACCATTGAATGCGTGTTCAAGAACTAGGGGGATTCCTTTGCTGAGGGAGTACACATCCTTAAGTTTGTAGGGATATGGACCCAATAATGTTATTGCTATAGCCTTTCTTTGTTGGTGATCTTGCTTGATGGGAGCACTGGGAAGAAGGACATGATTGCCTTGATTGTGTTCAACCTAGGGGGTGGTTGAAAGGACTAAGATTTAGGATGAGGACATTTCTTATGAAGAAGGTTGTGCATGTGTGCTTTGGGTACTTGAAGAATTTGGAACGGGAATTTTCTTATTCCTTGTCAAGTCAATAAAGAAACTCCTAGATGTCATAATAAATGTGATAGTTGAATACGAAATTCTCCTTTGCTTCAATCTCTTGAAGGTGGCACAATTGTCATATTTTGTGACATTGTGAAAGCTATTATTTAGCTTCCACTCAAAGTCGTTTTGTGACTGCCTTAAACTATCGCAAGGGATTCCTCGGTGATGATATTGGATGCAATGCATAAAGAGAAATAGAGTAATGATAAGATTTTGCATTGGCCAAAATAGGCTATAAATTAAAACTCTTTTGTCATATAAATTCATATTTTTCCCAATGAATATTGGTTGTGGTACACAAAAAAGGGAGAGGCTTGCTTAAACCAACTTTTCAAAGGTCTACCGCAAAAATATTAACAAAATTTGTAAGTCAATCATAGGTTCTTGTTTAATGAGTCAAAAAATCAAGGGTGGATTATGCATTATTAATGTTTCTTGTTTTCTTACCTTCAAACGTTGTCATAATGATTCAAAGAGGGGAGGAAGTTGACTGTTTTCCAACCATTATCAAGTAAAGGATTTGATACATATTCATCAAAAACGTTGCTGCTAAATATCAGAAAGAAGTTTCATCTTACGATGCGGGTAGGGAGGGAAATGATAGCTTTAACAAGGATGAGTTTCTCTCCTCCATTGCCCAAAGATGAGTTGTCCTGAAACATTTTAACTTAAGTAAGACAAAGCATGCTGTCCCTCTATGTATCCATAGAAACATGTGTAGTAAACATAAATTATATAAATAAATAAATAATGATAATAATAAAGTGACACATGTTAACTAAGGGACATTTCATCAAGGAACATGACATATCAACCATTGCGACTAGTCAATGCCATAAATACATCATCGAATAGCATTGTATCAACACCTTCATTTATTCTTATCTTATTTAATCATTTATATATCATTTGTCATATATGGATTTTAACTCTTTTTCCTTGTGTTGGTGGCTATTCAGTGATTGATCTTTGTTCACTTCAATATGATGAAATTTATAATTGTAATGCATAAGTCGAAAATCTTAACTGACACTTGTATCTATTGCTTTGACCAACCCCATGATCAATGCTTATACACACCAATATATACCTAATGTTTCTTAGCTGACAAAATACAAGAAGAGAGTAGCTTATACATTGTGATTTATTCCCTTACATTGGAAATGAACACAAATGGATGTATATCTGTTGTGGTAGTCTTATGAAATATGGGTCCAACATAATACACAAGTTTACTTGTGCGAGAAGGGATCTACAATAACGATAATGGGGATACACTAATGTGCTCCAATGCTCATGTGAACCACCTTAAGTATAAACTCGGTTCGAATTAAACTTTATATCCAACACTATGAAGCTAGGATTTTGTTATCATCAACACAAAGCTATATGTTAGTAGATTAGTTAACAAGAAATATTTGCCAAAGATAAAGATTACAAAACATCGTACAATGATGGTTGCAAAACATCCGATGATGACTGAATAAGGTGAGAATTATTAGTATTTTTAAAAATAATATGGGGTTGAGGGGTTGAACTTTGAAATCATTAAAAATTAGTGATTTATTATCTTCTGAAATGTTTTTTTAAAATAATTTATTTTTGTTTTTAAAAATTTAAACTGAAGGTTATTATTTGCTAATGACAAAGGCAAGCAAACATTAACATTAACCTGTAGGAGTCCTTAGGTAAAATGTTGCTGGAGAATATAGTTTTCTGGGATACTGCAAGAGTTGTTTTGTGTCTTTTTTATGCTTCGACATGATGAGAATTTGTTATTCTTTAAAAGTTGTAAAACTGTTTTGTATTGCAACATATTAGATCACACCTAATTTGTAGAAAATCTGATGTTTTCTTTACATTTGTGTCATTATTGTTTTTCAAGGGATGCATTACTAAACTTCTGATGTTCCTACAGAGACTCAATGACACGAATCACTTTATTGGAATTGAGGAGTCAACTAGCATACTTAGTTGGACAAATTCAATTTCGTATTTATTGCTATTCTATAAGGTCGGCTGTTCTCAAAGACGATGCTAAGGCTTCTCGGTAAGTCAGTTGCACAAGATGGCCCTGTAGCTTTTATATCTAGATGATAAAATCCTTTAAACATATGGGACAATGTATTAAAATATTGGTATTGTATGATATGCAATTAAAATAAGCATTGTTTTAGGCTTTGGTCTCAATTTATTTAAACTCACCTAAGATCAATGTTCCACAAAGTTTCGGGGATGTGGGAGCCCAGGAGTCAGTAAACACACTTGGGGGATTTGTGGAGACATCCCCCAAATTTTAGCGATTGGAGGATTGGGAAACTTATAGGTGTTTCTTTGTATTTGGTTTGGGTGGTGGTGGGGTGTGGTGTGGTGTGAGGGGCATGTTATCATGTAAAGATCAGAGGTTTAGAGTATTAACAAAATCATTTCAAATAATGAAAATGTTACCCCAAGTGCTGGCATCAAATAACGACATGTTCAAACCTTGTATGACTGTTCAAGAAAAGTGTAACGGCAGTGAGATACTGAACCATTCAAGTGCTTGGATCTTGTGTTAAGAATGCTTGACACTCAGATTAGGAAAATACTAAATTCTGCAATAACCAAATCCCGAAACCCTGAAGACAATCCTTAAACTAAAGTAATGCTGGTACTAACAACCAAGTTGTTTCAAGATTTCTTGGATTGATTGAGTTAAGGGTGTGTTAAAATTGCTTGTTAACCCCTAGAAACACTTATTTCTATTGAAGGGTTAAGATCTAGTAAGAGTTCGTTACATTAATATTTTTGTAGACACTTCCAAGCATTACCATTGCTTAGAGTTCCTCTCCAATTCAGTTTAATTAGTTTCTTGGCAAGTTGCAACTGTTATTTTAGGCGGTCATACTTTTTCTTATATCCAGGCATCAGGGTCCTGCACAACAAGCTTGTCCACATTTTTTCGATACTGGTAAAAAAGCGAGTCCAATGAGGCCATTTTCACTTGAATTCCAAATGACACTTTTCATCCACCTTTTCATTTTTTGTGATTATGAGAAAATCCTTCATCTGACCTAAGTTTGCACTTGCTTTCTTTTTGAGAAGATTGGTTTTTGTTTTAAGGGCACACATATAGTTAGTACCTGAGTTACATGGTATGATGAAATGGAAATATCTATCTGAAACGAGAACGAGCTGGAAATGTGCACCCTGCATATATATATATATATATATATATATATATATATATATATATATATATATATATATATATATTGAGACTTTGAATGAAATCATTTAGGTTTTAACATTATAATTTAAAATACAAATATGGAGTCATGAATCAATTAGTAAGTGCCAAAGCCCAAGAGAACCATTCTACAACAAGTGCCCACAGATCATCAAAATCATTGTGTATATTGTGATTTTCATCATCAATATCACCCTCTAAGCATTAAAATAAGATGAAAAAAGTTTAACATGTCAAATCCAGATTTTGTTTAAGTGATGGGTACACTTCTACTATGATCATTGTTTCCTCAAAATCTTGCAGATCTTATAAGGGGGTACCCTACAAGGCACAAACTAGACAAATGGACAACAATGACGTGTGGCCCACTGTCACTACAACTGCCACCTCCTGCTCTTTGTGGACTTTCACCACTAGGACTCTTCACTTTAGGTAGGTCACCTAACGACTTACGAATTTCACCCAAAAGGCTTATAGAGGATAACTCTTGTTAAGGACAAGGCTCAATTAGCTACAGAGGCAATACACATTCTAGTAAGGCCTATATTGGGTGCACGTGATCTAACACTTGAGAGATAGCAAGCCAAATGGATTAACCAAGAATCAGAAGGCCAAGTAAAGGTTTCCAACAATGAATATAAACAATCAATTGGAACAAGAAACCTTCAATAAGCCCGCAAGTTGAACCCTAAGGCAAACTAGGGTTTCCTATGGCAGAAGATTTCAACCTTAAAATGGATGGATTGGCGACTAAAGGGAGTTGATTTTAAGGCAATAAAGGTTCCTTTTGTTGGAAAAGTAACTAGGTTTGGTCTTCGTAATTGTCTTTGTACTCATGTCATTATGTATATATGATGTAAAGAGCAAATGAAAATTATTTTGTATAGCATGGGTTTCATGCTTATTCCATTTTATCGTTAGGTCAAGCATTCATTTAATGCTTCTAGGATCTTCATGAGTCAAAGAGTCAATGTAATTTTGTAAATGACCCATTTGGGAAAATTGTAACATATAAAAGAATTTGTGTATAAAGTCAAAATATCGTCCTAGATTAAGTCGACCCTGTCAAAGCAAGAGTCGGCTTGATAAAGGGGTATTTGAGCTAGTGGAGAAAGGCTATATATAAGGAGGTTTCTTGATTCATTTGAAGACACAATTTGAAGTTTGATTTACGTAAAAGTCAGAAGAAAATAAGTAAGCGAAGGCAAGAAGAAGAGAGGAGAACCCAAACAAATAAAAAAGTCTGATCCCTAACTTATACACCTCACATGTGTGGAGATTTTGAAGGTTGTAATTGTAGTTGCGCATCCAAACTTACAGGCTGAGGTTGCAGACCTATTTCAGAAGGCCTATCGGAAAATGTAACTAGGTTCGGTCTTCATTTAATGTATTTGAGTCATCTTGTAATATATTTGTCAAACGAAAATAAAAAATAATTTTATTATTATTTTATTTGACTTATTAAAGCATGGGTTTGATGCTTGGGTCAAATGTATAGGTCAAGCCTCCATTGTAGGCTTTAGGGTATTGTCAAAGTCAATTTGTGAAGACTCCTCCATCAAGTCAAAGTCTCCTTGCTGTCAAACAAATCTTCATCAAAGTCGGCCTACCAATTGGTCTACAAGTCGGCCTAACATTATGTGGAGACACCACTCTTCAAAGTACTCATGTCGACTTATTAACTATGGAGAACAACTATAAATGGGAGTGCAACCTTCGACCAAAATCATAGAAATAAACTCGTGGATCTCAGAGAGAATTGCGGATTTCAGAAAGATATGTTTCAGTGTTATTACAGAAGATAAGTTCGGATAATCTCAAACTTCGGTGCAATTACAGTGAGCCTCAGAATGGTGATGCAGATTGCAGTTTGGTATTACCACAAAAGTTGTATGCTAACACAAGTTCGATGTTATTTCTGTCTCAGTATAACAACAATGTTAAGGGCTCGATGTTACAACAATGAAGGTCTCAACATAAGTTTGTCTCAATGCTAACACAATGATGAGGGTTCACAACAGTGGTGAAGATCTCGGTATATTTACAGTGATGAAATCTCGGTACTGTCTCAATGAATTAGGTACAAGATCTCGATGCTATGACAATGATAAGGCTTCCACAGAGACAAGAATTTGGTACCCTCTCAATGACAAGGATGCGATGCTGATAGAGATGAAGGATGACTTGATGGAGGGAGTCTAGTCTAGTTTGTAAGTGTCTTGGTTGTCTCATCTTGAATCTAATGAAGGAAGAATTTGTGACTGGGTTTTCCCCTCGAGGGGGGTTTTGCCTTGGCAACGTGCCTATATCTTGTGTTCTTTTCTATTTGTTGCTTGCATTAATCTTGATGATAAGAAAAGATAATTAAGAGAACAAATACTAATAATGAAAATATCACAAGCTAATGTCATTAAGAGGAAAATCGTTTGCCACCCCTATGGATTTTCCAACAAGGTCAAGACTCTGAAAATTATAGAAGAAAGTGATCTTGTCTTGTGTTGTCGTGGATGAACTTTGACTCTTTTTGGTGGAGAATTTTAAAGGGCAGACTTGAAGTTGGGAGGTGATCTGACTTTGGTATTTGAGTCTTGGTTGTCTCATTTAGATCTGATTCTATAAGAAGGAGATTGTTCGGGTTTTCCCCAAGTTGTGGGGTTTTGCCTTGGATTGGAGCCTATATCTTGTGTTTATTGTCTCTTGTGATCTTCTTATTTACATTGGTAATTATTTGATGAAGAAAAGGAACACAAAGAAATTAATAAGAAGCCAACCAAATTCACAAATAATTATCAAGCTGAGGAAAATCAACACTAGTGTACATCCGCATTGATTTTCCAACACCTTTCAATGTTGAATCCTTCCACAAGCCTAAATTCCCACTCTAGGTCAACTCATGCCCCGACCCTTGCTAGTGGCTTGACCTTAAGAGGGTTGAAAAAGAGATTAGGAGAGTGAAAATGAATTTTATGGTAAAATTTGTGTGTGACCACCAAAGTGATGAGGCCAACGCTTAGTCCTTGGGATAATGGAGTCTATGGGAGTGAAAAATTAGTTAAGTCTTGTTAAGGAGTAAGGGAATTTTGACGCCCTAACTCAAAACCCTAACTATTACTTTTGTGAGGGATGAAGGTAACATGGGAGAGCTAGTTTAACAATACACGAAGGGGATCACCATTCACATTTTATACATGAGTAATGCATACAATGTCATTATCTAGATTCTATACATTGATTTTCAATAATAACTAGCAGAATAGAAAAACCTGAGATAACAAACCATTCCATACATTAGACACACGAATAAAAAATTATCAAATACAATGCTTACTTACAGGATAAAGTGCATGAACAATCCTTTATTGATCCAAAGTAACATCTCCAAGACCAAGAAATAGCTCCAAATGCCAAAATACACCATAGAGTCACATCTCCACAAGAATCCAAGAAGGCCGAAAGTCTAAGAGGGCTGAAAATGTCACAAGTGATGATGATCTAACACAATGAGCCTCTCCTCTATTTATATGAGGAATAGGCCTAATAATTAGCCTAATAAAAGCACATACAATAAGTTTGATGCTAAAACATACTTGGGTTACAAGCCAACCCATTGACTCTATGAAATATGCCCTATTTAGCCCAAACATGGGAGCCATAAGCTCTCTAGGGATGACATCATTGAATGGAAGTGCTCCAAATGGCATGCCCAAGAGTGATGAGGTGTCCAAGGTGGTGTAGAAGCATGTCAAGTCCATGGTTTAAGTGATGGCCCTCAAATTAACGTCATTGCCTTCGGTGGGGTCTTAATATGCAGTTGGGGCACCAAAAAGTGGTCTCCAATTGCTAAAAGAGGTCTCCTTTACTCCAGTTTTGACAGCTTCTCAGGTGCAACAAGCGCTCACTAGTCTCTCATGGTGATACCATCCTCATATGGGCTCTAAATCTGTTATCATCCATCAATTGGTGTCAAGGCCAGTTGGGGGCATGCTGGGCCCAACTGTGTCATCTTGAAGAATCATCGAATCTGGGACAAATTCATCCAACATCCTAGGTGCTGGAGGTGCTCTAGGACACATGTCATCCGATGTTGTTGCCAGGAGGCCCAATGTTAAAGTTGGAAACTAGGGCAAAACTCCATGTGGGTGATCTTATTTATGGCAGCTGATACTTTTCTTGGATCCCTCTCATCGAGAGGTGTAGGATTGATCTAAAGATCATCTGATTCTGATAAGTATTTATGAAGATATGAATTTATTTTGATTATGGACAAATTGTCAAGTCGGCCATCAACTTATGTAGGCTCAGAAGCCCAACAGTCATGTCTATTCAACATCTACGTTTTAGTATAAATAGAAGAGGACTTGAAGTCATTTGTCACACACACACTCACTCTTGTGATCTCACTTCATTATGTTTTGGGTTTGATGAAGATGAGAGCTAGAGGGAGTGCCCTAAGATATACGCTGCCCTAGATAACATGCCCTAGATCTAAATGTAGTCATGGGAGAATAAGCTCTACGTTGCTCAAAAAGCTGGAACTGCCGGAAAAGCCGGAAAAGTCGGAACAACCAGAAAAGACGGAACAGCTGGAAACGCCGGAACAGCCGGAAAAGTCGTAACTGCCAGAAAAGCTGGAAAAGGCGGAAAAGATGGAACTGCCGGGAAAGTTGGAAAAGCCGAAATTGCCGGAAAAGCTGGAAAAGTCGGAACTGTCAGAAAAGACAAAAAACCGGAACTGCCAGAACTGCCGGAAATGCCGGAATTGCTGGAAAAGCCGGAACTGCGGGGACTGCTGGAATTGCCGGAAAAGCCGGAAAAGCCGGAACTGCAGGGACTGCCGGGACTTCCAGAACTGCCGGGAACAACCGGAAATGCCGGAACTGTCGGGAATATCCGGAACTGCCGAAATAGCCGGAGTATCTGTCTTCGAAGGAGAGCAACATGCAAGGGACATCTAAGTAACATTGGGATAGTTGTATGGTACTTAGCAGCAAATACACCAAGCATGCAATGTTACAGCGAGCATGCAAGGGACAACTAGCATGCAACAAGGGACAAAATGCAGCACAACGATAGGTGAAGGAGTCACCTTGGAGAATTAGTTGAAGCAGCATGTCTTCAATTGATCTCATGTATCATCTTCTTAGAGATGATCTATGCTCTTATTTAGATAAGTCAAAGTGTTGACTTTTGTTGTAAACGTACTATCTCTCTCTCTCTCTCTCTGCTGAACTATTGAAGAACATATAAGAAGAATTGATCAAGGGTTTACCCACATTGGGGTTTGTCCCTGTCTAGCACCACATCTTGTGTCCTCTTGTCTTGGCTTGTCTTCTGCAATTTATATTTATGTTCTATCTACAGTTTACTTTAATGCTGATGTGATTGCTAATGTGGAAAAGATATTGAGCTAACTGTGAAAATTGAAATAAATTGCTCTAGCATAGAACATAACTAAAATTAACATGGTATCAGAGCTGAGGTGAAGACAATGCCCAAGCAAGAGTGAAAGAGCAATAACCGAAGACAGTTAGGAAAGGACAAATGGATCAATGGATTCCTCATGCCTCTTGAAATTCACCAAGGGTGAAGTCGAAGCAAAGAATATTATCAGAATGGCGCAACAGAAGTTTCTGATGGCCTACCTAAAGATCACTTCATTGGGAGGTTCGGATCTAAGGGTGGAAGGAAAGGCGGATGCCTTGGTTGCAATAAGTTCGGCGATTATGCGAAGGAGTGTCTGAATGGCAGAGACACATCCCTTGATGAAGATAACAATCATTCCAGCGACATCTTCAATGATCAAAGGAATGACAGGTAGTGCAGGTCATCAAGGAAATGGTCGACTCTTCAAAGAAAGCAAGGAACCCCAGGTATGAAGAATCAAATGTTGTTACTGATAAGATAAAG
Source organism: Pinus tabuliformis (assembly GCA_031772625.1). Lineage (NCBI taxonomy): Eukaryota > Viridiplantae > Streptophyta > Pinopsida > Pinales > Pinaceae > Pinus > Pinus tabuliformis. The sequence goes on from CM062808.1 coordinate 517,323,568, forward strand.
AAGTGTTATCTTTTATTGGCCCTCTCCTTCAGATTCTTTGCGAATCTGGCTTATTGATTGTAGTGCTTCAAGGCACTTCATCGGATAGATGGGTGCACTCTCTAATTTTGTAGAGATGGAAACAATCATGGGATTATACTTGGAGCTAATGCCACCTATCCCGGAAGGGGTGTAGGGAATGTTATCCCTCAATTGAATGAGGGTAACTCAATTCATTTACAAAATCTCTTTGATGTACCTGATCGCAAGAAGAACCTGGTGTCCATTTCAGCAATGGAAGTCAAAGGTTTCAGGGTGGCACTCATCGATGGAAAGGTACATGTTTGAAAATAGAATTTTCAAAGATGTTTTTGAGTTCAGGGTTGTATCAAGTTGCAGGAAGTCCACTGGGGACCATGTCCATTGACACATAGCACTAAAGGTCTGTGAGTTAAATGGTGAGATGCCTAAATTCAAAAAGAGCATGAAAGTACATGTCTGAGATGTACAAAGGAAAATCTTACAAGGGGACCATTCCCCTCATGTAGCTGGTCCACAGGTTTGGAACAACCCGAGGAGTTTGAGATTCATGATCAGGAATCTCATGTATACAGGTGGAAGAAAGCCCTCTATGGCTTGAAGAAAAACTCCCCAGGCATAGTATGAGAGTATTGATAGCTGTCAGATGAAGCTGAGATTCACTAGGAGTGAAACCGATCCAAACCATTACTCGAAGGTTGTGGATGATAGACCTCTCTTACCGACACCTTATGAGGACCACCTATTTCTGACAGGTGCAAACCCTTTCATTTGCAGAAGTAAGAGGGAGTTGGATTCTAAATGTTGAATGATAAACTGCAAGCCTGTGACTACCTTGAGGATATTAACTTTCAGAAGTTATATGGTAGTGATGTCGGACCAGATTTGGGAAATGCCTCTGAGTTTCATGAACTCATTCGCGTTGATGTTCTTGGTGAAGTTCCGTCCGGACATATGTTTTGTAGTTAGCATGGTGAGCTCATATTTGGTTGAGCCTCACAGGATTGGTGCCAATAATCTTCTAAGATATCTTCGGGGCACAATCTCTCATGGATTGAGATACACTGCTGGAAATATGAAACTGCATGATTATTCGAATGCTTAGTGGGCAGGCAGTGTGGAGGATCAATAGAGCACTTCTCAGTGCTGGTTCTCTTTGGATTCTGCTTCGATATCATGGATGAGCAGGAAGCAGAAATCGGTTGCTATAAGCACCGCCGAGACTGAATACAAGAGGACACAATATTTGGCGGAAGCTAAGGAAAAACTCCAATGTGGGGAAAATCCTTTGATCAAATCTTCTTATTATTCTTCAAAAGTTCAGCAGAGAGAGAGAGAGAGAGAAAGAGTACATCATACAAAATTAACTTGCCCAAACACTGTCAAAACAGTCCAGTCAAACAACAGCCAACAGGATGTCCTAACGATAAAGTCAACGCTAGTCAAACCAGCAGAAATCCTCCTGCAAATCATCTCGGTCAAACCCTGTCAACTCGGCCTTCAGGGACAATCCAAATCAACCCAAAACAGTGTGGAAATTCTCAGTCAAAGATGGTCAATGAGGTCAAAGATGCGGTCAAACTTGTTGCAATCAACACTTGTCAAACAACCTAGAAAATATTGGCTTTTGTGCCCAAATATGTGGCTTTTGTGCCCTAGTATGAGAGGATTGATAGCAACAAATACACCAAGCATGCAATGTTACAGCTAGCATGCAAGGGGCAACTAGCATGCAACAACAAGCATGCTAAGGACAACAAGCATGCTAGGGACAACAAGCAAGCAAGGGACAACAAGCAAGCAAGGTGCAACCAACACATAGGTCAGGATGGCAGCATGGTGCAGCGATTGCACATAATGCAGTACAGTGATGGGTACAGTCATGATTAATGAAGCGTGATGAGATGCAGCGTAGTGATGATGGGTGCGTCATGGTGCAGCGCGGTGAGGTGCAGCATGATGACGAAATGCAGCACAACAATATGTGAAGGTGTCACCGTGGAGAATTAGTTGAAGCAACATGTCTTCAACTGATATCATGTATCATCTTCTTAGAGATTATCTATGCTCTTATCTAGATAAGTCAAAGTGTTGACTTCTGTTGTAAACATACTATCTCTCTCTCTCTCTCTGCTGAACTATTGAGGAACATATAAGAAGAATTGATCAATGGTTTCCCCACATTGGGGTTTGTCCCTGACTTGCGCCACATCTTGTGTCCTCTTGTCTTGACTTGTCGTCTGTGATTTATATTTATGTTCTATCTGCAGTTTACTTTAATGCTGCTGTGATTGCTAATTTGGAAAAGGTATTGAGCTAACTGTGAAAATTGAAATAAATTGCTCTAGCATAGAACATACCTAAAATTAACATGGTATCAGAGCTGAGGTGATGACAATGCCCAAGCAAGAGTGAAAGAGCAATCACCGAAGACAGTTGGGAAAGGACAAAAGCATCAGTGGATTCTTCATCCCTCTTCAAATTCACTGAGGGTGAAGTCGAAGCAACGAATATTATCAGAATGATGCAGCGGAAGTTTCTGATGGCCTACCTAAAGATCACTTCATTGGGAAGTTCGGATCTAAGGGTGGAAGGAAAGGCGGATGCCTTGGTTGTAATAAGTTCGGCCATTATGCGAAGGAGTGTCCGAATGGCAAAGACACATCTCTTGATGAAGATAACAATCATTCCAGGGACATCTTCAATGATCAAAGGAATGACAGGTAGTGCAGGTCAACAAGGAAATGGTCGACTCTTCAAAGAAAGCAAGGAACCCCAGGTATGAATAATCAAATGTTGTTTATGATAAGATAAAGAAGTGTTATCTTTTATTGGCCCTCTCCTTCAAATTCTTTTGGAATCTGGCTTATTGATTGTAGTGCTCCAAGGAACTTCATCGGATAGATGGGTGCACTCTCTAATTTGGTAGATATGGAAACAATCCTGGGATTATACTTGGAGTTGATGCCACCTATCCCGGAAGGGGTGTAGGGAATGTTATCCCTCAATTGAATGAGGGTAACTCAATTCATTTACAAAATCTCTTTGATGTACTTGATCATAAGAAGAACTTGGTGTCCATTTCAACAATGGAAGTCAAAGGTTTCAGGGTGGCACTCATTGATGGAAAGGTACATGTTTGAAAATAGAATTTTCAAAGATGTTTTTGAGTTCAGGGTTGTATCAAGTTGCAAGAAGTCCACTGGGGACCATGTCCATTGACACATAGCACCAAAGGTTTGTGAGTCAGATGGTGAGATGCCTGAATTCAAAAAGAGCGTGAAAGTACATATTTGAGATGTACCAAAGGAAAATCTTACAAGGGGACCATTCCCCTCATGTAGCTGGTCCACAGGTTTGGAACAACCCGAGGAGTTTGAGATTCATGATCAAGAATTTCATGTATACAACTGGAAAAAGGCCCTCTATGGCTTGAAGCAAAACTCCCTGGGCGTAGTATGAGAGGATTGATAGCTGTCAGATGAAGCTGAGATTCACTAGGAGTGAAACCGATCCAAACCATTACTCGAAGGTTGTGGATGATATACCTCTCTTACCGACACCTTATGAGGACCACCTATTTCTGACAGGTGCAAACCCTCTCATTTGTAGAAGTAAGAGGGAGTTGGATTCCGAATGTTGAATGATAAACTGCAAGCCTGCGACTACCTCGAGGATATTAAATTTCAGAAGTTATATGGTAGTGATGTCGGACCAGATTTGGGAAATGCCTCTGAGTTTCATGAACTCATTCGTGTTGGTGTTCTTGGTGAACTTCCATCCGGACTTATGTTTTGTAGTTAGCATGGTGAGCTCGTATTTGGTTGAGCCTCACTGGATTGGTGCCAAGAATCTTCTGAGATATCTTCGGGGCACAATCTCTCATGGATTGAGATACACTGCTGGAAATATGAAATTGCATGATTATTCGAATGCTGAGTGGGCAGGCAGTGTGGAGGATCAGTAGAGCACTTCTCAGTGCTGGTTCTCTTTGGATTTTGCTTTGATATCATGGATGAGCAGGAAGCAGAAATCAGTTGCTATAAGCACCGCCGAGACTGAATACAGGAGGACACAATATTTGGCGGATGCTAAGGAAAAACTCCAATGTGGGGAAAATCCTTTGCTCAAATCTTCTTATTATTCTTCAAAAGTTCAGTAGAGAGAGAGAGAGAAAGAGTACATCATACAAAATTAACTTGCCCAAACACTGTCAAAACAGTCCAGTCAAACAACAGCCAACAGGATGCCCTAACGAGAAAGTCAACGCTAGTCAAACCAACAACAATCCTCCTACAAATCATCTCGGTCAAACCCTGTCAACTCGGCCTTCAGGGACAGTCCAAATCAACCCAAAACAGTGTGGAAATTCTCAGTCAAAGATGGTCAATGAGGTCAAAGATGCAGTCGAACTTGTTGCAATCAACGCTTGTCAAACAACCCAGAAAATATTGGCTTTTGTGCCCAAATATGCAGCTTGCCCAAACAGAGATATTCCCAAAAAAATCACAGTCAAACGAAGTCAAACACTGCTTGGTCAACGCTGGTCAAAGCCGGCTACAACCTGATCAATGCAAAAACTAGAAAACCTTGTTAAACCTTCGCATGCGTGGGGAGGAACAAGCTCCCCTGAAATTCGGACGATCCAATCAAATGAAGAGAGAGAAAGATGTGTGAGTGATTAGTGACCAAATGAGGAAAATGAGTCCTTTATATATGCACAACGTTGAGGATGAAGAGACACGTCTGCTGGGCTTCATGAGCCTACATTAGACTTCTGTCCGACATTGACAATTTGTCCATAGAAGAAATAAATTCATAGTTCCATTTCTACTTGTTAGAATGAGATGATCTTTAGATCAATTCTACACCTCTTAGAAAGAGGAATCCAATAAAAATATCAGCTTCATCATATGAGCTATCCAAGGTGGAGTTTGGCCCTAGTTGCCAAATTTAACAATCCCTCTTAACTAGGGAGAACTCCACCTGCCAAATCATCTGTCAATCTGTACCATCTCTAACATCTCTTTTATACTCTTCTCTGTTGAACCATGAAGAAATAATGAAGAAGAAATGATCGAGAGTGTGCCATACCACTCTCCACTGACTTGAACTCAGTCTCCAATAATCCCAGATCAATATCAAACGTCCTAGCATAGGGAGTATTGTAGTACACAATGTGTCCATCGATAGTACTGTTTTCCCTATCCTCATTTCCCTACTCATTGGCCAGATTAGAGGTACTTCACATGGGTCTTGGACTACATGGGTAGGATGTATCGGCAGGAGAAGGTGAACCACTCATCCCGCTCATATGCCATTGGAGAAGGTGAACAACTCGTGCTATGCATATCTCCACCATCATGGGGTATCAGAGGGGAAAGTGAACCGCTCACCCTGTGCACAACACACCGCAAGGGGAAGGTGAACCACTCACCCTATGGTTTCTCATTGATCCAAGAAGTACCCCAAGCCCCCCGGAGATCACAGAGCTCAATATCCAACTCAAACGGGACCCCCATAAGAGGGTCTCTCCACGACAGCTAGTCTTTCGTGGAAGGTTAAGAATTTGACCTTCTCGAGGGGTTTCTTAAGAATATCAGTGACCTGATCATCAATCCCAGTGTGATGGAGCCTTATTCTCCCTATTGTACCATATCCTAGATAAAGTGGTACTTGATATCAATATGCTTGGAGCGGCCATGAAACACGGGATTCTCAGAAAGACAAATCCCACTTTGGTTTTCACAGAAGATCACGGTGGTATCCAACACAAGCCCAAACAACTCACTAAAGAGCTTCCTCAACCAAAAACTTCACAAGTGGCCATACTAGTAGCAATATATTCAACCTCAATGGTGCTCAAGGCAACCGATTTATGCTTCCTGCTCATCCAGGATATTAAAGTAGAACCTAGTGAGAAGCAACTTCCAGATCGACACTTACGGTCCACCACACTGCCAACTCAGGCAACATCAGAATAACCATGGAACCTCACATTCTCGGCAGTGTATCTCTGTCAATAGGTGATTGTGCCTCAAAGATATCTTAGAAGATTCTTGGTAGCAATCCAATGTATGTGATGAGGCTTGACCATAAACTGACTCAATGTATTCACTGCAAAGCATAAGTCCGGAAGGGAGTTCTCCAAGAACATTAGGGCCCCCACGTGTTGACGATACACATAAGGATTTCCCAAATCGGGCCTAGTAGCACTTCCACATAATTTCTTGAAGTTAAGTTCCATCAGAGTAGTCGTGGACTTGCAGTCCACCATCCCAAATATTTCAAGTAGCTTCACAATGTATTTTCCTTGAGAAAGGAAAATCTCACCTTGCTTTTACCAGACCTCCAACCCCAGGAAATAATGCATCAGTCCTAGGTCCTTCATCTCAAACTTGGAAGCCAATTCCCTCTTGCATTGATGAATGAGAGGGTCTGCACCTGTTAGGAAGAGATCATCCACATAAAATGTTGATTTGGGGTAGCATTGGATGTGCTCTAAGCCTCAAATTTTGCAGGGAGGCTTGGGCACAGGTATTCTAAAGAACCCATAAAGCGTTTTGGGAAATTCCACACAAAAGTGATTTTATTACAATAAATAATATTTTCAATGGGGTTCCTAAGTCTAAACTTAGGAAAATTAAAATTTTAATGGGTATTAATCTAATGAGATGTGAATATTCTAGTAAAAGCCATGGATCAAGCCAAAACGATCCAAGCCTTTGATTAAGATGTAATCTAGGCGATTGGTTGCCCAACAGGAAGATATAAGAAGGGGCTTGAGGGTCATTTGGAAAACACAACAGTGAGATACTTAGTTGCCTAAGAAAATCGATTTTCTCACTTGTTGAAGTTCGGCAAGAGAAAATCGATTAAGTGGGGGAGAGTTGCAGGTGATGGAGAGACAGAGGGGGTTCAACATTAGTCAAGGATACATGGATGAAGACGCAGAGCAATGGAAGGAACAATGCTAGGTAGATTGACGGTGGGAGAGGCAACACTGGCCTGAGTTATGCAGGCATTGCACAGGCCAGTCCAAAGGCTAGAGAAAGTGACGCTGGGCAAGCCAAAGAGACGCAGAGGGTGGAAGAACCTCTCTCTCAGGTCAGATAGTTGTTCAAGAACGTTTGTAAACATTTCTCAGAAATCCTTGTTCTATACTGCTGGGTGTAATTTGTTCATGTTGATTTTCGCTGAAGAATAATAAAACCCTCATCTGCTGTATCGGTTTTCCCAAATTGGGTTTTTCTGGGGATAATTGTCCAAAAATCACTGTCATTGTGTGTGTATATGTGCCAACATTTTACTTACATTTACTTTCTGCATTGTTTTAATTGTGAACGCTGCAGTAGAATATGTTTCGATATTTGCCGTAAGAATATAGTAGATAACTTATTTCGGAAGTAATAAGTAGGAGAAATCATATTAATCACTGCAGTAGGATTTCTATTTTAGAATTTTTCATGTGGTGTCAAAGCCATAAGGAAGCAAAAGAGAGAAGCCGAAGGATCCAACGCTGAGAAAAGAACGCAATTCGAAATTCCTGCAAGAGCAGAAATTCAAATATCCTAGAGGATTTTACAATTCAAACCAAGGAGATTGGATTTTGTGGGAAAACTCTCTCTGAGTGAGCCAACAAAGAGGTAAGTCTTTTCCAATCGAAAATTTTCAGTGGTAGTACAACAAAAGATTCAACAAGGAGGATCATTTCAGGTGGAACACAGTTTTTCCTACAACAGTTGCTGTGATAGGTTAGCGTCAGAAATTGGCACAATATGGATACTCAAAGTGTCTCAGATTTATCTACTAGATTAGATGAAGAATTCACATGCCTAGCTAATCAGCATCGACAGATGTTTGGTACATTGATAGCGGGGCTTCAACTCATATGACTGGGGTACGAGAACATTTCTCGAGCTATGAAGAAGAACAAATGGACTTCCAAATAACTATGGGAAACATAATGAAATGTACTCCAGTAAGGAGAGGCACCATAGCTTTTCAAACAGAAGCAGGGACCGAAATCCAAGCCACCAATGTTCTGTATGTGCTAGGATTAGGAATGAATCTAATTTTAGTGTCCCAGTTACAGGACAAGGGATATGATGTATACTTCATCAGGAAAAGAGTATACATTAAGCATCCAAGCTTGAAGAAGAAAAAACAAATTGGGGTTCGAAGCAATAAGCTGTATAGGTTGCAACTTGAATAGCCAATGGCACTGATAGGCAACAACCATAATGGGTGAGAAGGAGCGAAAAGAATTATGGCACAGGCAAATGGGGCACGTACACCATGGAGAATTGAGGATGCTCAGAGAGACTGTTACAGGGGTACCAGTCCTAAGTAGTGAACATGATGACTTGTGTAGAGGATGTGTGCTAGGAAAGTACGCTAAAGCAACTTTTTCCAGAAGTAACAATAGAGCAAAGGATGTATTAGGATTAATACACTCAGATATCTGCGGTCCTATGTCCACAAGGGCTCTTAGTGGTGGCGAATACTTCGTCACTTTTATCGATGATCACTCCAGAAAAACCTGGATCTATTTCTTAAAGACCAAGGATGAGGTCTTTGATCGTTTCCGAGAGTTTAAGGCTCTTGTTGAAAATATGACAGGGAAAAAGATAAAGGTATTGCGTTCAGATAATGGTGGAGAATATACAGACAAAGATTTCACAGATTTTTGCGCAAAGGAGGGCATCAAAAGGGAGTGGACAACTCCATATAATCCGGAGCAGAATGGAGTGGCAGAATGGAAAAACCAAACTATTGTTGGGGCAACCAAATCCATGTTGTATGATCAAGATCTACCTAAGTATCTATGGGCAGAAGCTTGCAACACGACAATGTATATTCAGAATAGAACTCGTCATAGAGCATTGGGGAAGAGAACGCCTGAAGGAGTATTCTCAGGGAAGAAGCCAGAAGTTAGTCATCTCAAAATATTTGGAAGCATGGCTTATTGTCACATTCTAGACGAGAAGCGCAACAAACTAGATTAGACTGCAGAAAGGGGGTATCTCGTAGAATATAGCGAGACCTCAAAGGCATATAGAATCCACATTCCAGGCAACAGGAAGATTGTAGTAAGACGGGATGCAAAGTTCATGGAAGATAGAACTTTCAGGAAATCTCGTGAAATGCTTGCAGAAGATCACTCAGGAGGTGTCTTTAGTCCAAGAGGTGTAGGGGCAGCAAGAAGGACAGGCAGGAGAGCATACACCTGGGTCGAGTACAGTAACCAGTACCAGTGTTTCCTCAGAGGAAGGAAATGTAGATGCTTCTCAAAGGACAGAACAACAAGATCACGAGGAAGAATTGGTTGAGCCTCCCACCACCAGTGGTAGAACGAGCAGAGAGGTGCAACAAACACTGAGGGATGCAGAGGAGTTTGTCAGAGCTCCTAGAGCTGAGAAGAGGCAGCGTAGACAACCAGATAGATACCAAACATTTGTAGCTCAAGTTGGAGAACCCTCTAGCTTTCAGGAAGCTGTTCAACACCAAGTATGGGTGGATGCCATGGTGGAAGATTATAGCTCCATCATGACAAATGATGTTTTGGAAGTAGTACCTAAACCAGAAAATAGATCAGTTGTAGGATCACAATGGATCTACAAGATCAAGTATACTGTAGACGACAACATAGAGAAGTATAAAGCAAGGTCTGTAGTAAAGGGCTATGCTCAGAAAGAAGGGATAGGCTATAAAGAGACCTTCGCCCTAGTGGCTCGTTACACCTCTATCAGAATGTTATATCCCTAGCAACTCAAATGGGATGGGAGATTCACCAGATGGATGTCAAGACAACATTCTTGAACAGAGTGATAGAAGAAGAGGTGTATATAAAACACCTCGAAGGCTTTGAGACTCATGAGAAGAAGTCTCATGTTTACATGTTAAAGAAAGCCCTGTACGGGCTCAAGTAGGCACCTAGAGCATGGTATGGTCGAATTAATAGTTACTTGCAACAGTTGGGATTTGTCAGGAGTGATGCTTATCACAATGTCTACTATTTACTGATAGAGAATGAGCCACTTATTCTAGGAATATATGTATATTACCTGTTCCTAACTGGATCATCTATGTTCATCCAGGATTGCAAGAAGAATCTTGAAGTCGAATTCGACATGATGGACTTGGGATTGATGCATTATTTTCTGGGGTTGGAAGTTTGGAAGAAGAATGGGGAAATCTTCCTTCTACAAAGAAGGTATGCTATGGAGATTCTGAAGAGATCTAAAATGCAAGATTTCCATCTCATGGCTACTCCCATGATGACCAACTGGAAGAAAATAGATGTATCAGAGGATAAAGAAGTAGGTCCCACCTTGTACAAACAACTCATTCGGTTGCTTATGTATCTGGTCAACACTAGGCCAGACATTTGTTTTTCTGTCAACACTCTTAGTCAGTTCATGGTGGAACCAAAAACGGTGTATTGGGCAACAACAAGACACATAGTTAGGTATGTACGTGGAATAGTCAGATATGGGTTGAAGTACTCTAGAGGGGAGCATATCAACTTGAATGGGTTCACCGATGCAGATTGGACAGGTAATATAGTGGACCAAAAAAGTACCTCAGGGTACTACTTCAGTGTTGGATCAACGATGATATCTTGGTGCAACAAGAAGCAGAAATCGGTAGCATTGAGTTCACCAGAAGTAGAATATATTATAACCAACACAACTACGTGCGAAGCCATATGGCTCATAAAATTGCTTGTGAGCCTATTCAGAAAAAGGATGGAGGCGACCAAGGTTTACTGCAATAATCAAAGTTGCATCAAACTCTCTGAGAATCCAGTATTTCATGATCGGTCGAAACATATAGATATCAATTGTCACTTTATAAGAGACTATGTTCAACATGGGACAATACAGCTATAGTATGTTCCCACAGGAGAGCAGGTGGCCGATATACTCACAAAGGCTCTCGGAAGAGCTAAGTTTACTCAATTCAAAGAGCACTTGGGTATGGTTGAAAATCTGTTTTAGTAGCAGCAGCAGGTTGCAGTGCAAAGACGGTTGGGAGTGGTGGTGCCAACAACAACACATATGCAACAATTCAGAAGGAGCTGTAGTATAGATGTAGCATTGATAGTGGCAGTGTCAAAGGCAACAGTACAGTGGAAGCAACAACGCAGTGGTTGATTGACAACATGTCAGGCATCAACAACGCAGTGACGATGCTTAAGAGTGAGAGTAGTATGCAGTAGCAGTGTATCGCTAGAGCACATTCCTCGCTAAGAGGGAGTGTTGAATTAGGGTAGCATCAAATGGGCTCTAAGCCGCAAATTTTGCAGGGAGGCTTGGGCACAAGTATTCCAAAGAACACATAAAGCATTTTTGGAAATTCTACCTAGAAGTGATTTTATTAAAATAATTAATATTTTGAAGCGAACAAAGTTCCTTCTACAAATTAATTAATCCAAAAGACTTGGAATATCAAGATATCCATGAGGATACAAATATTATATAAAATATGAATAGGAATGAATTACAATGAGAACGAGAGGCCTGCTTATATATCAGGCAAGTGTCTCTTCATGAAGAGTCATGTCCTCAAAAAGCTTTGTCCTCAAAGCTTGTCGATGAAAAAGGCTTGATCTCTTTTTCGGCTTCGAACGACTTCCTTTCTTGGAACAATCATCTTCGTTGATACAAGCTGATATGATCTTCTAAGTGACAAACAAAACTGTCGCACTAAGAAGGGATCAGACCATCCCAGATTAATCTTCTGTGTAGTACTTTGATCACTGGAATTTTGTAACGACTTGTCAGCATAAGACGAAATTGATTTTACGTCATTACTCTTTGGAACTTCAATTTGTCGTTTTGGTTCTGAATGGTCGCGATACGTAGCGTGGTTGATTTGTCTATTCTCATGATTTGGATGCCGATATGGGACTTTACTTTCCCTTATTAGGTGTGTGGAAATTGTTTGATTTACTTTAGGGGATGATGTTGTTGAGTTCATTACAAAACTTTCACTTGGGGTATTTATCATTTGAACTGCAACATCCAAGCACGTCTTTTCTTCAACTTGCTTGTCTTCTTCCTGAATTGTGACATTTACTGGATCGCTATTTGTTATTTTGTCATCAACTTGAATTCCTATGTTTGATGCTTCCTTCTCGATAAGTTGTTGTACCTTGTTTTATATTGACTTCTTATCCTTCTTAAGTTTCTTAATTTGCGTCAATAATTTTTCACTATGGTTTTTAAGTCAAGAAACTTCTTCATTTTTGTCAACAATGATTTTGTCAATTTCATTTTGCATATTTTGTAATACTTTTTTACTTTTTTGAGAAATTACTTTTGAAATATCTGATATATCTTCTAGTGTTACTGAATTTGGTTTCAACGTAACATCTTGGAGTGTTATTTTCTTCTTCTTGCAAGAAAATGTTAAAAACTTTTTTTTCATATTTAAGATGATAGATTCTAGAGTTTCCATCTAGGGTGATCCCAAAACAATTTCACTGTCGTCAAGAAATAAGGTTTTCACGGTGAATTGCGAGGTAAAAGTGTAATCCCCAATACTTAGGTGTAGATTGGTTATGTCAGATTGTTTGTCATATTCGCCAAAAATATTCGTTTCAACTATATTTGATTTAGGAATCACCAATTGGTTAGCACATTTCGGACTAACATAATTACTTTTTTTAGCAGGACTAATAGAGATTATGATATCTCTTCCTGCGAGTGATCCTTTGATTTTAAATAGTGTATCAACACATTTACTAAAGGTTTTAGAAAATCTTCCCTCTTTCATTTCTGAACTACACTCAATTTCTTTATCGTCAATGGTTGACTCCATTTTTACTTTGTTAAGATGAACTTGGGAATTTTTTTTTTTTTAAAGTAATTCCTTTTATAAAACTTCAAAACTTTGTTACTTCTTTGAATCTCAGAATTCACCTTTATATATATATATATATATATATATATATATTAAATTAATTAATTAAAATATATTATTTTAATTAATTAATGTTACTTACATATATTTATTTTTTTTCTTTAATGATATATAATTTTAAATATATATAATCTAATTTAAATATGTGTATATTTTACAAATTATATATAGTTTTAATTATATATAATTTAGTTAAATATATGTATATTTTATATGCTATACGTATATTAGGATTTATGGACAGTCACGTTTGTTTGAATAGTGATCGATTTTTTTTTTTAAATTGAATGATTAGACATCACCCTTCGGTTCGGTCACATCCGTTGACCCTAGCGTGACCCGTATCTCTGCGCAGAAATACCGTGGTCACAGGACGGATTATACCAGCGAGTTAAGTGGAGACGCAACAACAGCAAGCCGTTAATTAACAGAACAACCACAATTTTAATAGCCGCTTCCGTGGACGACATTGAACCACGTAGACGACATGCACCACGCAGATAGAATGCAGACAACAGAATTCATGGCCAATTGTTCCAGAATTGTGGTCTTCAGATGCTCCTCCACACTGATCTATGCGGATGGGTAACAGTGTGAGGGACACTGATAGTGGGAGTGGAGGGCGAGGGCCGGATGCAGGGATTGACGAGGTGGGTTGTGTCGGCTCGATTGTGGCGGTTAGTACACATGGCGTTTTGCGATACAGTGGCACTGCAAGCCAATAGCAACTGCTGGCCACTATTCCAGCGATATCTCCCCTTACAAATTCACGGTTCTTGAATAACCCAAAAAGTGGCAGTTAGTACACACGACTTTTCACGATACGGTGGCCACAGGGACTGCGGTGGTGGAAGCTACTATTGATTTTTTAATTATTATATTTTTTTGTTTTTATAATTTCTTTTCTTATATATGTATATATACATATATATTAGTTTTTCCGTATTTTTTTTGTAATCCTTGAATATATATATATATATATATATATATATATATATTTTTTTTTTTTTTTTTTAAATTTATTTTAAATGGCCAAAGGCCTCACGGTGGAATGGAGAATCTCCAAATTCTTGTAGCGAAACGCTTCAACGACAACAATGTTGATGAATTTGACGGTCAAAGACCTGGATCGAAGAACACGACTCTGTCCAATGGTGGAGTGGCCAGATGATCGACTGCTCTGATACCAAATGAAGCGAACAAAGTTCCTTCTACAAATTAATAAATCCAAAGGACTTGGAATATCAAGATATCCATGAGGATACAAATATTATATAAAGTATGAATAAGAATGAATTACAATGAGAACGAGAGGCTTGCTTATATATCAGGCAAGTGTCTCTTCATGAAGAGTCATGTCGTATTAAACATGCCTCTTCAGCCTAATTACTAGCTTAACTAATTATTATTTATGATTGTTATCATTTACATTATATTTATATTATTTATATATTTTATTCTTAACATATTTTTAATCGAGTTTCTAAGTCTAAACTTAGCAAAATTAAAATATTAATGGGTATTAATCTAATCACAGGTGAATCTTCTAGAAAAAGCCACAGATCAAGCCAAAACGATCCGAGCCTTTGATTAAGATGTAATTTAGGTCGTTGGTTGCCGAACCGGACAATATAAGAAGAGGCTTGAGGGTCATTTGGAAAGTACACCAGGCAGATACTCAATGGCCCAAGAAAATCGATTCAGAGGGAGAGCTGCAGGTGGAGTAGAGATAGAGAGGGTTCAACATTAGTTAGGGAGATAGGGACGAAGACACAGAGTAGTGGAAGGAACAACGCTAGGAAGATTGACGATGGGAGAGGCAACGCTGGCCTGAGTTACGGAGGCATTGCGTAGGCCAATGTAGAGGCTAGAGAAAGTGACACTAGGCAAGCTAGAGAGATGCAAAGGTTGGAGGAACCTCTCTCTCGGGTCATATACTTGTTTAGGAACGCTTGTAAACATTTCTCAGAAAGCCTTGTTCTATACTATTGGGTGTAATTTCTACATGTTGATTTTTCTTGAAGAATAATATAACCCTAATATGTTGCACCGGTTTTCCGTAATTGGGTTTTTCCGGGGAGAGTTGTCCAAAAATAACTTTTTCATTGTGTGTGTATATGTGTGAGCATTTTACTTACATTTATTTTCTGCAATGTTTTAATTGTGAAGGGTGCAGTAGAATATGTTTCAATATTTGCTGTAAGAATACATAGGTAACTTATTTTTCAAGTAATAAGTAGAAGAAATCATATTAATCACTGCAATAGGATTTGTATTTTAGAAATTTTCACATAAAGTACCAAGATGAGAGGCCTGTCATTCTCAACCTTAAAGTAACGGTTCGGATCAACTTCACTTCTTGTAAAACCCAGCTTAATCAGGTAACTGTCGATCCTCTCATACTAAGCCCGGTTAGCTTGCTTCAACCCCTAAATGGATTTCTTCAACTTGCATGCATGTGTCTGACGATCTTGATCTTCGAACCCCTTGGGTTGTTCTACCTAGCCTTTCTCCTTAACTGATTCATGTAAGAAGGCAATTTTGACATCCATTTGGTGTAGGTTCCATCCTCGTGAGGCAGCAAGGGCTATAATCAAGCGATGGTGGTATATCGGGCAACTGGTGACAATATCTCATCGTAGTCCACACCTTCCTTTGGAGAGAAGCCTCAAGCAACTAACCTAGCCTTGAACTTTTCAACACTTCCATCAGCTCCATGCTTGATCCTGTAGAGCCATTTTGAGGTGGAAACGAATTTGCCCTTGGGTCTAGGGACCACATCCCAGACATCATTCTTCATAATTAACTCATACTCTTCATTCATATCATCTTTCCAAACTTGATGCTTCATAGCTTCTTTGAATGTGCAAGGCTCAGATTGAACAATGGTGCTCATGGTAGTTAAGTACCCTTGCTACCTATTCAGCTTATTACTTTCACGAAAAGTTCCCCTTGGAGCAATATGATTCTTGGCATCTTCGAAAGTTTCCTTAAGCCATGAGGGTCTCCTTTTTGAGGAGGAGGGCTCATGATGAGTTGGATCAATGGGACCCATTGGTCCTTCAACATCTCTCATCGGCTCATCCTGCGGTTGTCCTTGCATTCCTATATTTTGAACATACATGACAGTGTTGGCAGCTTCTGCATATAGGAACTTCAGAAGGCTTTGATCATGAAGCATGGCACGAGTTGCTTCTATAATAGAACGATTCTTCCTTTCAGTAACAACATTTTTCTCAGGAGTATATGCGGTAGTAGTCTCCCTCTTAATGCCAACTTCTCTACAATAGTCATGAATTCATTTGATTCATATTCGGTTCCATTATCGGTTCTCAATATTTTGATCTTCTTCTCTGTTTGATTTTCAACCAATGCTTTGAAAGAGCAGAACCATGTGAACACTTCGTTCTTCTTATTTATGAAATAAATCCAAGTTTTGCGAGCGAAGTCATCCAGAAAGATAACATAATATAAATATCCTCCCAAAGATGTCACGGGCAACATACCAGATAGATCAAAATGAACCAATTGCAAAATGTCGGTTTCCTTTGGCACATCCCTGACAAACTCCTTCATGTTCTACTTTAAATTCGGGCATACTTGTCACCATCTTCCTTGCATCGGGTAGAGCCTTATAATGAAGATGAGCAAATCTCTGGTGGCATACTTCGGATTGAAGAGATGTGTCGCAAGCCATAGCTCCCAATGGACTTCCTCCAACTCGATATAGGCTATCAACCCTGAATCCAAGAATAAATGCTTCTTTGAAATTTCTTTTCCAAACACGTACCTTTCCATCAATGAATGCCACCTTGAATCCTTTGTCCTCCATTGCCGAGATTGATACCAGGTTCTTCTTTAGATCAGGTACATAGAGTACTTGTAGATGACTGGTGCTACCTTGATTTAATTGAAGAGTAACCTTCCCAACTCCCTTCAAGAGAGAGGTGACATTGTCTCCAGGAATGATTTCCAAATTTGTATCCTTGTCTATCGGATTTGAAAGAGCTTCCTTATACCCAGTGAAGTGCCTTGAGGCACCACTATCAATCAACCAATTTCCCAAGGTACCCGATGGAGAGGCAGTAGAGAGGGCAGATATAAGATAAAATTATTTTTGCTTGTTATGTGCAACATTAGATTCATCATACCTGGAGTTTCTTGATCATTTGGGAGGTCGACCATTTCCATATTGAGTAATGGGAGCATTCCTTTTTCCTTTGTTGTTGAATCTGCCATTCCCTTAATTGTTGTTGCTCTTGAAATTGTTGTAGTTGTTGTTGTCATCATCCTGAGGTGTATCCCTTTTATTAGGACACTCCCTAGCATACTGGCCAAACTTGTTACGAATGAAGCATCTACCCTTCTTCCATCTTTGAAACCCAGTCTTCCTTGACATTGCTTCTTTGAACCTACATTGTTCTTCTTTTTAGCATGAGTGGAGAATGCAGTAGGATAATTCTTATTTGAAGGCATGTCTCTCTCTATCATCCTATTTTCTTCTTGAGTAAATCTTGTCAACAATTCATCAAAGACCTGGAATCCAATCATTGTTGATGATAGTAGTGTTGAACTCATCCCATTCACGAGGGAGACCTCCAAGGGCAATGAGAGTGAGCTCCCTATTAGATATAATTCACCAATAGATAGAAGCTCATTTTCTATTTCGTTGATCCTCATGAAGTAGGATTGGATATCTTCTCCTCTTCCCTTCTTTATGTCCTTCAACTTTTTCTTGAGGAAGAGAACTTGGTTTGCATTGCTAGCTTTGAACATGCTAAACAACTTGTTATACATCTCCATATATGTTCCCAAATCGGAGATGTAAGCAACTAAATGCTTATGAATAGAATCCCTGATGATCTTCTTAGCTTTGACTTCACCTTTCTTGTACTTGTCTTAGTGGCAACTGATGCATTTGAAGGAGGTTCAAGAATCTTTCCCTGCACATAGTCCATAGCATCATGCTCTTCCAGAGTCAAGTCAAGAGACATCTTCCATGGATGATAGTCATACTTATCATTGAGCTTGTGTTCAGATTTGAAATAAGATGAGGAGGCCATTTGAATCTTGTCCTTGTCCAACAAACCTCAATGATTTCTCTTCTCACTCTTGCTTGGGCTTTGTCTTCACCTCACCTCTGATACCATGTTTATTTTAGATAAAAATGGTATGTTCTATACTTTAGAGCAATTTACTTCAATTTTCTGACTATCCCAATATCAATTTCTAGATCAGCGATCACATTAACATGATAGTAAATGGAGAGAGAACATAAATAATAAACAGAAGACAAGCCAAGATAAGAGGACACAATATTTGGTGGATGCCAGGGAAAAACTCCATTGTGGGGAAAACCCTTTGATCAAATCTTCTTATTATTCTTCAAAAGTTCAGCAAGGGAGAGAGTACATCATACAAAATTAACTTGCCCAAACACTGTCAAAACAGTCCAACCAAACAATAGTCAACAGGATGCGCTAACCAGAAAGTCAACATTGGTTAAACCAACAGAAATCCTCCTCCAAATCAGCTCGGTCAAACCTAGTCAACTTGACCTTCAGAGACAGTCCAAATCAGCTCAAAACAGTCTAGAAATTCTCGGTCAAAGATGGTCAACGGAGGTCAATGATGCAGTCAAACGTGATGCAGTCAACGGTAGTCAAATAGTCCATAAAATCTCAATTTCTTTGCCCAAATATATGGCCTACTCGAACAGAGATATTCCCACAAAAAAGTACTTAAAACGAAGTCAAGCACTGCCTGATCAACACTCGTCAACTCTGGCTTCAACTTGATCAACGCAGAAATTCGAAAACCCAGTCAATCCTTCACACGTGTGGAGAGGAACATGCTGCCCTGAAATTCGTACGACCCAATCAGATGAAGAGAGAGAAAGATGTGTGAGTGATTAGTAACCAAATGATGAAAATGACTCCTTTATATGTACACAGCGTTGAGGATGAAGAGACATATCTGTTAGGCTTCATGAGCCTACATTAGACTTTTGGCCAACGTTGACAATTTATCCATAGAAGAAATAAATTCATAATTCCATTTCTACTTGTCAGAATGAGTTGATCTTTAGATCAACCCTACACCTCTCGGAAAGAGGAATCCAATAAAAATATCAGCTTCATCATATGAGCTGTCCAAGTTGGAGTTTGGCCCTAGTTGCTAAATTTAACACTCCCTCTAACCTAGGGAGAACTGCACCTGCCAAATCATTTGTCAATCTGTATCATCTCTGACATCCCTGTTATACTTTGCTATGCTCTGCTCTGCTGAACCATGAAGAAATAATGAAGAAGAAATGATCGAGAGTGTGTCATACCACTCTCCATTGACCCGAATTCTGTCTCCAATGATCCTAGATCAATATAAAACATCCTAGCATAGGGAGTAGGGTAGTAAATGATGCGTCCATCGGTAATACTATGGTCCTTGTCCTCATTTCTGTACTCATTGGCTAGATTAGAGGTACTTCCCATGAGTCTTGGACTACATGGGTAGGATGTATTGGCAGGAGAAGTTGAACCACTCCTCCTTCTCATATGCCATAGGAGAAGGTGAACCACTCATCCTATGCATATCTCCACCATCATGGGGTATCAAAAGGGAAGGTTGGGTAGGATGTATTGGCAGGAGAAGTTGAACCACTCCTCCTTCTCATATGCCATAGGAGAAGGTGAACCACTCATCTTATGCATATCTCCACCATCATGGGGTATCACAAGGGAAGGTGAACCACTCACCCTGTACACAACACACCACTAGGGGAAGGTGAGCCACTCATCCTATGCGTTATGAAACTAACTCACAAAAAGATAGAAAATAGAGTTGAACGCCTTAGAATTCAGCCTCTTCGAGGGGGCAACCTCCTTTACATTACACAAATGAATAATTCTTGGATGATACAAATGAAAATATCTCCTTTCTATATATAGGAGTTTAAGGGGTCATAATGTAATCAGAGCCGACATAACAATAATAATGTAAGGGCACAATAATAACAATAGTGGGCTTCTATGGGGCACAATAATAACAATGTGGGGGCTACATGGGTACAACAATATAATAAGGGGGTTGTACTAATAACAATAAGCGGTTACACTAGTAGTATAGGGGCCTAACATGCCCCTTTCCATAAAAAAGTGTTGTCCTCAACGCTTGAGTAGTTCTTGATGCTTCTGTATAAAATTCTTGTCCTCTCATGTGGAATATTTGGCAGATAAGTTCTTCCACTTGATGAGATACTCTGAAATTTATCGATTTCGTAGCTGTTGAGTTCTTGTTTCTGTGACTGCTCCAGGTTCCAATTTGATTTTTCCTTTCTCTTCAAGTTCTGGCAATATTGTTTGAATTGGAATATTCTGCAACTTTTGAATGAGTGGCCACACTTCTTTGCCCTTCTTCCATTCATCCCTTGCTTCGTTTATTTCTATCTGGTTGGATAATAGAAATAACACAAAACAATGCTTCCACATCCTCATTCTTTCTTGAGAGTGCATCTACAACAAAAAATTTCTTCCCTTTTCTGTAGATGATGTCAAAGTCATAACCCAACATATTTGTGACCCATTTTTTCTGTTCTTCTAAAAATAATATTTGTTCTAAAAAGTATTTAGGACTATCATGATCCATTTTTACCTTGAAGTGTCTTCCCATTGGGTAAGGTCGCCATTTCTTAAGTGCATGTAGTATTGCCAACATTTCCTTCTCATAAATAGCTTGCTTGAGATGTCGCCGTAAAAACACCAAATCACCTACATCAAAACTTTTTTCACTGCGATGTTGATCTACTTGTTGTTTGATTCAATTCTGCACCAAAGTGGCATTATCCTTTAAAAGTTGGAGAACTTGTTGTTGATGCTCGATTTTTGGAATATGGTGGTTTCTTCGATCCAACATTAGAGTCTATGAAATCATGATTAACATTTCTTTTGTTCTCATCATGAGTTTCCTTTACTACCCTTTCACTAGTAGTGACCATTTCTTGTAGCAACTTATTCAAATTTGTCTTCAATTCTTCCATCTTATCATCCATGCCATCCATCTTAGCGTCCATGCCATTCATCTTAGCTTCCATGCCATTGATCTGAGTTTCCACACCATTCATCTTAGCTTCCACGCACTTTATCTTAGATTCCACACCATTTATCTTAGCTTTTGTTAGCTTTTGTGAGAGTGACATTTGTTGCACTTGGTCTTGATCCTCCACTGCTTGAACCTTTTTCTTCCTGGTATGTCCTATCTTAAGAGTTTGAGGAGTGGTAATTTCTTCCAATGCTCTACAAGATATGGTCGGATTCATTTCTTGATGCTTGATGTGATATTTCACTTCTTGAACATTTTTCTTCTGGATATGTCATTCTATATTGATAGTTTGAGGAGTGGTAATTCCAGCCAATGCATTACAAGATATGGTTGGATTAATTTCCTCTTTCTCGATATGATCTTTCACTTCTTGAACCTTTTTCTTCTTGATATGTCCTTGTATCTTAAGAGTTCAAGGAGTAGTAATTCTGGCCAATGCATTAAAAGATATGGTTGGATTCATTTCTTCTTTCTCGATGTGATCTTTCACTTCTTGAACATTTTTCTTCTTGATATGTCCTTCTATCTTGATAGTTTGAGGAGTGGTAATTCTGGCCAATGCATTACAAGATATGGTTGGATTCATTTCTTCTTTCTTGATATGATATTTCACTTCTTGAACCCTTTTCTTCTTGATATGTCCTTCTATCTTGAGAGTTTGAGGAGTGGTAATTCTTGCCAATGCTTTACAAGATATGGTCAGATTCATTTCTTCTTTCTCTAGGGTTTGGTCCTGGCGCATATCCTCTTCTTTTGATGTTTCTTGATCCTTTTCTTTCTCCTCTTCATACTCTATGTAAAATAATTTATTCTCAGCACACTTATGACCTTTAGTGCATTTGCTATCACAATTGTAACAAAGCTCTTTTTCTCTTTTCTCTTCCAATTGTTGTGGTGTAACCCTTGTAGGTTGTGGAAGGCTAGGAGAAACAACACTTCCATTATTATACTTGTGAGGGGTAGACTTCCTTGTTTCCATAATTTTATTTTCCGCTATGTAACAAAGCTCTTTTACTCTTTCCAATTGTTGTGGTGTTGCTCTAAATAAGGTGTTGCTCTTTGTGTCCTTGTAATGTGCTATCATTTCCTCCGTGAAAATTGACCATGTAACAAGTTGTTTACGAGAACAAAGCCCTCTATATCATAAAAATTGATCCGGTTCTAAATATGAAGATGCAATACATACCTTTTGTAACAATGGTACACCATGTAGATCAAAATATTGCTCCATCTGAAGTATCCAATTTACTGGATCCTTCCCATCAAACTTCCTCATATCGCCTTTTCTTGATTTTAGGAGCTCGATCTTGAAACGACTATAACTTTGTAATTTCGGTTCTTCCAGTTCTGAAATTGCGACATGCAGTAGCTCTCTGTGTTCTCTTTCCAATGCCACCAGTCTGATCCAAATTGGATTCTCTAAGAAAGAGTTATGCCAAATCTCCCACGTTGACCTGATTATAGACTAGTTCAATAGAGCGAACTTGTATGAAGTGCCACGTTTCACTGTTTTGACCTTAGGATCTGATAAATTTATACAGGAAACTATAGTCTGTTTTCTTTCTGTAACTTCTTACGAAATTTCAATCTGATGCTCAAAACAAAAGTTATGATGATTTTCCCCAGGTCACCTGTTTGGAATGAAATTCAGGAGTCTACAAAAAGGCCAACTTCCTCAGATCATATCTCCGCAAATATTGTGCGAAAATCTCTGAAATTCGGACCCCAGGTTCAACGCAAGTTCGCCTCAAATGGGTTTTTTTTCTCTTCTGAAACGTTGTAGAAAAAAATTTATAGCGAAAATGCCGTAATGACCTATTTGGAGCAGCGAAATCCTAGAATCCAAAGCTCTGATACCAAATATTATGAAACCAGGTCACAAAAAGATAGAAAAGATAGTTGAACGCCTTAGAATTCAGCCTCTTCGAGGGGGCAACCTCCTTTACATTACACAAATGAATAATTCTTGGATGATACAAATGAAAATACCTCCTTTCTATATATAGGAGTTTAAGGGGTCATAATGTAATCAGAGTCGACATAACAATAATAATGGAAAGGCACAATAATAACAATAGTGGGCTTCTATGGGGCACAATAATAACAATATACGGGCTACATGGGTACAACAATATAATAAGGGGGTTGTACTAATAACAATAAGGGGCTACACTAGTAGTATAGGGGCCTAACACTATGGTTTCTCATCGCTCCAAGAAGTATCCCAAGCCCCCTGGAGGTCCCAGAGCTCAATATCCAAATTTGAGCCCAATTCATCTCTTTTCCTGTTTGGGTCCACATGTGTCCACTGGATCCACATAAGGTTAGCTTCACCCTCCCCTTGTCCACACCTTGGGTTGGGCCTGAAATGATGTCCCAAAGGTTGATGCAGCTAAAAAGAAATTAAAAAACATAATTTAACCACTCTTAACAAGAAATGTACGACAAAATGCAAAAGATGGTTGGGACATACAAGTTTAGCACATTGGCAAAAGTCGAACATGAGCTCTACCCCTTATTCATGGCCATCACCCTTGTTCCTATGGGCCCTAGATGAGCTCCCTCCATCGTTAAGAAACCCATGATTGTCCCAACCCCTTGGTGGACGATCAACCGCCCCACCTCAAAGGGGGTATCCACTGCTACATATTACATATAATGCTCTCCATCCTCTGGAGCCTTGAGCAATTATGAAGAAAAATCAATCAGAGCAAAAGGCATATGAAAAAGGAAAAACGAAGGCTGGGGTAACTCATGTACCACAATTTGCTCTCTCGTACACTCATATATTCAGGTGTGGGATTCCCTTGTTATAGCTACCCAATGTACCTTGACATGTGGTCTGGATGATTCCCTTGATCCCCACTTCGTTCCATCAATATATCATTTTCCACCTACCTCTTAAAGGATGTACTATGGACATGCCACCCCTTTAGAGGTTGAAATCACCTAACAGGGTCCTTGGCTAACCCCCTTTCTGTGCTTGGAGACACTTTTACTTGCCAAAGCCCACTATGGAAGGGCATGCCACCATGAAGTGCCCCATTAATCCCATAACTTGTAAGCATTATTCCTTGATTATTCTAATTATTTGTTGTATTGGAGGGCAAGGGGACGCATTGGATTTTATGCAGGATTGCAGATGGGTCTTCATTTAGTGCTTGGTCTCTGTATACGGGGTCCTAGCTCTCTATAGGGCCACATTGGCACATTTAGGGTGAGCGTTGAGAGCCATGGGTCTCCATCGTAGCAAATTTTACTTCATGGATCCCTACCAGTGTTCATTGATTGCTCGTGTTCCACCTTTTGGATGAGGATGATGCACTGGTGCACTATGCTCAATTGACTCCATAGTAGCACCATACACTTGGCATATATTCCAAAATGCCTCCCGTTGTGAATGGAGGGTTTATGTCATTACTCTAGCCCTTACAAATGGTTTACAAACATATTTGATCCATTTGGAGACTCATGAGGTTGTCCTTGTGCCCCCACACCCACTTGGGAGCACCATAGGTTCTTGGTTGGATTACAAGGGTCCAATGCCTTGTCCACTATGTTTGAAGTTCGTCATGGCACCCCTTGGATTTCATCAAGCCTCCTCAAACGCCCAACGATTCACTTTGTTGATCATTCGACCCTCTTGAGAGGCTTTATCTTTACATTATTGAGCTATTTGGTGGGCTTTTCACCAAATGTTTTGTTATAATGCACATTATTTTATTTTAGGGGCTAAGTCAGGTCTAATTAAATTGAATTCATTAGGAAGTATATAAATATGTGATAGGTGATACATTTTTCTCATCATCACTTGGATTGGATCATTCTCTCTTGTGAGATTTTTCCTATTCCTTTTGGGGGACAAAATTGGATGAATGGATGGATTTTGATGTTTCGATCTCTGGCATAAAGGGAACCTTTTTGGGCTAAAGTAGCTCTTCTAAGGGCTATAGGATCTACATAAAGGACGGACATCGAATAGAAGTAATTGGAGATGTGATACTTGGGGAAAGTATTGCACTCAAGAAATCAAAGAATCTCCTTATGGACTGTGATGATGAAGAACTTCCGATATTCGAAAAAGAAGTTATTAGGGATGAAGAAGAATCAAAGCATGAAGATGAAGGTCTCCATGAACCAATACAACTTGTGGTAATTTACGAAACCAAAAAAAGACCTAAGTGGTTGAAGTCTACACTTCTAGATGAAAAAGGTCATGGAGCAGCTCAAGGTACATTCAGGGAAAGCAAGAAGCCCAAATGATACTGGGTATGCAGCGTACAGGAAAAAACTAATTGAAGCAAAACCATCCTCTTTTGAAGAAGTTGTCAATCACCAAGAATGGAAGGATGCCATGAACGAAGAATATCAATCTATAATGAAGGATGGAGTTCAGGAGATCGTACCTAGGCCTGGAGACAAATCTGTGGTAACTTCCAAGTGGCTCTACAAGATCAAACATGCAACTGATGGAAGTATTGATAAATATAAGGCAATATTTGTGGCTAGCGGTTTGTTTCAACAAGAAGGCGTTGATTATGAAGAGACATTTGCTCCAACAACAAGGTATACAATTATTCGGTCGTTGGTCTCTTTGGCAGCATCAATGGAATGGAACATCCACCAAATGGATGTCAAGATTGCATTCCTAAATGGCACAATTAATGAGGAAGTCTATATAGAGCAACCCTTGGGATTTGAAGTTAAGGACAAAAAGGCATATGTTTGTAGATTGAAGAAGACATTATACGGCCTCAAGCAAGCACCAAGGGCATGGTATGCTAGAATGGATGCATACCTACAAAGATTAGGCTTCTCAAAGAGTTATGTTGATCCAAACCTTTATATTAAGGTTGTGAAGGGAGAGCTGATAATCATTCTTCTGTATGTGGATGATCTTCTCTTGATTGGTGTAGAAGGTCGAATTGAAGAATGTAAGAAGCATCTAGCAACAAAATTTGACATGAAGGATCTAGGGTTCATGGACCACTATTTGGGATTGGAAGTCTAGGGAAGGACCTAATGAAATCTATCTAGGTCAAGGAAAGTATGTGATCAAGATGTTGAAAAGGTTTGACATGATGGATTGCAAACCAATGACAACCCCGATGATCACAAACTTGAAAAGGCTAAGGAGTTCCGAATCAAGCCCTGTGGATCCTTCCAGGTATAGGCAATTGATTGGCTCATTGATGTACTTTGTGAATACTCGACCAGACATGTTTTGCCGTAAATATTCTCAGTAAATTTCAAGTGGAGGCAAAACATGATCATTGGTTAGCAACAAAACCCATACTAAGGTATTTGCAAGGAACAATCCACTACTGCCTCAAATATTGTAGGAGGAATGATGTCCACTTGATTGTATATACAGATTCCAATTGGGGAGTTAGTGAGCAGGATGGAAGGAGCACTATAGGAGGATGTTATAGTTTGGGATCCTCTATGATCTCATGGATGAGCAGAAAGCAAGATACAGTTGCTTTGAGTAGTGCTGAGACTGAGTACATTGTAGCCTGTGAGGTAAGCAAAGAAGCTGTCTGGTTAAGGACGCTGCTATCAGAGCTATTTGAAGGACCAATGGACCCTACAATGATACATTGTGATAACACCAGTTTTATATGATTGTTTGAAGATCTAGTATTTCTTGGAAAGACAAAACATATCAACAACAAGTATCACTACATTCGGAAACTAGTACAAGATGGTGTGTTACAGATACAGTATATCTCCATCGATGAGTAGGTATATGACATATTAACAAAGTCTCTTCCTAATAAGAAGCTTGTATATCTGAGAGACAAACTTGGTTTGGTTGATGTATCCTCCTTGATTGAGAGGGAGAGATAGGCACATCATTCTTGTTTTCACTTGGGAAGACATAATGGAGGATTGGGTAAACATTTGGCATTCGATGCTCTTTGAGTATGTGGTAGGGAATCGAAGATAAGGGTAGTCTTGGACCAATATTCTTTGAGGACTAGCTATCCAAGTTAAGAATAATCCAAAGAAGGTCATACTCTGTGAACACTCGGGTGGGGTATGTACCTTGAGAGACAATGATGATGATGTCTATAAATCATTGGTCTCGTGAGCATTGTGCTCTGATGTTGTGGAGAGATAGAGCTGTTAGTCAAGGCCTTGCTATATGAGAACGCTGGTTGTTATGACGCTAAACAGATGGGTTACCAATCCGAATCTGTTGCAAATAGTACCATGGAGAGGTAGCATTTATGCCTTTTAACCTAGTAGACACATTAATGACTTTTGTCTTGGTGACATTTATGAGTTATATTAATGTCATGGGTGGAAAAGGTACTTAAAAGTGTTGTACCATGTAGGTTTTTAATATGAAAATCACTTGTACTTTATAAAGTGGTTTTCTGTGTAAAGTACTAAGTGTACTTTTCTAATATTAAAGTGACTTGAAAAATCATTTTATGAGAAAAATAGAAATATGTACACAACTTGAAAAAGATACTAGGAGGTTTTTAAGTAATGGGGCCAATGTGTGAGGGGGGTCAATTGTGAGAGTTAATCTCAACCACACATCTTGAGATTTGGAGATTAAATCTCATCCTTTGGATCCTAGGTTTAGGGATTCAATCTTTTCTAAAAGACAAAAGGAGAAAATGGACGCTCATTTTTCACTTCACACTTGAGACAGCATGAGGAGAGGAGGAGAGGAGAACTTGAAGGAGAATTTGCAGCTAGAGAAGGAGGGTTCAATTTTGTACGAGGGAGGAAGCCATAGGAGGCATGAATTCCAAGGAGAGGAGCACGAATATCAAGGGATGATCAATGCAAGAATCAAGGCAAACAAGAACACGAATTTTGAGGGTTGTGGCACGCATTTTGAGGGGTTATTCAGCGTGATTTTTGAGTGTCTTTGTTGTCCCCAGGTATGAATTTCGAGGCACATTTCAATCACTTGTAGAGAAGAAATTGATGCAGTTTTAGCATAGAAATCTAGGCAGATTTCACACAAAATTCGAGGTTATTTTGGCACAGAGATCGAGGTTGCTTTAGCACAAATTTCGAGGTGGATTTTCCGACTCTGAAATCGAGGAGGTGAGTTGTGGGCAAGAGCAGAAAATTTTTGGGTATGAAAAATTTGTAAATCTGAAAATTATCAGTGGGCACAAATTTCCAGAAATTGCATTTAATGCTTCTTCCGCTGAAGGGAGATAAGTACTATGTTTATTTTTGTGTACACTAATTTCTTAAGCAATAAAATCCTCCTTTGAAGACCGGTATTCCCCAAGAGCCCTTGTGGGTTTTATTTGGGGTCACCTTGAGAAAAAATAAGTGTCTCACATGCTTGAATGCTTCCCTAAATTTTGTATTAATTTCCGCTGATAGGAAAAGTGAAAAATAGTAGAAGTAATCTTTGAATGTTTACAATTAATGCATTTTGAAATTTATATCTGTATGACAAAACATGTGGGTTGGGCCAAATAAACACATGCAAACTTCTAAACATGGATAAGGGTGTAGATCATTAATTTTCTACAGACTCTTCTTATGAGATCTTTTCAGATTGAGAATGTCCATGTATCATTTATGAATACATCCTTAGTTAAGTGGGAGTGTTGAGAAATGTGTAACCAGGTTCGGTCTTCATAAAGATCAAATGTAAATTTTGCTTCTTGTAAATTGTAAATTGAAAGAAAATTATTATTATTATTTTTGGAGCATGGGTTTCATGCTCAAGGTTTTTTATTTTATAGGTTAAGTACCCATTGAGTGCTTCTAGGGATGGTCCTAGGTCAAGAAATCAAAAGAGTCATTATCATAAGTTTAAGACCTCGTCGGGCACATTGTAACTTGTAAAGAAAATTATTTTTGTCCTTAAAAGTGTCAAAATACCCTTCAAGGCCAAGTCAGCTTAATTTGAGGAGCCACGTCCACCTTGAGAAGCCTATATAAAGGAGGAAACTCGACCTCCTTGAAGCACATTCATCTCTCACTCATCCAAGTGAAGGAGGAACATGAAGAACACAAAGAAGAAGGAAGAGGACAAAGGAGACTTGTTTTTGGGCTATTTCTCTCTCACACATGCGAAGGAAGGCTAGGGTTTCTGCAACAGATCTAGGGTTTTCTTCTACAAGTTCAATCTTTAAGAAGGGAAGGAAAGAAGGTCACAAGAAGCCATCCTCAAGCTGTAGAAGGAAGACAAAGCCAAGCAAAGGTTTGAGAAAGCATTGGAAGGCTAAACGAAGCCCACCAGTGTGGTAGAAACATCTATAGGAGGGCCGAAAATTTCAGGGCTATAGTGGAGGTCGAAATTTTATAGTTGGGGGTCGAAGTTGTGCTATTGGAAAAGATTTGACTGGGTTTGACTTGTTTAAGGAAAGTACATCATCCAGAAAGGTTGGACTTTGTCTTGAAGGGTATTCGTCTTGGTCTAGAGGTCTTGGAATTTGTCAATGGAAGAATATAGAAGGAAGAGAAGGGATTTGTTGGGTTTCCTCTCAATTGGAGCTGTTTTGGCCCTGGCTTGCAGCCTATGTTCTTGTGTTCTTGTTCTTCTTGTTTTGGTAGTTGTTTGATGATATACAAACATAATAATAAGTAAAGAAGCTAATAAGTAAGAAAAAATAAAAATGCATCACAAGCAGTTACCAAAGAAAAAGAAATCACTCTAATCATTGCACTATAGATTTCTCAACATCATTGTGCCTGGACAAACTGTACCATGTTGGTATTTCAACAAATGTTGAACCACATGCCTTGGCTTAACTATAGACCAATCGACTTCTTGCAATGGGTGGCTACTTTCTGGTTACCCTAACTGGGTAGTCTTTCTTAAGCAACTTTTGATGTGGCAATCCTGGTTACTCCATATGCCACTAGTACTTTCTAGCATATTAGATCTCTAGCTTGACAATGTCAATGACTGTCCTGTTAGCCACCATTTTGTGGGTGATATCCCTAGGAGAATTCTTTTCTCCAAGATGGTCCTCAGCCAACAACCAATAACCCCTTGTAGCCACTAGCTAGCTCATTGTGCCATTTCTTCGCAACTTGAGCCAACCATGTGGTCCCTCGCCCATCTGCCATGATCGTATGTTTGAAGATGGGCCTACCGAACCTAAAGGTATGCCTTGTCATTTGGTAATTAGATATTGTAGTTTGCTTATCATGGACACTTATTGGCATGGATTAATGGGGGGATTCGGCGGAAAGAATGGGTTATGTCTAAACCCTTGTCCCCTAGACCCCTTTTGGACATTAACCGTGCATTCTAGTCATGTGTGATCTCTTTTACTGACCATTTGGCTTTAGGGATGGTATTTCATGGGGAACCCCGATTTTGGTTGCGTGGTCCCACCGCTCTATCCACCTATATTGCCCTCTTTTCAATTACCCCATTCATCATTTTTTCCACTTGGGTTCACATAGGGTTAGGTTGCCCCTTCCCCTTGCCCACACTTGGTTCATGGTTTGGAATGATGCCCGAAGGTTGATGTAGCTAAAAAGAAAGATAAAAGCGTATTTGGCCACATTCAACAGGAAAATGTACTTGAAAATGCAAAAGATGATCGGGACAAACACATTTAACACGTGGGCGAAAGCCAATACATGAACTCTACCCCATCATCATGGTCATCACCCTAGTTCCTACAAGTCTTATGAACCTCCTTCATCATATGGGAACCCATGATTGCCCCTTTTAGCTCTCTAGGAAACTCTCCTTGGTTGTAACTCGGAGATGCTTGGTAACATATAATCTTCAATATTGTTCTAGGAACTATTGGAATGGATAATGGTTTGGTTCAAGTCAGATAACCAATTCAACTCTGTTTTCACTCCAGACATGCATGAACACCCTCAGCCTACAAGGCTTTAGACCACTAACGCTCAAAAATTTGCAGATTAAGTGAGTGAATGAAGAATACTAATCACACCAACAGATGCATACACAACGTATGATGGCCAACTGCAGCCAATGAATGAAACTTGTAAATCTAATCTATCTAAACGGAGATAAGATGATAGCTATCTAGCATTAGATACAGAAGAAACATAGATGACCTATTCAACAATAGATCCAATTTATCAATGCAGAGATAAGATGACAGTTATCTAGCATTAGACATAGGAGAGAGCGTGAACAAACCAATCCAGGTGCAAGTTTAGAAAAAGAAGGGAAATGGACGTCGAGCATGTAGCAGCAAAAGAAGCTTGTATTACTGAAAATGAAGATGAGACGCTGCAAGGAACAAAATATCTACACTCTCCAGAAGTTGAACCGCACAACAACAACCCTGATTACATCTTCCTTTCTGCTATTTATAGTTTTCCTTTACAATGATCCTTAGCCGTTTAGGGCTGGGGATGTCTTAATTAACCACCTACTGGCATTAACTGTCTGATTGCGTTCCATGACGCGATTTCCTTTCCATTCTGGTACTGCGCTGTCCTGCTAGGTGGTTGGCTTGATTGTGGCAGTGGAGCTCCATGACTGTTTAATTCTGCTGACCGGATCGTGCTGTGTCCTTCCATCGACCATTCTTTTTTGTTAATTCGGTTCAGCGGTTTGACTGTCATGAGACTGATAGAGTCGGCCACCTTCTTCTTTAGATAACAGATAAGGAGTGGAGTATGAGGTGCATGGGTGGATGGATGTGCCAAGTCGAACGGCGGAGAAGTGACAGAGAGGTGGGGGATGATCGGGAGTGGTCATGAATGCAGGCCGTCCGATCAAGGGGAATGCACGGTGGAGATTGTGCGTAGGAGGTTTGAGGTCACGGTGGGAGAGGAACATGTCCGGGCCGTTAGATCTTAGGTGAACAGATCGGATGGTTATCGGGTGAAGGAGGTGTGCGGACGATAACACTCGGAGGTGGTTTGGTTTGGGCGTTTATGGTTTATATCGGGCGCTCATCGGGCGGTAAGTGGTAAACGGTGGAGTCCGCCCGATTCCATTCAGCGGATGACATGTTGCAGCAGAAGAGAGAGAAAAACTGCCTTTATCGGGCGGGTATTCCTCTCGCTAATTGCTTGTGCGATAGCCTTCAGATCTGGGGGCGCTGATCTGATGGTGGAGAACGATCAGGCAAGTTTCATTGATCGGGTGAGACTTGGGCCATTGGATCAGCGGGGAAAATCAACGGTGGAGGGACACGGTGGCAGGAGATGTCCTCGGGAAAGTGTGGAGGGCGCGCATGAATGGAAAGGTAAGGCTTTTTTGACATTTTTTTTGGGTTAATTTATTTAGGCTTAAGGTGAAAAAGATACCGTGGGGATGTGAGGGTAGGGTTAGGAAATGAGCGGAATGAAAGGAAGTGGAAGGGTGAGGAAGGTGGGGTGATGGCCCGTGCGGGGCCCTATCCAAGACATAAAAGTAGATCATCTCCCTCCTCTAGCCTCCAATATGGCAGCGTTGCACTTTAGGGCTAACAGTGCCAACCCTTGGCGGGCAATGAATTGCCCTGCCTTAAAAGGGGGTATTCGCTGTTATATCTTATGCATCATGCTCTTACCTTTTGAGCCTCGAGTAGTTAATCAAAGAAAATCATAAAAAGGCAAAAGGCATATAAAGAAGGGTGAAAAAATCAAGGCCGGGGCACCTCATGTACCACAATTACTCCCTCCTATACATTATAAACCCAAGTATGGGCTTCCCTTTTATTAGCTACCCTTGTACCCCAACATGTGGCCCATGCCTACCTGTTCTTATCCCCTACTCCATTTACTAATCTGTCACATGCCACCACCTTTTAAAGGATGTACCTTGATTATATTATCTCCTTTAGAGGTAGAAACCACCTAATAGAATTATTGGTTAACCCCATTTGGAGTATAGGAGACAATGGCACATCCCGAAGCCCATTATGGAAGGGCAGGCCATTATGAAGTCCCCACCTATGGTCCATGATTGGTAAACTCATTTACTCTATTTTTCTGATGACTTGCTATACTGGAAGGCTAGAGGACGCATTAGATCTCATGCAGGATTGCAGATGGTCTCTATTTTGGGTTTGGTCTCCCTATACAGGGTCCTAATCCTCTAGAGGGCTACATTGGCACATGTAGGGTGTGTGTTGGGAGCCATGGGCCTCCACGGAAGCAAACAACACTCCATTGATCCCCACAACCTTTCAAAAATTGCTCGTGGTTCACTTATTGGACGAGGACAATGCACCTGATCCATCATGCCTAGCTATCCCAAATTTGCACCATACACTTGGCAGATGATCCAGGACTTGCACGATGATGTGGCATCACACACACCATCATTCTTGCCCTTGCGGGCGATCTACAGTAATCTTTGATTTGTTTGGAGACCCACGAGGACACTTGTGTGCCCCCACATGCCATTTGGAGCACCACAGGTTATTACAAGGGGCCAACCCCTTCTCCACTGTTTTTGAAGGTCCTATTCTTCGTAGTGTTGATTTGGGGTAGCATCAAATGTGCTCTAGCCATGAAATTTGGTGGAGAGGTTGGGACGCATGAGATCTCCAATACCCAGAAAGGGTTTGGGCAGATTCTAAACAGATTAGGAGATATTAAAGTAATTCATATTTTTAATGGAGTCCCTAAGTGTAAACTTAGGGAAAATAAAATATTAATGTGTATTAATATGAATCTGTGTTAGAGTGGTCCAAAAGACATGGATCAAGCCAGATCTAATCTCGGCCGTTGAGATGTCAACAGGAAAAGTATAAGAAGAGGCTTGGCGGTCACTTGGAGAGTACACCAGATGATCAATCATTCTATTCTCTAGTGCGGGGTTTGCTAAGAGAGATAGAATCAGTGATCGGGAGAGCATCTGAGGGGCATTGAGTACAGAGAAATAGAGAAGGTAGAGAGTGTGTCGGGAGAGCAACGCAGTAGCCAAGGAGAGTGACGTAGAGCCAACAAGGGCTCATGCAGGGCCACGCAGAGGTAGCCAAGTGCTGCGCAAAGCACCAGAGAGGCCACCGTGTCTGACGCAGAGGCCCAGAAAACTGACGTAAGGCCTCATGGGGCTGACGCAGGCCAAGAAAGGTTGACATAGTGCCAGAGTGAGACAGAGAGGGGCTGACGCAGTCCAATTTGGGCAGATGCTGGGGTTGCTGACCAGTTTTGTGTTGAGGAGCTGCCGAAAGGATTTTCCCGGGGTTTTAGCCAAGAGATTTCTCTCGAACTGTGAGGTATAGCTGCTAAGGAAATTTTATGTTGGGTAGGCCAGTTTTGGCACCCAGATTGTACTCTGATATTGCTTAATAAGAAAACCCTCAGATAGTTGCACTGGTTTTCCCGCATTGGGTTTTTCTAGGGACATTGGTCCAAAAATAATGGTGTCATGTGGTGTATTTGTTCTTGTTTCTTTTAGTTGTTGATCTGTAATATGTTGAGAATGCATTGGTGTTTATTTTCAGTATTTACTTTGTAAATAACTTGTTAAAGAAAAATAACAAGTAGGTAGGAATAAATCAAAAAAAGTGCATGAAGGGTTTCTAAACTAAGTAAACTTAAAAGCTTCGACATGGTATCAGAGCGTGATTGCAGATCACAGGAAGACTAAAAGATATCAGGCGAGCGGAGCAATAACAACAGAAAACAACTGTCCCGAGGTGACAGAAGCTGTTTCTAGCAGCGCAGAAGCCAAGAAGTGTGACGCAGAGCCAGCTAGAGCCACGCAGAAGAAGTCAGGAGCTGCGTAGAGCCTCAGAAAGGCCAGCATTGCTAACGGAGAAGGCAAGAGGGCTGACGCAGGGCATCCCAAGGCTGACGCAGAGCTAGTGTGAGGCAGAGAGGGGCTGACGTAGTTCATAGAGAGGAAGTTGCTGGAGTCTAGAAGGCTGCAGAAATATTGTAGAGTGGAGCTGGTGAGGTACTGTAGTCAGAACAATGCCTGATAGAGCAGGGCCAGAGGAGTTGTTACCGAGGGTTTCAAGTCAAGGAACCTGGATCAGCAGTGCAGTTGAGAAGACGATCAAAGTAGGGGGCATCTCGACAAGCGGCAGAAGGATTTCCAAGAGGGAAATCAGGACTCAGAGGGAGTCCAGAAGAGAACTTCCAGACGGGAAGTAGAGACTCAGAGTAATTGAACAGAGAACTTCCAGGAGGGAAGTA
This sequence comes from Pinus tabuliformis, assembly GCA_031772625.1. Classification (NCBI taxonomy): domain Eukaryota; kingdom Viridiplantae; phylum Streptophyta; class Pinopsida; order Pinales; family Pinaceae; genus Pinus; species Pinus tabuliformis. The sequence continues at coordinate 517,358,683 of CM062808.1, forward strand.
GAGGAGCGTCATGGCACTACACAGGGTAAGATCCCAGGATACACTGGACGAAGCATCGAACTTGGCAGTCTGGAAGGCCATAATCTTATCAGTGCTTGACAGGAATCGTGTCAAGAACTTTGCCGTGAAGGTTATAGCTATCCTAGTCGACCCCAATGATAACGATAAGTACGAAGAGGCGATGGCGAGGGACAAGTGCATTATCCTTGACGGGGTCAAGGATCATGTGGTACCACATATAGCCGAGAAGGAAACGACAGTTGAAATGTGGGAGGCTCTCCAGAACTTGTGCCAACATACTTCTTTGTAGAAAAGAATGCTGCTTGAGAACCAGATGAGGTTGTATCAGATGAAGAAGGGTCAATCGATTGACACCTCCCTCAAAGGACTGAATGAGATCCGAGACCAGTTGACTGATATAGGAGCGACATCGGATCAAGAGCTTATGGTGAGGACAACCCTAAATGCTGTCTCAGAAGATTGGGAAGTGTTTGTTTAGAGTATCGTGGACAAAGTGACTCTCCCTCCTTGGGACGAGATGTGGGTAGCTCTTCGCCAGGAAGAGATCAGATGACAGTCGAAGACAGGTAGCAACAGCAAAGGGATCAAAGTTCAGTAGGAGGAGGAAGATGTGGCCCTAGCATCTGAGAGAAAGCAGGAGAAGCGGAAGAAGAAAGATCTCTCCAAGATCAAGTGCTTCCACTGTGGGGAGATGGGTCATCATGCGACCTAGTGCCCAAGGAAGAAGAGTAAGGGAGAGTCTTTCGAGACTAAAGAAGCGCCAACACAGGTAGAGAAGGAAGTTTTGACAGACGATGACTGTGCCATGAGTGCACACACACCACTTGAGCGGAAGTGGGGAGACATTGAGTTGTAGTCAGGTGGACTACAGGCGATGAGGGGCAGGATCCTTGAGGTACCCAGCCTCTTGGATTAGACCTTACTACGGGAGATCCAACGAGGAGTAGTAGGAATGGCTGGGTGGGTAGAGATGGATGCAGATGGATCGGCAAGGAGAGCTAAAGTGTAGGAGTCACGAGACAACACAGAGCTAGTAGGTTGCAGCAATGCGAGAGGCACAGTAGTGTGGCACCAGTGGAGGAAAGCACAGAGAGGTGTGCAACGGTGCGAGATGCAGGGAGTTGTTGCAGCAGCGCAGAGGTCAGAGAGAGGAAGCACTTGTCAGCGATAGAGGGAGTTTCAGCATCAGTGGGTGTTTCCAGCCCAACTAGGAGGTCGGTTGGGAGATCAGTTACTTACTTCTTAGTAACTGGGTTGCATTGTAGTAGTTGGTAGCACGATGCAACATGATGAGAGGAGGTGCAGTGCAGATGCAGTGCTGGGAGGAAGGACCAACAACAACATAGATGCAGAGGGAGCTATCGTACAGATGCAACGGTGGTAGTGGCAGAACCATGGGCAACAGTATAGGAGGTAGCAGTGCAGATGATGGTGGGTAGGAAGGCCTAGCATCAGCACAGGTACCGATGCCGGATGATCAGAGTAATACTTTGTGAGGAGTATTGCTAAAGCACAGTCCTCGCTAAGAGGGAGTGTTGATTTTGGGTAGCATCGGATGTGCTCTAGCCACAAAATAAAATGGAGAGGCTGTGGCACACTGATCTCCCCAACCTCTCTAGTGATCCTCCACACTGCCTACCCAATCAGCATTCGAATAATCGTGAAGTTTCTTATTTCTGGCGGTGTATCTCAATCCATGAGAGATTGTGCCCCGAAGATATATCAGAAGATTCTTGGCACCAATCTAGTGAGGCTCAACCAAATATGAGCTCACCATGCTAACTGCAAAACATATGTTCGGATGGAAGTTCACCAAGAACATCAACGCGAATGAGTTTATGAAATTCAGGGGCATTTCCCAAATCTGGTCCGACATCACTACCTTATAACTTCTGAACATTAAGATCCTTGAGGTAGTCACAGGCTTGCAGTTTATCATTCCACATCCAGAATCCAACTCCCTCTTACTTCTGCAAATGAGAGGGTCTGCACCTGTCAGAAATAGGTCGTCCTCACAAGTTGTTGGTATGAGAGTTCTATCATCCACAACCTTCGGGTAATGGTTTGGATCGGTTTCACTCCTAGTGAATCTCAGCTTCATCAGAGAGCTATCAATCGTCTCATACTACGCCAGAGTGTTTTGCTTCAAGCCATAGAGGGCTTTCTTCCACCTATATACATGAGATTCCTAATCATGAATCTCAAACTCATCGGGTTGTTCCATACTTGTGGACTTGCTGCATGAGGGGAATGGTCCCCCTATAAGATTTTCCTTCGATACATCTCAGACATGCACCTTCATGCTCTACTTGAATTCAGACATCCCTATCACCATTTGACTCACATCAGGTAAGGCCCCATAGGTAGACCTCCGTTGTTATAGATGCGATATGTCAATTGACATGATCCCCATTGGACCATCCTGCAACTTGATACAAATTGCCAACCTTGAACCCATGAAAAAAAGCATATTTGAAAATTATATATATATATATATATATATATATATATATATATATATATCTATATATATATATATATATATATATATATATATATATAGATATATATATATATATTTTTTTTTTTAACACGTACCTTTCCATCGAGGAATGCCACCCTGAAACCTTTGACTTCCATTTCTGAGATGGACACCAAGTTCTTCTTGCGATCAGGTACATAAAAGAGAGTTTTTAAATGAATCGAGTTACCCTTATTCAATTGAGAGTTAACATTCCCTACACCCTTTTCGGGATAGTTGGCATCGGGTCCAAGTAAAATCCCACGATTGTTTCCATCTCTACCAAATTAGAGAGTGCACCCATCTATCCGATGAAGTGCCTTGAAGCACTACATTCTATAAGCCAGATTCCCAAAGAATCTGAAGGAGAGGGCCAATACAAGATAACGCTTCTTTATCTTATTAGAAACAACATTTGATTCTTCATACCTAGGGTTCCTTGCTTTCTATGAAGAGTCGACCATTTCCTTGATGACTCGCATTACCTATCATTCCTTCGATCATTGAAGATGTCCCTGGAATGATTGTTATCATCATCAAGTTATGTGTCCCTGCCATTCGGACACTGTTTCACATAATGGCCGAACTAGTTATCTGCCTTTCCTTCTGCCTTGAGATCCAGTCTTCCAATGAAATGATTTTTAGGTAGGCCATATTCCGCTGCGCCATTCTGATAGTATTCTCTGCTTCGACTTCACCCTTGGTGAATTTGAAGAGGGATGAGGAATCCACTTATCCCTTTGTCCTTTCCCAACTGTCTTCGGTGATTGCTCTTTCACTCTTGCTTGGGCATTGTCTTCACCTCAGCTCTGATACCATGATAATTTTAGGTATGTTCTATGCTTAGAGCAATTTATTTCAATTTTCACAGTTAGCTCCATATCTATTCCAGATTAGCAATCACATTAGCATTAAAGTAAACTGCAGATAGAACATAAACATAAATCGCAGAAGACAAGCCAAGACAAGAGGACAGAAGATGTGGCGCTAGCCAGGGAGAAACCCCAATGTGGGGAACCCTTGATCAATTCTTCGTATATGTTCTTCAATATTTTAGCTGAGAGAGAGAGAGAGAGAGAGAGAGAGATTGTACATTTACAATAGAAGTCAACACTTTGACTTTTCTAGATAAGAGCATAGATAATTTCTAAGAAGATGATACATGAGATCAGTTGAAGATATGCTGCTTCAACTGATTCTCCAAGGTGACTCCTTCACCTATAGTTGTGCTGCATTTCATCATCATGCTGCACCTCACCGCGCTGCATCATGCTGCACCCATCATCACTATGCTGCATCTCATCACGCTTGATTAATCATCACTGTACCCATCACTGTACTGCATTATGTGCCATTGCTGCACCATGTTGCCATCCTGACCTATGTGTTGGCTGCACCTTGCTTGCTTGTTGTCCCTAGCATGCTTGTTGTCCTTAGCATGCTTGTTGTTGCATGCTAGTTGTAACATCACATGCTTGGTGTATTCGCTGTTAAGTACCATACAACTGTCCCAATGTTAGTTAGTTGTCCCTTGCATGCTGCTCTCCTTCGGAGACAGATGCTTCGACTGTTTTGGCAGTTCCTGACAGTTCTTGTAGTTGCGGCTGTTCTTGGCAGTGCCAGTTGTTCCTGGCAATTCTGGCAGTCCTGTCAGTTCCGACAGTTTCGACATTTCCGGCAGTTTCGACATTTCTGGCATTTCCGGATTTTCCGGCAGTTCCAGCTTTTCCGGCAGTTTCGACTTTTCCGGTAGTTCTGTCTTTTCCGGCAGTTCCGGCTTTTCCGGCAGTTTCGACTTTTCCGGTAGTTCTGTCTTTTCCGACAGTTCCGGCTTTTTGCCCTCTGGATCAGGGCAACGTTATTCCTTAGGGGCTCTCCTCCTACTAAAACCCAAAGACAAGTAGATAGAGGAAGAGATCCCAAGTGTGTTGGAATGACTTGAAGGCCACCTCTATTTATACTAAAACGTTGAGCACATGTCGGGTTTATTTGGTTGCTGGCCAACCTTGACGAATTGTCTTATAACACAAATAAATTCATAACTCCAGGAATACTTATCGGAATCGGATGATTTTTAGATCAATCCTACACCTCTCGATGAGAGGGATCCAAGAAAAATATCAGCTGCCATATATAAGATTACCCACATGGAGTTTGGCCCTAGTTGCCAATTTTAACACTTTGTGACATAGATTCAAGCTTTGAATTGGAAGATTTGAACTCTCTGACATAGATTCAAGCTCTGTGGTTGCAAATCTGAGCTATGTGGTGGCAAATCTGAACTCCGTGACAAAGATTCGAGTTTTGTAGTGGTAGATCTGAACATTGCGGTGGCAGGTCTGGATTGATTCTCTCATATCAGTCTGAGGCCTATTGTTCGTTGAAGTTTGAGCTCAAGGAAGGGTACATTCCAGTCTTGTGAGAGGGTTAACTTCTCCTTGGTGATTTTTGTTGGACATTCAGTTATGGAAACCTTACACTTGTGAAAGTCTTCTTGGGTTAGTATAGTCCTTGTATTGTATTTTAAAGGATCTTTCTAAAAAGGATTTGGTTTGGTTTTCCCCTTGTGGGGTTTTTCCGTGGTCTTGGACCTAATTTATGGTGTCCCTTATTGGGCATTGTGATCTCTTCTTTCTCCTTACTACTGTTGGTTAATTTCTAAGGTATAGTTGTTTGTTGATGGACATACTTGGAGGACATGCCTTTCGATTCATTGGTCTCTTTTTCGGCATAATCCTGCAGGCATGTATCAATCTCTTGATCTTGATGATTTGGAGACGAATCATGATACTCTTGCTCAAGCATAAAACCATATTCAATATCTTCCTCCTCTCGAAGGGCCACGTCCAACATTTGGCATATGTCTTCATGAGATTGGAAATCGGACCCTTTATGCGAAATTAAGTGCACAACCAACATTGAAAGAGAGGGAATACTTTTAGGTTCACACGATTCAAGCCTCTCGGTATTGGGGCAATGGATAGGAAAAGAAATTCCATTTGGTCACAAGGTTGAGTTATATTTTGCTTGGAAAGATACCTCATGAACCTTACCATGTGATTGGTTGCGGAATGTGGATCCCCATTGAACGTTGGCATATTTTTTATTATTCCAAGAAGGGATATCTCGGGATCCTTGTCATACCTATGGCGAGAATATATGTGGTCAACATGTTGGTCCATTAATGACATGGGAGTCGCCAGGGTGAATGAAATTGCCTTGACAAATGCTTGCTTCACCTTACAAGCATTGACGTTAGAGATCAATGAAGAACTAGGGCTTTGTTCTTCCAATGGAGTCACCAAGAATGACATATCAATATTGTTGTATGGAGAACAAGACACATGTCTCGTTTCCCTGGTAACGTTGCCAAAAATGTTATCGCTCATACTAGTAGGGACCCTAGGAGGGGATCTTAAAAGGGCAGTTGCTAGGTCAAGGGCAACAATGGAGCGATAGCCCACTGTCACCTCAGCTAAGGCACCCTGCACTTTATGGACTTTCACCGATGGGAGGGTGCCTGATATAAAAGGAATCACTAGAAGAATGAGTGAATGAAATGATGAGGAGAGATTCCTAAGGCCTGTTCACAAGAGAGACTCAATTGTATGGTTTGTTTGCTTGAGAAGCAAGGGATAAGGCTTCTTAGGAAGGACTAAGGGATGTCAAGGGTTAGGGTTTGAGGATAAGACTTGTAAGGAAGATACTTAGTCCAGGAAAGCCTCATAAAAACTTGGTTTCCAATTGGTCTTTGTGATGTTAACGTTAATAGGTTGCAGGACCACACAGGACCAGGTGGGCCCAAAATTAGGTCAAGTAAGTGGAAGTGGTGACTCAAGGAGGGGCTTGACCTAATTGTGGAAGAGAAGAGGATCAATGGGCAAATATTCTTGGAATAGAGTGCAATGATCCAAATGAGGTCATAGACAAGGGAAACCTAGGGCAAGAAATAGTCCTTGAGCTAGGGCTTGCTATATCTCGAGATCCCATTGCCGGATTTGCTTCAAATTTGGAGGGCCTCTAGAGCTAATGTCAACGCAGTTGTGGACCAAAAATCAAAGTGTTTGGATGGCTAGATTGTCAGATAATTGATACCTTAGGTGGCTTATGTAGGTTAGGTCTAGAAAAGGAGGGAGGTGAAAAAATAAATGCTGAAATTGATCACCAATGGCAGTTTAGTGCCTTGTCCTTTTGGAGAGATGGAGTCAAGGACAATTTGTAGTTTGGAATAGATTCACTTGGTCAAGGAGGCCTTGAAAATAACTTCGCATGGCATGAGGGCATTAGAGAAGGAACTTCATGGTCTTTACAGTTCGATTTGCAATATTTAATGACTTAACAAGATAAATTTGATACAAAATATCTCTAGGAATATTCATTCATTCATACACGGCCCATGACATGATGCAATGTTATAAAAGATCAAATTTCCAGAAATTCGAATTAGAAAAGCAGGACTTTTTAGCCTAGTATAGAGAAAATCCGAGCAACGTGCATGTGAGAAGAGAAAATAACAAGTATAGCATTTAAGGAGTACTTACATGTAAGAAAGAGTATATCTAATCATCAACATATGCCGATAATGAAGCTCCAAGACAAAATGAAAGAGATCCAAACATCCATTCATCCAAACGCGTCCTCCAAGAAGGACAACAAACATCTCACAAGAGAAGATAACCCAATCCAAATGATGATGATCAAAATGTATCATCTCACTTCTAATTATACGCTCTAATGAATTCGATTTAGCTAAAATGGCTTATTTGAGCCCCTAAAATAAAATAATTTGCATAATAACGAGACTTTTGGTGACAAGCCCACCAAATAGCTCAATAATACATGAATAAGCCTATCGAGAGTGCCAAATAATCAATACAATGAGTAGTTGGGCCTTTGAGGAGGCCTAATGAATTCCAAGGGGTGCCATGATGTAGAAATGGACTCCAAACATAGTGGACAAGGGGTTGGCCCCTTTTTTTCCAAGCAAGAACCTATGGTGGTCCCAAGTGGGTGTGGGGGCATAACGATATCTTCATGGGTCTCCAAGTGGATCAAACGTGATGTAAGCCCTCCCTCTGTAATGGTAGACATCCTCTAGATGCTGGAAGTGTATGGTGCAAGTGTGGAGCCTACTGGGCACGGTGAACTATATGCATCATCCTCATCCAAAAGGTGGATTACGGGCAATCAATTATCAATGCTGGGGATCCATGAAGGAATCTTTGCTATGGTAGAGGTCCATGGCTCTCAACGCTTGCCTTACAATTGCCAGTGTGGCCCTCTAGAGGGCTAGGGGCTCGTATAGGGAGACCAAACCCCAAATGAAGACCCACCTGCAATCCTGCATAAGATCTAGTTCATCCCCTTGGCCTCCAATACAATAAGTCATTATAATACTCAAGTAATAAACTTATGAGTTATGGGATCAATGGGGCACTTCATGGTGGCATGCCCTTCCATAGTGGGCTTTGGCATGTACAAGTGTCTCCAAGCTCAATAGGGGGTTAACCAAGGACCCTATTAGGTGGTTTCAACCTCTAAAGGGGGTGACATGTCCATGGTACATCCTTTAAGTGGTAGGTGGCAAATGATATAATAATGGAATGGAGTGGGGATCAGGGGAATCATCCAGACCACATGTCAAGGTTCATGGGTAGCTATAATAAGGGAAGCCCACACCTGGGTATGTGAGTGTAGGAGGGAGCAAATCATGGTACATGAGTTACCCCAACCTTTGTTTTTCCACCCTTCTTCATATGCGTTTTTCCTTTTATTGATATTTCTTCATTATTGCTTAGGGTTCCAAGGGATGAGAGCATGATGTGTAATATGTAGTAGTGGATAACTGCTTAAGGTGGGGCACTTCATCACCCACCAGGTGTTGGGACAATCATGGGTTCCTTAATGATCAAGGGGGCTCATCTAGGGCCCATACGAACAAGGGTGATGGGCATGGATAAGGGGTAGAGCTCATGTTTGGCTTTTGCCCACACTCTAAATTTGTATGTCCCTGCCATGTTTTGCATTTTGTGGTACATTTCCTGTCGAGAGTGGCCAAATTATGCTTTTTCTTTTCTTTTTTCGCGGCCTCAACCTTCAGGGAATCGTTCCAAGCTTGACCTAAGGTGTGGACAAGGGGAAGGGACACATGTGGACCTAGATGGGAAAAATTGAATATAGATGAATGGAGCTAAAATGAGTGGAATGAGGGTGATGTAGGTAGTATCAAGAAGTGAGACCATGCAACCAAAATCGGGATTTCCTATGTGGTGCCAACCCAAAAGCCAAATGGTCAGTAAAGGAGATCCCACGAGAGTAGGATACAAGGGTAACCACGAAATTGGGCAGTGGAGACAAGAAAACAAGGCTAATCCACTGTATACAGTAGGTCATATGGTTGTTATTGCAATGCAGCTGAAAAAGCTCACATATGCTTTTATTCAAATAATCCGAGAAATAAACATATATAGTTATAAAAGATAATTTAAGAAGAATGACATGATTGTTACCATGGGAAGGCTTTGTAGTATTCCTAATGGGGCACCTTGGTGACTTTTATGAAAGGTTATAAGTATTATCTCTCAGTACTTCTTACCAGTGTTCCACGGGGACGCGTCCCTCAGGGTTGGGTGCTCGCACCCCACGCACCCGGGACGGGGAGTCTCTTGGGGGTGCGTTTCCACACGCACCCTTTTTGGGGAGCCTTGGGGAGACGCAAGGGGGTGCGTTTCCCCAGTGTGGGAGTCTAGACTCCCCAAGACTCCCCAAAAAGGGTGCTTCTGGGCATCCCCCTTCAGTGTGGGAGTCTAGACTCCCCAAAAAGGGTGCACTTGGGCGTCCCCCTTTAAATTTGTCTAATAAGACTTAAAAATAAAAAAATTCAAAATAAAAAATTCAAAAATCAAAACCATTAATTTTTTATTTTTTTTAACTAAAATTAAAACTAAATAACTAAAACTTAAAAGTCTAAAAAAAATTAAAATTAAAACTAAATAACTAAAACTTAAAAGCCTAAACCTAAAAGTCATGAAAGACAAAACTTAAAGTTAAAAGCTCATTTCATTTCAACCCAAAGTCATTTCCATTTCCACGCAGCGCTGATTTGAATAAGTTATCGATCAATGTATTTGAATATTTTATTATTGATTTTTATTTATGTTTTTCGAATCTCATGGTATGTATGAATAATAATTAATTCAATAATCAGACTTGTCACTTGGGTATGTCATATGAATGATGTATGTATCAAAATGAATGATGAGGATGGATCAATGACTCAAATTTCAATTGTCTATTTAATATTTTTATGCTTTCATTATTGAACAATGAACAATGAATATCAACTTGAATTTTATATATATATACATATATATATATATATATATGTATATAATATCAACTTGAATTTTATATATATATATATACATATATATATATGTATATATATATATATATACATACATATATATATATCTATGTATGTATGTATGTATGTATGTATGTATATATATATATATCGACGACTCCCCGCACCCCCAAAATTTCCCTAAAATTTGAGGGTACTCCCACACGTCCCCCCTGTGCGTCTCCCCGCACCCGCGTCTCCCCGCACTGGAGTCTTGGTGGAACATTGCTTCTTACTTATATATATATATATATATATATATATATATATATATATATATATATAACAATGTCTTTTTCTGATTTATAACCAGAAGTTTGAATTTTTGAAGGCAATATCTTAAGAAACTATGAATCAGTGTTGCAAACATCCTGATTTTATCGTGAAAAAAATATCAAAATCACGATTTTTTGGCCTAGCTGATGTGTGTTGATTTTTACTGATATTTTGGTGGTATCTTAATTTGCTGATTTTTATTGATATTTTCGTGATTTTTTTGTTTTTGTGACCCTTGTTGATTTTCTACTGGTGGCAACGTTTGGGACATTGCTTTGGATATGATCTTCTAAAGTTTTGAGGCATGCTCTTGTCAAACTATTCATGTGAGTTGTTGATAATTTAAGTGATGACATGAAATTGGGTGGTGGTACATCTTTGCACACATTTTTTTTTGGGTAAGCAGGCTCTTGTTAGAATATAAATGTAAACAATTTTTGTCTTCATGCGACTCTATTGAGTATGTTTTTCATGTGGTAAATAAGAAATTAATGTGTTGCTGGTCTCACATAGAATTGGAAATCAAGTGATAATAAGAATGATTATATTATTGTGCACAAATGATGATTAAGCATTGATTGGCTTGTTAAATAAAACCTATATAACATATTGGATTAAGAGAGTGCCTACGGCATATTTTAGCTATGTGACGATACAATTGTTAAGATCAAAACTGTTAATTTATATGTACGAACAATAATTTGAAATAAGATGATTCACAATGGTTTAGCCTAGGTTATAATGCATCAAACTGAAGCTTGCAAATTAAATTGTAAAGAATTTTAGTAACTCAGAGTTATTATTTTATATGAAGTGTAAGAACTAGTTGCACTCACTAAGACAACATGCATTACTATTTATAAGAATGGGTGTGCTCTTTATAAATGTTATGATAGCTTTCTTAATGTGATTTGTTCTCACAGGAATTCGTTCCAGTATTCAGAGAGAGATCAAGTCATAATTGTCCATGTGTTTGGGGGAATTAAAGCATTTATTAAAGTTCCACAAAATTGGCCAGTGTCAATGAGCCCCCTTAAACTACTTTCCTTGAAGCCTTTGGACGAGACATCTGGTGATATTTCATTGGTTATGCTTTGTAAAGCTATGGTGAGTCTAATATTTCTTTCCTTTTCCGCCTTCTTCTTTCAAATTGTAGCTCTAAATTTGATGTAGTGCTATAGTGATTAGGAATTGAGGAGTGTTTCATATGAAAGTTGAATTTCATAGACGATTATATAAAACTTATATCTGAAACTGTTTGTTTGCTTGGTGGGAATGCCATTCCTTATTTTGGGATTGGTAATGGATATTTTGCAATCACATCTCATAGCATTTTTGTACAAAACTCACAGTAGGGTGAAAATTGGGTTTTTTGGGAAGAATAAATAAATATGTATATCCCAACCTTTGCTGTTTCATGCTGAACCCATATATCAAACCTTCATTTTTCAAGATCTTCAGGCAGTGACGAATCTTTTAGTGAGATAAAATGGGATTGATCGGTGTATATAGCTGCATATTATAGTGGAAAATTGTTATGTCATATATGTAGTAAGAAGATATAATGATGGTGAAGCCTATAATTAGTCGTATAGTTTTGATGACAAGACAAAAATAACGTTTACTTATGAGGAATTTTAAGAAGTGATCAGATAAAGGTAACACACTTGGAGGAAATGCTTTCCCTTTGTATTGGGTTGTAAGAAAGTACAGTTAGGATCAAAGATGGATTAGGGGTGGAAAAAGGTTATAGGATCTCCAAGTTGCAACCTCTTAGGCAAATGCTTCTTGAGAGGGTTAATGTTAAGTCATATATAAGCCCCATGTTATCTTTAAAACCTCTTACTAAACCCTAGATATTGAGTTATTACATTTCTATTGTTTTATTTTTATATTGGTTGGAACCTTACATTGTACCATTTCGTTATAATTATATCTTTTGTCTTCTATATATTTACTAAGAAGACCTAGTCTTAGGATCATAAAATTTCGTCTTATATGTTGTAATCATTATAAAGTGAGGTTCCCTCTTTGAAATGGACTGTAATTATTGTCTTCTTATCATTTCTAAATCACATGGTTTAGAACAACAAGGGGCATAATGAATTGGAGAAGGACATGGATGAGTCAAAGCAGGGACTTGTAAGGTGAGCTGGTTGAGATTCATAAGATAGAGGAGACCAAGTAAACCAGCCAACAAAATGCTAATTCTGCAATAGATATAGTAAACCAGTCGTAAGGCAATATAACCCTATGGAGAGAAACTAAACTGAGGTATAAGTCTAGTAGTGATAGAAATAACCAAGCATGCATGAACTAGAGAGAGAATTAAACAATTGTGTGTACTAGAGAGAGAGGTAAACCAAGAACAAGTTGAGATGCAACATTTTGATGGTCCTTGTTGCCTCAAAATCTAGTGGGTCTTGTGAGATGCCTCACAAGGAAAAATCTAGACTAAGACACAAGAATGAGGTGGATGCCATTGTCATCTCAACAATCCACCTCCTACTCTTTAGTGGAATTTCTTTTTTTTTTAACCACATGGTGAATCGGTAACTATCAAGTTTAATCCACGGGAGACCTAGGATCAAACCTCATTGCTGCCACTATAACACCAAGAGCATAACCAACCACCTGCAAGTCGGGTATGCTAAGATCCTATGATTTTAGCAAGAGCAGACCCAGCGATCAGGGGGGGTCCGCCCCTCTAGCCGCCACCACAGCAGGTCACTGTACTCCATGAGATTTGAACTTTGGTCTCCCGAGCTTCGCCCGTTTGACTTACCGTTAAACCACACATCACTGCACTACTCTTTAGTGGAATTTCATCAGCTAGGAGGATTTCTAGTTTAGGTCACCTAAAGGATACTATAGGTGTAAGTTTCAAAGGTGACACTTCAATAAGCTTATCCAAGGTACTCGAGCTAAGAACAAGACTCAACTCTATTAGATAAGGAGTAGCGTACCTATGAAGCAACCTATAAACATGGAGTTATAGCCTAGGGTTTTCAATGTATACTTCAATATTAGCCCAACTAGCGTACATGAGAGAGAAAATGTTTACTTTAATGATATAATCAAGAACATGAGGCACACATTTCTGATTAACCCTAAGTTGAAGACTTAGTGAAGAATTAGGGTCTTTCTAGCCCTAGAATTGCCTAGGGTTGATGATGTCATCCCTAGGGAGGGACTTCCAACCATGAAAATTTCTAGATTTTGATATTTTAAGGCTCGACAAGGTAGAATGACCTCCAATCAACTAAAGACTCCTGCATTAGTTGAATTCGACCTCAGACCTTAACCCTTGTGACTTGCCTTTTAGGGTAGAAATTCTAGGAGAGAGGTAAAAAGGTAAAGTTTTATGATCTTTGACCATCAATGTGGCTGCCAATGCCTTCTTTCTACTTGGGTGATGGCATCTTAAGGGAATTTAACCGTGAAAATATCAAATCCTTGAAGTGAGCAAAGGGGAAAACCCTAGGCTTTCATTTGATAACCCTAGCTATGACTTTATACATGGATAAGTCCACTAGAGAAAGATCTTTAGGAGGTTTTCTAGGTGAGTTCAAGAATACAAATTGAAGCATGCAATAATTATCAAAGTATTTCATATAAACATAAACCTTTAGACATTGAACATAAAAAAAACATAGCAACATTACATGCAATAATTATAAAAGATATTCAATAGGAAGTTACAATATATCCAAGAAACAATCTTCTTTACCCAAAAATGATGTCTCCACAACAAGCACTAAATCCAATGACCAAATATCCATAAACGATCACTTCTCCATAAAGTAGTGAAGTACAAAAGGCTAGGCTAGGCTAAAGTATCTAAGAGGCTGAGTTCTCCACAAGTGATGACCAACGTGTGAGGTGAATCTCTATTTATATAATGTCTACCTCACTTAATTCTAAATAAAAGCCCTTATACACGTTTGGTTTTTTAGTGGACAAAAAGTTTATTAGGGTTGCACGCCGACCCACTAACTTTACAACATAATCTGCCAAAATAAACCCAAACATGTAAGTTGTAGGGCTGAAAGTGTAATGATGTCATGTCCCTTCTAGGTTCCAAATGCTCCATCAAGGAAAAGTCAAAGCAAAAAATGTCTCCAACTATCATTGTCATCATCCATTTGTGGAAAACCTTAAATCGTGCATCAAAGTAGCTTCAAGGCTCGAGAATAAATGTGGGGGTGCCACATGTCATCTCCATGGGTGTCAAGTGAGCAACATGGTGCCTCTTCTATTGAAAATGGTTGTTATTGATGTGAAAGGATGTCCAAATGAAAGAGAAAGTTACTTAGTCAAATATCATATTTCAAGACCTTTCCATCGATATATGGCACAACTTCTAGAAACATTATTGTTGGATTCTTGATGCCCCATTTAGATACCCTATATTTGGATGCATTTTTAGTATTTACTCCATTTAACCAACTCAAATGGGAGCATAATATATATGGTTGGAAAAATTATTCTGAGACCTTTCCAACTGTATATGGCACTCCCTCTAACTCCTCACAGTTGAGGAAAAATGATTTTTTTAATATTCATTTTACATTCTTCCAGTTGCACAAGTCAACCTATCCAGAGGATAAGTTGGCTTAGTTTAGACTCAAAATACGTTCTAAATGGGTGTGAGAAGGAGCATTTCTAGCTACTTTCTCATGTAAACCGGTTCTGTTCTAAGGAAGTGAAGGAGCAAGTTTGAGGTTCATACGTCATGAACCAAACGGAAAATAAGTAAAGGTAAGTTCTAGTTGAGTTGGAGGAATTTTTGTTGGATATATTCGCTGGCCTACATGAGCTATAAAAGGGTTTTTGGCACACATTTTGGGAAGTTTTTTGGTTCTAGTTTGAAGGAAGCCAAATTCTGGTGTGGATGAGGCCGAATTCAAGACTAATCTGAAGGCTGAGTTTTAGCCGTGTTGGAGACCGAGTTTTAGCCATTTTGGAGGCCAAGTTTTAGTCCCTTGGAGGTCTATTTTCAGCCCTATTGGAGGCCGAGTTGCTGCCCTGTTGGAAGCTAAGTTTCAACCATGTTGAAGGCTGAGTTATAGACCTGTTGGAGGCTGAGTTGTTGTCTTGGTCAGAGGCTAGGTTATAGACCTGTCGGAGGCCAAGTCCTAGTTGGAGGCCAAGTTCTAGACTAATTTGTGTGAATGATGCCAGGAGGGAAAACTATTGAAAATTGTGTAGTTCAGAAGGTACTTCCGAGAGGAGAAAACCCACAAAAAGGGAGCTTGTTTGTCAAAATTCCCAAGTTTGGGGGTTTTGACCCAAAGTGGTGGGCTTGAAACCCAAGAAGTGTTGAAATTGTAGCTAGTGTCGGTCTTCATAGTGTAATGTAATTTTATCATTAATGTATTTATCATTTTGATTATTTTATTTTGGTCAAAGCATGTTCTTCATGTTGATAGAGTCCAAAAGAGTCAAAAATAATTTATCACGAGTCAAAGAAAAATGTATTTGAGTCATATCCTGTTTGGACATTTATGACAAAATGAAAAATGATTTTTATGTTTAGTCATTAGTCCACCAAATGTCATGTCAACCCTCCTTGGAATAAGGTGGCATGGCCCTCAAGAGTGGCACCCATTAGACCCGCCTGGACAACTATATATAAGAGGCAGTTCGACTCATTTGGGAGATCATCTGATCACAGAACAGGAAATACATCTGAACCATGTGAGGAATAATAAGGAGCAAAAGTTAAAGAAGAGAAAAAATAACGTTAAAGACAAGAATAATATCCTTTTTGTGGATCGAATTTCTGATGTGGACAACTTGCATGTGTGAGGACAAAATTCTGTGAACAGGTTGGAATTTTGTGTGCTACTGCAGACCCGAAGTTTCAAGAAGTTGACCAAAATGGTAGGTTTGACCTGCGTTGAATTTGACTCTTGGAGATGACTTGCAGGAGGGATGGATTTCGCATTTAGTGGCAGTCTCTGTCTTGGTCTTGGATGTCTCCTTTTGTTAAAATTGGAAACTAGGGCCAAATTCCATGTGTTACATCTTATTTATGGAAGCTGATATTTTACTTGGACTCCTCTCATCGAGAGGTGTAGGATTGATCTAAAGATCATTCGATTCCGATAAGTATTCATGGAGATATGAATTTATTTGTGTTATGAGACAAATCGTCAAGGTCGGCTAGCAACCAAATAACCCCCACATGTGCTCAACCTTTTAGTACAAAAGGAGGTGACTTGATAGTCATTTGAACACACACTTCAATCTTGATTTCCCTACACTTGTTTTTGGGTTTTAGTGGAAGAGAAGTCTAAGAGGAGGAAGCTCTAGATGTAGGAGGAAAGGAGACTAAACAAGGAGCCCTAGCCACAGTTTGGCCGCAGTCATGAAGAGGTTCAATACTGCCCTAGCCACAGTCCTAAAGAGGGTGGTTTAGCCGCAGTCCAAGAGAGGAGATCCCTGCTCCTATACGCTGCCCAAACTTGCCCTAATACACTGCCTAAAGGAATACCTTAACCGCAGTAAAGAGGCTCCCATACACTCTGTCTAAAGGATGGCAACCCGTAGTCTAAGCAGGGAGAACTAAGGCCTATACACACTGCCCTAACTTGCTCCTATACACTGCCCTAGCTTGCCCTAAATCGCTGTCTAAAGGATGCCCTAACAACAGTCAATAGAGGCTACTTAGCTGCAGCAAGAACGGAGCTGTTTAGAGGGTCATCCTACGCTGTTTTGGAAGGGTTTAGGACAACCCTTAGACGCAACGAAAAGGAGACTTAGCTGCAGTCTATACATAGCTAAACGCAGCCACAAAGATGATGACAAGATGCCCTAGTCACAGTAAGAAGAGACAGCAAGGTAATGTCACTTTAAGACAACATGGAGAGCTTAGATTAGAGGCCAAGTTGCTGTGGATGTGCGGATTTGTTTGAGGGCTGTTTGAGGGCTGTTTGAGGGTGCAAACAGGTCCTGAATAGTGCTGTCTCTAGGATCAAGGAGCTGTGTGTAGGGCTGTTGAGGCCAAGCCCAATCAAGATTGTTTGGACTGTAACAAGGGGTTTTGGGGGGAGCTGTAGATGACAGTTGTACTGTGATAGGCAGCAGGCCTTATCACCTCAGAACAAGACACAACATGGATAGGCTTGGGGAAGATCTGTGCACAGTATGTACAATAGCATAATGATGTGATAGGTGGCAGCATGATGAAGGCAACATGGTGCAGTATGGTGCAGCAACGAGAGAACATGGTAATGATGGACATATAGCAACAACAAGAATGTATTGCAGCAACAGGATGATGAGGTATTGCAGCAGCAGGATGCTGAGGTATTGCAGCATGCATTTGGGTGCAACATAGTGCAATGAAGAGCTCAACATAGTGCAGCAAGAGGAGATGCAATACAGTGATGGGTACAGTCATGATTAGTGAAGCATGATGAGATGCAGCATAGTGATGATGGGTGCAGCATGGTGCAACACAGTGAGGTGCAACATGATGATGAGGAGCAGGACAATGATAGGTGCAACATGGTGATGGAGTCACCTTGAAGAATCAGTTGAAGTACCATGTCTTCAACTGAGTTCAACTACCTCATGCATCATCTTCTTAGAGATGATCTATGCTCTTATTTAGATAAGTCAAAGTGTTGACTTCTGTTGTATATGTACTATCTCTCTCTCTCTCTCTCCCTCTCTGTGCTGAACTATTGAAGAACATATAAGAAGAATTGATCAAGGGTTTCCCCACATTGGGGTTTGTCCCTGGCTAGGGCCACATCTTGTGTCCTCTTGTCTTGGCTTGTCTTTACGATTTATGTTTATGTTCTATCTGCAATTTACTATTATGCTGATGTGATTGCTAATCGGGAAAAGATATTGAGCTAACTGTGAAAATTGAAATAAATTGCTCTAAGCATAGAACATACCTAAAATTAACATGGTATCAGAGGTGAGGTGAAGACAAAGCCCAAGCAAGAGTGAAAGAACAATCATCGAAGGCAGTTGGGAAAGGACAAAAGGCTCAATGGGTTCCTCGTCCCTCTTCAAACTCACCAAGGGTGAAGTCGAAGCAGAGGATATTATTCGAGTGGCACAACGGAAGCTTCTGATGGCCTACGTAAAGATCACTTCAATGGGAAGTCCGGATCTAAGGGTGGAAGGATATTATTCGAGTGCCTTGCTTGCAATGAGTTCGGCCATTATGCGAAGGAGTGTCCAAATGATAGGGACACATCACTTGATGATGATAACAATCATTCCAGGGACATCTTCAATGATCGAAGGAATGATAGGTAGTGTAGGTCATCAAGGAAATGGCCGACTCTTCAAAGAAAGCAAAGAACCCTGGGTATGAAAAATCAAATGTTGTTTTTGGTAAGATAAAGAAGTATTATCTTATATTGGCCCTCTCCTCCAGACTCTTTGGGAATTTGGCTTATTGATTGTAGTGCATCAAGACACTTCATTGGATAGAAGGGTGCTCTCTCTAATTTGGTAGAGATGGAAACAATCGTGGGATTATACTTAGAGTCAATGCCACCTATCCTGGAAAGGGTGTAGGGAATGTTACCCCTCAATTGAATGAGGATAACTTGATTCATTTACAAGAATCTCTTTTATGTACCTGATCGCAAGAAGAACCTGGTGTCCATTTCGGCAATGGAAGTGAAAGGTTTCAAAGTGGCATTCATTGATGGAAGGGTACGTGTTTGAAAATGAAATTTTCAAAGATGTTTTTATTTAGGGTTGGCAATTTTTATCAAGTTGTAGGAAGTCCATTGGGGACGATGTCAGTTGACACATCGCGTCTATAGCACCGAAGGTCTACTTATTATGGGGCCCCATCTGATGTGAGTCAGATGGTGATAGGGAAGTCTGAATTCAAGAAGAGCATGAAGGTACATTTTCGAGATGTACCAAAGGAAAATCTTACAAGGGGACCATTCCCCTCATGTATCAGGTCCACAAGTTTGGAACAACCCGAGGGGTTTGAGATTCATGATCGTGAATCTCATGTATGCAGGTGGAAGAAAGCCCTCTATGGCTTGAAGCAAAACACCCCGAGCTTAATATGAGAGGATTGATAGCTGTCTGATGAAGCTGAGATTCACTAGGAGTGAAGCTGATGCAAACCATTTCTTGAAGGTTATCGATGATAGACCTCTCATATTGGCAACATATGACGACGACCTCTTTCTGACAGGTGCAGACCCTTTCATTTGCAAAAGTAAGAGGGAGTTGGATTCCAGATTTGGAATGGTGAATTGCAAGCCCGTGACTACCTCGATGGATCTTAACTTTAAGAAGTTATGTGGTATGGATGCCAGACCTGATTTGGGAAATGTCTTTGAGTTTCGTAAACTCATTCTAGCATTGATGTTCTTGGTGAACTCCCGTTCGGATATATGTTTTGCAGTTAGCATGTTGAGCTCATATATGGTTGAGCCTCACTGGATTGGTGCCATGAATCTTCTGAGATATCTTCGGGGCACAATGAATTGAGATACACTGCCGGAAATGTGAAGCTGCATGATCATTCGAATGCTGACTGGGCAGGCAGTGTGGAGGATCGCAAGAGCACTTCTGATTGCTGGTTCTCTTGGGGTTCCGCTTCAATATCTTGGATGAACAGGAAGCAGAAGTTGGATGCTTTAAGCACTGCTGAGACCAAATACATAGCTACGAGTATGACCTTGTGTGAAGCTGCCTGGTTGAGGAAGCTCTTCAGTGATTTGTTTGACACATGATGGATACCACCGTGATCTTCTGTGACAGCCAGAGGGGGATTTAAATATTGAGGAATCCAGTGTGTATGACCACTCCAAACATATAGACATCATGTACCACTTTATCTGGGATATGGTACATCAATGAGCAAGAAGGCTCCATCGCATTGGGACTGATGTGCAGGTCGTAGACGTTCTGTCGAAGACCCGGGGAAAGGTCAAATTTGTGACTTTCGGAGAACGACTTGGAGTCGTTGAGAGAGCCTCTTATGAGGGTCCTGTATGATGCATGCATTAAGCTTTGGGAGCTCTGGGGGCCTTGGTGTACTTCTTGGAGCAACAAGCGACGATAGGGCAACTCACCCTCCCCTAGTGGTGCGCTGTGTATAGGGTGAATTGTTCAGCCTTCCCCTATGATACCTCGTGGTGATTTGTGGGAAGGATGAGTGGTTCTCCTATAGAGGCATCCTGCCCATGCAGTCTGGGACTCATGGGAAGTACCTCTCATTTGGCCAATCAGTAGGGAAATTAGGATGGGGACCATAGTAGCACCGATGGATGCATCGTGTTTCTATCGTACTCCCTGTGCTAGGATGACCAACATTGATCTGGGATCAATTGGAACTAACTTTGGGTCAGTAAGAGTGATATAACTCTCTCTCTTGGAACTGATCTGGGATCAATATGAGTGGTTTGAGACACTCTCTTTTGATATTGATCTGGGATCAATGAAACTGACTTCGGGTCAGTATGAGTGGTTTGAGACACTCTCTATTGATATTGATCTGGGATTAATTAAACTGACTTCGGGTCAGTAAGAGTGATATACCTCACTTTGGTTTGGAATTGATCTGGGATTAGTAAGAGTGGTATGACACACTCTCTTCATATGGGACTGACTTCAGGTTAGTAGAGAATAGTACAAGACATTCTCGATCAATTATTCTTCTTAATGGTTGAACAGAGCAGAGCAGAGCTAAGCATAGCAGTGCAAGGCACTAATGGAAAAGATAGTACAGTCTGGCAAAGGAATCTGTGGATGGAGTTTTCCCTAGTTGAGAGGGAGTGTTAAATTGGAGACTAGGGCCAAACTCCATGTGTGTCATCTTATTTAGGGCAATAGATATTTTTCTTGGATTCCTCTCATCGAGAGGTGTAAGATTGATCTTAAGATCATCCGATTCTGATAAGTATTCATGGAGATATGAATTTATTTGTGTTATGGGACAAATCGTCAAGGTCGGCCAACAACCAAATAACCCCCACGTGTGCTCAACGTTTTAGTATAAAAGGAGGTGACTTGATAGTCATTTGAACACACACTTCACTCTTGATTTCTCTACACTTGTTTTTGGGTTTTAGTGGAATAGAAGTCTAAGAGGAGGAAGCTCTAGACGCATGAGGAAAGGAGACTAAACAAGGAGCCCTAGCCATAGTTTGCCTGTAGTGATAAAGAGGTTCAATATTGCCCTAGCCGTAGTCCTAAAGAGGGTGGTTTAGCTGCAGTCCAAGAGAGGAGATCCCTGCTCATATGCGTTGCCCAAACCTGCCCTAATACGCTGCCTAAAGGAATACCTTAACCACCGTAAAGAGGCTCCCCAACACGCTGTCTAAAGGATGCGAAGCCGCAGTCCAAGTAGGGAGAACTAAGGCCTATACAGGCTGCCCTAACCTGCTCCTATACGCTGCCCTAGCCTACCCTAACTCACTATCTAAAGGATGCCCTAACAACAGTTAACATAGGCTACTTAGCCGCAACAAGAAGGGAGTTTTTTAGAGGGTCATCCTACGCTGTTTTGGAAGGGTTTAGGACAACCCTTAGACGCAGCAAAAATGAGACTTAGCCGTAGTCTATACATAGGTAGACACATCCAAAAAGATGATGATAGGATACCCTAGCCGCAACAAAAAGAGACAAGAAGGTAATGTCGCTTCAGGACAACATGGAGAGCTTAGATCAGAGGCCAAGTTGTTGTGGAAGTGCGGATTAGTTTGAGGGCTGTTTGAGGGTGCAAACAATGCCTGAACATTTCTGTCTCTAGGATCAAGGAGCTGTATGTAGGGTTGTTTTGGCTAAGCCCAATCAAGATTGTTTGGACTGCAATCAAGGGGTTTTGGAGTGAGCTGTAGATGACATCTGTACTGTGATAGGCAGCAGACCTTAACACCTCCGAACAAGAGACAACATGGATAGGCTTGGGGTAGATCTGTGCACAGTATGTACAGTAGCATAATGATGTGATAGGTAGCAGCATGATGAACGCAACATGGTGCAGTATGGTGCAACAACGTGACAACATTGTAATGATGCACATATAGCAGCAACAAGAATGTATTGCAGTAGCAGGATGATGAAGTATTGCGGCGACAAGATGCTGAGGTATTGCAGCATGATGATAAGGAGCAACACAATGATAAGTGCAGCATGGTGATGGAGTCACCTTGGAGAATCAGTGGAAGCAACATGTCTTCAACTGAGTTCAGCTACCTCATGTATCATCTTCTTAGAGATGATCTATGCTCTTATTTAGATAAGTCAAACTGTTGACTTTTATTGCATATGTACTATCTCTCTCTCTCTCAGCTGAACTATTGAAGAACATATAAGAAGAATTGATCAAGGGTTTCCCCACATTGGGGTTTGTCCCTAGCTAGCGCCACATCTTGTGTCCCCTTGTCTTGGCTTGTCTTAGGCGATTTATGTTTATGTTCTATTCACAATTTACTATTATGCTGATGTGATTGCTAGTCAGGAAAAGTTATTGAGCTAACTGTGAAAATCGAAATAAATTGCTCTAAGCATAGAACATACCTAAATTTAACACATTTTGATTTGATTCTATAAGAAAAGGATTGTTGGGTTTTTTCCCTTCTGGGGTTTTTCCTTGGCTGGAAACCTAATTTTGGTGTCTCTTGTCTCTTTATTCTCCTGGAAGATTGATCATTTGTATAATTGCTTGATGAGGAAGACATAAAAAATAATAAAGAAGAAAATCTAACATTCACAAGTAATTATCAAGAAGAGAAATCAAGCCTAATCTTACTACACTTGGTTTCTAATCAAGAAGACGAATTTAGATGAGTTTAATTAATTTTGAGTCATGTAGGCTCAAGTCGACCAACAAGGCTAGGGGACATGGCTCTTGGGGTTTCACACCACTTTGATAAGTATAAATATAGAGGCAAAGAAGAGGCTAATAATAAGTGTCAAGGACTATATCTTGTGAAGCGTATCTGTCCAAGGAAGGTTGAGTAAAGTTATTTGTTTGTTCAGTAAGAAAGGAAGATCTGAAACGAAGAAAAGCAGCAGTTGAGGTAAGGAGTGTTGGCCGCAAAAGGGTCTGAGGGCTAGGAGGCGCTGTAGGCCATAGGCTACAGGGCCACATGTAACTATAACCTTAGGAGCAAGACCAAGTGGCTCATTGATAAGCCCAGGTAGGCTGTGAGGCCTTAGGAACAAGACAAAATAGTTTGAAAGCTGTGTGTGTAAGGCCGAGTTCCTTTAAGGCTTTATGAAGGCTGGATGAGTTGAATTCAAGGTGAGTCGAAGTATGGACAATAGTGCTATAGTAGCTTGTTTGAAAGAGTATGTGGATAAAGGTTGTTGTAGTAACTCAAAGATTTTGTTAGGGTAGGTTGAAGCCTAGAATAGAGGACAAGAAGAAGAAGAGGGCTAATCAGGGGCTAAAAGGTAACTCTGTTAGGCAAAGGAAGGACTTAACATCAGGGTGACAAGTTCTTGTTGTGAATGGTGGGTAAAGGAAGAAGTCTACTAGTGAACCAATTATTGGATAGAGGATAAGAGTGTTGGAATAAGAGACAGAACATTTACAATAATATAAGGACAAAAAAAGTAGACTAACATGGTCAGTTCAATGGTAGAGGAAGGCATTCAGGCATATCCTTGGCAATTAGTGGCACACTTGACATCAACAAACTTGAGATCACTCAAAGGGCATCTTCAAGCACAACAGTGGCACTCTCTACATCAACAAACTTGAGGTATGATATGATTAAAAAGCAGTATAAAGTATGGCAAATCGAGAAGCAAAAATTGACAATATACAAGGGGGCGGTTTTGTAGTTAGGCAGTGATTGTATATTTGAGGCATACATCAACAATAAAGGGGTTTATTGAATATCTTTGTAAGTGGGTCATTGTCCCAGGTACGAGAGTCCACAATTTATTTCTCTATTTTGTTTTTAGGATGTTTGGGTGATGCAAGACAACAGAGTGAAGTCTCCTTGAGGTTGGAGCTTGGAAATACTCAAGGGAGGCCAAGTGGTGCTAGGGAAATTTGGAGCTTGCAGGGTGTAGGAGCAGCCTTTCTGTTGAAGATTGTAAACTTGGGGCGTTGGAGTGTCGTTCCAGGTGTAGCTAGTAAAACTAGGGTGTACGCGCATCCTTTCATGAGTTGGAGCTTTCAGATAAATTGAATGCTTTTCTAGAGTACTAGGAAGTTGGAGCTGAGAAAATTTTGTACACATAAATTATTACAAAATGGTTAAATGGTTTTTCTCCTGGAAAAGTTTCCACCTAAAAATATTGTGTAGTGCTTTTGTGATGTGTTGACGATTATTGTTCTATTGTTCATGCTCTTAAATTTTATAATTAACTAATTCTAAATGAAACACTGATTCACCCCCTCTCAATATTTCCAACAACAAGGAGTTGATCTTTGTGTTGGCAAAACAATGAACCAAAGGAGTCGGCAGAGGCAACCAAAGGAGCTGGCAGAGGCTGGTAAAGGGCATAACCAACAAACCTAAGGACTAATAAAGGTTACTGGAGGACAATTGGTCAGTTATAATGTACCATGGGCTAAAAGGAACGACCCAGGTGAGTTTAGTATCCTACTGGTTGTGTTTTTATAGGCAATTGATTGTATGCGTATTTTGGGTAGATGAGGAACTGATGGACTATGCGTCAGCCCAAGGGTTTTGGTCAAAGATTTGACAATGTATATTGGCATGTATCAAAGTTGGTTAAGGGCTATGATCCCTGGTACAAGAGCCCTTGTGTTTTCTTATTGATGGACTAATAAGGAACGTGATTTGGGCCAGATATCTTATGTATTGTGTTAGTTTGTGTATCTTGGACAATTGTTTTAGTCTTCGATGGTCCCTGAGATGCTAGAAACATAGATAGATTAATTTTCTCCAATACCCATAAAAAGTTTCTAAGGAAAATTGTCTTAATTAGAATTAATTAACCAGTTTAATTATTTTTGTAAGTCTAAGTTAGGAAAAGTGGTTAATTAATCAGGATTAGTTGAGACAATTTCTCTAATGATTTCTACAAAAATCATTTGACGGGGTCAAGATGATCCTAGCCATCGATTGAGATTAGATCATGGCCGTTGGTTGCTCAACGAGAGATCGTAAGAGGAGATTGATGGGCATTTGGAGGAAACATTTGTGCGACAAATTTGCAGTGATAGCAAAGTCGTAGTGATAGCACGAAGGACACCAATAATGGGGTTTCAACAGGGGAAATATAGGAGAAAATCTTCAGAGAAATTCTTCACAGAGATTCTGGTTTTTCGAGAGAAGGTAGTAGGCCTAATTATTTTGCAAGAGGGAGGCTGATTCAACTAGTGTGAAATGCAAGTTTATCTAGGGTGAGTTGCCGGAAACTCGATTTTGTTGCCAGTTGCTATATCTATTTCTTGTAGACAATGTGAGTGGATTTATGAAGTTTCTAGAAGCAGGGAAATTTATTGAAGTGATTTTTTGGAGGCAATGCGAGCAAGTGCGCATTTCCAATAGCCAGTGCAAATTGCTGGAGGAAGTGTGCGAGTTGCATAGAGAGGGCCGAGTTGGTTTGCAAAAGGAAATTGTGAATTTCCAGTTCAATTTTGCCAGTAGAAGTGAAGAAAAAATATTGTCGAAGCTTTTCTAGTAAGAGGCAAGAAGTATATGTAATCCTTGATTTGTTGAAGAATTAATAATATAAAACCTCTCTACATGTTAAAATTCGACATCTCAGGGAGAAATTCCCTCCCTTGGGAAGACTTCTGCGTTGTTATGAATATAATCTATATAAAAATAAAATAAATATAACTGAATAAATAATAATCATAAATATAGTTAATTAATGATTAATCAATGAAGAGGTATGTCTTTAAGGACATGACCATTCATGAAGGGACACTTGCCTAAGTATATAAGCGGGCCCTCATTGTTACAATCAATCATCCTTGTTCATTCATCTTATTAATAAAAATATTACTTACAATAGATTGTGTATTTTATATTTTAAAGGAAAAACATCTCTAAGTTTTGTCGCTACAGTGGTATAAGAACAACATTATCCCACTTCACTCCAAACGCTTACTCCACCAAAGTAGTGGAACAAGCCTTGAAGTTGGTCCTGAAATTGCCAAGATGAAAGCATTCCCACTTGATGATACTTCAAAGACTGTTTAGGATGAAGTCAAGCCAGTAGCTGGAAAGGGATGAAATAGTGGAAGAATTGAAAGGCTTAGAACCATCAAATGTGTATGAATGAGTTGCAGAAGAAAATGAACTTCAATAGCCAATAAGTGGCACGACAAAAGCTTTGGATGCTTGTGGTGATTTAGATACATCTCAGAACAACATGCACGACCATACCGTGCCTCAAAATTATTCCATATGGAGTAGTCAAGCCATGATGAATGCATTGGTCATGACGAAATCGTAGGCGGAACACATCTGTGACAGGGACACGACCATATGTTTCTATGGTTATAGTGACTATTATTCATAAATATAACTAAAAGAAAGAATTTTAGATGATAAAGTTGCTTTAAAAAAGTTCGTAAAGTTACTTTATAAGCTTACAAAGTTACTTTATAATAATTTTATAAAGTTACTTTGGTATAGATTAATTAATTAATAGATATATATATATCCGAGGTGAAATGGATAAAATAAAATTCCAAGATAGTATTATCGATGACTTAATATGTTGAAAGGACGTGGGCAAGGAAGAAATTGTTAGCGATTAAGCTTTGAGGACAAAGCTTTTTGAAGAGAGGGGCAATGTTATGAATATAATTTATATAAAAATAAAATAAATATAAATGAATAAATAATAATCATAATTATAGTTAATTAATGGTTAGTTAATGAAGAGGTATGTCTCTAAGGACATAACCATTCATGAAGGGGCACTTGCCTAAGTATATAAGCGAGCCCTCATTGGAACATTCAATCATGCTTGTTCATTCATCTTATTAATAAAAATATTACTTAAAATAGATTGTGTATTTTACATTTTAAAAGCACAACTTTAGGTTTTGTTGCTACACTCATCCTTTGGAGACCCTACTAGCCATTGGAAGAATTTAATTTGCACAAGGGAAAATATTATTTTTAATGTGAAGCCAACATGTGGACAAAAGTTCAAGTCGATCTAGGCATGGAAATTTGTCCTCCTAGGAGACATATAAATATACCACATGGCACATCACTTGGAGGTGTCATCATCACTTCACATTCTTTTGTTGATTGGTTTGTATAGCTCTGAAATTGCAGGTCCTACTTGTTGGAAACACTGAGAGGGGGCTGAATCAATATTTCTTTTCAATTGTTACTTTTACCAGTTAAATCAATTATATTTAGAACACAAAATTAACAATAGGAATAAATGATTTTATTAATATAATCTTTACAATAATTCAGGTACAATATATATAGGGCTCCAACCCGTTTTCAAGCACCAACTTGGTCTTTTGTGAGGCTCCAACCTCTAGGGCACCAACCCTGTCTTGTTAAGGCATCAACCTTGGATTTAGGAGCACCAACTCCAAGGACACCAACCTTGGATTTAGGGGCACCAACTCCAAGGACACCAATCCTTCCAATTCTGAGGCACCAACCCCAAGGGCTCCGAGTCCCGACCCTATCTTGTTAAGGAATGCTTTTGATTGTATTACATTGATCCCAAAATATTCTTCATTGTATTCTGTCAATCTACAACTTGACTACTACATTATGACAACCTGTCTTCATATGAAGGAGTCTTCACAACTCTTCATATTGCCCAAACAGAGTGTGTGAAGTTACCTCATGATGATTTTAATTAGCCATCATGATCTCCAACAATGTCTCCAAGATCTGCTGATGCTTTTCAACATGATATCTTTGATAAGCTGTGCTAAGCCCTCAATGTTTTCACAACGACACTTCTCTATTTTCAACTATCTGTTCTTACTGTTGTGGTAACTGTTTCAGGAGTGTCTACTTCTCGCTGTTCTTATCGTCACGATGTTCAACTTCCAAGAAACAAGTTCACAAATGCTTCAGTGCTGGTGTTGGCTAATCCTCCCTTCATATAACGGTTCTTCAGGTTGCGTTCTGTACTTGATTAATTCATCACAAGTTCGAGCCTTTCAAAGATTAACCCAATCAACAGAGTTGATCGTCCTTTAGCTTCCTTTTTTCCTGCTGGACCTTTGGCTTTCTTCCTTCCCGCTCTATCTTTAGCTTCCTCTGTTCCTTCAAGTTCACGAGTTGTGAACCATTACTTCTACTCTCTGTAATCGATGCTTGAATCACACACCTCAAGTGAAGCGTTTCAACTTGTATATATATATGAGTTTTTCCAATAAACGAAATGACTTGTTCATTGGTGGAGGGGCTGACTTGTGCATGAGGTGGTATATTAAAATATATCAGAGGGCCTTTTGTTAATATTCAATCAATTATAACTTAGCCTTTTTACGGAAATCACATTATAAGAGAGGCTATACCCATATTATAATAGAAGTCTGGTGGTCCCCATATGCCACGTCACTGCTAATCGCAATCGCAACTTTTCGGAGGTCTCTTACTACACAATATATCGGAGAGGACCCTTTTTAATATTCATCCAAGACCCACATGGAGGTCGCACATGCCACATTATTAATCACAATCGCAATTATCTGAAATCCCACAATCGCAACTCGTGAAAATACCGCAATTGCAAATTTTGGAGGTCTCTTACAAGCATGCTCATGACATAGTCGATTTCCCTATTGCCGACAGAGCTGATGCGATATAATATTAAACAATTGTTAATAAATTCGTCGGGTCCATAGCTCCATCACAATCAGTGGCCTGTCGGGTTTATCGCAATCGGTGGTCCGGGGTCCATGCCCTTATCATAATCGACGGTGTGACATATTTTAAGACTTTGCAATATGATAATTCCGATGGGTGGATGCGATGTTTCTTTAAGGTGAATTGTAATGGTCCCGCAGGTCCGCAATATTATTGCATTCGGAGGATTTATGAGTGTAACGTTCTTTGTGGTACGTAACTTTAGAGCGAATGCGATATTACATTAGGGTTGTTACCATAAACTATTTCGGGTCCGCATATTATATCACAACCGCAGTTTTAGTGTGACCTTCCTTTAAGACTTGCGATGCAAAGGTTCCGATACAACGGATTTGATTTTACAATAGGGTGTGTTATAATGGAATGATCAGGTCTGCACCTTATATCGCACATTGGAGGTTTTGGGTAGTGGCACATAATAGACCGCTAGTAAAGTCGCCGATATAAAGCCGCCAATGTGTTTTATTACATGTGTTGGGGATTTTAATGGGTTTCCATGGTTTAATACTCCCTCTGCTTAACTCTCCGTTAACACAACTTATGCTCCTCCACTGCGTGTTCCTCTTTGTTTCTTAGTTCTTTGCTTTTCTGTTGCGTGTTCCTCTTTGCTCCTTTCGATGGACTTCTTCTTCTTGCTCTTTGGCTTTCTCTTTGATGACTTTTGATATCTTTGCAACTTGGCTTTCCTTCTTGGGTCTACTGCTCTTGTTGATTCACGAATCTGCTCTGGTTGGCTTCACATCATTGTTTAGTGTCCAGAATATTTCCATATTGACATCAGTGACAATCTAGATCAACACTTTCTGTTACTCATAGGGTTGGATATGTTGCTCCCCTATCTTAGTCTTTGTAGAGTATACCCCAGTTTGCATCATACCCACAAGCTCAGCTTGTTGGGATTACCACTCCCCGTTTGGCCAATGGGTTGAGAGTGTACTTCGGGCTGTACAACCCAAGTTGATTGTGATGCAGGTGTTCTACCACATGACTCTTAAGGATCATCGTTGGGAAGATCAGTGAGCAATAGGATGGGTTGAGATGTGTTCCCCTACATCACCTATTACTCTATATGGGGTTGTAGATGTTTATCTCTGCCATGAGATTTCGGGTTGAGATTTGCTCCCTTATGTAGATTCAGGTTGAGATGTGCTCCCTGATATTGTTTTTGGATTGAGATATGCTCTTCGACATTATAGAGGGTGGAAGCTAATGCTCTCTGATTCTTCTTTTTTAGATTTGAGAATGTTTCAGCAGATAGAGTTGAGAAGAGATGGGACATGATATGTCAATAGGATTACATGAAAGGATGTTTGATTATCAGATATTGACAGGTGGAATTCTCCTTAGTTGAGAGGGAGTGTTAAAAATATGCAACTACAGTGAAATTCCACTTTGGATAGCTCATTCGATGGAGATGATGATGGCATTGAATTCCTCTTTTCAAGAGGACCAAAATCTATCTAAAGATCACTCAAATTAGATAAGGGAAAGTGTACTTATGAAGGAAAGCCCACATATGCACATTTGAATAAGGTCGACCCTAAAGCAAATTGGACACCAATGGAAGCGTATAAATACAAGTGACCTCAAGCTCATTTGGACATCATCACCAAGCATCTTCTTCTCTTTTTTCATTGAGCGGATCACATAGGTCTGAGGCAAGGACAACATCAAAGGTTAGCAAAGTTCCGAAATTACAGGGTTCGAGGCTCGCATCTGTTTTAGGGTTTTGGGCTATAGTTGTTGGCTTGCCATAGGGAAAATTTGACCACAGTCACAAGGATCACAAGCTCAAGGGAGCGATTTGAAACCTTCAGTCGCACGCACAACTCCTCATCCATGTGACCGAGAGGCTTCACTCAAATTTGACCAAGAACTGAAGTTGACCGCAGTTGGCTACAAACGGGAAAAGTTGCGTCTGATATAGTTTGATGTTGGAAACATATTTCTGAATATTGTTGGGTTTTTTTGCCGGATGATATTGTATTGGGGTCATTGTACTCTTTGTTGAACATTTTATAACAATCTAATAGAAGAAGATTTTTGAAAGGGTTTTCCCCTTAGTGGGGTTTTTCCCTGGTCGTTGACCAAATCTGGTGTCTCTTGTTGATGTGTTGATTGTCTCCTTTGTCGTTGCATTTATTGTTCTATCTTCAATTGCTCTTGTTGAATGGAAAGACTAATTTTATTTTGATTATGGAAAGATTGCTAATTGAAGTATTGAATTGGGCTAAAGTAATTGATACAACATAGAACAATCTCAAAAATTAACAAAGTACTCTATACCTATTTGTTTATTATCTTCATGCCTTTCCCTTTTTGTTCTTCTAATAAGGGTTGCAGGTCTAGATAAGTTCTTTCTAAAGCTTGACTAGCAAAAATAAGAAGCGGAAGAACATGGCAAAACATGAAGTGGAAGGGAACAATTTGAAGCTTGCATCAAGGAAGTTGATTAAAGGACAAGAAGTTCACTTACCTCAGATGGAAAGAGAGAGTTGCAAAGAACCCGATGGACACAATATTATTTGAAGTTTGCAGTTGATTTGCTCATTCCAGAAACACATTGATTGATGATTGAAAGCTAAAGAGCATGAAGTAGGAATTTGTTAATCTTAGAGGGAGCAAGTAGCAAAATTTACCATGCCAAATCCCACACCTTGACTAGAGGTTATTGTGATTTGGTAACTTAGACATTGATGATTTGTTTGGGATACATTTTGCAGAAGTATGTGTAGAAGCTAGAACGAGAGCTTCTTTGATCATAACAACTGTTTGATTCATTTTGAGAGCACATGGATTGAGTGAACAAGCTGTGATGATGGCTTGAAGAGCATGAGGTGAAAATTGATAATTGGAAAGATGATATGAGTTATTGAAGAATATGAGGCTGAACTTTGTTATGAAGAAAAGAAGGCATGTGCTAACCACTGTTGGGAAGTTCAACTCCTTAAAGATGATAGATGAACCAACTGATGGCACAATTGCATGAGGGTTGTCAAAGAACTAGGAAGCTTGAAGTTTGATATGATATGCTGCTGTTTAGGAGACGAGGAACCCTATCATGAAGATAAAGTGTGAAAGACTTTGGGTTCGTAAAATGTTTGACATCCGGAAAGGTCGAAGCCCAGATATGATGTAATGCGAGAAAGGAGGCCTGTAGCTACAACTAAGATCTCCACGGAAGAACAAGTAGCTAATGAATGAGACAAAACAAAGGTTATGGTTGTGTCTCCTTGGTTGAGAAGGAGCAAGGATCTACTCCTTGCTTGAGAGGGAGTGAGGATTACCTCCTGGATTGAGAGGAAATGATGAAGGACACTGTATTCTCCATGTGTCATGCACTTGACCAGAGAGAATGAATGATTGTATAAGCATCTGGGACTGGTGCTCCTTGAGGATTGGGAATACAAGATAGGAAGTAGTTCCATGGGCTGACATTCATTGAGGATTAGATAGGTTATCTAAGACAAGAGTGATTGAAGAGGATTGATATTCTTTGAGGATTGGGAATCCAACATAAGAATAGTCTTGAAAGGACATACTTGGTGAACATTCGAAGGGGGTATATGCTTGTTGACGGTGCTGGACCCGCCAACATGTTACGCGATCTCCCAGGTAAGAAGTCCCAATTAGACCTCAAACCGTTTGGTGCAGGAGTCCCAAAAGTGGGTCGTACGGTATCACCTTGACCGTTGTTGCGTGCAGAGGCAAGCAAGATGTCCTTGTTGGTAGCAAGGGTGTGACCAGAGCAGCTAGTGTTACTTGGGAGCGGGAGCGACATTTTCAGAAGCTCCCGGTTTGGGAGCGAATCTTGGAGCATTTTATATATATATATATATATATATATATATATATATATTATTTTATTTTGATACATCTATGTCAACAAAAACATGTAGAATAATGAATTAGATATAAAAAACATAAAAAAACATAGATTGAACCATATAACAACAATCATCTAGAAGTTATAATGTTCATCAACCACGTCACAAGTTAGTAACATAGTAACATACAACATATTGAGTCTCATGATTCATCAATCTTAAAGTTTCAAGCTTTCAAAATTCAATATATAACATTTATCATCATTGATCACCAAAGTTGTACTTGTAAGCTAAGTGTAACCATTACAACAAATAATATCTAACATGATGAAATGTTATAAAATGAAATGAAATGAAACAACTTTCAACTTTCATGAAGCATCATATTCATAATTCATTACTAATGAGTTATAATTGTCAACTTAAAACTTAAATTGTCATATATTGTTTAAAAAAATATCATAATAAATATGAGAGAGTCAATAGTTATAAAAGCTACTAGAAACTAGAAAAGAGATGTAAATCTATTATCTATTTCTTATGCTTGGGCCTCTTGCCACCACGAGAAATGTCTAATTTTTTAGTCTTGTTGGAAAATTAGGATCTTTGTCATTAATATCACCCTCTAAGCATTAATATCTAGAGGTATCTTTGTCATTACCTCTGTATCTGTATAGGGATCTTTGTCATTAAAATCACCCTCTAAGCATTAACATAAGATAGAAAAAGCATAGCATGTCAAGTCAAGATTTTGGTTAAGTGATGCGTACATTTTTAGGAGGGTCATGATAGAGGAGTTCAACAACCAATGTCACTAACATCAAGGTACATAGAGGGCTTGGTGCTCTTGATTAAATACGAGTTCCATACCCTAATACATGACAAAATTCAATGGAAACTTTGCAATCCCCCAATCCTGAAATCCTGAAAAACTGATAAGTCTGCTGGATTTTGAATGAAATCTAAAATTCTACTTTCTCCATATGAAATCCAATGAGGCCGGAACCACTCTTAGACATCCTGAATCATTTCATGGTAATGTTAAAAATTGAAGTAAAAGGATGAAAATGAAGATTAAGGAGAATGTCACTTTTACTTTAAGAATTTAACATTACCGTGAATAGCATATCAATACTAGGGCTTAGACTTGATCATTAAAATGCCCTACTAAAAAATTATTTGTTTCTTTCAAAAAAAATTGCTTTTCGAACATTACTACAAAAAAAATTTGCAAAAAAGGCAAAACGCTTCCGAAAAGGTAGGGAGCGAATTTCTTTTTAGGGGGCGCGCTCCCGACCTGCTCCTGAGTCGCTCTTGCCCAGAGCGTGGATTGGGAGTAGGATCGAGAGAAGGGGGGGGCACTCCCCCGCAACACTGAGCGCAGCAAGCCAAGGAAGGTGCATGAAGGGTTCTAACAGACGGAAAGGGGAATGAGTGCACCGCTTAGAAACCTGTGGAAACACAAAGCTTGAAGGGAACACACGAGAAAAGATACATCACCAGCTGGAAAGAAGGGAAACCAACGATCCAAAGTGATGGTCAAACCAACAACACATCTCAGTAAGATTCATACATACATATATAGAAAGAGTCCATACATACATGCATAAGCAAACAACTACATATATCATTAGAGTAACCAAATGGTTGAAATACAATAACAACATATGCATGAAATGTGTTGGCTCTATTACATTAAGAGTTAAAGATCCAATCATACAATACAACCATGTCCAACTACTAGTCTCGACAACGGAACGTTACAGTCACTGCCACTTGCTCCTACAAAGAGATATACTAGCTCTGCACTGTGGAGAAGCCAAGGCTCGTTACAATACAGTCCAAGCTTTCTCTAAGATATACCTATAGGAAGCTTGGCTCCCAAAAGCCTGTACAATGAGTTATGAGATTCTATAAATAGCAAAGGGCGAGGTGACCCTTGACACTCCCCTTTGTCACTCTTCACCTACCCTCATGACTCTTCAACTACTACATGACTGTTACATTCGACCATCGACATTTGGTCTTTCACTTTTACAAGATGTTACATTACAATCTGCACATGTACTGGTGTGAAACAAAATAGGCTTGAACAAGCCATGCAAGGTATCACTAAGACTCAGACAGTTGTGGGAAGACCAACTCTTCGACATCCTCGCGATGATTGACGGTGGTGAACTGATGCCAAGCTTGGTAGTCTGTGGTGGTGTCCGCGTGCTCAATGGTGACATCCTGCTGAAAGCAAACTGTTGCCTCTGTTGCATCTGGGTACATTGATTTGGCACCTCTGTCTAACTCGTCTGATAACATGCGCGTCATAGTCTTAAGTGCAGCTGGACCAGCAACATACTGATGCATATTGTCTGTGCTGATCTTCAAGTGTGTGCTGGTGGCTATGCACATCATCTCGTCGAGGTACATGTCCAGCACCAGTCAGACTTGGTTCTTTGTCTTCGCCTTGGTGAGTGTGCCAACGGACGGGATCGCATGCGTGTGCACAATGACATCCATGCTCCTAAACACCTGCGCATGTGATCGAAAACACTGCTCACGTTTTTTGTGCTATGCCAGATGCTGGGATGGGTCTATATCTTGTATGGGCGTAGTTTCATCAGTTTGCGGATATTGCGCCTCTTGTTGTACCTATTCCTACTGCGCTTGCTTCTCTCGTCTGTGCAGCTCCTGTTCTTCTCTGAGTTGTTGCTTTAGCTCCTGCAACTCCTCTCTTTCTCTCTCCGCCTTTGTGCGATCCCCTTGTCTCGCTGTCGCCTCATAGCCTTAGTCTCCAACGCTGCTTTCATCACGAGTGGATCTGCTTTGAACTTGCAGCTTTGCTCTGCCTTTGCGTTGTTGACAACCTTCCTCTTGCATTTGTCGCGCGCAGGTGTGCTACCCTCTGCTGCTGCTGATGGTGCTGCGATGCTGCTTCCATTTCATCTTGATATCCTTGTCTATGAACGGCTTGGTGTCTTCATAGATAGGCAAGCTCATAGACACGTGCTCAACTGTATCTCGAGTTGCGCTCTCAACGGTGTCCTTCAACTTTGCTCTCCTGGAGGCCATTGTACCTGTATTGTTGAGAGGCAGACGAACACCTATGATATCTGGAGACGTAGCAATACTTATGGCGAGCAATCTGTCAGTTGAAAACCAAAACAAATTAGAGGGATATCATGAAACATACCTATGTGACTGATTGTGAAGATTGCGCAATTTTCACCGGGAGGCTTGGAGACTGACCGCTAGAACTGTGCAATGCACAGTTCGGGCTATCAGGAGGCTGACTGATTGTTGGAACTGCGCAATGCATAGTCCATCCTGGTCTGTTGAGGATTGAAATTGCACAATGCACAATTTCAGTTAGTAGTGACATGCAAGCCCAGGGACTACATTGCACAATTTTTTGGGTGAGCAAGGCACTGCCTCCCAGAATTGCACAGAGAAGACCTGGAGGTCAGTGTTGGCTAGGTTTGTGCAGTTTCTGGAGGGAAGGTTGAGCCTTCACTTTCAGAAATGTGCATTACTCTCTAGGCAAGGCAAGGTCTGGGTCAAGGCAACCCAGACTTGTTGACGGGAGACTGAAAACATGAAAAGGTTTGGATGCATGGCGAGACTGAGTGTAATCAAGAATGAATGATCATGTATGCAAATAGTGAGTGCAAGATTTGAGAAAACGGGAAAGCAAGCATGTGTGTGAAGCAAGTCACCGCAATGGCGACCGTTAGTGCAGAAATAGTGTCATGCATGCGACAACAGTGAGATGCAAAGAAAAACTGAAACAATGCTTCTACAAGCTACCATGCATCAAAACGACAACAAGCGTTCATTGAAACCAAGCAGACAACACTCATACAAAGTGCAATACAAAAGGCAACAGAAACACAACATAAGACATGAAAAGCAGACTTACCCTGAAACAACTGAGCTGAATGTGCCGAAGACTCCTAGATGCAATGTGGAATATTAGAGCTGCAAGATCGATGTGAGGGATGAGCTCTGTAGCATTCGATAAATGAATTTTGATAAGATCGAGGTTATGACGTGCATGCCACAAATCTAGGAAAAAGCGACACTTGGCGGGAAGTTTCTAAACGATCTTTGCATGTAACCTCCAATTGCTAAAATAGATCCCTAAAATCTAGGGATGCCTTTTGCATGTTGCCTTTTGCTATTTCGAGAAAAGAAGCCCATGCATGCAAATCAGGATAGCTCAGTCCCGGAGGGGACTGGTCGACCTGAAGGCACATGTAGCAGTTTGCAAACCTAGGAAAGGGATTTGCGCAATTTCTGGGCTGAGCAGGTCTAGTTGTCCCTCAGGCATTGCACAATTTCTAGGGTTAGCAGGTCACTGCGTCCTAGAATTGTGCAATTTCTGAGCTGAAGCCCAGTATTGGGCTGGATTGCGCGATTTCCTGAGGGAGGACTGCTTGGCTAGATTACGCAATTTTGGAGTCCAGCAGGATTGCTCAATTTCTGGATGGAAGGTTAGTTCCACTCTAGAATTGCACAATTTTCAGAGGGAACATCTCAGCCAAAAAATTGACTAAGTCCAAAATGACAGCTTGCAGGTGGGAGACAAACAAGTTGACATGCACAGGCTATTGAGCCACTGAAACTCAACTGAAGCCTATGTACTTGACATTGCAAGACATGCTTGGAAGGATGGTTGGTAGGGAGGCTCCAAAACGAATCTAAGGCAAAATTTTGGAGGGTGGTTGTAGCCGCTGCAACAGTGCCTTGAGAGGATGTGGTGTGGGTGTCCATATATATGCCTCCTAGCATTGTGCTCTAATCTTATGGAGAGTTAGAGCTTGTTAGTCAAGGCCTTGCTATGTTGCTATTTGCCAATGCTGGTTATAAGGCTGATGCTTAAAGATGGCTTATCAATCTGATCCTTCATTAGAGAAATTTTGAGTTCTGAAATGGGCCTCCTAAGGAATATTATAAAATAATAGTGGAAATAATAAAATAACAATAGGTCACCTCATCAAGTTTTGGAGGGAAAAAAGAAAAAAATGTTTTCTCAACTCCTATTTTCAACTTATCTCCCTAATTTTTTACTCAAATTTCGAGCATGAACACTCCTTGGATGAAGATTTTAATTTTTCATCCAAGGAGTACCCATGTTGCATACTTTCGATGGACCTTACTACACAAAAAATGTGAAATACATGAAAAAACATGATTGCAATCACCTTTTTTTGTGTATTTCACATTTTTCGTGTAGTAGAGTTCATTGAAAGTATGCAATGTGCATACCCCTTGGACGCAAAATTAAACTCCACATCCAATGAGTGCTCCAACTCCACATTTGAGTAAAATCGTAGGGAGAAGTTGAAAATACGAGTTGAAAAAGTAGTTTTTTATTTTTATTTTTTAATCTTTTTACCTTTTTACTCCAAAAGTGGTGAATCATCCCCCATGGTTGACATTATCATATTGAATCCTATTGGTTATTATAAAGTTAATTTTTGTTCTACATGTTTGTTTTGAGGCATGTGGTCGCTCAAATTGTGCACAAAATTGCGACAACTCTCAGGGTAGGGGTTGTCACTCTTATCCCTGCCCTCTCCATTTAAGTTGCCTCCTAAATGCTGGATAAGGGGGTTAGTCCTTATAGTTGAGATGAAGAAAATCTTGTTGGGAACCAACAAGACTAGGAGACGCAACTGAATGGCCTAACAACTTGGGTTAGAATTTAAACGACAAGTATGATTATTAAGCACGTTTTGATTAGATTCCTTAAGATTATGAATTATAGACCAATGCCTTTATATTTAATTACTCGCACAATATAGATTTATATTCCAAGTTATCGGATGAACAGTGGCCTTGGGATGAAAATTCTATCCTAAGTGAAGTGCAAGACCTATATTTAATGTGTGATGCAGGATCGTGGTTAATTTTAATTGGATGCCCTATCTAGGTGAATTATTCTTCTCAATTCTTTTGGAACTAGTCTCGAATGCAAGTTTTAGAGAGAAGCCCAAAGGAAGGAGGCTAAGGCCGCATTAACGATACCTCCTGTGGGTTTTTAACCAGCTAGGTGCCTTCGTTCCTACAAGGGATTGCCCATAAGAGAACTGCAAAGTCGCCTATGTTAACTGCGAATGAGGGTCTAGACTCTAGACTCCTCAAATTGTGTGAAGAAGGTGGTTCTATCTTTCTTTCAAGCAAGCTTATGCTTGGAGGTAAATTTTAGAAATGCACTTCTAGACCTAGAATGAAAGTGCAAGATATGAGTGGTTGCTTCAATGAGATTATAGATATGTTAAATTCTCCAATCAAGATTAAAAACAAGATGCTCACAATGATATTCAACACAAGATGACAAGAGCAATTAATAGAGCACTTATAGAACAATTTAGAAATTATCCCAATGAAACAAGATTAGCAATATCAATCATCCAAGATGCTTATTAGAGTTAATTAGATTTCATTTAATTTCTCTTATGCAATTAGCAACAAGAGCAATTTATGGCACAATGAGAGCAATATATTCTTATCACTTAGATCATGAATGAATTAGGTATAAGAAAAGATTGCAATTTATCTCTTAAGCACAAATGTAACCAAAACCAATGAGCACAAGGAGAGATGAGATTGCTAATAGTGATATGCAATGCAAGAGAAAACTAACAAATGCCTTCAAATGCGATGCTTATGCAATGACGCAAAATGCAAAGAGGAAATGAAACTATCAATGAAAGTGCAAGAATGCAAGAGACAAGTAAATGGACTAACTAGCTATGCTTAAGATGCAAGACTCATCCATTTAATCCACGAATGATTCTTCACAATGCTATCACTTTGAAAATGCACCAGACTTGAAAAAATCGGATCAGATTTCTTTTACCATGGAATCAGTTGCCAAAACTTGAATGAGAAGCATGCAAAAACAAGTTATTTAAGCCCTTAGATGATGTGTATTACTTTTTAGAGTTATTAGGCTTATATGAAAGTGTTTTTAGGCTTCTTTAGAGTGACTAACACTTCATTATGCCATTGTTAGATTAGTCTTCAGATCTCATTATTCATGACAGTCAACAAAAGAGAGAAAGGGGGAGAAGATCAAAACCTTTAGGCCCAAAGGCCTTGCTCTACTACCAAGCTTGTCAAGCTGAGGCAAGCTTGAGGCACCAAATGAAGTAACTTGGCAATGATTTAGCCTTTGAATACCTGCAACCACAAATGATTAGCTTGAAAACAAGGAAGAAGGTCACCAAAACCCCACAACCAAGACAAGATGAGCCTCTTAGGCTAGCGGCTAAGGCAAATGACTTAAAAAATGTGATGTGAGGCTTCCAACAAGTGCAATACACCTGCAAACACAAGGGATTAGCCCTAAAAATAATTCAAATGATAAATCAAGCAAATGGCTAGGGTTTAGAGGCCCTTTAGGGTTGCGGCTAGGGCTAGAAGCCCTAGAAACCCTTGCGGCTAGGGCTAGAAGCCCTAGAAACCCTTGCGGCTAGGCCTACAAGTGGCCTTAAGGCTGACGGCTATGCCTTAAAGGCCTTGGATGATGAAAGAAATGAACTTAAAGCCTTTGAAACCCTTCTTCAATGGATATTGAGCTTGCAAAACCAAGATTAGTCTTGTTGTCGCCTGTCACATACACCTAAGTTAGTGAGAAAAGCCCTTAACCCCACAAGGTGTGGTTTGTGGAAAATTAAAGAGATGGGGTTGTCACTTATTCCCAACTCTTTCCATTTAAGCTCTCTCCTAGGTCAGCTAAGGGGGGTGGTCCCTAAAGGAAAACTAAGTTAGAAGGTTTCTAGGAGATGTTAGAGTGAAATGGATTACTTTTAAGATTATGAGCAAATATAATGTGAGCAATATGAAATAAAATGAACTTCAATAACCATCAACACATGAGATAATGATAAGCATATATAAAACTAGTGCCTTCAAATATTGCTTTAAGAATAAATAATACTTGCTCAAAATAAAATGAAGTGTTTCAAATTGAAACACAAGCAATCCTGTCAATCAAACAAAAGATGTTAGCAAGATATGATACCAATGCAAGATATAAAATATGCTTTCAAGAAATACTTTTAAAATATATGATCATTCATAAATTCAAAGCATGCAAGGAAGCAATATGGAAATGACTTGCAAAGGAAACAAGTTAGAACTTTACTTGCAAAAATAAATAAGATGATACTTGCCCAAATAAAGTATTCAATTCAAAACATATTCATCAATGACAAATACATGGATAATTTACAAGTAAAATAGTAAAATGAAATGCACCTAAACTAAAAATTGATGTAGTTATCGTGGTTGCTTTTAATCTAAATGCCTATTCTAAGCATGACATTTCTTCTGATTGTTTTGAAGCAAGTCCCTTATGTAAGTTGTGGAAGAGGTCCAAGAGAAAGGCAGTGAATGCTATATTAACAATACCTTCCTTGGATTACCCAACACACTTGATGCCTCCGCCGCTGTAGAGACTGTGGCTCTGACAACTGCAAGGTCACCGTGTTAACCACATCAGAGGGTCTATGTCCCTCAAGTTGATGAAAGAAGGGGGTTCCTAAAAATGTCTTTCAATCAAGCTTATGCTTGGAGGTATATTAAATTAAGATGCAACTATACTAAAATGCCTAATATGGTATGCAAATAAGATTTCCAAATAGAGATTTGCAATGCTTTCAATATAATGGAAATAGTGCTCAAAGTAAATTGCATAATGTAAACTCAATTGGAAAAAGAAATTAGCTTGCACATGAATTAAGTAAGATTACTAAATGCTTTGCTTCAAGAAAATGGAAATGTGCTCAGAAAGATAACTTGGATAATTGTTTAAGATAATGCAATATACATAAGCTTCATGAACATATAAGATTGTAAATTACTCAAAATAATTTCTTTGACAAATGATGAACCAATAACCAACTAAAGCAATGAAGCTTGAAATTTATATGCTTGCAAAATGAACAAATAACTTAAAATAAATGAGCATGTAAACAATGAGCCTATTGTGAGGCCAACATGAAGCAAATGGTTATACTAACTAAATCAACTTTGCTACTTGAAATGAGATGGGTTGCATAAAATAAATTGCTTCAACAAGTAAGATTTAGAATGGTACTTGAAAGCTAAACTTGAAATGGCAAAACATGAAAATAAGTAACAAATTTTTTTTTCTTCTGAAAATTAACTTGTGAAAGTGATGTGTTAATTTCAAGGCATGCGAGATGGAAACTAAGAAAGTAAGCTCAAGAATGAAATGTTGAACAAAACAAGGAGCCAATCCTCCTCAAATGCCCACAACCTTCCCAAAAAATCAACTTTGGAAAGAGTTGAGAGGTCCTACAAAGAAAAGTGCTAGAGTTTGTATGATCATTCTTTAATGCTCTTATCACCAACACTGTACCTATGGGTTGTTTGTATGATCATTCTTTAATGCTCTTATCACCAACACTGTACCTATGGGTTGCAAAATCAAGAAACAAATTAGTGTAGAGAGAATATGAAAACAACTAAATAAAATACAAATAATATACAAGAAACCAAATCAAGTGATGGGATTGAACCCCATCACTTGGTTTAGCTTAGAAAAACTCTCAAATAGCTAATATGAATCAATTAATCACTAGTTTAAAATATTCAAAATTTTAAAATAATTGATTATATGCAAGCTGTGCCCAAACGAATCCTTGCAAGACACTTTTCGTAAGATAAACTAATTGAATCCAAATAACAAATGAGAGTTCCTTTGAAGGTGCTTCAAGAGTGGGTTGGTCTCCCAAAGACTTCCCCTCACGCTTGATGCAACAAAAATTCTTCTACAATACTCAAATCAAACGTTAGTCCATATAAGGGTCGCAGGGGAGCACCCCTGCGTCCCCCTCATGCTCTTGCTCCCAATTCGCACTCCGAGCAGCAATGGCTTCGAAGCGCCTAGGGAGTGTGCTCCTTAAAAAAAAATGGTCCCTGCCTTTTCAGGAACGTTTAGTATTTTTTGCAAAAAAAAATTTGTAGCAATATTTAAAATGCATTTTTTTTTCAAAGAAACAAATAATTTTTGAGTGGGGCATCCTAATGATCAAGCCTATGGCCCTAGTATTGATATGCGATTCATGGTAAAAGTGACATTCTCCTTAATCTTCATTTTCATCAT
The DNA here is from genome assembly GCA_031772625.1 of Pinus tabuliformis. Classification (NCBI taxonomy): domain Eukaryota; kingdom Viridiplantae; phylum Streptophyta; class Pinopsida; order Pinales; family Pinaceae; genus Pinus; species Pinus tabuliformis. The sequence goes on from CM062808.1 coordinate 517,401,668, forward strand.
TTTTCTTCAATTTTTAATATTACCATGAAATGACTTCGGATGTTTGAGAGTGGTTCCGACCTCATTGGATTTCATATGGAGAAAGTAGAATATTAGATTTCATTCAAAATCCAGTAGGCTTATCAGTTTTTTAAGATTTCAAGATTGGGGGATTGCAATGTTTCCATTGGATTTTGTCATGTATTAGGGTATGGAACTCGTACTTAATCAAGAGCACCAATCCCTCTATGTACCCTGATGTTAGTGACATTGGTTGTCGAACTCCTCTATCATGGTCCTAAAAATATACGCATCACTCAAACAAAATCTTGACTTGACATGCTATGCTCTCTCTATCTTATGTTAATGCTTAGAGAGTGATATTAATGACAAAGATCCCTATATAAATCGAGAGGTAATGACAAAGATAATTATGGATATTAATGCTTAGAGGATGATATTAATGACAAAGATCCTGATTTTCCAACAAGACTAAAAAATTAGACATTTCTCGTGGTGGCAAGAGGTCCAAGCATTAGCAATAGATAATAGATTTACTTGTCTTTTCTAGTTTCTAGTAGTTTTTATAACTATTGACTCTTTCATATTTATTATGATATTTTTTGTAAACAATATATGAAAATTTAAGTTTGAACTTTGAAGTTTGAAGTTCGCAATTATAACTCATTAGTAATGAATTATGAATATGATGCTTCATGAAAGTTGAAAGTTGTTTCATTTCATTTCATTTTATAACATTTCATTTCATGTTAGATATTATTTGTTGTAATGGTTACACTTAGCTTACAAGTACAACTTTGGTGATCAATGATGATAAATGTTATATATTGAATTTTGAAAGCTTGAAACTTTAAGATTGATGAATCATGAGACTCAATATGTTGTATGTTACTATTTTACTAATTTGTGGATGTGGTTGATGAAGATAATAACTTCTAGATGATTGTTGTTATATGGTTCAATCTATGTTTTTTTTATGTTTTTTATATCTAATTCGTCATTCTACATGCTTTTGTTGACATATATGCATCAAAATATAAAAAATATAAAAATATATATATTATATAAAAAACGCTCCCATAATCGCTTCCAAAGTGGGAGCTTCTAAAAATGTCGCTCCCGCTCCCACTCCTCGTTTTCGATCACGCTCCCAAGGAACATTGAGTCCATATAGATTTAGATAAACAAACAATGAGTTGAAACTTTTAGAAATTTGTTTGAAAATAAACTAAAACTTTCAAACTCTAGAGCTTACTTTAAAATCAAATGCTAATATAAGTTAGCTTTTCATTAACAACTTTACAAGAATATATGGAAAATGAAATAATTCAAAGCATAGAAAGATTATACCAATAGCTCACAATGTACCATGCTCCAAAAGAAGAACAGCCATGAATGGACCCCCAAAGTCTTTTTATTAAAGCTCTTGAAAAATATAAAAGACAGTAGCGCTTCCGCAAGCACAATAGCTAGTAACAATAGACAATACATAGTGAGAGCCCATGACTCTATTATATAGAATTTTGGGAGCCAAACCCAAGGCAAATGGTGACTATCCCAAGACAAATGGGTGACCATCCCAATGCTCCTTCATGCAAATTCGAATTTCCCAAGTGGCAACTCGATTTCTCCCTTAGAGCCCACACAATCTTTGATGTGGGAGCTCAAATAGATGAGAGGACATGTGGGAGAATGGGGTGGAGTGGTAGGAGACCACTCTCCACCTCACTCAAGTAAACTCTAATCCAATCTCAAGTCAACTCATGATATCTGCTTGAAGCTCGAGTTAACTTCCTCAAATTGTGGATTTTGTCACTAGAACTCGTTTTCTTCTCCACAAAAAAATTAATTTGCTTTATTTGTAGCTTATGTGGAGTCCACATCACTTGGTAACTCAATTTTGACCTTTAGATGAATTTCCACCTCATTTCCACATTATTTGAGCATGTGTGGATATTTATTTTTCTCCATTTATTTAATTGCTCGGCTAATTTATTCCCACATTTTCCGCTAAACTTAGGAAAAGTAGGTTTTGAGGGGCTAAAACTTAATTTTTAGCCCTCCAAGTGTCTCATAGTAGAATGTTGAGGGTGAGAGATGTAATTTTGAGCACACATACCCCATACAACTTCTCTAGACATCACTTATTACATATTACTTTCAGATTTTATTAAAATTTCCACCTCGCGGGAAATTTAAAAAATTAAAAAAATGACCCCTAGACTTAACCAAATTCCATGAAATTTTACGAGTGATCTAGTATTTTTCAAGGACTCTAGACATTAGGACTCACCCAAGGCTTCGCCTTCAAGTTGTGTTCTAGCTTTTGGGGTATGCTTGAAGGAAAAAACTCAATTAATTATAAATTCTTGAAGGAAAATGATAATTAACGAAGTGAAAAAAACCTCCCAGAGTAAACTCACTTGATGACAAGGTCCCAAGTTACCTAGTCTGTTACATGACTCAAACTCATCATAATAGCATCACATTACATCATCCTCGTAGGGCTTGTGGAATCTGGGTACATTAGAAGAAGATGAGAAGAAGTAGAGTTGAAAAACTTATGATGATCTTTGATGGTACAAGCAACTTTTGGTACATCCTTGGGCATGGAGTCTTCAAAAATCTTCAGGTGCCACTCCAGTGGTCAACAAGTCTACAAATTCACAATTTCATGGGTCAATGAAAAAAATATGATGAGAAACCACTACAAACCCTTGCCAAAAATCAATTTAGGCCTGCAGAACAAATTATTAGCCCTCAAGTCAATTGCAAAGATGAAATAAGGCCCTTCTAGGGTTGCAAGTAGGGCTTATAGGCCTACTGAGGCCTGCAGCTAGCTCTTGGAGGCTAAAATGGGGCTGCAGCTAGGGCTTATAGGCCTACGACTAGCTCTTGGAGGCTGAAACGCTATTGCAACTAGGGATTTTAGACCTCAAGTCCCTACGGCTAGGCCTCAAAGGGCCTCAAACCCTTGCGGCTAAGCCTAATGAGGCACCAAATACTAAATAGATGCCAAAAGATGATGATGACCTTGAGAAACCACGTTCAAAAACACTTTGGATGAGAAAATTTGTGAAAACCCTAGTTTCTGCAGTGATATAGCCCTCTAAGGCTAGCTGCTTCCTCAAGGAGGCTAGACGTTGGAAAACTGACATTTGGGTCTTGTAGATCAAACTCTAAAAGGCCTACATCAGCCTCTTCCAGCTGAACGCTCTCCTTGTTTGAGCAAAGCGACCCTTCCTCAAGTTAATTAGGCCCAAGCCCTAGCCGTCTAGACTAGGTGACAATTTGAAACTTCTCACTTCAGATGAACCAATTTTGGTGAAAGCAACCACTGTAAAGACTCCCTAACTCTAAAACTTTTGAGAGAATAAATTTGGAACCTATAGTTGCCTTGGTTTGCTGTGGCATATGGCCTCATGTATAGATGGCTAGCAACAATATGATATTAATTCTAGAGAAAATACATGTTTGTTCTCTACTCTTCAAACTATATTTAATATTTCTAGAAACATTTGGGATAAATCTCCCAAGGGCTACTTTAATGTTGTTATATCTCCACCCTCTTCGGCTCATTGTTGCTCTTTAGTTGATAAATGTTATTGCTAGGGGGAAAACAATATTACTTCTAAAAATAACCTAAGCCTTTTTCCTTAGCAACATCTTAGCATTATATTCATCATTGGAAAAAGCATGAGGCACTGTTCATGGCTTAATTGTGATCACACATTCTGCAGTAGAATGAATAAAGGAAAGAGCAGAGAACGATCCCCAGTTTCTTGATACATGTATATTTATCTCCGATAGCCCTATGAAGGGAGGGAAAAAAAACACCTCACCTTAATTCTCGTGTCAGTGTGACCTCTTGCCTCTTGCTCAATAGTTCTCCATTGTTACCTACACTAGACATTAATTAGTTAGGGTTTGAGGAGGAAGATGAACACACAGTAACTCCATTAGTATCTCTTTGTAAGTGCCCATCAACTCTAGAGATATTTTGCAGCAAGGCTTAGGTTGCTTTATTGGATTGAGATGTCACAAAAACATGAGATGCCACAAAAAACTTGTATGATAAAGGATGCAGGACAATGCAGTTGATCATTCAGCTCCTTAGACCCAAAACCTTTTCCGTTTTCCCTCTTTTAAATCTCTTATTTCATTCAATTAAATCCCAGTTAGGCATTTTAAACTTCTAGCTAACATTCTATATCAGAATTTTAAAGTTCTACATGTAAGTTGCCAGTATACATGATTACTGGTGTTGCTATGGGAGTGGCATTTTTGAAACAGTGGACAGAGGAACGTCAAGTGTAGACATGAAAAATATATATAATTTAAAAAAAAAATATTAACTGAGATTTATGTAAAAATCAACAGTGGTTCCTATTCTTTTTCAGATGTGATGTATTATTGTAATCATTGAAGCTTCTACTTGATAGGCATACGTTTGCTATTAATGAATTGACAATTTTACATTCTTGATTCAGAATTCTCATTCAAGATTGAACAAACATACAATGATTAGAACAACAACTCAAGCATTCTTATCAATAGTTCTTCAGTGCCGTTGGTTCGGTTTTCCCTCTCCATATATTTTGAACAGCTGATAGAGGATTTGGTTAAGTCATCAAGGAGAATTTTGAGATAAGATTTCATGAAGAGAAATATGAAAAAATATTTCAACGGAAAGAATTGTTTAAATAACTTGGAAAATACTCTTACAATGGAAGATTTGAACAGCAAAGTCAGGTGTCAACTTCACCACTTCACTGTCCATTAATTGTCAGTCCATGTTCTGTAAGAAAAATGGGATTCAAGTTCATATCTTTCTTCTTGTTTGCTGTTGGACTCATTCTCCCTTCAATCTTAAAATGCAGTGATAGAAGTGTGTTTTTGAATTCATGAAAACACTTGAGAAGTGATGGTTCAGGATTTTGGAGGGAAAGGGCTGACCTTTTTGGGGGAATTTGTTGTTTTCTCTTTTAAAATTCGAAAGTCATCTAGTCGAGCCAGAATTCAGGGTTCTGGTTCCTAAATCATTGTCTATTCCGGTTTTTGGGTGGAAGGTACCCTGCCAAAGTATAGGGGGTGTGGGTATTCTCGTGTATGTACTCGCTCCTGAACAGGGTATGAATTGGCAATGCATTGCCTAACTCATGCACTGAAGGGGTTGGTTCCTGAAGCCTGGAAACTAGTTCGGAAAGCATTGTGAGTTATGTCTTTTAACATAGTAGAGAATTATTATACTTCACAAAATACAATTATGTTTGTATTAAGAGGATTATTGAAAATGTTGGGCACATTGCGGGTAGAAGATTAAATTGCTTGAATGATGATATAAATTGTTTTCAACGTAAGCGTTGTACGCAGATTTAGATATTATGCGCCAGTATTGTGTCCTTTTGGTTGAGATGGATTGAATTGCAGTTATTTTTGTAACTAGTCTTGTTTGTACTGCTGTTAGTTTGCTTGTAATTTTGTGCGTCCTTGCATTAGTTGTTTTTCCCGTTACGTTGTAGGAAGAATCCACTTGAATGTGTTCTAAATAAGCTCACCAACTTCGCAAATATTTTTTTTGACATAATTTGTTTTTGTTTAATTGGGCCAGGATCTCTTGAATTCATTGGAGTTGTCAAGGAGGCAAAATCTACTACTGTTCATAGATGCAATAGAAGAAATTCTCTTGCAAGAAATGCCGAAAGGGGCAAGTTTCAAAAGAACGCTTCAGTAGATATTTGAAGTTCAAATTCAGTGGCGGACCCTAGCTTGTTTAGTATGAAGTCTTCTTTGAATCTCACATGGACTGAAGTTTTGGATGATTGTTATACCTCAAAATGCAAATGCAAATTTTTAGGAATTTTTAATTCGTGTAACAAAGGTCATTTTAGAACTAAAATGTATCATGAGCAAGCATCTATTGGTCACCAATGCGTTTCTCTTGATTAAGATTATAATTATTAATATGTATATTATATAGGCAGTGGATATGTTGAGCACTATTTTCTCCTTGAAACTTGCAATGGTTAGATCTCAAGTGATTGTGTATAATGTGAGTTTTAAACTTTTACAGTGAGCACATACCTAAAGAAAAACCCTTTATTGCAGAAATTGAGCACATAAAGAATACAATGTGACTTCAAAGAGTTGTTTGTATTGTATTGAGAAATTGAGCACATAAAGAATACAATGTAACTTCAAAGAGTTGTTTGTATTGTATTGTTAAATGAGAAATCAAAAGCTTTCTTTGTAGGAATACAAGCAAATCAAGTCAATGCACGTTATTATGAAAATTGAGCATATAAAGAAACCAAGACACCTGGAAAGAGATATGCGTATTGCATTGTTTAATGAGAAATCAAAATCTTTCTTATGTAAGATTACAAGAAAATCAGGGCAATCCACTTTAAGAATGTGAGATAGATCGATAAACACAATGAAGTGAAACAATACATTAAAACATAAAATAACCTAAAGTCTAATTGACCTTATTAATACCTATGTCTAACATCAAATTGACTATTCTAAGCTAATATTTACTTTATCACCCTCCTTTAATGGTTTGTTGGAAAATCAAGGGTGTTGCATATTATTGTTGACTTTCCTTACTTGATAATTACTTGTGATATTAGTTGGCCTTTTATTACTTATTATTCTTTGTTCATCAAACAATTATTCAAACTAGTGAAGATGTTCATCAAACAATTACCCAAACCAATGAAGATCACAACAAGACAAAGTACACAAGATATAGGCTCCAAGCTAGGACAAAACCCCTCCAAAGGGAAATCTCAGAACTAATGCCTCTCTTATAGAATCTAACAATGAGACTTCGAAGACCCAAAGATTAAAGCCCAAAATCCTCACAAGTACAAAGTCAACCCCCCAACAAGATCTCTCCAAGGTAGTTTCGAAACTTCGACCTTTTGCAACTTTGCTCTAAAATTTCGACCTCATGCAATTGGCAACTACACAAGAACCCTAACTTCGCACGTGTGGAGAGAGAGAGAGAGATTATCCCAAGAAGCTTCGATTCTTTTTTCTTTTCTTCGCCCTTCTAGCTCCTTTTCTCCTTCCCTATAGTAGATAAAACTTGTGATGAGTGAGTGCTTCAAATGAGATCGAGCTCCTTATATTTATAGTCTTTGTGAGGGGTTGAATAGCCCTCCCTTAGGCCGACTTGTCCTTGACTAGGGCCGACTTGGTCTTGGAGGAATAAATGACTTTTTCGTGACAAAATAAATATGTGCTTCAAATGAGATCGAGCTGCTTGTATTTATAGCCTTTGTGACGGGTCGAATAGCCCTCCCTTAGGCCGACTTGGTCCTGGAGGAATAAATGGCTTTTTCTTGACAAAATAAATATTTTTGTTTGTTATAATGAGTCTGAGTGGGACTATAATACATGACATGAATTCTTCTTTGTCCTAGAAAGATGTTAAAGCATGAAGAACATGCTTTGACCTAGACTTGAGCATGAAACCCATGCTATATATATATACTTGAGCATTATATATATATATATATATATATATATATATATATATATATATATATATATATATATATATATATATTATCGTTTCTTTATACAAAATATACAATGGCATGTTTACAAAAGGTCATTATGAATACAAAACCTAGTTACAATTTCCAACATGGTTAGCCTACTAATTGCAACAATCTTATCTCTGATTTACATATTTTATAGTACGCAAAGACTTGGTGAGGATGTCTATAGTTTGGTCCTCTATTAGACAATACTGCAACTTGATTGATCCATTCTCTACAAATTGTTTAACGAATTGTCAATGTACATCAACATGGGTGGTATTCTCATGGAAGACCAGATTTTTGGCAAGTTTGATGTCTCCTTGAGCCAAACTTGAAAACATATCTAAAAGTTCATTTTTGTCATCGACATAACCTACCTAATATGAATTTGTATACCCACATTGTTGATGTGAGTATTACCGAAAGGTTTTCTACAATTGCTTGGTGTCTTAACATGTGGAAGACATTATGTTCCTCTTCTAGTGATTTATGTCTTGTTTCCTAAGTTTAATTTAGGAAAAGTACAATAATTAAAGTTAGTTAATGATTGTAGACTATTGGGTTATTTTCTAAGGATAAATAATTTAGTTATTTAAGTGATTTAAAAATAATCTCAATCGTCGATCTTCAAGATGTTTCTAGAAGGGAGATTCAAGATGTTTCTAGAAATAATATTCAAGATGTTTTTAGAAGGAAGATTCAAGATGTTTCGATAGGGTAGGTTGGGGTTAGATATTTGGACTCAATGAAGACTATAAATGGAAGCTAGTGATAGAGGTGAAGAAACAACGCAGAGCACAAGTGTGTGAGCGAGTCAACATGAGTGAAATGTTAATTTTCCCAAGTGTAATGTGAACTAACACGATATTTCTGAAATATAGATAACTACTTCTGATGTAGATCTTTTAAATTATTCCAATATATCATTCAACAATTATACTCAGAAATTCAACCATACGAAACAATAGAACAATAGAGATCACAATGCACAAGAGAAGATAAGATTTACTTTGGGAAAACCCTCGAAGGGGAAACACCCAACAACCTTTTCAATAGAGAAATCCTTCTTTTTTAACAAGAGACACACCTTGAAGATGTTCCTAAAAAGAAGCTTCAGGATGTTTCTAGAAGGAAGATTCAAGATGTTTCTAGAGGGGATGTTGGGTTATGGATTTGGATTCAGTGAAGACTCTAAATGGAGGTTAGTGATGGAGGTGAAGAAACAACGAAGAGCACAAGTGTGTGAGCGAGCCATCATGAGAGAGCGATTCTCTCTGTAGTCTGAGTGGCCCAGTGACTAGTCCACAAAGGAGAATTGTGAGTGGATTTGAGCGGATTTAGGAAGGTCGAGTTGGAGGAAATTATAGGGCCAAGTTGTTGGAAGGAGATCGGGTTTGTCTGGAGGAGGTCGAGTTGCTGGATGTTGGGTTTTTCTAGTGCGCATTAGTGGTAGGGTGAAGATCGAGTTGTTGGAGGCACAAATTTGATTGCTTGAGGCCAATATCTTTAGAGCGATTTCATCTGGAGGCAAATTTCCTTGAGGTCGATTTACTTAGGCGAAATTCATTCTGAGGGAGCTGAGTTAGAGATTCTAGATTGTATTTCTCCTTGTATCTTTGTGGGTCAGAAAACCCAGATTTTTTGGATAATGAAATGGAGAATTGTTTGTGGGTTAATTAATTTTGCAATGTGTGATTGATCTCTCTAGTTTATTACCACGACATATTTTTAATTCTAGAATTTAAAGATACTAGCAATTTTGTTTTTCAATGATTCAATTATTATTTGGGTAAATAAATAATAAACCGGGGATAAATTAAATTGCTGTGAGAAAATAAATATGGCTGGTATTAGAAATTTAACACATAACAAAGGGACTCAATTTTTGTTGGTGGAAAGACAGTCAAGTGTCACTTTCACATATTTGAATGCTTTCTTCGTTGCAGTCCAATTCTTTACCTTTGGCACTATGATGAATTTGGAAATGAAGCTCACAATGAAGCTCATATCAAGTCTAGTGTTTGTAAGATTTATCAAGCTACCTATTATTGCAAAATCTAGTCGACGCAATGTAAAGCCTCACTATGCAACTTAGCTTTTATGGCAACAAGAGATCAATCACTACTGTCATCTTAGTGGTGTCTCTCCCACTATTTAGTGGCGGATGTTATCCACACAAGGGAGTCTTCCTTAAAGAATTCACCCACAAGATGTTCAATGAGGAAGTGCTTAACGGTGATATGAGGTTTAATGATTAAATAGGAATGTACCAGCCAAACCCTGAAGAGGATGAGATAAGAGTTGCAAAAATTCAAGTACACTTTCCTAAGACCTTTATGATTTAGAACAAATTTGTTAGAAGTTAGGGTTTTTATGATATGCATATTTTGGGCATACAATGGCATAACAATAGTTTGAGAAATAACATATAAACGATAAGATCAACAAAAGGACAATGGTTATCAAAGAGGAAAACAAGGGTTGGGTAAAGAATGAAGGTTTTATGGCTATAAATGCATAGGACAACAATAATTATCTAGACATCATTTCTAATTTTGGATTGAAAATATGTAATTAATGCTTGATTTTGCATTTTTATATCAATTAAATGCAATCTCTACTAATAGAGCAACCACAAATAAGTAAAAAAATGTTATGAAATGTAGATTTAACCTAAACCTAGATCTATTTACCATGAATTAAGGGAAAAAAGGGAGAAGTTAAGATGATCACCACCAACTAGTCTAGTGTGTTCTCTCAAGTGGACAATAGATTTTGCATAATATGTGTTGGTAGCTCAGGTATATGCTTTTGTATAGGTTAGGTGTCAAGGATCTAGAAGATGCCCAAAAGCCTATTTAGGTACTTGCATACATTGAGAAAGTGACTTTTATCATTGATCTCTAGTGAGGCTTCAGATCTAATCCTAATCACTCATTACTTATGAGATTAGGGTTAGGGATTTGGCTGAGTGAAAATTATAAAAGAACCCTAATGGAGGAGGACAACACATCAAATGCTTAGAATAACGTTTTTCTTAAGAGTGAGAGGTTCACTATTGAAGAGAAGAGAAAGGTGTGCAACATGGTGATTTTGGGAGAAGAATTTATAGTTTGAGTTTGTGAAGAGAGAAAGGGTCGAGATTTGGAGGAGGTTGAAATTTATGAAGGGTCAATATTTTCCAGCTAAGTTTGCACAAGGGTAGAGGGAGGATTTTCTCTAGTGCTCAAGGGATTACATAGAGAAAGGAAAAGGAGGCCATTTTGTAGGTGGAGAAGCTGAGGTTGCATTCTTTAGGTGACTGAAATTCTATTGTGTTTTTTTTTCCAAGGAAAAAAATCGAACTTTTTATTAAGATTTATAAAAAGTTACATACTATATGCAATTACGCATTCAGTTAACTGTATGATTTTCTTAATCATAGAGTTTTCCTGAAATGGTGTTTGAGTGTCTTCCAACTCTACCATCTCACTTTGATTGTCATAATATGACTGATCTTTTAACACTCGGTTCTCCTCGGAGAGGAAAACAACCCAGTTAAATCAGCTGGATGTGAACATTTATCAAGAAAACCCGAAAAGCAAAAAAACCATTGTTTTCTAAATCTTAAGGGATGTGGGCCGAGCCATTCTTGGGCATCCTTAGTGAGGAAAATAGCCCAAATAGGAATGGTTCAACTATATGTCATGAGTATTTGAAAATGTTTTAAGCATTGCAGTAAAGTACAAACAATTCAACGGTAGCCATGTAAAATAAAGCGACAACAAAATCACTGCCAGAGACTAGAATCTTGTGTAGTGACCAGAGTGTTTTGTGAGCAATTAGGCATGTGGTGGGTGATCCGACACAGGGATCTCATCCCGGTCAGCATTCTCTATCCTCCAACTGCCGAGATCTTGTTGCATACCCACTTTAGAACGTTGGTCTGCTATGGTATTGCGTTCCCTGTATATGTGACATAAAGAAAAATCATTAAAAAAAGACTTTAAATGTTTTGTTTCTTCTAACAATGGAGATAAAATGTAATTCTGGCATCTGCTCACTCCATTGAACCATTTTATGATGTTCATCGAATCCCCGAAGATCTGAACCATGAGTATGCCCAAGTGGGTAAGCCAACAAAGTAGGAGTTTTAAGGCAGACAGTTCTGCGAAATTATTTGTGCAATTCCCCAATCCAACCGAGGCTTTGAGACTTCTATGATTGTTAAGGTGGATAACCAGCCCGACCCCGTACTTGTTGTTTTGATTGGAAGCCCCATCGAAATAGGCCCATGGGATTCCTTCCTTTATTTGCTCCTCTCTAACAGGGCGAGAGTTCTCATCTTGGCTTGGCTCAGGTATGCTTGTGTAAATTGCTGTGCATCCAACTGCTGTAGTTTCCACTAAGGGATTTTGATCTTTAAAAATACTTTTTTTTTTTCGAGCTAACTAGATGCCCCAAGTAATGATTAGAGGTAGGTTCCACATATTTCCTTCTGGGAACTTCTTCCACCAACTCTGCCATACTTCTGCTAGTGACCTCCCTTCCCAGATCACCCTCTTCTGAATCAATCTCCCTACTTCCTGCCATACCTCCTTTGAGTATGGGCATTTTAAGAAAAGATGTTGAATCGATTCTTACATAAGGCGCATCTCCTTGGTCCCGATTTATATCTTCTCTGTAATATATCCCAGGTTGGCACCTTCTTCCTGAGAATGCACCAGAAGAACATTCGGGCCTTAGCAGGACATTGCAACTTTCATATTGAGGTTACCCACTAGTCCTGGTTTCCCCAACCTTTCTTCGACATTAAGTATTTACAACCTTGTTTAGGAGAGTATGTACCCATGTCCATATGTGCCCATACTAATTGATCTGGTTTGTCTCTAAGCCTGACATTGGACTTGGATAGTTCCTTGGTGAAAATGTGCCATTCCCCCCTCCATTGGCGATTAAGGTTTAAGTTTGTCCCTGATAACTAAGCTTGTCCCCAAATGGTGGAGTGACCTTTTTTCTCAATCTGGCTTAAATTCTGGATGCCTCTTATGTCGAGATGATTTATAAGGCCCAGGGAAAGAGTGTATTCTTCATTGCATCCCACCCATGGGTCCTTCCCTATCCTGACTTGTTCTCCTTTCCCCACTTGCCAGGACAGGCCTTGTTCTATGATTTTGAAGGCGTCTAAGGTGGCTTTCCACACCACTAAGGCATTCCCTTTCTTTTTATTTGGACTCCTAATCCAATCCTCCATCGGGGTGGGGTCGATATATTTCCTCTTGACCACCATTGTCCATAGATTCTTCATCCTTATTAACCTCCATCCCAACTTACCTGCTAAGGACGGTGCAAAGGCTGTTAAATCTTTTATTCCCCATCCCCCCCACTCCTTTGGCCTTGCCACCCTTTTTGATGCCACCCAAGGTAAGATCGACTCCTCCTTTGTTCCTGCCCAGAGGAATCTACTACATACCCTACTAAATTTTTCCAATATTACTTTCGGGACCCAGGTTAGAGCAACCCAATAGATGGGTATAGCCATGAGGACTGATTTGATCAGGGTTAGTCTACCAATTCTAGACAACCATTTGAAACTTCAGTGAGTGATCCTTGATTCTATTTTTGCTATTAGCCAAAACCAATCATGCTTCTTGTATGAGTTAGGATTTAGGAAGAACCCTAGATTTTTGAAGTTGTCTTCTAGCTTCCGCTCTTCAAATGGCAAATCTTCTATTATTTGATGTGCTTCCAATCTATTGAACCCTTCCAACAATAGTTGAGATTTTTCCTTATTCACTTGCATGCCTGTCACCTTTAAGAAGAGGTCCAAAATCCTTTTTAGTTCCTTTGTTTCGCTCCTTCTTCCATTACTAAAGAGCACAATGGCATCCACAAACAAAGGATGGGTAATATATAGATTGACAACCACTTCCAATCCTTTAATTTCACCTTTCCTTTTGGCTTCTAAGAGCAGTTGACTGAGACCTTCAACCGCTAATAGGAAGAGAAGAGTTGAAAGGGGGTACCCTGCTCTCAACCCTCTTTGACCTTGAAAGGAAGAGGATGTTGCTCCATTAATTAGTACCACAAAACTCACACTGGTCAGGCACCCCATGACCCAATTTATGAAGTATATTTGGAAACCCAGGTGGGTGAGGAGCATACAGAGGTACATCCAACTGATTCTGTCATATGCTTTGGAAAGATCTATTTTCACTACTGTGCCTTTGTTATCTTTTGTTTGATGATGTGAATGGTTTCCTGGGCCACCCCAATCGCCTCCTGAATTTGTCTCCCATCCAATAATCCAAACTATTCTTTTGATACATTAGTGGATAGTATTGGCTTTATTCTAACAACGATCACCTTCGCTATGATTTTGTCGATACAGTTACATAGAGAGATCAGTATGAAGTCCTCGAAGGAGGATGGTTCTTCCTTCTTTGGGATGATGGCTATGAAAGTTGAATTGAAAGGGGGATAGATTGCCCCTTTCCTTCTGGATTTTTCAACTACTTCGGTCAATTCACTTCCAATTTGCTAAAAAATGTGCTGAAACAGCTCCATCGTCCAACCATCTGGTCCGGGGCTCTTATCCTTTGGCATAGATTTTATGATTCTTTCAACCTCCCCCCTCGTGACTTCTCTCATGAGTTCAATAGTATCCCCTTCGTCCACATAGCGAGGGAAGGTCTGGGCTGTCCGGATCACTTCTGCAAGGGACACTTCCGTCAGGGCTGTGAATAAGTTTTGGAAGTGTCTTATTCCCATCTATGAGAGTTCCTCAAAAGTTCGTGCCTGTCTTCCTCCTTTTGTCTTCAATGACCAAATAGTGTTCAAGTTCTTCCTTCCTCTAGAATAATTTTGGAAGAATTTGGTGTTCTCGTCCCTTGCCCTTAGCTAGATGGCTCTGCTTTTGAAGCGCCACTGTTCTTCTCTTGCTAAGAGGATTTTGTTCCTTTGGCATTCCAATTGCATAATTCTATCCCTCTTCTCCTTCGTTTCATATCCATCAGCTTCTGGGCTTCCGAGCATTTTTTTAAATCCTCCCCTATTTGAATTAGGTCTTTGCCTTATTTCACTTTTTTGGCCTTAGCCCACACCATCATAGTTTTTTTAAGCCATTTCAGGTTCTCCATAAAGAGGTAAGCTTTATCCTCTGAATCGCTGGTCCTCACAGGTCTCCATGTTTATTTAAACAACGAGATAGGATTCCTCCAATAACCAAGCAGAGTTAAATTTGAAGAGCACTGCCGGGTTTTTGTGGTGCTTGGTTAATTATAGCAAAACTAGGATATGATCTCAGTCACCTCCTTCACCGACCCACTGATGAAACGCTGGTATCTTTGTCGCTACCTCCATTCTCAGGAGGAAGCGATCCAATCTTTTTGTGACTTAGTCTTCCCCTATTCTCCTATTCCTCCAAGTGGGTCTTATCTTCAGTAAGTTTATGTCCAACAACTTATTCTCTCTGAAAATATTTGTGAAAAACCTGAAAGCGGGTCTTCTCTCGCTGAAGGGCCCCAAGTTTTGGTTGAGCCTATAGAGAAGTTTAAATCTCCCCCCGATCACTAGGTTCGGGTTGTTCAATAGAGATTTGAAGAAAAGGGATTTTAAGAAAAGAACTCTACCCTGGTGATGCAAGAGCATAAGGCTTGAAGACAAATTCGAAGAATTATTCCAAAAATACAAAAAAATATTACAAGCAAGTGAGTGGGATCCTTTAGCCATCAATTTCCATGTTTTCCTAGTTAAGCATAGAGTTAGAATATAGGATTTGATCATGATGTAATAAGTTTTAGTTAGTTAGTTGTAGTAGAGATTCTTGAGGAAAATGCCTCGCAGGACAGAAAGGGTTAATAAATTTTAGCCTTTGAATTAGAATCTGGTTGTTAGGATGAACTAGTACTTATGTAATTTTCACACTATTGTAAGAGGATTTTGACTGTTGAAGAAATTTGGCTTTCCTGGAGCGAATCTAGTAGAGTGGGAAAATTTAGTTTCTGTGTATGCGAATGAGAAGTTCTCTGTCAAATCCCGAAGGATAATCTCCTTTGAAATCTCTGTGTTTATTGTGAAATTTGAAGTTTAATTGGTATTCTGTGAGATGAATGAAATGGTGTTGACTGTGTTAAATTCTGTGTTTTTTTAACTGTGTTTCTCGTGGACTCTAAGTGTGTGGAGCGGATGGTCGAGATCAGTGGAGCAGACAGTTGAGATCAGTGGAAGAAAACCCAAGGACACAACACATGAAGATTTGTTTTGGATCGTTAGATCTTGGTCGAGACAGATCAACAGTGTTCGGGCACAGAAGTTAACCGACAGTTAATGAGCCGAAGAAGGTTGGAAAAACCACAAGTGGATTTTGGGTGGAAGAAAGATCGTAAGCGATATTTTTCGATTGGCTCCAATTCCATACACATCGTGACACATAGCAGAGAGGAGAGAGAGGGAAACCACTTTTTCGGGTGGATTTGGAGTGCGCAAGTTAGTCAGCCGATATGCATATGAGCCTTTAGATCTGGTGAAGCAAGATCGATGGTCCACAGACGTGGAACAAGTTCGAGGTTGGGGAGTGTTGTGACCGTTGGATCTTGAACATATCAATGATGAAGAGGTGCGACGAGTTGTTAGAAGGCGGATTTCAAATTTTATTAAGTTGTGGTTTATATTACCATTGAGTCCAGACTGGTGGAGGTTTAACAGAACTCTGGGGTTTTAGAGGAGTCTGCTAATTTAGTGGAATCTCAAAGGTTATTGGTGGATGACAGAGAGCCCATTGAACCAACATTTACACCCACAAACGGAAGTAGAAGATATAATCTCACAATTTGGGAGATTAACACTCCTGCCTGTACCTAGACCGCCATCACCTGGCAAGGCCCGTAAATGTTGAGGAGCACCAGATTCATGCAAAGCTCTAGTGAATATACTTCCATCCCCATAAATTGGTCCAACCCCCAGGAATTAAAACTTTGAACTTCCCTTCTTTAACCCCCATAGCTAGGCCCCTAGAGTGACCTTTAGCATGCAGGGCCTGGATGCTCCAACCAGTCATAAATTTTGCCAGAGATTTTGTGACTTCTTCTCTTGCTCCCAACATTTCTTGAAGTAGTAGGATATCTGGATTATGGTTCCAGATTACCTCTTTTAGGGCTAGTTTTTAAGGGTAACTCGCTAAGCCCCGACAATTCAATGAGAGAATGATCATTGGCCTACCTCGGGGGGGATTTTGCTGCTCTAAGCACCCTAGAAATGGACATTTTCTTCCCATCTGCTATATCTATTTTGGCTCTTAGCTGAGCGTTTGACAAGTTGGTTTCTTGCCTCTCACCTTGCATTCCTCTACATGGGGGGTTTGCATATCAATTCCCCCCACTACCTCCCAGGGAGGGGGCTTTTTCTCAGGGGGTTTGGGATTGTATGGGGTTTTAAAGGCTAGTGTATCTTTGAGCGGAAGGTCGCCCTTACCCCTTGCATGTTCACGGTTCAGATATAAATTGGGGATTGATGTGATAATGCTCTCCATTTGGATGTTTCCAGAATTTGAAATAGGAGTGACGATGTTCTATTACCTGGAGGGACAAGGCACAGATTCAACAAAAATTAAAGAAATTGTAGGAGTAAAAGAAAGTAGGGGTGAGTTCAGATTCGTACCCTCTTTAACGAGTATGAGGCTCCCAGGATTTTCTGCTGCTACGTCCTGATCCTACACAGATCCTTCTTGCTACTGAAGTGACTGAGATCCAGGGATGATTGCTTCTTGCACATTAGCTCTACTGTGTCCTCATGATGTTTATCTATATCCATCTGATCTTCTCCCATACTTTTCTTTGTCTGCCATCCCTTTAGTTCCTCCTCTTCTGCAACCCCTGCCTCTACCTTTCTCTGTTTCCTTCGTTGCGTGAAACCCATTAGACACTCTTTTGCTAGTTTTCCATAGATATGACACCCGTGACATCGGAACGATAGGTGTTCAGCCTAATTGCTGGACGTACTTGTAATATTTGTATTGCAGTTGAATCTCCTCTGCCAAACCTGTCCGAGGGTTTAAACTTACTAGGATGCGTGCTATCCCCTGGTCTCTAGTCTATAGGAATGATAGGTATTCCTGTAGGAATTTCCCGAGATGGTTCCCAATTGCTTTGAATACAGATTCTACCCAGAGAAATGGTGGGAACCCTGGCATGCGAACCCAAACAGGTAAATCATCCACCCTTTCCCTTTGTGCGTTGAACATAGGGTTCCACTTTTTGAAGAAAATCGGGTGTTTCCTGAAAGCCCAATTCCTTTCCAGTACCCATCCCACTGTTTCTTTCCTTCCAAATTTTACCATAAACCATCCTTTTTCCAGTGTTGTGACCTGGAATACTATATTCGGTGTGACCTACCAATTTTGCAAGGTCCATTCCTGTATGTAATTGGTGGAGTATTTTTTACCTTGTGCCCTTCATACCAGAGTTAGGTCCGCGACTTCCATGGCGTCATCAATTTTAACGTCCATTCCTAGAACCAGATTTGCAATGGGTTCACTCCTTTTGATTATTTTAGGTTTTTTCCTCTTCTCCCCCATCTGCCTCTGTCGTGTCCCTTCCTCTATGATGTGTGAGATTGTTTCCACATTTGTTGTTGCTTCCAGGAGTGTTTTTGCACTCCCTTCTTCTCTTGTTTTCTGGCTCCCTCCAACCGACCGTCCTCCTTCTAGGTTGGATCCTTCCACTCCTACTACCCATGCTTGGTCTGCCTCTCGTCCTAGCTGCTCACTTCCACTCCTTTCCTCTGCCTCTATCTGCTCAAGTCACCTTCCTCTCTTCGGCCCTCCCCTAGCCTTCTTCCAATCCTCGGCCAAACCCTCTATAATTCCCAAAACCCCCGCAATTCCAGCCCTTGAGACTGGATTTTGTTGCTGGGTTTTGTTTCGCCTGAGGGTGTGAGGGTTGTTTATTGCCAGAGCCTGTGTCAAGCATGGCTTTGGTTCAAATTTCCCTAACCCTACCCCCACCTCTTGGGCTGAGCTCCATTCCTCATTGCTTTTGAGCCCACAACTGATCACAATATCATCTAACCCTCCTGAGTAGAAACGGCTAAGAGGATGAGAGGGATTGAAACTTACTTGAAAATTTTCATTTGTCGTCACTTCGTGCTTCGACAAGGATGACTTTGTCTGCTGCTGTTGATGCACTTTGATGCAGGAGCATTCAGCTCAACATTGTCATTGTATTTTAGTAGACATAGGGGGTCTTGTGTTTCAAGGAAGTTGGTTTCCTAAGTATTGAATTAATGTAATTATTTAATGTTTTGAGTGATTTTAATGAGAATAGGAATTAATTGATTATTATGAGGCATAATTGTAAATGTTCTCGAATGTAGGAGAATATGAGAGATTTAGGATAGCTAAGAGAACTGAGGGATTTGAGAATTTATTGTAAAATCCAGATTAGGAGTTAGTTCATGATTTTGTGGATTTGAGAGAATCCTTAGAGACGAGAAGGAGATTTTAGGATTTTGTTGAGAAGCTTATGGATCTAAACCAGGAATTGGTTTTAGAATCCCTTTTTGTATAAATGTACGCCTAAAAGGCATAGACAGACGATAGAGACAAAGAGAGAGAGTTAAATAATTAGATAGATAGAGGTGTTTGTAAGCCTACAGGTAGATGATGTAACAGAGGCCATTAATTGGAAGATCAGGCCAAGGAGAGATAGAGAGTTTCATTATGTAATTGTTTTTTGATATATATATGCACAGAGATTCAAATTCCAATTTGTATAAGTGTGTTATCAAATATTGAATGATGAATGAATGAATTAGCATATTTTGAGTAACAGAGAGTCGCAGGTGAAGTTCGACGATTACACAGAGAAATATATGAAGAGGAGGATCATAATGGTTCTTTGAATCCATTAGAAAGATCAAAGCCAAAGCTCAAGAGCAAGTGCGCAGTGAAACATCCAAGGGATCAAAACCTTGAAGAAACCCGGAACCACAGAAACGCTGAAGAAACAACGCAAAATCATAAGAAATCTGAATAGTGGAGGAGTAGAGTGTCAATGCACAACAACCGTTGGACCTCATAGATCAAAAGTCATCGCATGGTGGAAGAGTGCGGAAGATAATCAATGAAGAAGTGGTTTTGCAACAGGAAGTGGTATTTTGGGCGGCCTCAAAACCATAAGTGGTAAAAAGGACTAGTCAACTGATTCCATTCAGCAGAGGACACATAGCACAAGGGTGGAGAGAGGAAACCGCTTTATCGGGCAGTTAATCCCCGTGTTTGTTGTCCACCCGAAATCTCTGACAGCCGTCAGATCAAGTATGTTAGATCAATGGTGGAGGATTGTCATGCAAGTTGTTGATTGGCGATTGGAGATCGGAGGAGGAGTAGTGCAACAAAAGGTTTAATATGGAGGAAGGACCCGACGATAAATATGAATGCGGGTGTATAGATTTTGAGATCCGCTTATGTGTTTCAGAGCGAGATTTTGTGTATTTCCTTTGTATTCTGTTAAAGTGTTGTGCCCAAGTCTTTTAAGGCTTAAGCGTTATTTAAACGCTTCCGATAGTCGCATATCAGAGTCGAAGGGGTGATAAGAGCATATATGTGGTATGACCATGGTAAACTGTGATGAGCGATTGTGATAAAGGTAATTCTTGGGAAATGTGCAAAGGCTGAGGAAAGGCAGAAAAAGGTATGTTATGCATGTTTTTACGTGTATTCTCTTATAGGAGAATTATAATGGATTAAAGCGTTGATAGAAGGGTTTTAATGGTTTTCCAATTATAACCCAAAGTTATAAAGTGGGGTTTGGATATATGTGCGGCCATAGGAATTAATAAAGGTTTATGAGGATGTATTAAGTCTCGATAGAAAGGATTGGAAGGACTAGACTATGTGGTTAATAAATAAGTCATTCCAAATGAATTCTAATTAAGGGGGCCTTAACCCATTGTTATTTATAATGAACCTTTGACTGGAAGGTCATATAAATTCCTGGGTAGAAAATGGTTTATGCATAGGTCTATATGCATACTGTGGGTAAAGCAGGGGTAACCCTGCGTCATTTGGTATCAGAGCAGAACAAAGAAATTATGTGTGAAAGTTTCTTTGGAAGAATTTAGAACAGAAATATTTGGAAAGATGTGTATGCAGGCAAGGGAGATCAGATTCTAATCTGATAGTTAAGCGACCAGAGTAAAGCTGGGAGATTGGTAAGAGGAATACTAATCTTGATATTTCTGCATTTTGATAGAATGTTCAGATTTTGAGAAAAGTAGAGCAAATGATTTATGGCCAATGAATCTGTATAATTGGAATTGTGAAATGTTTGAAATTGAAATTGGAGAAGAACAATTAAGTTCTTAGAGGCAGGTGAGTAAGAATTAAGAAGAGACTGCAGAAACATAAAGAATCTATAGCGATGTTTTGAAGAATGGAGATTCACTCGGATGTGAAGAGTGGGTGGAGAAACCATGCAGGTATTGTTTTATTTAACTCTGATTTGAGTTTTTTTGGATAAAGAAATAGATTGAAGATTGATAGTTCCAGCTAATGAAGTATCTTAGAAAAATAAGACCAAGCCTTAAGAAGCAGTAATGAAGGAAACTATTAAAGATTTCTGAGTGGGAAAAAAAATCAGCAAAGGAGAAATTGTTGCTGATAGCTAAGCTTTGCCAAGATAAAGCCAGAAGATTGGAAGAAAGAATTAGACTCTAAATCTGATTGACAGTGGCTGAATATTGAGAATTTGTGCATTGGAAGCATGAAGATTTGTTGAAACAGATTTGCAGAAATGGTAAGATCCTGAAGGCAGGTGAAGGTATGTAAATTTTTCTAATGATTAGCGGATATTGAAAGAATGATATTTAGAGCATGATTACAGTAGTTAAACTGTAAGAAGGACTTTGTAAACTCTTGAAGTAACAGAGTTTGAAGATATAGCTGAAGGCTAGTGGAAAGGACAATCCATTCAAAAGTGCAGGTGAATGGGAAGACAAGATCAGACAGAGATCTTGAAGGGAATTCCACAACGGACGTGGGTAGAATTTCTAAGAGATAAAGGAAGCTGGTAAGAGTTTCTAAGTGAAAGTAGAAATGTGGCAGAACCTTAAGGAATTCCAAAAGAGATTGGATAAAGAGGACAATTATGTTTTTGGAAAGTACAAATGAGTTGAAGCCTAGAAGGAGCAAAGAGAATTGCTCAAAGGAGGTTCCAGAGATAGAGAACCAATTGCTTGCCAAAAGACCAAGTACAGAGGAGAGCTTGGTGAGGTAAGTGGCAATAGGGCAAACTTGCTATTGTAGAGGCTTTAGTGCAGCTCATAGTGAGTGAGTGAGGAACTCATAGAGATAAAGAGGATGATGACTAGTGACAGTCATAACAGAGGTTCTGAAGGAAACCACAACCAAGGATAGAAGAAAGGATATGCCAAGGCAAATGGCATACAGAGACAGTTAAGTAAAGAAGAATATGAGAGGGAGAAGGTTGAGATAGCAGTTTAGCTTGAAGTATTAATGGAAATGTTGTAGAGAAATGAGATGGACCAGAAATATGGTTATGTCATGAGAAAGAAAGTGAAGTGGCAAAGGCTACAAGAGAAGAGGAATCAACAGGTGAATATGCAGTTAATAAAGGAGCTAAGGGAACTTGAACAGATTATAGATTCCAAATTGAAGACAGAGAAGCTCAAAAGAGTTGAGCTATAGAAAAAGGGAGATGTTGAAGTTTCGATATGTGAACCAAAACATGGACCATTACTTTTTGAAAGTGATGAAGAGCTAGAGGAGTTGGATCATATGAATGATTCAAAGCAGCCAGAAGACTTGATGACTTAAGCATCAAATGAGACCAAAAGGTCTTGTATTTTTAAAATTAATGATTTGTGTATGATTGCAGGTTTGGAAGAAGATAGGTAGTCTTTTAAAGCTGTCAAAAACATGAAAGAATACCTTCGAGAAGATGAAAGTTTTGAAGCAGAATATGACAAGGAGACTGGAGAAGAATCAATTCGATACAGTGGAAAAGTGCTGAAAGACATAATTGAAACAGATGATGAGAAGGAGATACTAGTTGATCGTCTCAAGAGTTCTTTGAGTTTGAATCATCATACTGATATGTTGACAGAAGAAGAGAGATAAGAGTAGCATACTGCAGTGTTGCTAAAGGAAGAAGGGGTACAAAAGCCTTATATTTTTGATTATGATGATTGTCTTATAATTGAAGGTTTTGTTGCAGAAACTGGAACATGTTTGGCACAGGAGGATAGCCAAATGAAAGAAGAAGAAGAAGAACATCTACTGAAGGGCGTTAAGAAAGATTTAGCAGAGGAAGAAGGACCATGTGATGATGGGTCAATCACAAATGAAGAAATAGGAGATTGTGTAAAATTTCCAAAGTTCACTCCACGTAAAATCATTGAGTTATATAGGGAATTAGACTTTCAAAGGAGGAAGTTAGAAGAGCAAAGGATAAATGTTCAAGATAAATTGTTGAAGAAGGATGACAAAGAAGTTGTCATAAATAATAATCAAGAAGAAGTTGACAGGTACAAAAAATAGAAGCAGGAAATTGTTCTGAAAGACAATATAGCAGCAGCTGAAAAGGTGCAAAATAACAGTAAAGAAGAAGGTAAGGATGAAAAGGAGGTGATTAGGATAAGTGAAGAACAAGAAAAAAGGAGAGTTCATCAATCAAGAGATGGAAACAGTCAACAAACTGAGGATATACTAGACAAAGAAATTGAATTGATAAGAAGGTTAATGATGAAAGTGTCTCAGAAGAAGACAACAACAAGGAAAGAGAGGAGTAACAACAAGAGGAAGACAACAACAAAATATGAAAGCAGGGCAAGTGGAGCATTGCAACACAAGGTATGGAGACCTAGAGAATAGCAACAAACAACAACATTAATAGAACAATGGACAAGCAAAGACAGATTACAAAATAAAGTCTGGGATCTAGGAGGAATCAATTATCGAGACTTATGACTAGGAGGTCATAAATTTTTCTTACTTGGGGAGTTTGATGCAGGAGAATTCAACTAAACATTATCATTGTATTTTAGTAGACATAGGGGGTCTTGTGTTTCAAGGAAGTTGGTTTCCAAAGTATTTAATTAATGTAATTATTTAATGTTTTGAGTGATTTTAATGAGAATAGGAATTAATTGAATATTGTGAGGCATAATTGTAAATGTTCTCGAATGTAGGAGAATATGAGAGATTTAGGATAGCTGAGAGAACTGAGGGATTTGAGAATTGATTGTAAAATCTAGATTAGGAGTTAGTTCATGATTTTGTGGATTTGAGAGAATCCTTAGGGATGAGAAAGAGATTTTAGGATTTTGTTGAGAAGCTTATGGATCTAAACCAAGAATTGGTTTTAGAATCCCTTTTTGTATAAATGTAAGCCTAAAAGGCATAGACAGAGGGTAGAGATAGAGAGAGAGAGTTAAATAATTAGATAGATAGAGGTGTTTGTAAGCCTACGGGCAGATGATGTAACAAAGGCCATTAATTAGAAGATCAGGCCAAGGAGAGACAAAGAGTCTCATTATGTAATTGTTTGTTGATATATATATGCACAGAGATTCAAATTCCAATTTGTATAAGTGTGTTATCGAATATTGAATGATGAATGAATGAATTAGCATATTCTGTGTAACAGAGAGTTGCAGGTGAAGTTCGGTGATTACACAGAGAAATACATGAAGAGGAGGATCATAATGGATCGTTGAATCCATTAGAAAGATCAAAGCCAAAGCTCAGGAGGAAGTGCGCAGTGAAACAGCCAAGGGATCAGAACCTTGAAGAAACCCGGAACCACAGAAACGCTGAAGAAATAGCGTAAAATCATAAGAAAACAGAATAGCGGAGGAGTAAAGTGTCAATGCACAGCAACCGTTGGACCTCATAGATCAACGATCATCGCATGGTGGAAGAGCGCAGAAGATAACCAGCGAAGAAGTGGTTTCGCAACAGGAAGTGGTATTTCGGGCGACCTCAAAACCATAAGTGGTAAAAAGGACTAGTCACCCGATTCCATTCAGCGGAGGACACATAGCACAAGGGTGGAGAGAGGAAACCGCTTTATCGGGCAGTTAATCCCCGTGTTTGTTGTCCACCCGAAATCTCTGACAGTCGTCAGATCAAGTATGTTAGATCAATGGTGGAGGATTGTCATGCAAGTTGTTGATCGGTGATCAGAGATCGGAGGAGGAGTAGCGCAGCGGAAGGTTTAATATGGAGGGCGGACCCGACGATAAATATGAATGTGGGTGTATAGATTTTGAGATCCGCTTATGTGTTTCGGAGCGGGATTTCGTGTATTTCCTTTGTATTTTGTTAAAGTGTTGTGCTCGAGTCTTTTAAGGCTTAAGAATTATTTAAACGCTTTTGATAGTTGCATATCAGAGTCGAAGGGGTGATAAGAGCATATATGTGGTATGACCATGGTAAACTGCAATGAGCGATTGCGATAAAGGCAATTCTTGGGAAATGTGCAAAGGCCGAGGAAAGGCGGGAAAAAGTATGTTATGCATGTTTTTACGTGTATTCTCTTATAGGAGAATTATAATGGATTAAAGTGCCGATAGAAGGGTTTTAATGGTTTTCCAATTATAACCCAAAGTTATAAAGTGGGGTTTGGATATATGTGCGGCCATAGGAATTAATAAAGGTTTATGAGGATGTATTAAGTCCCGATAGAAAGGATTGGAAGGGCTAGACTATGTGGTTAATAAATAAATCATTCCACATGAATTCTAATTAAGGGGGCCTTAACCCATTGTTATTTATAATGAACCTTTGACTGGAAGGTCATATAAATTCCTGGGCAGAAAATGGTTTATGCATAGGTCTATATGCATACTGTGGGTAAAGCAGGGGTAACCCTGTGTCACACTTCCTGGCTTTCCAGAAGCAACATACGTATGCTTTCCTCTAGCAGCCCTAGGGTTTTTCCTTGCTTCCAAACCGCCTCCGATCCTCCTTTCTTCCTCCCCGTTCGTCCAACTGGACAAATATACCTTTCAATGTTTTGGTCTGTTACTTCCAGACCCCAGCCGATAGGATGTTGCCTAGTTTGGGGTCCAGATCAACTATATCATTTGGTTTGACCATCTTCTAACTGTCTGCTCCTTGGTACCTGTTTAGAGGTAAAAATGCCCTTCACAATGATGTCTGTAATCGCATGTTGTGGGTAGAAGGCGGCAACGCAACTTACCCTTAAGAAAAACCATGTTTCACCGTCAGATGCCATTCCCTGAGGGAACTCATGAGAATATGGCCTTCCCTTTCCCAAAAATTTCCTTCGTCTGTCACCTTCCACCTGTCTCCTATTGTACTCTCATTCTTGACATCCTCGGGTCTGCCATGACCAGTCGTCCTCCTCCTATACGAACCCTTGTCGCGATCCCAACCCTGTGGCCTCCCACCTGTAATGATCTCAGGCTCAACTCCTAGTCTCCATCTTAGCTTCAAACCATAGCTCTCATCTCAACCGCATGCGTTGATCGTGAAACTGATGATGTTATGATGCAAAATTAAATCAATAGAAAACCTAGGCTACATACAAATGCAACACTTCTTTTTCTTCAATGAAATCGATTTCTACACGAGTTTTACCTATTGGGTTGTGTTATTTGTGTATTCTTTGAGGGTCATTTTCCCTATTAGGGGAGCCCTAAGTTCCTTGAATAAAAGAAAGAGTGAAGGAGAATTTCTTGGGAAACTTTTTGTTGCATTGTCACTGATTTTTAGTTAAATTTTCGCTACAATTATTTAAGTTAAATGATAGTTTATTATTTATTCAATGGTTTTCATGGGGTAAATTTAATTTTTGGGTATAAAATAAATTATTGAAAATAATAAATCAAATTTGGTAGTGAAATATTAACAATATAGAAACAAGATTTCATGAAAGAATTTTCACTTTTGAATATGGCACAACAAAATCCTAATGTCATAAAATTGCATGCTAATTGGAAGAAAATTGACAATAAACTTACACCATTAATCAAGAAGTAGTTCATCAATTTGGGATAGTCTCATGCAAAAATATCCCTGTGAGACAATTTTCTCCATCATTCATCCATAACAACCAAGAGAAATAGACAAGAGTGCTAGTGTGCACTTCTTGAGAGAGAGAGAGAGAGAGAGAGGTGTGATGATATAAATGAAGTGTATTCCCTCTATTTATATGAGGGAAACCAAGTCACTTTTTATAATTTTACAAGCAAAAGCCCTAAAAGTTTGCATGAGCATTCAATTAGGCCTAAATGTTAGAAGTTGCCCTTGAGATAGTTTTAAAACATAATAAATGCATCAAAATTTCCCACATGTGGGAATAAATGCTCTTATTGATGACACCATCCTCTCAAAATCAACAATCTCCATCAAGCAAGTGATAAAGTGGCTCATGAGTGCTCCTCACTTCAAGAAAGTTATCAAATTGCATGGATAAATCTCCAAATAATTCCACCATGATTTCTTCTCCGTGAAGGCTCATGTCACCCTTTTAGGGCACGTAGGGATGATGTGGCATGATATGAAGCCAATTTTGGCATTTAATTATATTTTGCAAGCCCTCCCTATCCATCTTAGTAATCACCATGCTTGTTTGGGCTCTGGAACAAGGAAACATCCATAAAATAGGGTCAAGGGTAGCTTGGGGGTGTCCTTGCTCCATCTGGGCACATCCTCAAGTATGCCAACACCTTGAATTTTTACAATATTTTAACATTTGTATGTGTAGAAAGGGGCATACAACCATGAGGAGTCTCATTAAAGACAAACATCTATCTGATGAGGGCAACAATGGGGCTACACACTCATATATGTTCTCAAGAATAGGTAAAATATCTTGTGAATGGTGCTTGATAAGTGTCAAGTCTTCTTTCAAAGGATATTTGTTGCATGAGTAATGAACCACCCAAAACATACCCTCAAGACCATGTGAGATCAACACCATTAGCGACAAAAATCATTAAGGTATCACAATGAACCATATTTAATGTTTAGGGCACAAACTTAATTCACACAAACCTTTTCTTCTAATGCATTTCTAGCTAAGGATTTGTAAGAAAGTTACCACACTTGTGTGAGAGGTGATTATGCGTTCAACCCTATTGGGTGATTCAAGCCCCTAAGGGGAAGGAATTTCACACGTAGACCCATTAATCCAGATGTGAATGCATTAAGGATGATGGTGGAGTGGGCAAGACTTCAAGGAAGACACCATAGCACAATTCAAGCCTTTCCCTTTGATCCAAGATTATTTATTCTTCCAACACTTCGACCTCCTTCTACGTCCTTCTTTTATTTATGACTTTACTGCAACAACCCTTGTCATGCATAACCTAAAATAGATATTTTCTTCTTTTCCTTCACTTGAGATGGAGCCTTATTTAATCAAGGAGAATACCTTGTTTCTAATCTAGCCGAGCTCTCTTTTCTTCATTGGAGTTGCAGATATGGAACAACAATAGTATATATTTCTTTTTCTTCGCAAGTGTGAAGGGTTTCTTAAAAAAATGCATCTTGGATTGCTCTCTTTCCTTCGCTTGATGAGGAGGCCTAATTAGTGACCTTCCACTATATCAAACGAGAGTCTTCTTGTCACTGTGATGGAAGATCAGATGTGGCAACAAAATGAACCTTTCCTCTTCGCACGTGTGATAGAACTCTGTCTCTAGATTAGTCCCCAACTTTGGCTAGGATGCTCCTCCTTACTCGCTGAAATATAGATCCTTTTCTTGCCTTTTCGCACTTCTTTTCAACTTCTCCTCTTCTTTGATTCAGAGATACTTGATGCTCCTATGGTGAGATCAAATGGACTTATATATAGGAGTCTATCCCTCCTATTGGGCCGAATTGATCAATTGAGGCCGACTTGTCCTTTAAATTTTGAATTACTTCCTCTTTGTTGAGGTCGACATATGGAGGAGGCTTATGACTTTTCTTGGAGGTCATTCTTTGACTCTAATACATATGTTTGGATAGTGTAACATGCTCACATGGGTCTTCAACATTCACATTGACTCTTTAACTTTCCTATATCACTACAACATGTGCTATACCTATGCAACGAGCACGAAACTCATTTTTACAATTGACAAAAATAATAATTCTTTTCCTTTTACAAGTAAAAAGATCAAAATTTCATTTATGAAGACCGAACCTAGTTACACTTTCTTCAACAGGAAGGATCTTAGGTAAGGTCAAACTAGACTAGAGGCAAAGGATAAGCTCCTTGGTGAAGCGTGTGAACAATGGTACAATTAAGAGCAATCAATCTTCTAGCTTTGCTTGTGATACATATTATTAATGCCCCAAAACACTAAATGATAGCACATGATTACAAAGTTGTTTAACCTACCTTCTAATAGATGACCCACCTTCCTTCAAGAAGCATCTCAGATGGGAGAGAGCATTGATCGAATTGTAAGTGGAGAGCTTCAATGAAAAGTTTTTTTGGGCCATCATAGGGTTGCTGGTTGGTTGAGAAATGAGGAGAAAAAATTTCTCCTATGGGTTACTCACTTTTGGTGGGTAACAATACCCACTAGTTGATTATATACCAACTTGTTAACCACCTTAGAGTCAACGTTGGCTAGATTTTCAAAGCTTTCTTCATAGGTTTATAATTTTTCATTTCGAAGTTGTTGAGAAAATTTTTGACATATTTTGATTGTGAAACAAAAATGTTGCTAAATGTTTCCTATACGTCTACACCTAGAAAACAATTTAATAGATCTAGATTATTTAAGTTGAAATTTTTGTTCCATTGGAATCATGTTCATGCAAGTATCTCTCAATCTTGATTTACAATTCCGTAGGTGCTTTCTTTAAACCATATACATCCTTCTTTAGTCAACATAATAGATTCTCCTTGAAACTTGAAAACCTTGTGATTGATACATGTAAACCTCTTCATGCGAATCTCCATGGAGGAAGACAGTCTTCCTGTCCATTTGATGGAACTTCTAGCTAAAGTGTGTTGCCATGGCTAGATCAAGCTAGATGGTGCTTATCTTTTCTATAGGTGTGAAGGTTTCCTCATAGTTAATGGCTTCTCACAAGGAGAACCCTTTTGCAACCAACGATGCTTTGTACTTGTTAGGTGTACTTGACGTTATACACCTATTTGCAGTCAATGGTTCTCTTCCTCAATTGAGGAGTTTAGTTCCAAAGTTTGATTTTTCATTAAACTCATGTTTGGATGCTGTGAAATTTTCTCGTTTAGTTCTCCATTTTTACTCCTCAGACAAGTATGACTCATATATTTCTTAAACAATGGCCATTAGAGAAATGTTGACATTTTCGGTTTTTATTTTCTCTATTGTCTAGATGATCATCCCTTGATCATTTCACTTATTTGAACATCTCTGGTGGTGATGTGCCACAACTTCATTCTCTTCTTGGGATTATCTTCATCCCCACTTGTATATGTGTTATTTGAATGTTGATTTAGATTATATGCGTTAGAAATTATCAGTTTAGAAGACCCTTCATGCTCAAAATCCTCCCCCAGACTGCCGTTTAGGGGGATGCTTGAAGCTTTACACTTGAATCCTTAGCCACCATTGGTTGCATGGTAATTTTGAATTTATGATAAGTGTTGAAAAGTCCAACATTCTCATCAACATCCCTATGAAGGTTCACCTTATTGGTGTCAATGTCAATGAACCTATAGGCGTTATGATTGTTGTTGTACCTTTTGATCATCATCTTTTCACTCTTTCAGTCTAGTTTGGTTCTCTTTTAATTTGGACTCAAAGTGCAAGTAGTAGAATTAGAAACTCTGTGATGGATGACTATGGGATTTCATCTAGACCATGCTTTCTTCAAAGTATTCTTCTTCATCACTATCATTGGAGATATTTCATGGAGTATGTTATTGCGAATACTGCCTTAGCCCAAAACCTATTTGGAACACATTTGTATTCCAATATACACTTTGTCCATCTCTGTGATAGTGCAGTTTTTCATACTCCATTTTTCTATGGAGTGTAAGGTGTAATGAACTGTATTTTGATTGCATGTTTAGAAAAAAGTGATCAAATTCCTTGGAACATGATTCTTCACCATAAATAGAAAGAGATGTAATGTGATAGCTTGACTCCTTTTCTACTAAAACTTTGAACTTTTGAAATTCATTAAAATATTCAAATTTTAGTTTCAAAAAATACACCAACACTTTCCTACTATAATGATCAACCAAAATAGAAGGAAATTCTTGGCACCAATTATTGATGTCATGTTTTGTTAACAAATGTCTGCATGAACCCGTGGAAGGATTCCTTGTGCCCCATGCTTGTCCCTCATCAAATGGAGTTGTATGTTGCTTCCCTACCTAGAAATATTTGCAAACTCCTTGAATCTTTTTCTAAATGTCCAGAACTCCTATTAGATTCTCTCGTGCCAATTGCAAGAGGTAGGTCAAATTGAGGTCCCCATACCTCTTGATGTAAACTTGACTAAATTGAGAGGGAGGAAGGACGGGGTGGTGAATTGGATTATTATATTGTAATATTCCTAATTGGAATTTAACAACTAATACCAAGCAATGGACTAAGAACAATAAGTAAAATGGAACTCATACACAATAATTAAAACACCAAAATGTCCAACAACACAATCTGAGCCAATTTATTAATTTTATGATAAAATAGTACATAAAATGAGCTGAATTTTTGGAATCTGGGATTGCTATGCACGTTATGCAAACCCCATGTAGTACAACTATGATTTGGAGGAAATACTGGCCCAAATAGGTACTATGCACTACCCAGAAAATTACTGCTACTGTTGCTGGAATGGAACTTAAGATTCTTCCCTGAAGAATGCCCGGATCACCTTGAAATTTTAGCCATAGACTCCCCTCCAAAACCCCAGAAATACCCAGAAATGGTTTGGTCCAAATCCAAGCCAAAAATGAGCCTACCAAGTGATGCAGACTTCCCAACTAACTAGCAATTCGCTCTGCTATAAGAATGAGGATTTCAGTCTTGAATATTGCCCAAAAAATTCTATAAAATTAGTTGTAGATGCCTCTTAATAAACCCACAAAAGCCTAGAAAGGGTTTGGGTTGAACTCAACATGCCCCGATGACCCCAAGAAATGTGTATGGTTCTAACTAGCTGGAAAAACGCCATGTAGAAGTAATTATGCTATACAAGGTCAATCAATTACTATGAAAATATCCTCCAAGCCCTGCAAATCACTTCGAGCGTCTTTTTTTCTCCCTAGATCGAACTTACCAAATATCCCTGTCAAAATGTATGTGCAGTAACTGTCTAGAAACCCCTGAAATAAATAAATTTGGCACTCCAAAATGTAGCACTCTCGACCCTGCAAATCACCAAAGAATAACTCACCCTCCCAGTGGATAAATCTCTACAAATTCTTCAGCCAAAACTCCACTATTTGCTGGCTTCTCTCAACCCCCTTCGAATTTCCTTCTGCACCCTAAGAGAAGCACGCTCCAGCTGGAAATGGTATACAATGTAGTTCCTAAAGAAGTCCTCAGATGGACTCCTTCTTACTCCCCTAGGGTGACACTTGAAGTTCACTAAAGGTAGAGGTGGAATTCCTGCTTGGAAATTCCTTCTGCTGAACAACATAGTTGTCTTGGCTAAGCAGCTCAAGATAACTAATGTTGAAATTGTAAAATGACTAAAGATCCCCAAATGAGAGCCTCCTTTCTCTATTTATAATTGTTGGCTTCTCTCTCTCTCTTGGTGGCCCTCACTTTGCATTAGTTCATCCCCTTTATTTTTCGCTCTCTTTCTCCATAAGTGTGCCTTCCCTTTTTGTCTCTCTTGTGGCCCCCACTTGCCAATGAGTTGCAATATTTCCTTTGAAATTTCACCTCAGGCTGAGAAGGCAAATCTCAAAGCTACATCAAACCATTTCACCTCGTAGCTAGCCCTACGGGGTATGAGAAGGCTCTCTCTGGTCTATCTCGGCAAATTTTCAATGGGATGAGATGACCAATCAAGATAACACTGATATTAGGCTAGTAAACTGATTTGAAGGTTGATTTGGGGGTTTTTGGTGGCAAATTGAGGAGCTGCAATTTAGGGTGCGGGGATTGGACATAGTTTCTGCAGGGGGGTCTTTGGGGCAAGGTAGGAACTTGTATTGATGTCTTTAGCTGAGATGGGTGATCAGGAAGAAAGGTAAGAAAGCTAAAGAGAGCAAACAATGGATTTGAATTCTCTTTAGACAACAGAAAACATAGAAATTAAACAAATTTGAAAGCAGAGCATGCAAGCATGAGTTCTAACTTTATCACTTCATTTGTTTAATATGCAGCAGTATAGAAAGGAAATGAAACACATCACAAAACTTACAATAACATAAAGAAACACACCATCAACACCTGAATCCACATGAATCCCAAAGATGACTGCAAAACCCTGGTCTTCCTTAGCCAAAAATTGCAGAGATACAAGCAAAATATATAATGATAGTTCCTCCCTCAAGAGTCCAACCATGAAAATGAGCATGAAAGTACATAATATAGATGATTTAACCTCTTCCCCACCTCTAGGGGTCGAGCTCACCATCCTAGGAGCTGTTTGAACAACTCCTAAACTAAGCACTACAAAATAGGCAGTCAAAACCACTTGCCTCTAAAAACTTGGAAACCAGTTCATACAGTCAATTTTACTCTTTTACATGAGGAAAACTTCTAGAAGAGTAAAAAAATAGTAAAATTATCTAAAAAGTGCCACAAGTACAATCAAAAGGACCACCATCGACCTCAGCAAGTCAAACTAGAGCTAAACTGTAAATTCTGGGCTGAACTGGTCAAATCTGACAAAAATTTCCCAAGGGGTCGCGCACATCCAGCTGAAGGGGTCGCGCACTTTGAAGCCCTGTTTGAAGGCCTTCCCGGTATCAGAATCAGGTGTAGGATAGCGCGTTGGAAAGGTCTCGGAGTCTAATTTCCAACCCAACCGGAATTTTTGGATTTGGAGGTCATTTGCCTAGTCAAAAGTCAATTATCCCAAGACTACTTCTGCAGCTCAAAAAAGGGGCAGAAAGTCAAAATTTAGCTGTATTTTGACCTTTTGGAGACTCAAAACACCATGAAAACTCAAGCTAATCCATAGGCATGTGTAACTTTGCATGAAAAATCCATCAATGCTGAGTTTTCGCAAAACGGAGCTACGAGGACAAAGGGTCTCACCGGGGGTGAGACCCCTTGAGAAGCCAAAACATGTAAATTTCCCAAAAATGCCAAAAATGAGCCAAAACTTCCAAATTTTTTTGTGTTTGGTGCTGTGATGAGGCTAATGAGTGTCATGATGGGTGAGAGAAGTCTCAGCCAAGATGCGGAGTGGATTGGCCTTCTTCTTCCTCCCAAGGGCCTCGCTCAACCTTCTTTGGACTATTTTCAACTTTGCTTTACAAACATGCATCCTAGCCCAATAGTGGTTTTTCATGTTCCTCAATAGCCTCTTGTCTTGGTTGGCCTTCGTCAACAGCCTCTCCAAATGTGCATTGACCCGGATGAGCATGGATTCTCTCTTAGCAGGCAATAGGTCACCGGGCCTCCTACGGTTTAGGACTCGATCATTTCGAATCCTCCAAATCTCATCAAGGGCCTTCTCCTCCTCCAGCTGAGTGTTCCGCTGCTCTAAATATGTGATGGTCCACTGAGCACGCTTAAGTCTCCGCTGCAAAGTCTCATTCTCGGCCCTGAGCTGCTGAATGATTTCCTTTGCCTCCTGGCTAGAGGAACTGACCTCAAGATCGATCACTGGATCCTCATGAACCAGTGGCTCTTTGCCCCTCTGCTGTATCTGTGCTGATGAAGATAACAAGGCCCCTTCCACCTGATGTGGAGAAAGCACTTGCTGCTCTGAAGATGAAGGCGAGACCCCTTCCACCTGCTGTGGAGATAGTACTCGCCTAGCTGCTGCAAATAAGGCCCTTGGGCCTTTCTGGTAAGTGACCATGGGAGTGGAGCTGACATGTCGAGTGATGGGAGCATCAGGCTGCTGAGATGATCCTCCCTCCTCATGAATAACCTCCTGATGTGGCTGAGGTGGCACTGTAAAAAACTCACGGGAGATGAACTCCTCCCATGAGATGCCCTGCTGAGTCAACTGATAAGAAACTATAAGC
Source organism: Pinus tabuliformis (assembly GCA_031772625.1). Lineage (NCBI taxonomy): Eukaryota > Viridiplantae > Streptophyta > Pinopsida > Pinales > Pinaceae > Pinus > Pinus tabuliformis. Next base: position 517,436,337 of record CM062808.1, read on the forward strand.
TGGATCAAACCATAGTGACAAAGGCTCCTGTACTGCTGGGCCGGGGTCTTCCTCTGCAACATGGGTACCATCCTCTGAATGTTCTGAAATAGGAAGGTCGGGAGGTTCATCATCCTCACCCGGGTGAAATGCATCAATAGGCGAACGTGATATGAATACACTCATGAAAATCTGCCCTCACAGGTGAAATACTGCATGATAAGTCTCATGAGAGGGGCATACTCACTCCGAAGAAATCTGAATGGGAAAATGCCCGCCAACTGTTCCACATATGATGACCGGATATAGGGCTCAAAGTGAACAAAATCAAGAAGTCTGCGCTTCGACCACACCTCACCCACATTCGGTATACCTGTAGCCTCTGAGATCACCTCGGGTGTCAATATGAAATTCACCCCTGCAAGAGTGACATGTCCATCATGGAGGTGTAGGACAAACAAACGGGCTAACTCTCTATGGTGCTGAATCTGTGAAAGCCTCTCACAAAACTGATAGCATGACATGTACCGGAAACAATTCAGTGCCAATGGACAAGCCTGAAATGCTGCCAAAGAAATAGGCTCTTCCCTCTTATGATGACCTCCCTTACCCCCTCTCCGAGGCCTCCTCTGTTCCTCACTCTCTATTGATGATGAATGATCAACACCCTGCTCATAAGTCTCGGTATCTGACATGGTTTTGGAGCAAGGTGGGTGTTGATGCCCCGAAATTCATTGCAACAACATCGGGGAAACCACCCGGTCCGGAACTTAGTGCAGCTCCTTTTCCGTTTGGAATAGTGGCTCCGACTGGGAATAATGGGACCAGTTTCCCAAAGATTATAAGTAAACGGGATGGATGAATGATTTACGATATAAGGTGATAATAAGTAAATAACTAAACTACAAGAGAAATATAATAACTATAAGCTAATCCCGGGACTTATCGATTCGTAGAATGCAGCGTCTGATAATCTATGCTTAATGGCAGGCATATAGATGACACTAACGATAAGCATAAATGTTTAAATCATTTGAGATTGCTCTGCATAATTAGTTATGCAGAGTGATAATAGCGAATTACTGCACTCAGTCATTTATATTATTGTTACACGCATGAGTAAGAGAGATAACAAATCACAAAACATTCAATAGTGATATGAAATGAAGACTTGTTGTTATATTGCATACATGTAATCAACAATAGCAAAAATAATAACACAACAATTCATATAATAGAAAAGAGAACAGATACAGATAATAGTACCATGTAAGCTGTTTGATCAATCCAGTATATTAATCACTATGTCGCGGTCCTTCCTTCAAACCAGAAAGCATTCCAAGCAAATGACAATAGTGCACAATTTACTTAAAACAGCCTTCTAAGCAAAATTAAGAACCAATGGTCGAGTTTCAAAAAAGAATATAGACTGAAGCACAATAGTGCAAACTTCAGCCTTTAAGTCTTTTACAAAATTTTACGACCCTTTCCAAAACAATGAAAGGATCTATAAATACTATGCTAATCTAAATATCTAAATATCTAAAACTGAAAGCTACTAAATCGGCATTAACAAACATCATCTTGTATTTTGGTGATTTGGCAGTCAGCGGCGATGCTTCATTCAGAGGTCTCTTTGCCTTTACTCCTTCGCTGACATATCGCCAGCATTGGCTCTACTTCTGGTGGAGTATTGAGGCGTGAAGTTAGCTGTGCATCATATGTGGCATCTTGAATGTCGGCAATCAGGTATCGGAGAGCATCTGTTAGGCAGTTAAGAGCCGACCTTTGAGAATGTGGTTTAATCAGAAAGAGCCAGTATGCGTCGGCGGTCAAGGTATTTACTCCGGCAATTAACCGCCCTTGTTTCTCCAGATCAGGGTAATTCCTGTGCTCTAGCATGCTTGCTGTCGTTATGTTTCCAGGTGTGCATTGGGAAATCATGTTTGCCAGATACAATGTATCATTGACCAGATTGATCATGTTGCTGGCAATCATTTTTCATCTTGAGGCTGCCCTTTCTGCTTTCATCACCTGTGTGTTCCACTCCATGAAGAGTATATCCTTGTATGTTACATGGATTCGGGACAAGTTTGCTGCTTTCCCTTCTGGAGTGTCTTGCCATTCAATATATTCTGTTATATCATCTTCAGCTTGATCCAGCTTATTCCTGGCTTTCTCTATTTGTTCACACACTGCTGTAGATGTTTCACAAAGTGATTCAGCGTCAACAAGTTGTTGGCACAAGAGCCTGATTTGAGATATCAATGCGCTGTTTATTCGAGTTGCCTCTGTTCTGAAATCATCAATACTCTGGGCGCCCTTGATACCTTCAAGCTGTGCTGATAGCTGAATTATTTGCTCGTCTTTAGATTTCATCATCAGCTCATTCGATGCTTTTAACTGGGATAATGCCTCTGACAATTCTTTTGCTTTCTGAATGTCACTTTGGTCTATCCTCTGTTTTTCGATTTGCTGGGTTAACAAATTATTTTCTCGCTACTGGGCCAGCAATTGGTCCTCTACCTGCGCTACCTTATTTCTAGCCTCTATCACTTCTGCCTGCAATGCATATATCTCATGCTCTTTAGTCTTCAACAGAAGACTTACTTCGGAGGCTTTGTCAATAGTTGCCGCTGAATAAGCTCCCGCAAATTGCGATAGCTTTGTCAGATCTTCAGAGGGATCTAATTCTCCCTTCCAGACCACATTGCCCGTGACTGTTTGCTCAGGTGAAATAGAAGGTTGATCAAGCCTTCGTCTTTTCCTAGAGCGCCTTACAACGACTCTATGCTTTGGGCTGTAGAAAATGTCTAGAGGAGGAATTTCCTTCACCTGAAGATCAATTTGATCGGATGGGTCTTGAGTGATTACCTCAACATTCTGTACCATGGGTGGGCCGCTGGTTCCTTCTAGAACCGGAGAAGAAGTAGTATCGGGAGCATTATTTGTTTTAGAGGCGTCTGAGTCTTTGGAGGCTTCCTTACCACTTATAATGGAATCGAATTGGTTCCATTCTTTAATCAATTCAGGATCAGTAGAGATTTGCTCACTTTGTTCTGTGTGGGCTTTACTCTGTTGTCTCTCTCGTTCAATCCTCTGCTGTTCCTCGAATGCCTTCCGCTGTTGCTCCTCTTGTGCTCTTTGCTGTTGTTCCTCCAATTCCCTTTTCTGCCTATCTTCCAGTTCTTTCTTTGCGTTCTCTTCTTCTTCTCTTTTCCTCTGTTCTTCTAACTCCTTTTGTTTTCTTTGCTCTTGATCCTTTTGTGCCTTTTGCTGCCTTTCTATCTGCTCCCTTTTATGCTTTTCTGCTTGCAGCTTGTTTTGCCTTTCCTCCTGTTGTTTATCATACTCTTTAGTTGTAACAGGAGATAGGTGTATTTGCTGCTGACCAGGCTCGCTTAAGGAGGATGTTGGGGTTGTGGATAATAAATCTAGAGGCAAAGTTTGCAACCTTTGCTTTCTAAGTTTATTAAATTCAGTTAACTCCACATCTTCATATCTCAATGTAGCAAGTTGTTTGACCTGGCTTATTGAATCGGCACTCATGAACAGGTCGTCAAACTGATCTTCTTGATGAACAACCTTTGACAGTTTGGCCTGTTCCAAGGCAATGAAAGCAGTCTTTTTTGGATCATAGAGTCTGTTTGGAATAGAAGCCAGGGATATCATTTGGAGTTTTGCTGCTTCCTTTTCTGCATGCTTGTAATTTAGCAGCGTATAAACTCCAATTCTTAAAGGAAAAGAGGGCCATCCTCTCTTTTTCTCCTCTTTGAGAGTTTGTGTGACACCTTCAGACATAATCTGGTAGGAGATTTCCCGGGCTAACAATTTATCTGGGATGTACAGGGGGAGGACATGTGGCCTAGCCTTGCTTCCAAAAACTCTAATATAGGTAAAATGCTCTTCGCCGAACCAATGGGCTACGGCTGGTAGGTCAAAAGAAGCTTCATAGGAAATTCTTGGGATAGGTCTGTCAAAAATAGAATAGTGAACGGGCACCATGAAACCATTGCAAATTTGATACAAATGGTCTTTGTGAGAGGGTTTCCACAATTTCCGATGGTGCAAGTGAATGGGTGTTGGGTCATGGGTGGTCCATCTCAAACCAAGGACAGGAAATTCAGAATTAAAACAAAGGGTATCCATAATGTAGGCAGAGTAATAGAAGGGTGGGATTTTCCTCTCGGTGACTCTGGTTTTGGCCCTAAACTCACGAATAGCTATGATCAATTTATCAGACAGAATAGTGGCCCAATCCATGATTGTACTATTGACGGCCGCTTCCATTAAGGGAACCATATCAATATGGATATTAGCAGAGTCATGTAATCCCCACAATCTACACATCATAATCCCAGCATAGCAATAAGGTGAAGCCAAAGAAGCATTGGAGTACTTACCCGACATATCATGCTTGTGTTTAGCTGGATTCTGCCTCCAATCTCGGAGAGGTTCGGATGGTGATTCATTCTCTTTCGCGAACTTCTCCACAAAGGCTCTGTTATAGACTAGCTCAGGTTCAGGAAAATGATACATTCGTCTCAAGTCATCAGGCTTGAAGGAACCGAAAATCCTTCCATCCTTTGTATGAAAGGTTCTATCAGTGAGGGTAATTTCCTCAATTGCCCAGCGTACCACATCAGTATAAGGCAGGACTTGTTCTCTGGCTGCTATTCTGTGCAGAAAGGAGTCGGCCAAATCTTTGAGAGTTGCCTCGGACTTCCTTAATTCATCCACACTAGCCTCAGTTACTGTCTTTTCTGGTTGCTCTGCCTCTAGCAAATTGTATGTACCTTGCCATGTAGTGCTAGGAAGACCAGTGCATGTAGTATCTGAGATTAAGCCTTTCTTTGAAACTATAGCAGCTTGGCCTGAGACAGGTGTAGCAGTAGAACGTGCCACCTTTTTGAATTTCTTTCCCATCATATTCAGACTTCTCTCGACGGCTGAATTCTACACAAATGCAAGAGAAATCGTAACAAGGAAATAACAATGACGATCCATAACGGGATAGATATATTATTTGAAGCGTGGTGAGATTATTTCTAAAAGTGGCTGCGGATCTAATGATTTGAGAAGGCACCGCAGATGCAATGATGGTGATTTTACAGCCTGCAGCTCCATAAATGACCATTACTTAAGTTATTAAACCGAATGACCCCTTGAAGCGTGCAACAGATTTTTTCAAAGGTCTAATCGTAATTGTTCGTTAATTCGAAGGGGCAAAGCTTTAAATACACATGGATTACCTTATCCCTTTATTTAACGGCATTTTGAAATCTGTGCTTTTGTCAAATCGGATTTAAATATAACTTTAAAGCTTTGAAATAATCACCTTTTAGGAATTCTGGTCATCATTAAGAGTCGTCGCATCGCATCGGGGGTGTGAGTGACATTATCATTTGGGAAAGATCTTGGCGAATGCCGATTGCGACATTGCATCATATTTAGCGTGCGAACATAATCCCTAAATGTATATCAATTGATTTACCGACTACCGATAGCGATATGACATCGCATCGGGAAAAGATCTGAACGTCTTATGAAAATGTATGGGATTCTGCCGACTGCCGATAGCGATATCGCATCGGGTCGAGGCTTAAAACGATTTTCATAAGAAGCAGTGCCGATAGTTGATCACCGATATCGTGTCGTATCGGGGAAAAGGCATGTGCTTTTTCTGTGTGTGCATTGGCTATCGCCGATGGCCGATAGCGATATCGCATCGGAAAGAACCAAGGTAGCAAACGATCTTGCGATTTCTTTTTCGGACTTAATCAAAAATTGCTTATTATTTGTTCAAAAAGGCTTTTACTCACAAATTCATTTGATTATCATACCTTTTTCGAACAAATTCATTAATGCCAATTAAAATTTTAAAAGGGACCCATTTCATATGTTAATTGTTTGTGATAAAAATGTTATGAAATGGGGGGTTGTTGTAGGGCACAACAATTGGCGATTCGCTGGTAGAACCAGTTATCTCTGGACTAATAAATATACTTACACCTTTTCAAATAGAATCTTTATAAAGGAAAGGAAATTTCTAATATAACTAGATGTCTATTGATTCTGAATAAAACAGGCTTCTTCATTTGACTTCCTCTTTTTTTTTTTTTTTTTTTACAATGTCGGCTACTCATATATTAAAAAAACCTTCTGAAAAGAGATCTAGTACAAGATGGGGGAGAATATGAGAGCTGAGGCACAAAATCGGGTACGCAGACCCGCAATCCTCGTAGCTTCTCTTAGTTGAAAGCAAAACTGAAAATAAACGGCTATACTGCCTTACATAGGATCCTCCTAACCAAGCAAATTTGCAATGCATAAAATCATGGATAGTGTTGAGTGACCGAGTCTTCCTTCCGGGCGCTGGCTCTAGTCGAGGCTTCTGCCTGTTGGCTTTCTGTGAGAGTGCGAAGATGGTCGATTACCGCCTCCATGTGGATGCAGCGGTCCTTTAAGTCTTCAATCTCCTTTTTTCTTTTTTCCAGCTTCTTTCGTTTGGAGTTTCTATCAGCATGGTAGTCCTCTGTTAACTCCTTCAGCTGTTTTTTCACACTGTTAATCATAATAGTATGCGCCATGCACATGTTGCATTCTTTGTTGTTGAAGAGGTTCCCCATAGGGTCTCTGTTCTGGCCTTGGTTGGATGGCTGGCCTTGCTTATCCGCCATCGAGATGGCTTGAGGATTGATGACAGAGAGCGCACTGATGTTGAGAAAGCCTGAAGCAACTTTGAAGGGAGCGAGATCACTGAGATGCTGAAGCTTTAAACGGTGGAGAGAGGTTCTCAAGAGCTTCGGGAGGGCGCTGCTGAGAAAACCAGGAACACTATTAGTTAGAAACAGAGTCACAAGAGAAGGGAAATGGCTTACCCCGGTTTCAGAACGGAAGGCCAGAGCACTCGGAGGAGAGAGAGCTCCCGATCTGCGCCGAGACTTTGAGGGGGCTCTTGAAGCTCGATCTCTGATTGTGGAGAGGTTGGGAGGCAGTCCACATTTTATAGAAGGAGGGAGGTTCCTAAACCGGGAGGGGAGGGACTGAGTGAGGCCGATCTTGGATGGAGCTCGGTCAAAAATCATGATTGCCCTGTTGTCCATACGCGTGCCTGAGGCATAGGCTTTGCTGTGATTGCAGAGAGGGCCTTCTTTGGAGGAGCGCGGGATCACGCAAACTCTGGTGGTGATGATGAGCTTTGTGACACGAAATCGAGGAGATCTCCCATAGTACTCATTTATGCAGCTTGGGGATTTGGAAGGAGATTCGGAAAGATGGCCTGAGTGCTTGAGGTGACTTCGCCCTTGAGATAAGTCGGCTGGAGGCTTTTGCTTACGGGATGTCTCTGACATAAGTTTTGTCATTCTCTCGAACCTGTCCGAGTCTCCTGCTGACCGCTTGGTTTGCTTGCTGGTCTGCATCCTTGTTGTGATTCCTGAGAACGTGTTTGAAAATCACTTCTCCTAGCGCTCTGGTGTTCTCCATGATTCGATTCTTGATATTGTTGAGAGCCAATTGCTTGAATTCTCTCCCTGTGATCATGGCTGCTATAATTATAGCTGAATCCCCTAGTATCAGAATGTTCTGAAGGCCGAGTTTCTTTGAGATATGTGAGCCCAGAAGAAGGCCGTAGGCCTCTGCTTTGTTATTGGACATTTGGCCTAGCCCCCATTCAAAGGAAACCATGAGATTCCCTTGCGAGTCCTTTATGATCCCGCCAGCACCAGCTTGACCAGGGTTCTTCTTAGAGGCCCCATCGAAATACAATACAGGCCTGTTTTGGCTTCTTATCCAGTTGTTAATTTCCTCCTCAGTGCCTCGAAGCTTCCAGTCCTGGCTGCAGTTCTTGTCTCTCATATGAGTTCTAGGATTTGGATTAAGTTTGAATTTACCCAGCCAGACCTTTAGCCTCTCATCCTCGACCTCCATGTCTGTCTGAGTTACCCCTTTAGCTTCTAAAGACTCAGCAATAAGGGCAGTAGATTTGGCCACAATGCCTGATATGGTTGGCTTATCATTGTTGAAAATGCAATTATTTCGTGCCTTCCAGATTTGCCAACACAAATTAGAAGGGATGCTGCTCCAAAGCCTATTCACTATGGATTTGCCTTTTTTGGGTTGAAAGAGTCTTTTGTCCCAGCTTTTGTGGAGGGCCTGTATCTGAGGGGGAAGGGCTTCTGAAGAGATTGTATCAGAGAGGAGATGCCAGCATGCTTTGGCAATCGGGCACTCAATGAAGAGGTGAGAGATGGTTTCTTCTGCTAACCTGCACATGCAACACATAGAAGGCCCCTGAATACCTCGCTTTCTGAGGTTCTCAGCAGTTAGGATTTTACCATGAAGTAGAGTCCAATTGAATAATTTGATCTTGGGGAGGCATTCAGGACTCCAAACCGCTTTGTGCAGGGGCCAATTGTTTACCACAGAGATGTCTTGAAGGGCTTTATATCCTTCTTTAACCGAGTAATTGCCTCCATTAGGGTCCCAAACGAACTTGTCTTCTTTCCCTCTGTTGATGGGGGCTGAGCCACTGAGGGAGCATTTGAGCTCTTCCCATAGCTTGTCTAATTCTGTAGGGAGGTTGAGAGGAATCCAGCCTGCCCAGCGATCATCATCCCACAGAGAGATGTCGGAGAGAGAATTGAGGTTAGACTCTGCCATCCACCGATGGAGGGGATAAAGGTGGGGAATTGTGTCTCTGGCCTGAGATCCCATAATACTATCTTTCCAGATACTTACTTCTTTGCCATTTCCAGGAGCTCTAGAGATAAAAGGTTTGCAGAGGGGGAGCGATTTCTTTATGAGATTCCAGGTTGGGGTACCTTGTCTCTCAGTGATATTTTCTGTTAGGATATTGCTGTTTGAGCCATTCAGATATTTCTTCTTTAAAACATTTGCCCACCATGCTTCTTTTTCATTAAGGATCCGCCAGATGAGTTTGAAACCCATTGCTAGATTGGCTAGCCTAGGGACCCTGATTCCTAGCCCACCTTTTTCCACTGGGAGGATCACTTTTTCCCACTTAACCAAACTGAACTTCTTCGTATTCTGCTTACCTCCTTGCCACAGAAAGCTTCGCATTATTAGCTCCATATGCTTATGGATGCTTGCCGGAGCTAAAGTGATAGCGAACTGATAAATGGGGAGAGAGGCGAGAATGGATTTGATTAGAATCGATCGGCCTGCTAAATTTAACCAGTGCATTCCCCAATTTTGCAATTTGCCTCTAAGTTTTTCGATGATCTTGACCCAGATCCCTGATTTGATTGTTTCTTTAGCCAGAGGCAGCCCCAGGTACATGAAATGGGACCAATTTAGCTGGGCTGGTATTTCCATGATGAAGGATATACGCTGAATGATATGGTTAGGGACGTTCCATGTGTATATCATACATTTATTGTTGTTAAGTTTGCCACCAGAGGCCTGAAGGAAGAGGTCCAAGGCTTTTTTGAATCTCTTCGCCATAATGCATGAGGCGCCACCAATGAGAAGGGTATCATCAGCAAACAAAGAGTGGTTAATACCTTTCGACCCTCTTATAATTTCTATCCCTATTATTTCTTTTTTCCTCCTCATGTTTTCCAGTTTTGAGCTAAGAGCTTCCGCCATGAGAATATAGAGGAAAGGAGAGAGCGGGCAACCTTGTCTCAGGCCCCTAGTGCTTTTGAAAGCTTTGCTGGGTCTCCCATTAATGAGGGGGGCTGTCCAATTGCCTGAGATGCACTCCCGCACCCTGCTTATGAAGAGCTCGGATAAACCAAGCTTTTTGAGGACTGCTTGAAGAAAGGAATGGTTTACCCGATCAAAAGCGTTTGCCATATCCAGTTTCATTATCATACCCTTTTCTTTCCTGTTGACACTGCTTTGAATAGCCTCTTGAATGAGAATTACGTTGTCTACTATTTGCCTCCTTGGAACAAAACCACCTTGGTTTTCAGAGATGAGGGAGGGGAGAATAGGTTTGAGCCTGTTGGCAAGGATCTTAGTTATGATTTTATAGGACACATTACAGAGGGAGATAGGACGGAAGCGATTAAAGGAGTGAGGGTTGGGTTCTTTGGGAATTAGGGCTAAGAAGGAGGATTTCATTCCGCTGCCCATCTTGCCTTTTTGGAAGAAGTTTCTTACTGCTCTAATATAGTCCTTTTTAATGGTGTCCCAATGAGTCTTGTAGAAATCCACCGTGAAACCATCAGGTCCCGGGGCCTTGTCTGAAGCCATGTTGCGGATTGTTTGCTCTATCTCTTCTTCCGTGATCTCTTTGTCCAACTCAGAGTTTTGGGCATCAGAGGTTTTGCTTTCCATCGTATCAAGGATTTCCATGCCATCTCTGTCTTGCTGATCCTCAGTGAGAAGGTCTTGGAAGTGGGCGGACGCTGCCTCCATGATTTCCTTTTGCTCTTTTATTTCTGAACCATCCACTGTAATTTTATCAATATTGTTTGCAGCTCTCCTCATTTTCAAACTATTATGGAAGAAGGAAGTGTTCCTATCTCCCGACTTGAGCCATAGACACCTTGACTTTTGCCTTTGTTCCTCCTCCTCTTTTCTATTTAATTTGTACAGTTCCTTTTGAAGTTCCATCTCTTTGATCTGCTCCTCTTCCGTGTCTTGTCTTGAATCTTTCTCTTGGTTCCACTGCGATAGCTTACCTTGGAGTTCTGATTTGGCTTTATTCTCTTCGATTGCCTTGAATTTTGCCCACTGTTTTATGGCCGATCGGAGGATCTTTAGCTTGGATTCCCAAACGTAGTGCGGGGACCCTCTGATCTCTGTTGACCACTGCTCTTTTACCAAAGCTCGGAATTCCTCATGATTTTCCCATGCTCTGTTATACCTAAATGGGAGCGGGCCCATATTCGTTCCTCTGTCCAATTTTAGAACCACTGGCTTGTGGTCTGAGAAGTAACCCTGAATGATGAGGCTTTTGATACATGCAAATTTAGCAACTATTCTCTCTTGAACCAAGATGCGGTCCAATCTTTCTTTGATGTTGTTTCGGCCTGCTCTCTTGTTAGACCAGGTAAAGCGCCCGTTCTGAGGGTGGAAGTCCACCAGATTATGGTTTATAATGATTTCTTCCAGGGCGTCCCTTGAGGAATCTGCCAAAAAATTCCCCCCAATCTTTTCTTCAGCGTTTCTTATCAGGTTCAGGTCCCCCCCTAGGAAAATGCTTCGGCCTTGCGTCTCCAGGAGGTCTGCCTTAATTGAGTTCCAGCAGGCAGCTTTGTCATGGAATTGAGGAGGGGCGTAAACATTGTAGATAGTGTATTCCTCTGTCTTTGTTAAGTTCTGAATGTCTGAACGGATCCACCAACTGCTGTGCCTTTGATTTAAAAGAGTCCATTTTCGCTTATCCCAGATGGTCCCTATACCACCTGAGGCGCCAGATGCGCTTACTGCTATTCCTTCGTAGGTTTTACTATTTTTTAGGTAGTTCTTGAAGTCCTGCTCATTGATTTTGGTCTCCTGGAGGAGGAGGATGTCTGGGTGTTCTGATTTGAGAAGATCACGGACTGCATTAGCCTTGAGGGAGGAGCCCATCCCCCTACAGTTCCAAGAGACCAGATTCATTACTTACTTGTCTTGGGGTGGGATCCTCCTTTCTCTTTTGCTTTCTCTCCGCTTCCTTTCGTCTTGTCCAGATAAGTGTCCATTGGTTGCTGGATCCCAGTGGTCATTTCTTTTGCTGCAGTCTCGTCCCTAATCTCCTTATTGGATTTCCTTCCGACTTTTCTTGGAGGTTCCACCGATGGATTACTTTCCTTTGACTTGTTCCTGGTTAAGATTCTCTCCACTGTGGGGGGGGGGAGGGCGGAGGGGAGGTGGGAATAACAGGGGGGGCTTTCGGGGAAGGGGGCGGGGAAGGAGGATCTACCTCGGAAAGGGTTTCGAATTGGTTGGAGGATGAAGGAATGGTCGGGCCAGATTGAGAAGGGGGAGGAGGGGGGACTAAGGGGTTCTTGGAGTTTCCATGGGGGGTGTTGGGCTTCTTCTTTTTTACTGTTTCCCAGACTTCCTCAGGTGCTTCAGGGTTAGATTCAGAAACATTTGCATTAACTTTGCTACATCTATTGGCGAAATGGCCATACTCATGACATACCTTGCATTTGAAGGGTAGCTGTTCATAGTCAACTTGTTGAATGTGCGTCCAGTTATCAACTCTGAGCTTGATGGCTTCTGGCAATCCTTTTCCCAAATCGACTTCTACACAGATTCTTGCGCATGCGTGCATATTCTCCTTAGGCTCCGATCTGTCTATATACTTCCCTATTCCGTTTCCAATTGCTTTCACTGACTCATCTCCCCAGCAGTGAAGGGGCAGGTGCGGGAGCCGGACCCATACGGGCACAGCATTGGGGACGTCCATCTCCGGATCGAAGTCGGGGGTCCATCTATTCAGATAGAGGCCTCTTGTATCCATAAAATATGGACCGTTCCTGAAGATTAGGTTTCGATCTTCCACTGTTTCAAAGAGAAAGGTGAAGAACCCTCTTCCGCAGAAACGAATCGCTATTTTGCCTTGAACCATCGAATTCCAGTTTCTTTCCACCCAGCGCTGGACAGTGCGTGGGGAGGGCCATAAGCCCGTGAACTGTCCAACAAGGCCTCTATCAGCAAGAGCCACAGCCGCTCTCCGAGGAAGGGCAGGAGGGAGCGGGATTTCCGGGATCTCATCCAGCTTTTTGATGAAGCGAGAGGTAGTGGGCCTGATCTTTTCCAAAGAGTTCTCCTGGGTGAGGGAAGCAAAAGATCTCATCAGCTCACCCGGATCCATGTCAGAGGGACCTGAGGCCGCCATGAACGGGCCTTCTCAAAGAACCAAAGAGAGGGAGCGCCCTAGCAGCAGCGCTGCTAGGCGCGAAGGCGCAAGAGGAGCAGGACCCGGGGCAGAAAGCGCTGAAGGAGAGAGGGCAGGGGCCCGGGGAGCTGGAAGGAAAGCAGAGCAGGGGGTCACGAGGGCAGGAGGCCCAGCAGCAGGAGGGCAGAGCCTAGCAGCGGGGCTGCCAGGCGCGGGGCAGCGGAACGGTCAGGAGGCAGCCATGACCAGGGTCGCAGAGCTCGTCCCGATTTTTCCAAAAAACTTGAGAGACTTCCTCTTTTTATAAAACAAAAATAGATGCATTTTAAGTTTTAAAACAAGTCTTTATTGGTTCATAAAGGTAAAATAGAAAACTTTTCCATATCAGCTTTTAAAAATAAACTCCTCTGTCACAGGTAGAGCCTTTGCTGCCAGCAAACGTTCATAGTCTCGGCAGGGTTACCTTTAAACCATGTTGTTGTCCATTGTTCCATTCACTTAAGAGTGTGACTAAACAGAATGAATTCAAAATATTTTTTCGTAATTTTTTGAATTTCACTTTCTTCTTTTCTTAAGATAAAAGCCATTGTCCTGGTTTGGTGGCCAGATAATGACAATTCCACTCACGGGTAGTAATCAAACTGAACAAGCTGGCTCGTGATGAGACCCCTTGTCTTGAAATTTCAAGCCATTACCCTGTTTGATATGCAGTTTTGGTAATGTCAGTTAAATTATTTTCCTATGAACATGGTAAGCAGGCTTGTAATAAGACCTCTTATCTTTAATCTTTTATATTTTAGAATTACACTCTGAGTAATCATAAACTTTTGGTGAATGGGATGAACAACTATCTTCTTAAGAGTAAATGGATGACAGGTTTAAGAGTTAAAGATGTTGAAGATGAATTAGCTCCTATTTTAATATAGATAACCTTTGGAGACTAATTTTGAAAACCCAAGATGACTCATAGAACTTCGTTCAGAGTGAAGTTTACAAAAGTTAGACTGTGATGTTCAGAATAAAAAGATATCTAATTTCCTAGAAATGATCTCTCTTGGTTTAAGACGCTATTATCCAAAAGTAAATACTAATAGTGTCGTGGCGAGACAACTTTTAATTACAGCGAAAGGTCAATGGAAGATGTCCCACATCCTTATTTCTACAAATCCTACAAACTATATAAAAACTATCAAACTACAAAGAGAAGGGGTTACCTCCTCAATTAAAGAATTTCTTCAAGATTAGACCATTGACAGGGAGAGAATCTCTCACCCATGATAGATTTTGCAGTATAAAAGTGGAATGGCCTATTTTTTCACAGATCTGAAATGGTCCAAGCCACAGTTTCTGAAACTTGGTGTGTTTACCTTTGTCTTCATGGGCTTTGTCCCATTTCAGAACTAAATCTCCGACTTGGAATTGTTTAGGACTAGATGAAGCTAGATCAAAAGCTGCTTTAATGACTTGCTGATGTTTTGCGTGTGTAACCTTGGCTTTTTCCCTTTCTTCTTCAAGTTTGAGAATTTGATCATATCTAAACTGGATAGAGGAAGAAGGAGTTTCGTCAATAAATTGCACTAGGGCTAGAGATGGAAGAAGAAGATTAGTTGGTACGATTGCTTCTTTTCCGTAGACAAGATTAAACAGAGAGGTCCCTATGGAAGCTTTCTGTGTTATTCTATCCGCCCATAATGCAAATACCAAGGATTTGTGCCAGTTCTTATGATTTTCTTCGATTGTTCGCTTAATGATTTTGATTAGTTGATTCTGCTAGGCCATTACCCTGAGGATAGTAATTAGCAGAATACTTTAATTTAAATCCCCTTTTGATAGCGAAATCAATCATTGCATTGCCTGAGAAGTAAGAAGCATTATCAAAGACAAGAGCGTTTGGAACACCAAACCTGGTAATGATGAACTGATCTATAAATTCAATGATCGCCTCAGAGTTTGTTGTCTTTAACGGAACTGCTTCTACCCACTTTGTAAAGTAATCAGTTGCTGTAAGAATATATTTGTGCTGCCTGGAAGAAGATGGATTAATTTCTCCAATGATGTCCAATCCCCATTGTTCAAAAGGCTGTTCAATGTTGATTGGTTGCAAAGGGAAAGCTGGTTTTTGTTGTCTTCCACTGGCAGTTTGGCATTTAAGACATTTCCTTACATATTCGTGAGTGTCCTTAAACAAAGTAGGCCAATAGTATCCAGCATGAATGAATTTATGAGCTGTTGTATCAGCTCCGAAATGTCCTCCTGCTGGTCCGTCGTGTAGCTCCTGCAAAACCTTTTGAGCCTCAGGTTTCTCAAGGCATCTTAATAGGACAGAATCATAGTTTCTTCTGAAGAGCACATCATCAATAATGGAAAAACTCTTAGCTTTCAATCTAATGGCCCTTTTGTTCTTGTAGGACAAATTGGTAGGTGCATAACCATTCTTTAAATACAAGATCAGATCTGCATATTGAGATTCAGAATCGGGAATACTTAGCTGATTAACTTCTTGGGTTTGCTCTGTATCACTTGATTCCGGAATGTTTGATGCTCCTGCTAATATCCTGCAAAAACCTTGACCTTTAATAAACTTTGCTGGCTTTATTTCTAAATCATATTCTTGGAGAGCTGCGACCCAATTTGCCCTCTTTTCACCCAATTCCTTTTGGATTAATAGTTGCCTGACTGCTGAGAAAGGAACTATCACTTTAGTATGGGTTTTTAAAAGAAAGGGTCGATAATGTTTAACTGCTTTAAAGACAGCAAAAGCTTGTTTCTCAATATCGGAATAGTTCAATTCGGCGCCTTGAAAGTTTGAAATGAAGAACGAGATGGGCGCTTCCAAATTGTCATCATTCAACTGGGTGAGCACTGCTGCGTAAGATAAGTCGGATGCAATGGTATATAATGTAAAATGATTAGAAATATTTGGAGTATTCAGAGCTGGGACATTGATTATTGATTGCTTAATGTCATTAAAAGCTTGCTTTTCTTCTAATCCCCATCTGAAGGTTGAATTCTTTTTAATCATCGTTTGTAGTGGTAGTACAATCTGTGAAAAATCTGGAACAAATCGTTTAACGAAATTAATTTGTCCTAGAAACGACTGCATCGATTTTTTGTTGTGTGGAAAAGGAATTTCAGAAATTTCCTTAATTCGACCAGGATCTACATAAATGCCATCCTTAGATACAATAAACCCTAAAAGCTTACCCTGGTTAAGAGCAAAGAAAGACTTTTTTGGGTTAAGAGAGATACCATATGTTTTGCATCGTTGAAAAATCTGATTTAAATCATGCAAGTGATTATATCTCTTCTTAGAATATACAGTAATATCATCGAGGTAGACGACTACTGTTCGATTAATTAACCCTCTAAAGGCTGTATCCATAGCTCTTTGGAATGTTGCTCCTGCATTTATGAGTCCAAAAGGCATCTTTTGATATGCATAAGTCCCCCATTTTGTTCTGAATGTGGTTTTTAGTTGGTCATCAGGATGAACCAGCACTTGATTATATCCTGAGAAACCGTCGAGAAAGGACATCAATTCAGATCCTGCTACCGATTGGAGGATTTGTTCCATGGTAGGCAGTGGGAAATTATCTTTTAAGCTTGCCTTATTCAAGTTTCTGAAATCAATACAGATTCGGATGTCGCCGTTTTTCTTCCTGACTGGTACCATATTAGAGACCCAGTTTGAGTGTCGGACAGGGAAGATAATCTTAGCTTTTAAGAGCTTATTAAGTTCCAACTTTATCTGGCTCTCCAAATTTGGATGTATTTTTCTTAACTTCTGCTGGAACGGTTTTTGATTGGGAAGCATAGGAATAGTATGTTGTATGATAGATGTATCATATGTCTTGAGGTCGTCATACTTCCAAGCAAAAACTTGCTTGTTTTTCCTTAAGAGTTTGATGAATGCTTCCTTTTCTTCTATAGAAAGTCCTAATCCTAAGTTGATATTTTGAGGAGCTTGATCTGTTCCCAAATTAATCAATTCAAACCTAAGAGTAGAGCTTTGGAGTTTTGCATTAATTACAGGTTTGAACCTGTCTTTAATGTCATAAAGATCTTCGAGCTTTACTACAGGCTTAGGAATCGCGTTATCTTGAGATGTTTCTTTCATTTGAGAATCATGCTCATCTTCTTCAATGATTTGATTGTCATAAGACTTTTCAGAGGTTAAGAATTGCAAGATGTCCTCGTCATGGTTGAAAACCCTCCAGTTGGTGATGTTATCGGGAACTGAAGGTCTAAAAATTAATTCTATAGAAAATCTATCAAGACTATAGTCTTCGGAAGGGAGAAGTTTGGAAGCTACGTTGGCTAGTAAATCGGCTGCTGAGTTTTGTGATCTAGGAATTGAAGAAATGTTGAATGCTGAGAAATGCGAAGTAAGATCTTGCACTAGCGATTGATAATGCTTAAGGTGACTTGAAAGGCAATGAATTGTATTCCTTACCTGCTTAACAATGATCTCACTATCGCCGAATACTTTAATATATTGGACTTTAAGGTCAATTGCCTTATATAATCCCTGCACTAGAGCTTCGTATTCGGCCGTGTTATTGGTGCATTAAAATTCTAATCTACAGGAAAGCATCGTATTTTTGCCTTGCAGACTAACCAAAATGAAACCTGCTCCTGAGCCCTCGCTGGACTTAGAGCCATCAAAATACAAAGACCAAAATAAAGGAAAATTAACAAAAATATTTACATCCTTTTGATTTTCATTGAAGCATTTGGATAAATTGGTTTGTGAAAAATTTTCTACCTGAGATGTACAATGGTTAACTGAAAAAGGGGAAGATTGGGCAACAAAGTTGCCAAAGAATGATTCTGAGGAATAATTTCCCAAAATGTTGTTGTTGAAGGCCACAGGCTGGTTTTCTTGTTCGAAATCGGTTACTGTGTGGGTCATGTGTTTCTCACGGTCGATCCTTATTTGATTTGGCTTACCTTTGTAGGGGAGCCACATATGTGACCAATCCGTGGAAATGTATCCATGCAGTTTTTCAGACCAATCTCTGCTCAAAATTAAGCCGTAGAATTCAGGTATGTCAGCTATCAAAATATCTATTCTCTGTACTATTCTGGGATCAGCAGACAACCTGATAGTTACGGAATTAATTTCTCCTATAACCTGTACTTTGGTTCTGTCTAACTGTACAATGTGGATAGCGGACTTCTGGGGTTCTATGTTTAGTTTAGAACAAACCGAAGCTGGCATAATATTAGATGAAGCCCCTGAATCAATTAAACAATTATGCAGATTTCGATTATAGATTTCATAGGTGAGCAAGAAAGGTGGGGTATGAGAATTGGATCTATCTCCGATCAGAACCGAATCGGTAGCTTCGACCATATCTGGAGGGGGTTGTCCTGAATAATTAGCAGCTTTTGAACTGGGAAGAGGAGAAGAGGGGACAGCATTAAATTCTCTTAGGAGTAATTTCTGCTGATGTTTTAACTTACTCAGTTCAAACATGGTTATGTTTGCCTTAGTCTTTTTCATATCATCAACAATATTATACTCCATGGAGTCAGATACCACTAGTGTCTTAGATGTCGAAGGAGAATTAGAAATTGGAGGCTGGTTTTGAGGGGCTGCTACCGGAGACTTTTTTGGAAGAACTTTTTCTTTTGGTGTGGCAGCACCTGCACTCCTCTTTTTTGTAGTTGTTTGAGTAGGTTCAGAAGCAATTTTACTTCTTGTAGTAACAGGAAATGCTTCTTCTTGATTCTCAGTGTCAGAGTTTGGGAGTATAAAATCCCACATGCCGTGGCATTCAACTACTTCTTCTTCATCATCTGTTTGAGAAGTTGTTTCCTCTTCCTCTTCATCCTGTTCTGAGTCTGCATTAGATATAACATTGGGTGGCTTTGTTTCAGTTTTCTTGAAGGTTCTAAATGGTCTTTTGTTTGAAGTTTCAGCCACCTGTTTTTTAATCTCAACCATTTCATTAGACAATGTTTTGAGGACTTTTTGTAAACCTTCCATGTCGTATGGGTCTTTTCGGGTCTTTTTCTTAGAATCTTCTTTAAATGAAACTTTTTTGGTTTTTCTATCCTCCAAGGCTGCTTTCTTTTCTAGAGCATTAATACGCTTTTCAACGGCAAGTGCTTCCTTCATATTTTCAGCTAAGGTAGGTTTGCCAGCCCTGTCAACAAAAATAGCTATGTTGGAAGGGAGGGCAGTAATATACCATTCGCCCCTAATTTGTTCACTTGGTTTCGAAGCGGTGGGGATTTTATTTAGGAGTTTGTTGAATCGAGCATTAAACTCCTTTATTGGTTCCCTATGCTCTGTTCTCAAATTGGAGAGGTCATTTATTAAAGTGGCTAGAGACCTGTCATCTCCATATTTGGTAAGGAACTGCTCTTGGCATGTGGTCCAACTGGTAATAGAACCAGAAGGTAAAGAGAAGTACCAGGATCCTGCCGATCCTTGCAGGGTATAAGGGAAAAGCCTGACAACAACATCTTGTTCTGTCACTCCTTTTAAATTAACTGCTAACATGAAATTGTTAATATGTTCTTCAGCTTGTGTTCCGTTATCTGGATTAAATTTAGGCAACCATTTTTCGGGAGCATCAGGTAGATCATGTAATGGTGCGGGCATATTGACTGCACCTGGCGTAGTCCATGGATCTGCCATTATGCTGGCGATAATAGTTGTTACTACTGTTGGGATTCCAGATGACTGAGGAGAAGAGGTTGTTGAAGAATGAGTAGTTTGAGATGCTGTAGTACTTATTCCCTGATGAACAACAGTATGTAACGGAGGAGTGGATGGTTGACTTCGCAGAGGAGGAGTTGAGATGGAGGATATGGAAGAAAGATCTTCACTATCAGATACTTCCGTAATCTTCTTAGCCTTTTTCCTTTTCGGTAAAGGGAACTCAGTAGGTTCAATACCGAGTTTTTCGCTCTGAAGTCTGGTAAGTGGATGGGATAAGTTTAACTGCGAGGTCACACTGCTTTGTGATACTTCAGATTTCTGAGGCGAAATCGAGAAGCTCTGAAGTTTATGGATAAGAGACTGAACTTCAGGGGATTCAAGACTTAAATGTTCTGAAATATGATGGGTATGAGCAGTGGTGATTGATTCCTCTTTTTCTCGATTGTGTGCCGGAGAACCAGCATGTGATTGAGAAGGGGAAGAGGATTTGGAGGGAGAATTACTCTTAGAATGGTTTGCAGATTTGGACCTACTTGCCATTCACAGTCGATGGCCCTCCTTCTAGCGCCAAAAATGTTGATGCCCCGAAATTCGTTGCAACAACATCGGGGAAACCACCCGGTCCGGAACTTAGTGCAGCTCCTTTTCCGTTTGGAATAGTGGCTCCGACTGGGGATAATGGGACCAGTTTCCCAAAGATTATAAGTAAACGGGATGGATGAATGATTTACGATATAAGGTGATAATAAGTAAATAACTAAACTACAAGAGAAATATAATAACTATAAGCTAATCCCGGGACTTATCGATTCGTAGAATGCAGCGTTTGATAATCTATGCTTAATGGCAGGCATATAGATGACACTAACGATAAGCATAAATGTTTAAATCATTTGAGATTGCTCTGCATAATTAGTTATGCAGAGCGATAATAGCGAATTACTGCACTCAGTCATTTATATTATTGTTACACGCATGACTAAGAGAGATAACAAATCACAAAACATTCAATAGTGATATGAAATGAAGACTTGCTGTTATATTGCATACATGTAATCAACAATAGCAAAAATAATAACACAGCAATTCATATAATAGAAAAGAGAACAGATACAGATAATAGTACCATGTAAGCTGTTTGATCAATCCAGTATATTAATCACTATGTCGCGGTCCTTCCTTCAAACCAGAAAGCATTCCAACCAAACGACAATAGTGCACAATTTACTTAAAACAACCTTCTAAGCAAAATTAAGAACCAATGGTCGAGTTTCAAAAAAGAATATAGACTGAAGCACAATAGTGCAAACTTCAGCCTTTAAGTCTTTTACAAAATTTTACGACCCTTTCCAAAACAATGAAAGGATCTATAAATACTATGCTAATCTAAATATCTAAATATCTAAAACTGAAAAGCTACTAAATCGGCATTAACAAACATCATCTTGTATTTTGGTGATTTGGCAGTCGGCGACGATGCTTCATTCAGAGGTCTCTTTGCCTTTACTCCTTCGCTGACATATCGCTAGCATTGGCTCTACTTCTGGTGGAGTATTGAGCCGTGAAGTTAATTGTGCATCATATGTGGCATCTTGAATGTCGGCAATCAGGTATCGGAGAGCATCTGTTAGGCAGTTAAGAGCCGACCTTTGAGAATGTGGTTTAATCAGAAAGAGCCAGTATGCGTCGGTGGTCAAGGTATTTACTCCGGCAATTAACCGCCCTTGTTTCTCCAGATCAGGGTAATTCCTGTGCTCCAGCATGCTTGCTGTCGTTATGTTTCCAGGTGTGCATTGGGAAATCATGTTTGCCAGATACACTGTATCATTGACCAGATTGATCATGTTGCTGGCAATCATTTTGCATCTTGAGGCTGCCCTTTCTGCTTTCATCACCTGTGTGTTCCACTCCATGAAGAGTATATCCTTGTATGTTACATGGATTCGGGACAAGTTTGCTGCTTTCCCTTCTGGAGTGTCTTGCCATTCAATATATTTTGTTATATCATCTTCAGCTTGATCCAGCTTATTCCTGGCTTTCTCTATTTGTTCACACACTGCTGTAGATGTTTCACAAAGTGATTTAGCGTCAACAAGTTGTTGGCACAAGAGCCTGATTTGAGATATCAATGCGCTGTTTATTCGAGTTGCCTCTGTTCTGAAATCATCAATACTCTGGGCGCCCTTGATACCTTCAAGCTGTGCTGATAGCTGAATTATTTGCTCGTCTTTAGATTTCATCATCATCTCATTCGATGCTTTTAACTGGGATAATGCCTCTGACAATTCTTTTGCTTTCTGAATGTCACTTTGGTCTATCCTCTGTTTTTCGATTTGCTGGGTTAACAAATTATTTTCTCGCTGCTGGGCCAGCAATTGTTCCTCTACCTACGCTGCCTTATTTCTAGCCTCTATCACTTCTGCCTGCAATGCATATATCTCATGCTCTTTAGTCTTCAACAAAAGACTTACTTCGGAGGCTTTGTCAATAGTTGCCGCTGAATAAGCTCCCGCAAATTGCGATAGCTTTGTCAGATCTTCATAGGGATCTAATTCTCCCTTCCAGACCACATTGCCCGTGACTGTTTGCTCAGGTGAAATAGAAGGTTGATCAAGCCTTCGTCTTTTCCTAGAGCGCCTTACAACGGCTCTATGCTTTGGGCTGTAGAAAATGTCTAGAGGAGGAATTTCCTTCACCTGAAGATCAATTTGATCGGATGGGTCTTGAGTGATTACCTCAACATTCTGTACCATGGGTGGGCCGCTGGTTCCTTCTAGAACCGGAGAAGAAGTAGTATCGGGAGCATTATTTGTTTTAGAGGCGTCTGAGTCTTTGGAGGCTTCCTTACCACTTATAATGGAATCGAATTGGTTCCATTCTTTAATCAATTCAGGATCAGTAGAGATTTGCTCACTTTGTTCTGTGTGGGCTTTACTCTGTTCTCTCTCTCGTTCAATCCTCTGCCGTTCCTCGAATGCCTTCCGCTGTTGCTCCTCTTGTGCTCTTTGCTGCTGTTCCTCCAATTCCCTTTTCTGCCTATCTTCCAGTTCTTTCTTTGCTTTCTGTTCTTCTTCTCTTTTCCTCTGTTCTTCTAACTCCTTTTGTTTTCTTTGCTCTTGATCCTTTTGTGCCTTTTGCTGCCTTTCTATCTGCTCCCTTTTATGCTTTTCTGCTTGCAGCTTGTTTTGCATTTCCTCCTGTTGTTTATCATACTCTTTAGTTGTAACAGGAGATAGGTGTATTTGCTGCTGACCAGGCTCGCTTGAGGAGGATGTTGGGGTTGTGGATAATAAATCTAGAGGCAAAGTTTGCAACCTTTGCTTTCTAAGTTTATTAAATTCAGTTAACTCCACATCTTCATATCTCAATGTAGCAAGTTGTTTGACTTGGCTTATTGAATCGGCACTCATGAACAGGTCGTCAAACTGATCTTCTTGATGAACAACCTTTGACAGTTTGGCCTGTTCCAAGGCAATGAAAGCAGTCTTTTTTGGATCATAGAGTCTGTTTGGAATAGAAGCCAGGGATATCATTTGGAGTTTTGCTGCTTCCTTTTCTGCATGCTTGTAATTTAGCAGCGTATAAACTCCAATTCTTAAAGGAAAAGAGGGCCATCCTCTCTTTTTCTCCTCTTTGAGAGTTTGTGTGACACCTTCAGACATAATCTGGTAGGAGATTTCCCGGGCTAACAATTTATCTGGGATGTACAGGGGGAGGACATGTGGCCTAGCCTTGCTTCCAAAAACTCTAATATAGGTAAAATGCTCTTCGCCGAACCAATGGGCTACGGCTGGTAGGTCAAAAGAAGCTTCATAGGAAATTCTTGGGATAGGTCTGTCAAAAATAGAATAGTGAACGGGCACCATGAAACCATTGCAAATTTGATACAAATGGTCTTTGTGAGAGGGTTTCCACAATTTCCAATGGTGCAAGTGAATGGGTGTTGGGTCATGGGTGGTCCATCTCCAACCAAGGACAGGAAATTCAGAATTAAAACAAAGGGTATCCATAATGTAGGCAGAGTAATAGAAGGGTGGGATTTTCCTCTCGGTGACTCTGGCTTTGGCCCTAAACTCACGAATAGCTATGACCAATTTATCAGACAGAATAGTGGCCCAATCCATGATTGTACTATTGACGGCCGCTTCCATTAAGGGAACCATATCAATATGGATATTAGCAGAGTCATGTAATCCCCACAATCTACACATCATAATCCCAGCATAGCAATAAGGTGAAGCCAAAGAAGCATTGGAGTACTTACCCGACATATCATGCTTGTGTTTAGCTGGATTCTGCCTCCAATCTCGGAGAGGTTCGGATGGTGATTCATTCTCTTTCGCGAACTTCTCCACAAAGGCTCTGTTATAGACTAGCTCAGGTTCAGGCAAATGATACATTCGTCTCAAGTCATCAGGCTTGAAGGAACCGAAAATCCTTCCATCCTTTGTATGAAAGGTTCTATCAGTGAGGGTAATTTCCTCAATTGCCCAGCGTACCACATCAGTATAAGGCAGGACTTGTTCTCTGGCTGCTATTCTGTGCAGAAAGGAGTCGGACAAATCTTTGAGAGTTGCCTCGGACTTCCTTAATTCATCCACACTAGCCTCAGTTACTGTCTTTTCTGGTTGCTCTGCCTCTAGCAAATTGTATGTACCTTGCCATGTAGTGCTAGGAAGACCAGTGCATGTAGTATCTGAGATTAAGCCTTTCTTTGAAACTATAGCAGCTTGGCCTGAGACAGGTGTAGCAGTAGAACCTGCCACCTTTTTGAATTTCTTTCCCATCATATTCAGACTTCTCTCGACGGCTGAATTCTACACAAATGCAAGAGAAATCGTAACAAGGAAATAACAATGACGATCCATAACGGGATAGATATATTATTTGAAGCGTGGTGAGATTATTTCTAAAAGTGGCTGCGGATCTAATGATTTGAGAAGGCACCGCAGATGCAATGATGGTGATTTTACAGCCTGCAGCTCCATAAATGACCATTACTTAAGTTATTAAACCGAATGACCCCTTGAAGCGTGCAACAGATTTTTTCAAAGGTCTAATTGTAATTGTTCGTTAATTCGAAGGGGCAAAGCTTTAAATACGCATGGATTACCTTATCCCTTTATTTAACGACATTTTGAAATCTGTGCTTTTGTCAAATCGGATTTAAATATAACTTTAAAGCTGTGAAATAATCACCTTTTAGGAATTCTGGTCATCATTAAGAGTCGTCGCATCGCATCGGGGGTGTGAGTGACATTATCATTTGGGAAAGATCTTGGCGAATGCCGATTGCGAAATTGCATCATATTTAGCGTGCGAACATAATCCCTAAATGTATATCAATTGATTTACCGACTACCGATAGCGATATGACATCGCATCGGGAAAAGATCTGAACGTCTTATGAAAATGTATGGGATTCTGCCGACTGCCGATAGCGATATCGCATCGGGTCGAGGCTTAAAACGCTTTTCATAAGAAGCAGCGCCGATAGTTGATCACCGATATCGTGTCGTATCGGGGAAAAGGCATGTGCTTTTTCTGTGTGTGCATTGGCTATTGCCGATGGCCGATAGCGATATCGCATCGGAAAGAACCAAGGTAGCAAACGATCTTGCGATTGCTTTTTCGGACTTAACCAAAAATTGCTTATTATTTGTTCAAAAAGGATTTTACTCACAAATTCAATTGATTATCATACCTTTTTCGAACAAATTCATTAATGCCAATTAAAATTTTAAAAGGGACCCATTTCATATGTTAATTGTTTGTGATAAAAATGTTATGAAATGGGGGGTTGTTGTAGGGCACAACAGTGGGCAAACTGAAGGACAAATTGAACTGCTGCCTCTGCCTACAAAAATACTGAATTCTATGCTGTTTCAAGGGGAGAAACATGAGGGGAATGTTAGGGGAGGGAATTTCTAAACAAGGAATGGAAATATATGATAATAACAGGGAATTTTCAAGGGAAATTTTACACATTATCATGCATATAGGAACAGTTTAACATCGGGAAATCATGTGCATAAAACATGGGAAATCATTTGCAAAAACATCTCATATGGGGAAAAACATGTATAATAATGAACATGTAAGGGGATAGAGATATCAATAGGGGCATAAGGACACCATACACCAAATTCACTTAGGAGTTCATGTGTGTTATAAGACAGATTCTGCTCTTTTTGTTCTTTAAGGGTTACATGCACATTAAGGAGTACATACTCAACATTTTTACATCAAGGGAAAGTATTTCATGTACAAGGGGATGTCAAGGATATATAGGGGTTTGTACATGCTTTAAAATACACAACACATTAAATTTACATGACTCTGTTTTGTCTTTACAATGTATCTTTCTTTTTGTTTTAGTTTTGCATGTGTATGGTAGAAGAATTTAGGGTTTGAGTGCTTGTGAGAGGGGTAGGGTTTATAACTTAGGGATGGGGGTAGGGCAACATTTATGTGCAAATGACATAGGACAGAGATACAAGCATGATTATTATGAAAGAAAGGAAAAAAAGGAAGGGATCAATGGGACAATAAACACTTGAAAACAGTCATAAACCCTAGCATTTCACAAACATTAGCAACAGCCATATTAATCCATTCACTTGCAAATTTAAATGATAAAACCATGACACACATCATTATTTTCACCATCCATATCATTATTCATGAATTGAGTGCCTACCTCGACCGATTTAGCAAGTTCGAAGAGGAATGAGAGAATTTGTTTGCAGTTTGGTGACAAACAGCTGAAGGGGTAGCGCATAGCCCTAGAGGGGTCGCGCACAGCTCAAGGGGTCACGCCCATTGTAATTTTGCACTGCTGGAAGCTGCTGGAGGGGTCGCGCACCGCCCAAGAGGTCGCGCACGAGCTTGGAAGGGTCGCGCACCTAGAAACTGCCCAAAACACTGTATCTTCGCCTTCTTCGACTTGCACTCTCTCACAATCACTCTTAGAAGCTGGAAATGCACAATGAAATTTAAAGGAGGGAGAATTACCTTTTATAATCTCACTTTTGAAAAAATTTGCATCCAAAACCCACTTTATAAAGTCTATTTTGTCACTTTTTGAAAACACTGATTTTCTTGGTTTCCTTTATCCTGAAGTTGACCTTTGAGTGCTTTCACCTGATTCTTTTTGCAGGGAGATCATCTGAAGAACTGTGGCAAGGGGACCAGGGTTGTTGCTGCCTTTCTGAAGATTTCTTGGACACTTAATATTTTCACAAAAATTACCATGACCTTGGATTTAAAAACAGGGTTTTTAAATCCAAGGTTAAAAATGAGCTATACATGATAAAAATCTGAAAGGAACATGTTTACCATCTTCCCCTTGGCTTGCTGGTCACTCAAGGACTCTCAGAAACACGACCTTGTTAACCTTGCTAAGACAACTGACCAAAACCCTAGACCTAAAATTTTGACATTAAGACTAAACAAGAGCATTTTGACAAACTCAATGACCTGATATGACCTGATCCAGCAAAGCCAAAAGGGATAGGAATAGACCAGCTCCTCCATCAGGGTTATGGCATGCCTAACGGGATGCAAATTTTTACACTGATGGGACACCTACTAATGCAAATGCAAAGAGCTTTGATCACTGATGGAGGGCTTTCAAGACCGACACTAACAGTCGCTAGAGGGGAATGGTCCCCTGACCTTCTTTCCACTGGCACAACTTGGACTTAATCCATTGTGATGGGCTTGAACCTTAGGAATCCCTGAGACCAATTTATGCAATTTCGGAAGGGAATCGTAATGTAGATGGGCCATTCTTCGGTTCCATAGCTTGCTTAGATTATTAGTATCATGAACCAATGCTAGGAGAGGTCTTCTAGTAACCCTTTGGAGTCCTTCATATCTTAATCCCAATGTGAATGCATCTCTCATAGGTGATCCAACATGCCAAGAAAGAACCTTTACCTTGATGAAAGAAACCCTCATCCCTTTGTTTTCAAAAGTAGATATTGATACCAAATTCTTCTTCAATCCCAACACATACATCACATCATGAAGAAAAATAGATTCCCCATAATTCAAATGAAATTTGACTAACCCAAAACCTTTAACGATATGAGTGGAGTTGTCTCCAAGGAGAATTTCAAATTTGACTCCCTCTCTACCAAATTAGAGAGAAATCCCTTATAACCAGAGAAGTGATGAGTGGCCCCACGATCAACCAACCAACTATCGCATGAATCTGGAGGAGATGAACTAGTAAGGGAAGAAATAAGAATATCTTCAGTTTGATTCGTAACATTACTTTCATACTAAGAGAATCTTGAATTCTTTTCTGGACGATGATATTCTTCATGATCACTTGGAGAATGTCTTCTTCTTCTTTCATTTCTTCCATTGCAATCATTTATTTGAACCTGTTGTTGCTTCTAGTATTGTAGCATGGTCCATTGTTCTTCTCAGGGAAATATTGAGCATAGTGACCTTTCTTATGACAATTGTATAATTCAATGAGAAATAATTCTTTCTTTCTATTTCTATTTTGAGGAGGACACTTTCTTGAATTTGATGGACCTCCTTTTCCT
The DNA here is from genome assembly GCA_031772625.1 of Pinus tabuliformis. Taxonomy (NCBI): domain Eukaryota; kingdom Viridiplantae; phylum Streptophyta; class Pinopsida; order Pinales; family Pinaceae; genus Pinus; species Pinus tabuliformis. Next base: position 517,464,355 of record CM062808.1, read on the forward strand.
TTATTCTTCTTCTTTTCATGAGCAACGAATGTGGCGGGCTTTCCTTGTTCATGCTTTTGAATCCTTCCTCTTGATATCATCCTTGATTCTTCTTGAGTGATATTTCCAAAAATTTCATCAAATGATGGGAGGACATTGTTGTTTCTTATAGTAGTAATAGATGTTTCCCAAATAGGAGGGAGACCTCTTAGAGTCACAATCACCAATTCCCTGTGAGGAAAGATTCCCCAAATTTTTGCAAATGATCTCTAAGATGAGATATCCTCGTTATGTAGGATTTCTCAGACTCTCCTTTGTTCATCTTAGCGTCTTTGAGTTGATATTTCGAGGAGATAATTTCATTCAAATTATTGACTTCATACATGACAACTAACTAATCAAATATGTCCTTGCAATTCCTCAGATTTCCAACATATGCAAGTAAATTATCATGTAAACCATCAGTTATAATTTGCTTTGCTTTCAACTCACTTTTCTTTTACTTGTTCTTGGAAAAATGGGAGCATTCTCATAAGTTTTTCCTTGGATGTATTCCAAAACATCATTGTTATCAACTATGATTTCCAATCTAATTTTCCATTAAACAAAATTGGATGAGTCACCCAACTTCTCATTTTGTTTGAAGAAGGAAGTGTTGAAAAGTTTAATTAGGTTCAGTATTCATAATGATATATAATTATTATTTTATGTAATATATGAAAAGAAGAAAAATAAAATTATTGTAATGCTTGCATCATGGGTTTCATGAGCAAGAGATTTTATTTTTATTTAAGGCTTCCATTGAGAGCCCTTAGGGATATTGTCATCTAGTCATAAAAGTCTAAAGAGTCATTGTCATGTAATGAAGGCATGTTACACATTGTAAAGAGTCAAATTTGTTTTGTAAAGTCACCCTCCAAGGACTTGTCACTATGCCTCACTCAAGTTGGCCTACAACGAAGGGATAATCATAGAAGATGAAGTCAGCCTATTCTAGAGATCATGTCAGCCTAATATACATGGAAAAAAAAGTATAATAGCAATTCTCACCCTCATTTGAAGGACATCGATTTGATGAAGGAAGTCTCACATACAAGTGTGAAAATCATACTAGAAAAGGCCTCCACCTCAGTGAAGCAAGAATAAAGGATAACGAAGATTGTTGTGGACTATTTTGGGCTATTTTACCCTCTCACGTGCAAAGCTAGCAGATATGAAGTTGTCAAGAGAAGGTCAAAGGATTATAGTTACATTAAGGCGATGCTGTTTGGGTGGAATACTTCACTAGAATAAGCCGAGTAGAAGTGTAACAAGTCTCTCTCTTGAGGAGAATATTCAAGGAGCCAAAGTCATCTAGGGCTTCTGTTGTCAAGAAGAGGGACTGCAGACCTAAAGGAAGAGACCAAGATTTTGAAGGAAGCCGAAAAAGGAGAGGAGAAAGAGCAGTGTTGAAGAGGAGGCCAGTGACTTGGTCTTGGGAGGGATCTAGTGTCAAGGGTATTTTTCATGGTCTTGGTATTCATCAATTGAAGGCTCTATAAGAATAATTTCGTTTGGGTTTTCCTCTCAAAGAGTAAGAGGTTTTGGCCCTGGATGATAAGCCTATATATTGTGTCTCTTGTTTTTGTATTGTTCATGAGATGGTAATTGTCTTGATTAAAAGAACACAATAATAACATAAGAAGAGAAGATCATAATCAAGAAGTAAAAAGACACTCACAAGGAATTATCATAATAGATAAATCACCTAACTTTTAATGCCCTAGATTTCTCAACATGGTATCAGATCTAAGGTGCTAAAATCAAGGAGGGGCATCTAATAAAGAAGACACACAAGGATCAAGTTTCAAGAAAGGGATCAAAGTGAGACAAAGAATACAAAAGAGAAAAATCAAGATATACATCATACCAAAACCCTAGATCAAAGAAGTCTACTTTAGCAAGAGTCCTGGAATCATCACCAAGGAGGAAGCAGAAAGAAAGTTGAAACCCTAGAAGCATTTCTAAACTGCACTCATTCACCAGTGAAGAAGTCAAAGTATCTTGAAGGCTAAAGGCATTGTTATAAAAAAGGTTCCAAGGCAATCTCCCCCTCATTGGAGCAAGGACCTAATTATACTTAAAGAAGGTCATCCAAATAGCATTAAGACATCTTCATCAATCATCATCAACAAATGAATCAAGCTAAATATTCTATCTTCACTTTATAAGTAAGTATATTTTCTTCTATAAACTACTAAAATCACTTCATATTGCAAGGAGATCTATAAACTATTTGGGTCATCAAACTTCCTTGCATGGAAAAGGAGGATATACATGGTCCTCGAAGTAAATGAAGTCATTGATCATGTCCATGGCAAGGTCTCCAAACCATCTGAATATCAAGCAGTATATGAATACATGTAAATATATCTAAGGGCTCAAGAGATTCTTATGAAATATGTCAAAGATCCATCAAAAGAGATATATGACAAGCTGGTATAACTATTTTATGAAAGTGCAATTAGAAAGATCATATCACTTAGATTTGATCTATACAAATTGAAGGTATCAAAGGATGAAGGGATATCTACATGTCTCTCAAAAGCATCTCAAATAAGAATTCAACTGCAATATCTATGAGATATGATATCTGATAAAGAAATGATCCCCATTGTTCTAAATGCATTAACTGATGAACAAGGTAACATCGTATCTAATACTCGTAAGGAAATGGAAGTTATCCCATTCAACAACTTGTGGATTCTATGCAAGAAAGAATAAGACATGTTGAAGGGATAAAGTAATGAAGGACCAAGTGAAAGGGGTCAAACATTTACTAAAAGAAAAGGAAATTTTCGTAAATTTGGTCCTCAAAGGAAAAAGAATAACATGGCTAAGGTTGAATGCTATGGATTTCAAGAATATGGGCACTATATAAGAGAATGTCCTAAACTTAAAAGGGACAATAAAAAGATAAACAAGGAAGAATACCATATTACCGAAGAAGTGGAAGAACATGAGACAAGGAAGCCTAAGAAGGAGGAAGTGAGAGATCTCTACTGTGACTGAGATAATCTCCTTCACTTAAAAAAAATACTCTTATGTTGTGTAAATTATATATAGGAAGCATTGTAAATAAGATATGATGCATCATATTAGAGAATGGTATCATGGTAGAAGCATTAGAAGAGCTCGTGACATAGGCAACATGAAGGATGTCTGAAACACAAATCTATGGCAGTCAACTATGTAGGATATAGATCTTGGAAACTGTTGTAGGATCCATTGTCATTTTAAATTTATTTTCAGTTTTATCGCAAAAAATAAATAAATCAAATATTATGTTATAATGGAAATAAAAGAAAATGTGAAAATCCGAAATAAATGAGTTGTTTTATATTATTGACGACTTTTGAACACGAGAAACCCGGGAGAAGATCTGAGACGTGTAATCGACAGGCAACGGATCTAACGGTAGTAGCACGATTAAAAAGGGTGAGGTTTACTCCAAAATTGGATGTGATAAGTAAAACTGAGTTAAAACCTCAATTAATTAGGGCCGTTCGCTTGAAGAATGCAGATCTGACAATAATCGTGTGGTTAACATGGACGAGGTTTAATTCAGAAAACAAACGTGATGGTTTATGGAATGCAATTTAATCCGTTGAAGTCCAGATCAATCACAACCGGTCATCACGAAGGGACGAGATTTGATGAATATCGCGTCAAAAAGTTCACGGCTTTTATTATAAATTTCGGACCTGAGAATTCTTTTAACTGCAGTTTTGTTTCCTCTCAGGTCCGTGGGGGAAACAAAGGTTTGTGGAAAAGGCAGACGCAATAAAGTTATGAACCAGAGTCTAAATTATTTTTAGTTCCGTGGTAACTGATATTCCACATAAATCAACCAATTTCGTTGTTTTAGCAGAATAACTAGGATTAGACTCGAATGACCGAAACTTCAAAGGAACATGATTGGTTAGGTTTCTTTGTGTTTCCGCCAATCAGAACACTTCCGATAGATACGTGGGCCCATAACCACAAGTCCACACACGGAGTTTTGTAAAGATGCAGTTTGTTGTGTTAAAATAGTCTAGCTATTATCGGAACATCGACAGAGAAACTTCATTAGTAGTAAAGCCACAGATTTGAACAACGAGCAACCATCGCCTTCTAATTTCTGTTACTTCTTGTTATTTTGTTTTCTTGAGAAGATTGAGGTGTCTTTTACCCTCCAGTATAATATTCTGTAATGAATTTTACCTTAAACAGTTAGGAGATAGTTAGGAAGTTTGACCGTTTTGGTGATTACCAATAGTATCATAATGTATAAAAGGAGGGAAAATTATAGAAAAAGGGTTCGAATTTTGGAGAACCTGGGGACTAGGCTAATGTATTTTTGATAAATGTTGATTAATGAAAGAATTAGAAGTTTTCCACACATTGTTGGGTATGATTTTGTAACTTCTCTGTTATGTGTCATCATATTTCTTCTTTTCTTTAAGTATAGTAATGAAGTTGCAGGTCTTTGTTTACTTATGTGAATGAAGTTAAAATTCCTTAAAAGAGTGATCCTATACTTAAAACCCATACTTCTACATTTATTCTAAGTTACATATAATAGTTCCTGTGAAAAACAACATATTGTCTCTAACTTCTCAAAGGGTTATAGATAATAGTTTCTGTGACAAACAACATATTGTATCTAACCTTTCAAAGCATTCTTCACTCAACATTTATATCTAGCATCATATGGCATTCTGAGATTTTCATATTAGAAAAGTATTAAGGATTAAAAACCAGGTCTTTTAGGTCCTTCACTTGAAGATACATCACACAAATAAGTGAAAATAATAATGAACATTAATGTCTTAAGCACAATTTCTACATAGCCAAGAAATTGGTTTCTTAAGGGACAACATTAATTGGTTCCATTGCCAGGGAACGAAGTCAAGAACACTTTTCCCTGGGTTCTTAATATTTTCCTCTGGTTGTTCAGCGAGGAGGAAATATTTGGTTGTATTGAACAATAACTCTGGCTTCAAAGAGACCTCACATGATGTCAAATACCTCACAGAAAAAGGTTCAAGCCCTTTTAGACCCTGAGAGACTAGTTTCCAAGAGGGTTGGAAGGCCTAAAACTCCATTTACACCAAGTCCTACATTGTGTGAACCTGGCAACAGTCCATCACATCTTTCATCCAAACATTCACCTTTTATTGACCAAGAGTCACCTTTTACATCCACTTCATTTCAAGAACCCAACTGTTAATAACAGTGTTTAGAGTCTGTTTCTTTCTCAGTATCTGCTATAGTTATTCAACTTGAACCTATAACTACATTGCCACCTTTTCATACTCCATTTACTACTCAGTCAGGTTCTACATCTGCTGGTACTCAAGGTTTAGTAAGTTCAGGAGAAAACATGGCAGCACCTGCATTCTTGTTGAATAGGTATGCACGTATTTAGTTGCCACAACATTTGAATCCAATGCCTCAAGAATACTTGAAGATTCTTCCTCGTTTCTCAGGGGAGGATGAACAAACAATAGAGAAGCGTATAGAAATGTTTTGTAATTTGTAGAAAATCTCAATGTTGAACACTTGGATGTTGTTTTAAGACTTTTTGTGCAATCCTTGGATGGAGAAGCAAGGAAGTGGTTTAAATGGTGGAGCGCCTGTTCACCCAGAGATGCGGAGAGAAAAGAGACCATGGGTATTCACTCACAAAGTTTAATGCTATTAAGAAGAAATCTACTGAAAGTGTTGTAGAATTCATCAGAAGGTTCAATAAATTGTACAATAGTCTTCCAGTGGAGATTAAGCCCCCTCCTTCTAGTGCAAAAATAACTTTTGCAGGGGCTTTTGAAGCAGATTTTGGATTCAAATTGAGGGAGAGAAGATCCACAACCTTTGATCAGATCCAAATTGATGCCTTAGAAATTGAAGCAAATCTAATGGCTGTAGGTAAAGCACTAGAGAGACAACCTATCCAAGATAAGGGAAAGGCTAAAGTGGAATCCTCTCAAACTCAAACATTAGAGGATATGAATAATGTAATTAAAAATTTGTCTAATAAATTGATTAAGTTGGAATTGGAGAGTAAGAATTCACAGAGGCAAACACAACAGAACAGAAACTTTAATCCTCAATATAGAAGACAACCTCTGCAAATTTTGTAGAAGGAGAGAAAAGATCAAGATCAGGTTCAAGCACCACTTTACTTAGAGGTAGATCCTGATGAAGTACCAGAGCATTCCAGGGACCATGATGATCATATTTCCACATTGTATGCAGTAGATGAAGATGAACTAGGTGTTAAGGGAGAAGAATATGAATATAATGAAAAAGATGCCATTTATGATGACAATGACATTGATGAATATTGGAAGCAATTTATTGATTTTATGCAGGTAGAATTACATAAGAAATATGACTTGAGATCAAGGAAAAGATCTAGAGTTCAAGAAAATGAAGGCGAGCAGCAAGTTCCAGCTCCCCTACAAAAGGAAACTCTACAAGAACCATAGCCTGCAAAACAATTAAATAAAGGAAAGCAACATCAAAATACAAATAGCAAGACTCAAATACTTCAAGGAGAGTATTTTCAAGATAAAAGTGATAAAATTCCTTTAGAAAAACTTGTTTCCATTAAATAGGTTCATGTGTTTAGTCTGACTAAAGAGTTAGAAAAAATCAAAATTTAGGTGCCCTCACAGAGTTGGTTAAAACACCAGTTTATCAAAGAGAGATTGTTGAGTTTATCAATCTATCTCAGAATGTGAATATAAATGACACTGTGAATCTGCAAGAAGATAAACCAATAGTTGGTTTTGGTCCACATGTGGAGGAGGTAGATTCTTCAATGCCTCCTTTCTACATTTATTTATTGGTTCATGATTTCCTCTTGCATAATTGCATGTTTGATTTAGGAGCTTCACATAACCTTATGCCATTATCAGTGATGAAACCACTAAACCTACAAGTTACTAAAACTTATAGAGACCTATATTCTTTTGATTCAAATAAATTCAAGTGTCTGGGGGTCATTAAAGATATGGTGGTGTCACTAGCCCAGATCCTAGCTAGAAGATTGGTAATGGATGTAGTGGTAACAGATATCCCTGCTAGGTTTGGAATGTTGCTATCTAGGTCATGGGGGGCCAAATTGGGTGGTGTTTTGAAACTGGATTTTCCTTATGCTGTCATACCAATTTTTGGTGGAGAATAAAGGAGGTTGCACAAAGAAACAAGGTTTGTAAAAACAATCACAAAGAACGGAGCAAGTAATTCACCTGTATATAGCCAAGAGAAATATGACTTTTCTTGCTTTGTGTTGCATGACAATGCAGAGTTGGCTGAAGATAACCAGAGGCAGCTTACTTCAGCCAGTGTAAATACAGAGCTGCAAACAGAAGGGGTGTGGAAGTGCTTCTTTGATGGAGCCTATTCTAAAGAAGGAACAGGTGTTTGTTTCCTTCTAATTACACCTGGAGGTAATATGATCCCTTTTTCTTTTAAATTGGAGTTTGAGGCAACAAATAATGTGGCAGAATATGAATCCTTGATCATTTCTCTGCAAACAACAAAACAAATGGGAGTCCAGTCAATTTCTGTTTTTGGAGATTCAGAGTTGATTATAAAGAAAATAAAGAACCATTGTCAAACAAAACACCCTAGGCTTAGGGCATACAAAAATGAAGTGTGGGATCTAGTTGAGAACTTCTTTGAGGCTTTCAACATACAATTCATTCCAAGAGATGGAAACAGATTAGCAGACTCTTTGGCTATGGCTGCTAGTACTTTTAGGCCTCCCATTAATCCAAAGCTAAGATATGAGGTTGAAATGAGGCATAGGCCTTCTGTTCCAGATAATATAAAACACTGGCATATTTTTGAGGATGATCAACAGATTAAGGAATTCTTGACTATGATTGAAGATTTTCAGGGCACAAAGATTGATCAAGATGAAGATGAAACAACAAAAGGTGCAGAAGTAAGTGGTTTGAAAAATTCTATAGTTAATCAAAAAATTATTCAATTGAAAGATAATATTCTACCAAGGGGGCTTGTCCCTCTTGAAAGACTTTTTAACTCCAATGATGTGGCTATTAGTTCAGAGAAAATTCCACAGGATGAGTAGATTCAAGATCACAATATTAGAACCTAGCAGGAGCCCAAGGTAGTCAAATTATTTAATGGAGTTCCACTTAATTATAAAGAGAGATATATTAAGCTTTTTAGGGACTATATTGATGTTTTTTCTTGGTCCTATGAGGATCTCAAAACATATGATGTAAATATTATTCAGCATAAGATTCCCTTGAAATGAGGGATTAAACCATTTAAGGAGAAACTCAGGCAGATAAACCCTATGCTTTTACCATTGTTGGAGAAACAAGTCAAAAAGATTCTTGATGCCAAAATAATAGTTCCACTCAGGTACTCTGATTGGGTGGCCAATTTAGTGCCTGTAAGGAAGAAAAATGGAGAAATAAGGCTATGTGTGGACTTTAGAAATTTGAATAGGGCTTCCTTAAAAGATAATTATCCATTACCTAAAATGGATCATGTGTTGCAGAAGGTAACAGATCATTCAGAATGTCCATGCTGGATGGGTTCTCTGGGTATAACTAGGTGGCTGTTGATAAAGAAGATCATAAAAAGACTGCATTCACAACTCCTTGGGGAACCTTTATGTATGCTCGAATGCCTTTTGGGTTGATGAATGCAGGTGCAACATTTCAGAGGGAAATGGAAATTGCATTTGTGGGAGATAAGTTTGTAGTGATATACTTGGATGACATCATTGTTTTCTCTAAGTCTGATGAGGAGCATCTGGACCATCTTAAAAATACTTTTGAGAAATGTAGGAAATTTGGGCTTTCCTTGAATCCTAAGAAGTCTATTTTTGCTCTAGAAGAGGGCAAACTGCTGGGGCACATTGTTTCTAGAGATGGAGTGAAGATAGATCCAGCAAGGGTGCAAGCTGTGTAGAAAATACCCTTGCCCAAGAGTAAGAAAGAAATTCAAAAATTTCTAGGAAAAATAAACTTTTTAAGGAGGTTTGTGTCCAATTATGCTAAAATTGTAAAAGAAATTACCAATATGTTGAAGAAGGAAAATGAAGTGCATTGGACCAAGGAAGCCAGGCAGTGATTCTCCAGGATTAAAGAAGCATTACAAGTAGCTCCAGTTTTAATTAGCCTTTATTATCAAAAGCCTTTTCAAGTTTTTTCATTTTCATCACCTAATTCCATAGTTGTTGTTTTGTTACAAAAAAATGATGAAGAAAAGGAGCAACCAATTGCTTTCTTTAGAAAGATTCTCAAAGATGTTGAACTAAAGTACAATATTCTCAAAAAACAGGTATATGCTTTGGTAAAAGCCCTAAAGGCCTTTAGTACTTATGTGCTGCGTCACAGATCATTGCTTATGTGCCAAATGCTGTAGTAAAAGATGTATTTGTCCAGAGTGATGTGGAAGGGAAAAGAGGAAAGTGGATAGCCAAAATTCATGAGTATGACCTGGACATAAAGCCCACAAAGCTAGTGAAAGGGCAGGGATTGGTAAAGATGTTGTCCGAGACAAATTTTTCAGGCATTGGGAATCAACTTACTAACACCTGCAAATGAGGAGATAATTGAAGAAGGTGAAGAAAAATCAAATCCAGGTATGAAGATCAGATATAAGTTTTTATGTTCAGAATGGTACAAGCACATAGTCTATTACTTATGTTTTCTCTCTTGTCCTCTATATTTGGATAGAACAAAATATACAGCATTAAAGATCAAAGCACAACCATATGTGATTGTTGAGGGCAGATTGTATTGGAAGGATCCTATGGGAATTTTATTGTTATGTTTAACAGAGGATGGATTTATAGAGACCATTAAAGATTATCATGAGAAGTTATGTGGTGGACATTATAGTTAGAAGGCTACTGCACATAAAATCCTCTAGGCAGGGTTTTATTGGCCCATCCCATTTGGTGATACATATAAGTTTGTCAGAAGCTGTCAAAAGTATTAGCTTTTTGTTGAGAAGAAGAGGTTTGCTCCCTTGCCTTTGATCCCAATCTTCATAGAGGAACCATTCAGACAATGGGGACTAGACTTTGTTGGAGAAATTAACCCACCTTCAAGTGGACAACCCAAGTGGGTTCTCACAGCTACTGATTATTTCATCAAGTGGGTAGAAGTTATACCTACTAAAAGGGAAAATGACAAGGTGGTGATGAAGTTCTTAGAGGAAAATATTTTCAACAGATTTGGATGCCCTGTCAAAATAATAACAGACAGTGCTCAAGTGTTTAGTTCAAGTAAGTTTGTTGCTTTTTGTTATAATTATAATGTTATTTTATCTCATTCAATAGCTTATCATCCACAGGGAAATGGATTGGTTGAATCCAATAACAAAACATTGATGAAGATCTTGTAGGAATTTACAGTGTAAGTTCCTCAGACAGAACACCAAAGGATAAGGCTCAAAAAAAGTTCACAGATTAGTACACCAGTATTCTTGACGTGGTTAAAACCCTCAAAGAGGGAAACAGTCCACGACCTAAGCCAACGAGGCCACTTCAGGCAATTTATTAATAAAAGAATGAAAATTTACATAAGCTTCTCTCATGAATGGTTACCCTACAAATGAAACTCCATGCTCTTTAAATAGAGATCATGGACCAATCAGGTGTTAAGCCACAGATCAAGTGTCGGTAATACCAAGGAGAGAATGAACCATCGGGTCACTACATATCATGACTGGCGGATTGTAAGTTACAAAAGTACATAGTAAAGAAACACACTTTACCTAACTCTACACTAGACCAAGTTATACTTAACTATTTCCTATTTGTCGGAATATCCTAACATCCCCCCTTAAGAACAACTTGGGATAGGATTGAAGGATGTACAAATATGGCACAATAGGAGAAGGAAGGAGGCATTAGAGCCTATCCCCCCTTAGCGACAACTTCTTGAACTTCAACCATAAATCGAATTTTCGTAAACTTCGCCTCTGTGAGAGCCTTTGTAAATATGTCTGCAACTTGATCATCTTTTGAACAATATTGCACTTCAAGAACATGGTCATGAATGACCTTTTTGATGAAGTGCATGTGCAGTTCAATGTGTTTTCTGCACTGATGTTGGACTGGATCTTTGCATAGTTGAATGGCACTTTGATTATCACACCAAAGTGTAGTCGGATGCTGCTGCTGAGAGCCAAACTCTAACAGGATTTGACAAAGCCACAGGGCTTCCTTACTAGCTTCTACGACACCAAGATACTCTACTTCTACTGAAGAAAGATAAATGGCACTTTGTTTCTTGCAAGCCCATGTAATAGGTCCTGAACCAAGAGTGAACACATAACCTGCAGTAGACTTCCGATCATTAAGGTCACCAATCGGAATTAGTGAAACTAACCAATAGAGGAGATGCTTCTACATTGTAATGAATCTCAAACTAAACTATACCTCGAACATAATGAATTATTCTTTTAGCTGCTTTCTAATGACTTTCATGTGGGTTTTGCATAAACCAAGCAATAAGGCCAACAACAAAGGAAAGGTTAGGACGAGTATGGGTTAGATACAAAAGTTTTCCTACAAGTTGACGGTATAAGGTAGCATCAACTTCAGGGGAAGTACAAAGGACTGAAATTTTGGCTCCAGACTGAAAGGGAGAAGGGGCTGGCTTATAGTCTTACATGTGAAAGGGCATAGAATATCATATGAATACTTGGATTGGGAAAGGGAAATACCTTCCTTTGATTGCAAAACTTTAAGACCAAGAAAATAATGCAAGTGTCCTAAGTCTGTCATTTCAAACTTCCTTTTAAGGCTGGACTTCACATGGTTTATAAGGTTGGGATCACTACCAGTAAGGATAAGATCATAAACATAAAGAACAAGAATGATAAGAGACTTGCCCACTTTCTTGGTGTAGACAATATTGTCAAAATGACACCTAGAAAAGCCAGTTTCTAAAAGAAAGCTATCCATTTTGGATTACCAAGCTCGAGGGGCTTGCTTGAGACCATAAAGGGATTTCTTAAGTTGACATACAAGACTGGAGTTTGTTTGTATAAAGCCAGTAGGTTGTTCCATATAGATTTATTCATGCAAGTACCCATGCAAGAAGGCATATTTAACATCCATCTAATGGACTTCCCATTTGAAACAGGCAGCAAGGGAAAGAACAAGGTGGATAAGGTTCATTTTGACAACAAGGGAGAAGGTTTCAGTATAGTCAATGCCTTCAATTTGTGAAAAACCCTTAGCAACAAAATGAGCTTTATGTTTATCAACTTTTCGATCTGGTCCATACCTGGTTTTGTAAACTCATTTGCATCTAACAAGTTTTCATCCCTTTGGAAGAGGAACAAGATCCCATGTATCATTTGTCAATAATGAATGATATTCTTCATTCATAGTTGCGTCCCAATCTAGATGGCCTGAAGCTTCTGCAAAGGTGTCAGGATCATAATTTGCTGAAGCTTGATCTAGTAAATAAGAGGCTCTATCGAACTGAGAACGTGTATGTTGTTGATCTGTAGGATCATTGGCAAGAGCACCTACTGCATCCTGAGTAGCACATACCCATTTTGGAAGCTAAGGAGTTGAAGGAGGATCCTGAGAAGGTGGGGGAGGATTGTCATCCTCACTGTTATCATCTGAAGAAGAAATATTTTCAGAAGTAGAAGGGATAGAGAGAGGTGGCACATCCGTCGAACTAGGCTCGTAGGCCGATATATTTTTAGCAAAATTTACATCTCTTCTAATGATAACATTTTTGGACTTAAGTGGAATACGTCTATATCCTTTGACATCTTCAAAATATCCAACAAAAATACATTTTTCACTCTTAGGTTTTAAAGATTTATGTTTCTTATTTGGAATATGGGCCCATGCTTCACTTCCAAAAACACGAAAGTGACTTACATCTGGTTTAATTGAGCTCCATGCTTCTTTTGGGGTGATATTCTTTAAAACCTTAGTAGCAGTGCGATTTACTATGTAATTTTCATAGTTAATTGCTTCTGCCCAAAAATTAAGACTAAGTCCTTTAGATTGAAGCATACAATTAGCCATTTCATTTAAGGTGTGATTCTTCCTTTTAGCTACACCATTTTGTTGTGGAGTATATGGAACAATATGTTGGATTTGAATTCCATTCTCAATGAAAAAGTCGATGAATTTGAAATCCAGATCGTTTTTCAACAAAGGCTTTAAAGGCCAAGAACATGTTAAATACTTCACTCTTGAGTTTTAAGAAGTATACCCAAGTGTGTTTGGAGAAATCATCAATGAAAGTTAAGAAATACTTGTAGCCAGAGAATGAAACAACTGGAAGTGGACCACATAAATCACTATGCACAAGTTGTACAGGGGCTGAGGCGTGCCAAGAGGCACTTTTTTCAAAACTATCCCGATGATGTTTTCCAACTACACATCCGGAACAAACATCATCTTTGCAAGATACCATTGGAAGACCTGTCACCATATTTTCTTTACATAGATTCTGAAGGGAGCAATAGTTTAAGTGACCAAATTTCTCATGCCAAAATTTGCTCACTTCATCATTATGAGCAACAAATACCGAGGGAAGATTTGATGACCCAAAGTTGTTAAACTTATACAAACTTGTAGAATCATCAGCAATGCCAATAGCTAAAATCTGTCTAGGATCTCTTATTTCCTTAGTTACAACATCGTGAGGTGAAAATTCAATGATTTTACCTTTGAATAAATGAGTTATCTGATATACAGATAGAAGGTTGCAGGATAAGCTTTGAACACATAATAGATCATTAAATTGACCATTGTCTAGATGAACAGTTCCAGTCCCTACAACACTAAGAGATCTATCATCACCAATGTATATATTTTTGGTGTTACAATCATTTAAAGAAGAAAACATGGCTTTGTTTTTGGACATGTGATAAGAAGTTCTAGAATCAATAAGCCACTCATGAGAATGAGAAGAAGAAGATACATTTAGTGCATAACTAGACTGAGATGCTTGACAACCACATGCAGAAAGTGCTATTCCTGAAGATGAAGTTGAAGTTGAAGAGTGCTCCAAATGGATGTTATGCTTCTTCATTGCTATTTCCAAGGCTTCCATCTTTTTAAAGCATTTGGATTCTAAGTGGCCATCTCGATTACAAAAGTGGCAATGTCTATCAGTCTTCTTTCCTTTGTTTTTATTTGCCTTATCATTTTGTTGAAATGATTTTTCATTTTGAGGCTGAAATTGCTTAGGACCCTTGCTTGGTTTAGGACCATTCTTTTTAGGATACTGCTTCTTAGGATTCTTTGAATTTGGTTGCTATTGGGTAGCTAAGGCTTTCTTAGAAGAGTTTCTAAGATTAAGAAGACCAAGATATAAGAGATTTTCTTGTTCTCTTATTAAAGAATCACAAAAGGCATCAAAAGATGGGGAATTGTAGTCTTGTCCTTGAGAAATAAAGGCTTCTCTAGTAGACTGGAAGGTGGAAACAAACACAGAGTATGTTGGTCCCAACTTAGTAATAATGGAATAGATAAGGATACCATCTTCTTTCTTAACCTTAACACCTTCCAAGAGAAGTCTAAGGGTCTTGAACTTGGACAAAAAATCTTCAATGGAAGAAAAATTATTAGGGTCCAATGTAAGCAACTCATTTTTGAGTTGATGGACCCTAATTTCATTTTTAGTTCCAAAAACTTTAGTGAGCTGTTTCATTGCTTCATTAGGAGTATCAAGTTCTACAATATGGAGTCTAAGTTATAGAGAAATAGACATCCCTATCAACCCACGTGCTTGATCTTGTCTATTTTCCCATTTAGCTGCCTTATCTTCATCTTGAGGTTTGGTTTCTTGGCCTAAGGCTATTCTGTAAAGACCTTTACTTCTAAGTAAATCCACAATGTAGGACCACCATTGGAAGTAGTTGGTGCTGTCAATAATAACTTGGCATGGACTTTCCATTTTAACAGAAAGTGAAGTTGTAGATGCTAAAACTAAGTGTTCCAATGGAAATATCTTGAAAAATTAGGCTGCTTAAAAAAAAAAACGGCTCTGAAAACGGTTTTCGGATGAAGAAGTTATGACCATTTGAAAAAAAGTTATTGAAGATGTTGATGAAGTGCGTGAATATGCGGAAATGAATTATAATGATATATTTAAAAAAAATTCCCCCCCCGCCCCCCCGCCCCCCCCTTTCCAAACATAAATCTAATTAGCTCACTTTAAAAAAAATAATTATGTGACTCACTTTTACAAATAAGTGAAAGTCACTTTTACAATGGCACTTTATGAACTACCCACTAAATTGTAACTTAAATAAAAGAGAAAGAGAATTTAAAATTATAAGTGACTCAGTTTTTATAATGGGTAAAAACACTTTTACATAAAATAACTTTAAAAGATAAGTTACATGTGATTTTTGAAAAAGTAACTCAACAAAAAGAAAGACTTGAACCCAAGACTTCTATTCTCATAAAGTAACTTTGGACCAAGTGAGCTAGTTTAAAAGGTTAGTAATTTTTGGAAAAGAGGAATGGTTTTTTTTTTTTAGTCACTGAAGCTTTGAGGTGTGTACTTACTTGAGAAAACTCTTTTTTTTCCTACAAAACAAAAACCACAAAACCCAACACATACATACCAAAAAAAAAAAAAAAAAAACCTTATGGTTTGGAGTTAGTTTTACTACCCGGAAACTAAAAATATTCCTCAATGTTTATGACTTTCTGAGATCACACTAAGGCACGGCAGAAAAGAGCACACGCATGAGAAAAATCCTTCCTTTTTGTTTCTGATTTTCCTAGATCTCATAGAGTCACAGGGAAAAGAGCATATGTAGAAATGAAAGGTATAGATTTGGTAAAAAAAACAAAGAGATAAATAAACTGAAATAAACAGAGAGAAAATAACTAAAAATTGCAAATAAACATTGTATACCTCCAGATCTTAAAAATGACATAGCTAGGGCTACCAGAAACCTTTTCGCATGAAACAAAAGGGGTTCCTCACTGGAACAGATGCTCCTAACACAATAGAGCAGTCCTCTCGGCCCGAAAGAAGTCAGAAACAATAGATATAGGAAACGACAGTCAGATGCAGTTCTACCGGCTTCAGATTTGGATCACCAATGGATGCGGCCCTCAAATAGCTTTGATACCATGTAGGAATTTACAGAGTAAGTTCGTCAGACAGAACACTAAAGGACACCACTCACAAACAGATCACAAATCAGCACATCAGTATTATTGACATGGTTAAAACCCTCAAAGAGGGAAAAAATCCATGACCTGAGCCAACATGGCCACTTCAGGCAATTATTAATAAAAGAATGAAAATTTACATAAGCTTCTCTCATGAATGGTTACCCTAAAAATGATCCTCCATGCTCTTTAAATAGAGATCATGGACCAATCAGGTGTTAAGCCATGGATCAAGTGTTGGTAATACTGAGGAGAGAATGAACCGTCAGATCACTACATATCATGACCGTCAGATTGCAAGTTACAAAAGTACATAGTAAAGAAACACACTTTACCTAAATCTACACTAGACCAAGTTATACTTAACTATTTCCTATGTGTCATAATATCCTAACATATCCTTAAGAAAAATATTGTAGAGAGTCAGAAAGACTGGGATTCTAAATTAAATTTTGCTCTATGGGCTGTCAGAGTGACTACAAGAAGGTCTACAGGCAAATCACCTTTTGAGTTAGTGTATGGAACTCAAGCTTTGTTCCCTAGTCAGCTTGTGAAGCCTGTGATTGCAATGATTCAGGAGGCAAAAGAAGAGCCCAATGCTCTGATAAGAAGAATGCATAAGGTAGTGGAGTTGAGTGAAAGAAGGGATAAGGTAAGAGATAATTTGATTATGTATCAATCAAAGATGAAGGGTATTTTTGATAGAAAGGCCAAAGAAATTGATTTTAAAGTTGGAGACCTGGTATTAAGGTGGGATACTAGAAGAGAAGATAAGGGCAAACATGGGAAGTTTGATCCTCTCTGGTATGGCCCATTCAAAATTATAGAAGCAAGGGCAAATAATACATTATCCCTAGATAATCTTGATGGTGAATCTTTACAACTGCCTGTCAATGGGAAGTACCTCAAACATTACTTCTAGTTATGAAGCACAAGCATCCTGTCATTGTAGATACTGGAGTGAATTCATTGTACAAATTCCATAGAATTTAAATTGGCTAAGAAATATGTGACTCCATGCCCGAGGTGAAGGCACTGATCTACGGTTCTTAGTGCTTCTGTGGCAAGAGCACTATCCCCAGGTGGAGCTAGATGTTGTGGCATCCATTGTCATTTTAATTTTATTTTCAGTTGTATCACAAAAAAAAAAAAAAAAAACAAATATTATGTTATAATGGAAATAAAAGAAAATGCGAAAATCCAAAAGAAATGAGTTGTTTTATATTATTGACGGCTTTTGAATGTGAGAAAAAGAGGAGAAGATCTGAGCCATCCGATCGACAGGCAGTGGATCTAATGGTAGTCGCACAGTTAACAAGGGTGAGGTTTACTCCGAAATCGGACGCGAGAAGTTATAAAACCGAGTTAAAATCTCAGTTAATCACAACCGTTCGCTTGAAGAATGCAGATCCTACGGTAATCCCGTGGTTAACATGGATGAGATTTAATTCAGAAAATGGACGCGATGGTTTATGGAATGAAATTTAATCTATTGAAGTTCAAATAAATCATAGTCGCTCATCATGAAGGGACGAGATCCGACGAATATCGTGTCAAAAAGTGCATATCTTTTATTATAAATTTTGGACTCGAGAAGTCTTTTAACTACAGTTTTGTTTCCTATCGGGTCCGTGGGGAAGGAAAAGATTTGTGGAAAAGGTGGATGCGACAAAGTTATGAACCAGAGTCTAAATTATTTTCAGTTCTGTGGTAGCTGATATTCCACGTAAATCAACCAATTCCGTTGTTTTAGCAGAATAACTAGGATTAGAAGCAGATAACCGAAACTTCAAAGGAACGATGATTGGTCGGGTTTCTTTGTGTTTCTGGAAATCAGAACACTTCCGTAGATATGTGGGCCGATAAACACAAGTCCACACACAAAGTTTTGTAAAGATGCAGTTTGTTGTGCTAAAACAGTCTAGCTATTATCAGAACATCTACAGAGAAACTTCATCAGTAGTCAAGCCACAGATTCGAACAACGAGCAGCCATCACCTTCTAATTTTTGTTACTTCTTGTTATTTTGTTTTCTTGAGAAGAATGAGGTGTCTTTTACCCTCCAATGTAATATTCTGTAATGACTTTTACCTTAAACAGTTAGGAGATAGTTAGGCAGTTTGACAGTTTTGGTGATTAAAAAATGTCTCATAATGTATAAAACGAGGGAAAATTATAGAAAAGGGTTCGAATTTTGGAGAACTTGGAGACTAGGCTAATGTATTTTTGATAAATTGTTGATTAATAGAAGAATCAAAATTTTTCCACACATTGTTGGTTATGATTTTGTAACTTCTCTGTTATGTGTCATCATATGTCTTCTTTTCTTTAAGTATAGTAATGAAGCTGCAGGTCTTTGTTTACTTATGCAAATGAAGTTAAAATTCCTTAAAAGAGAGCTACTATACTTAAAACCCCTACTTCTACATTTCTTCTAAGTTACAGATAATAGTTCTTATGAAAAACAACATATTGTCTCTAACTTTTCAAAGTGTTACAGATAATAGTTTCTATGCAAAACATCATATTGTCTCTAACCTTTCAAAGCATTCTTCACTCATCATTTATATCCAGCATCATATGGCATTCTGAGATTTTCATATTAGCAAAGTATTAAGGATTAAAAACCAGGTCTTTCAGGTCCTTCACTTGAAGATACATCATACAAATAAGTGACAATAATAATAAACATTAATGTCTTAAGCACAATTTCTGCACAACCAAGAAATTGGTGTCTTAAGGGACAATAGAAACCTCATTGAAAGAAGAAGTGATACTTATGGAAAAATGAAGAAGTCATCTAGGACAAACTCACCATACATCAGTCTAAATGTAACATTTACAGGATATGATATGAAAGATTCTCAATATTCTTGGATGGAATCTTCATTGTAAGGTTCACCAATGATGAGGGGAAGAAAGTGTTTCATCGAGAATTCCAAACTTGTGGAATTCAAGGGATGATGGTATGATGATATAATAGTGAATCAGATCAAGGAGATGAAGCTCCTTCATTCAAAGGAAGTTGTTGCAGGATGTTTGGATGACCCAAAGGAAATATGAGGTATGTATGCTTACATTTGATATTATGGAAGCCATGCGGTTGTAGGCTACATGGATTACTGCTCTATCTTAAGAGGCATGGTCAAAGAAAGGATCTCCTCCCTCAAAGTGATGCAAGAATGCACAGGTCACATATTTACTAGATGAAAACAACATAATATGTCCTCATATAGAGTATGAGGTGGTTGACTACAATTGAGGAACTCTGATTGGAAGCTCTTGGGAATGAAATGTGTGAAGAAAGGAAGGAAGAGATCATGAAATATGCAACAATGGTAAAGGCAGTCAACATCTGAAAGACCAAGAAGATTTGACTATGATATCTCCCAGAAATATATGAAGACTCTGATGGAAGTCTCGAAAAGATGGAGACCCTTTGTCTAGTCAATTTAACGTCTTAAATTGCTCTACATAAATTATCAATCCGGGTATCGTAAACTGATGAAGTGTGGTGCACTATATGTGCTTAGTTAACCTTTTTCTTACTTCGTTGTTTTATAGTTTATTTTGTTTATAGTAATGGTTCTATAAACAAATGAGTGATTTGTGTTTGTATGGTGGTTTCTAAATGAGTGAGTGTGTGTAACTGGTGGTTTCTAACTACCTTCTAAACCTGCAAAGAAAGAGCTTGAAAGAAATAACTTGAAATGAAACTGAAAGCAAAGCATAAAAACCACTTTCTAATGGCACTAGTCACTACTCATGCTACTGCAATAAAAAGGTAAGAAAAACCACTTTAAAGACCAATTATAATGTTCATCTCTTCCTAACACTCTGCTTCCAACATATAGTACTATGTGAAACACGATTAAGAAGTAGTTAGATATAAGTCTAAAAAGTAATCAAGCTCTAAGTTGACAAATTATAACACCACTTTGCCTTTCTCCAACATTCTGCTTCCAACATACATTGTAATGTGTAACAAGTGAAGAAAGAGTTAGTGATATAAGTCAAAAACTACTCAAAGCAAGCTGTGATTTATTAGTATTCTGATTTCTTAAAGATGAACAACTTATGATAAGGAGACCATCAATATGTTAGCATACAACTTGAAAAACTAAACTTAGAAATCAAGCTAGAAAAATAAAATAAAGGCAGCAACTTATGAATATGACAACTGAAAATACCATTAGAGATAAAGCAAATACAAGAAAGACATTTGTACAAGGCAGGGGCCCCCTACTACCTATGAAATCAAAGAAAAATTAAACACACTTGCATAAATTAAAATTGCATGAATGAAAATCTAATCTACCTTACATTCTACAAAGCAATATTTACAAAATGAAATCTACTCTACTTACATCCTAATATGCTCCATGACATCTACTTCACATCTCCTTCCATGTTGAGAACATCAAAGCTTTATTCAATTTCTTCAAAAGTACAAAGTACAAAAGCTTTCAAAAGCCATGGGACTAACAAGCTAAAAGGACTAAGAAAAGACTAAAGGAAAGACTAGCAAATGAAGGAGAGAGATCTCCTATTTATACAAAAAGATGAGAGCCATCTCATTAATGATAGTCCATGAATCTCTCCCTCTACCTCTAGAGTCCTAATCAAAATAGGAACTGATAAGACACATGTCTTTTTAGAGTTACAATACAATTAGGAGATGTGACACATATCCTCATGATCCCATGATTCTTTCCAACCAAATTTGAATTTGGCCTTAGAGTGCCACATAAGGGTCTTCTAGAAGCCTCCTTTCAACCTACACATGTCAACAATCTCAACCCATTTGTTAGGTATAAGCATATGCACATTATTTTCTAATGTTTAACCACAAATTCACTTAAAAGGCTTAGAAATAATAAATATTGGAAAAACATAAAGGTGGCCCGATGATAATGAAAGTGGGATGAATGTGGTGACATAGTAGTGAAATGGAGGTGATATAATGGACATAATAGTGAAAGTGTAATGGAAATGAATGACATTTTCAAGACTCAACACCCTTCACAATACATATATTTAGGAGATGGGTCAACATGTATGTAAGATGTTGATACCTACAGGAAGATTTCATCATGAAAGACCATCACTAAGGTAACTGTGATTTAAGTGCTCATTTCTTATTATTGAACAAGTATCTAGTGGATTATGTAGGACTGCCAAAGGAAGAACTGTGGATGTCTACCCTAAGGACCATGTAGAAGGATGTCAGATCCTTCCAAAGAAGATATTATGAAGAAGGCAACATGACATGAAGCAACGCTAGATGTATATCGATGGATCACTTTCTGATGAAAGGAATAATGATATGACTAATTCATGGAAGAAAGTGCTGGATGGTCTATGCCCTATGAAGAAGTCCCAAAAGATCAAGACTCCATAACAAAGAAGAAATTCATAACATCGAAGGATGGAGTTCTTCAAGCAGTTGATTGTCCCATCATCTCTGCCTGAGGAGCTGTTGTAGGTCCTTAATTAAGAGGGAGTCTGGAAAGAAGTTTCTTACTTAGAAGAAACTTAGAAATTCTGAAGTTAAGAGGGATCTTAGGTACATTCCTTCCGTATGAATGAGTACACCCCTTTATTGGAATATATATGTCCTCCCTAATTGAGAGGGAGAGATAGACACATCATTTTGGTCTTCACTTGGGAAGACAGAATGGAGGATTGGGTAATCATTTTTCATTTGATACTCTTTGAGGATGATATAGGGCATCCAAGATAAGAGTAGTCATGGAGGACTGATATTACTTGAGGACTAGGAATCCAAGATAAGAATAGTCCTGATGGAACACACACTTGAGAACCCATGTGGGGTATGTTTCGGGAGAGATAATGATGAGAGTGTCTATAAATCATTGGTCTCACTAGCATTGAGCTCAGATCTTGTGGAGAGATAGAACTATTAGTCAATGCCCTGCTATGTGACAATTCTAGTTGATATGGTGCTATACAGATGGATTACCAATCTGATTCTTCTTATGAGAAATTCTTCAGATTGAGAATGACCAATTACCATTATGAATACCTACCTAGTTAAGAGGGAGTGTTGAAAAGTGTAACCGGGTTCAGTATTTATAATGACATATAATTATTATTTTATGTAATAGATGAAAATAAGAGAAATAAAATTTTGGCATGCTTGAATCATGGGTTTCATGAGCAAGAGATTTTATTTTTAGTCAAGGCTCCCATTGAGATCCCTTAAGGATATTGTCATCTAGTCATAAAAGTATAAAGAGTCATTGTCATGTAATGAAGGCATGTTACACATTGTAAAGAGTAAATTTTGTTTTGTAAAGTCACCCTCCAAGACCTTGTCACTAGCCCTCATTCAAGTCGGCCTACAATGAAGGGATAGTTATAGAATATGAAGTTAGCATATTCTAGAGATAATGTCGACCTAATGGGCATGGAAAAAAAGGTATATATAGCAATGCTTAGCCTCATTTGGAGGAGATCAATTTGGTGAAGGAATTATCACATACAAGTGCACAAATCATACTAGAAAAAAACTCTACCTCAGCAAATCAAGAAGAAAGGATAGCGAAGATTGTTGTGGATTGTTTTGGGCTAGTTTACCCTCTCACATGCGAAGGTATCATATCTGAATTTGTCAAGAGAAGGTCGAAGGATTGCAGTTACATTAAGGTAATCCTGTTTGGGTGGAAGAGTTCGCTAGAAGAAGATGAGTGGAAGTGTAATGAGTCTCTCTCTTGAGGAGACTATTCAAGGAGTGAAAGTCATCTAGGGTTTTTTTTGTCAAGAAGAAGTACTGTAGACCTAAAGGAAGAGACCAAAATTATGAAGGAAGACAAAAAAGGAGAAGAGAAAGAGCAGCGTTGAAGACAAGGCTAGTGACTTGGTCTTGGGAGGGCTCTAGTGTTAAGGGTCTTTGTCATGGTCTTGGTATTGATTAATTTAAGGTTCTATAAGAAGAACTTCATTTGGGTTTTCCTCTCAAATAGTGATAGTTTTTGGCCCTAGCTGACAAGCTTATATATTGTGTATCTTGTCTTTGTATTGTTCATGAGATGGAAATTATCTTGATGAAAAGAACACAATAATAACATAAGAAGAGAAGATCATAATCAAGAAGTAAAAATACACTCACAATAAATTATCATAATAAATAAATCACCTAACTTTTGATGCCCTAGATTTCTCAACAAGAAGACATCTTGACTTGACTAGATTGGCTCCTTCAACTTTCCCAAAGATGATTGCTTCAATGCTTGTCTTGTTTTGGGCTTGTCCTTCACCTTAGCTCTGATTCCATGTTAAATTTTTCAGATTGTTCTATGTTGTATCAATTACTTTAGCCCAAATCAATACTTCAATTAGAAATATTTTAAATAACAATTACTTTCCAATCGTAAACATTAATTGAATATAAATGAAAGTAGAAAGGGGACAATCTAAACATCAACAAGAGACACCAGGATTGGTCAAAGGCTAGGGAAAAACTGACTATGGGGAAAAACCTTTGAAATTATTCTTCTATTAGATTATCATAAAATGTTCTTTAGAGAGTAAAATGAGCCCAATACATTATCATGCAACAAAACAACCCAATAACATTCAGAAATATGTTTCCAACATCAAAATATATTAGAGACAACTTTTCCTATCTGCGTTCAACTGTGGTCAACTGTCAAATCTGAGTCAAAATTCTCAATCGCATGGAGGAGTTGTACGAGTGATTGAAGGCTTCCAGTTAGTACCTTAAACCTACAAGCCAAATACTTTGGTCTAATTTGTGCTGTGACAAGCCAACGACTGTAACCCAAAAGCCTTAAAATAGATGTGAGCCTCAAAACCTGTAATTTCTGACTTTTGCGAATTTCTTTTATGGTACCAGTCTTAGAACTGTGTGAACCAATCAATGAAGAGAGAAGAAAAGGATGCTTGGTGATTATCAAATGGACTTGAGGTCACTTGTATTTATATGCTTCCATGGGTGTCCAATTTTCTTTAGGGTCAGCCTGTCTAAAATGTGCATATGTGGTATTTTCTTCATAGGTACACTTTCCCTTGTCATTAGGGGAATTTTGAGGTCTAAAATAAGACTCCTAAGTGTTAGAGCCTAGATTGACCTCAGGCTGAATTGAAGCAATTCTAGGGTAACCACAAACCACGCTTAACCTAGTAGCTAGCCCTACTAGGTCGGGAGAGGGCTCTCTCCTTTATGGATCTCAGTCAAAATGACTGGATCAGATGGGATTTTAGGCTAGGTATAGTAGCTCAGAGGATTTTGATTGAATTTGTTGGTTTTTGTGGATCAAATGGAGCCAGGCAGTTTTGGGTCTGGGAAATTAGGTCAGGATGTAGGGTGTTCTATGGGGCAAGGTAGGTATAGGCTTTGGCACTTGAAATCTAGTGAGGTGGGATGTCTAAGACTGGTGAGGAGCTGAGGAGGGCATGTAAAGATCATGTATCCTTCTCAAACAGTAGAAAACATAGAATATTGAATGGTTTCCCAAGGTAGAGCACTGTAAACAATGAATTCTACCTATCTATCTTGATATCATTCAGTTAGAAGCAGTGAAATAGATTGTGGCATACATAAAACATGTGAAAAACTAATAAAAAAATAAGAAACTATGCAAAAGCACCATACCACAGGTATCCCATAAAATAGCTGCAAATCCTTCTTAATTTCCTTTCCAAACTGCTTACAATGGTGCACAATGTAGCTCAGAGCACCCAAGTGAGACCAACCTCAACAAATGACTAAGAAAACACTTGATATAGGCATCAAAACTACTCATCCTAACCATCAGGGGTCGAATCCATGAGAATAGGGGCTGTTTCAACCATTTCCCAACTAAGAATTGGAATATAGGCAGTCAAATAACTTGCCTCTATAAGTAGGGAAACCGATTCATTAGCCTCAAAACCACCTCTAACTAATGTATCTACCTTCTAAAAATATTTTACCATCACATTTACATGTTATGTCATTAATTACATGAGTGAAAACATCCATGAGGAGAGAGAAGACAAATCCACAGTAAAAACAGGAGAAATTTTGATTTTCTGGGCAAATTGGTCAAAAGTGTAGCACCACTTTCCACCTACTTTTGGAGGCCTTCGTGGCATCCAAATTGAGCCCATGATAGCTCATTGGAAAGGTATTCAAGTATGGTTTCTGGAACAACTAGAATTTTTGAATTTGGAGGTCATTTTCCCCCTCAAAACTTTAATCTCCCAAGGCTACTTCTGTGTGTCCAAAAAGAGGCAGAGAGGTAATTTTTTTTGTAGTTTTTGGACCTTTTGGTGACCCAGATTTGCTCCAAAACATCTGAAAATTTCTAGGGTGTATGTTCTCATCATGCTGAATCTAAATATGAAAACCTTTTCTCCATCTGATGCCCCAGGAAAAAGCCGGCGCTGCGCTTCTAGGAAAAATTTCTGTGTTGTGAATTTCAAAATTTTCAAAAATGCAAAAACTTCTCAAAACTTGCCCAAATTTGGCATGGAACACCACCATTAGCTGCTTTGGTTGGCCAAGGAGGCTTCAGCCAACATCTTCAACCTATCTTTCTCTTTCTTGCCCTCTAAATCTCTCCTTAACCTAGCTTTCATCCTCTTCATTCTCATGTTGCAAATTTTGTTTCGTGTCCTGTAGCGATAGGCCATGTGCCTCATCATTTGGTTATCTCTGTTGGCCCTCTAAAATAACAGCTGGTGATATTGTGAAGGTCACTTCAGAAAATGTCACCTCATTGTTATATAAATGAGTCACAAAAAGTCTGGCCAACTCATGGTGAAACTGAATTCTTTCCACCAATTCACAAAATTCAAAACATGCTTGGTGCCTAAAACAAGAAACTGCAAGTGGACAAGCCTGTAATTCTCTCAAACTGGTGGGCTCCTCTCTGATGATTTTTCCTCCTTTATGAGGCTTCCTTTGTTGTCTATGTCTCTCCATGAAGCTGTCACTAAATGTCTCCTCTTCATAATCATAATCACTGTCTCTATCCATGTTTTCCCTTGGCTTGAATAATATGGTAATATATGGATAGTATTATGGACAATGGTGTGGAGGAATGGAGTGGGAAAAATGTATGTGTGAGGGGGTTTGGGGAGAAATAAGAAGTTGATAGGGTAGGAAAGCAATAGTAAAGATGAGGGTTTCAGTTCATGAGATAAATTGTAGGAAAACTAGGGTTTGTCATAGAAACTAGGGTTTTGATTTTAGAGGTGAAAAACCACAAAAAACTTGAGACAAAACCCTAAACAACAAGAGATATTAGGATACTTACTTGCAAAAGAGGGAAACTTGAAGAAATTTGGTGGAATTTGGTGATTTGAGGTGATTTGGGGCTTTATTGGGCAAAGCACAATGCCACCTACAAGAACGCAGTTCCGGCCTGAAAGCGCATTGCTTGTGTATTTTTACACTGGGAAAAATCTCCAAAAGCGCAGCGCTGGCTTCAAAGTGCAACCACCCCTCACAAGCATAGTGCCACTTCAAGCTCACTTTTGACTGCCTTCTCGATGTCCAAATTGGGTGTGTGATAGCTCGTTGGAAAGCTTGTCGAGTTTTATTTCTAGAACATCTTGAATTTTTCAATTTGGAGTTCATTTTCCCTATCAAAAGTCCAATCTCCCAAGATTGGTCAAAATGTGCAAAATGAGGCTGCCAAAATGCAGAGTGCTATTGCAATCAACTTTTGAAGGTCTTCCTCAACTCCAAATTAAGCTCATGATAGCTCATTGGAAAGATATTTGTGTCTACTTATAATTTCAATCATCAAGAAAGTCATTTGGTCATTCCATCTAGGATAAAAAATAATTCTACCAAGGTCATTCCAGAGGTGCATTAACCCTCTCGAGGAAAATGATGTTTTTGACATTTCTCCCAAACCATGAAACCTGTGTAAAAAATGAAAGAGGTTTTTCTTGTTGGGTCAATGACGGACAGAAATATGTCCCACTTTTGTCAAATTCATCTTTTCTTGCTCAGAAACAAAGTTTGAAGAAAAACTATCCCTTATGTGTAGTGAATGGCTTGTTCCTTGGAATGACTTCTCAACAAATGATGGAGACCTGATGTTTGATGATATGAAATGGCCTCATACCTTCTGATATCCCTTATGCCTCCTCTGCTCAGATATCTCTGATCCCATAGCCAACCGTAGCTCAGTGGGAGAGGAAATTAAATTTTAGTGCTTGTTTCTCTTTTGCTTTTGTAGGTGAATTGGTGCTCATGATGACTTGATTTTTGTAGTGGCAGGTGCTTGGCAACATCATTAGATGCTTAGAAGAAGCAGCCATTATTGGCCACCTCATGTCCTTGCTAAGCATTATTGTCATGAAATTATTTGGTTTGACCATGGTGGGACCCTAAAACCTAATGAGACCAAACCCGAAGACCTAATGAAATAAACTGCAGAGTGAACATCAACCATGACTAAATTATATGAAAGAGGATCAAAAAGTACATATCATGAAGGAAAAGTTGAAGTAAACCCTACCATCAATGAATCCATGACCTGATGGAATGCAAACTCATCAGTATGGGACTCCTACTATGAAATGCAAAAGAGAAGATTTTGATCATTGATGGCAGTGTGAAGACATTGACACTAACACTAAGGAAATTATAAAATAATAGTTGAAATAATAAAATAAGATAGGATTACAACGTCAAATTTTAGAGGAAAAAAAGAAAATACTATTTTTTCAACTCGTATTTTCAACTTATCTCCCTATGGGTTTACTGAGATTTCGAGCGACAACACTCATTGGATGCAGAATTTGATTCCTCATCCAAGAAGTACCCATGTTGCATAATTTTGATGGACCCTTCTACAAGAAAAATTATAAATACATGAAAAATATATTTCATCATCATCTTGAATCTTATTGGTTCTTATAAATTTTATTTTGGTTGCACATTTTTCTTAGGAGGCCCATTTTAAATCACAAAATTATCCTAATGCCAAATTTGATGATATTTAGGTCAATTTTGGTCCTATCGAAAATAGAAATTAAATGCAATCATAATATCCATTAAATGGGTTGTCCAAAGTGGAATTTGACCATAGTTGCATAATTTACAAAAATCCCTCATTGTTGCTAGAAATATTGAGAGGGGCGTGAATTAATATTTCACTTCAATTAGTTTATTTTTAATCTTCATAGAATTAAATAATATTAAAATTATATCAAAAAATAAGTCAATGACACCATTCAACAATACACAACATTAAAGACAATACACAAGATCTTTTTAGGTGGAAACCCTTACGGGAGAAAACCATTGAATGCTTTTAATATAGGTGTTCAAAAATTACATCAACAGGAAGCTCCACCTTCCAATATTATCCAACAAAAACTGGAAGGAGGATTCAACCCCTTGATTTATTAGCTCAAACTTAAAGGATGGTCTAACACACTAGTTTACCAGCTCCAACTAGAAGCTGGAGCTCCAACACCCTTGTTTTATCAGCTCCAACTGAAAGGATGCTCCAGCAACCTGGTTTATCAACTCCAACTGGAAGGATGCTCCAACACCATACAATCTCCACCTTTCCCTAGCACCAAGATACCACCCTAAAGTGTTCTCAAGCTCCAACTAGAAGGAGACTCCACTCTCTTCCTTCCACCACCCTACCACCCTACTCAACAAGCCAACAGTTGCCCTAAAGGATCTGACCTTCAATTCACCACAATGGACCACATTTCATATATTTTCAGATTAGATCCACCTGTGCTCAATATCAATCATAAAATTATAAAAAACAATATGTTAATTCTATGAATCTGTAATACTGGCACAAGGTCATCAACAACAACTTCTCATCAAAAGATCAAACCCTGGATGTGTTAGCCTCCTATTACAATAGGTTTCATATTTCATGATTGACTGTTTTACATGCCAAATATGTCATCTTTTCGTGCTGCAAGGTTCCATATTTCCAAGAAGTTCTATTTTGAATAATCATACCATTTTTGAAGAGTTTACAGATAAGGGAAATCCAAACAGCTTAATCTTGGCTTCCCTAGGTTTAAATTGCTTGTTTTAGAAGATAGAGAATGAATATCTGTCCAAATAGCTTAAGCTTGGTAGGTGAGTAGATAGGCAGAGAAACAAGGGCACTCAACTGTCTAATCTGAGCCTCGGAAGAGATAAGGGTACATTTAGATAGGAGGGCAGTCAAAAGAAAATAAGATAATTAGGGTCTGCAAGTCTAAGTGCATCCAAACGAAAAAGAAGAAAAAATGTTAGGTGAGAAGGCTGGGTAAGTAGTTTTGAGGTTGCAGAATGAATAAGTGTGATCAATTTTGTATTTCAAAGTGTTATTTTACTTTAGATCACAAGTGCAAGGCAATTTTCCCTTGGAGCAGCTCAAGCGAGGCATGATTAACTTCCCTTTCTTCCTTTCCCCCAAATCATTCACTAACTTCCCCTAAAGATGTTAAGGTCTGCTTGATATCTTTAAAAATTCATCATATTCCATAGCATTTGCCTAAGCAAAGATCTGCTTTGCTTAAGGATGCTTATATTTCTTATACATGTCTTGTTTCCCCTTTAAAGCCTAAGATTTCAATCCTTAGCACTTTCTTCACAAAAATCATATTAACTCCTAACTCTATTATGTAAATTCCTCCTTATTTCCCCTTCCCGTACTAAAAAAATATAGTAAAAATCCCCATTATTTACATATCCTCTCCTCTGGTTGAAATATAACCATAAATATTGCTTGGGAATTACTAAGTTTACTTGAAACTTAGTAAGAACCCTCATTTTTCTCAAAAAACCATCTTCCTAAGGTGTTTGGACTCCTTCCAAAACACAAAACCCCCCTTCAAATGCTATCGGACCCCTTCCAATGCATTAAGGACCCTTCCTAAAGCTTAAAAATCTTCATCTGATGCACTAAAACCCATCTCCATTGCATTAAGCCTTCTTCCGATCACATTAGGCCTTCGCCGATTAACAAAACATTTCTCCGATCCGTATCCCCCTCCCTCCGACGCGATATCGCAGTCAGAGATGGCAATGACTTTGTTGGCCCATATATATTCACACTCCGATGGCAAACCGCCGATCGCGATATCGCGATCGGCAGTCGCAAGGTTTCTGTACCTATATACATATGCCCCCCTCTCATCCGCCGATGCGATATTGCTATCACACCCGAAAGCATATCGCATCGCAATCCACTCATTATCGCAATCACATCATTTATCCATATATACCTCCGCTTCTCCGTAAAACTTGGTTATATTGCAAAAACTTAAGTTTTACCGCTAACCTCATTCTACTGCAATATATGGCATTTCCGCAATATTTCCCATTTTCGCACAGCCGCATGCCTTATCGCTTTTCTGATATCGGCGATCGCTCCCATCGCATCGCATATATAAAAGCCATCGCCCCTGTCCCCGCCGATTGCCGATCGCCGATTTAATCCCTGCCGTACTACCACGTCACCCTGCCACGTCACTGCCATACCTAGACCCACCGCTGACGTCATCACTGAAAGAAGGTGCGAAGGGCGAAAATCGCAGCAAAGGATGCCCGGAATGAAAAACTGAGGCAGTTTTCGATGCGCGATTAGCGCTTAGCGCTAATCGCGCATCGCTAAGAAAAAATGACCAAAATGGAAGGCTTCATATTGCTCGGCTACCAGCAGGCCCGAAAATTCGTAGTTTGACAAGATTTCTTCATTTATGTTCATATTCAAATCGGCCAGTGCCGATAGCATTCTAGAGGCCACGAAAAGCATTTGCAGCAGCCATTTTTGCCTTGATAGGGCAGAAAAGGGGCGATTTGACAGTTTCAAACACATCAAGGGGGAGAAAGCGGCCCAATTCAACTGTAAAAGAGTATCAGAGGAAAGATGAAGCCCAGATTAAATTGAAGAGTATCAGTGAAGCGACAAAGAGTATTAGATCGAAGCAGGTGAACATTAAAGGCCCCTAAGCAAAGTCAAAGAAAACGGTGAAGCCATTTAAGGCTCTCAGATCACAGTTAATGCACATAAAAGCCACTCAAGAGCAGGGGATCAAAGCCCAAAGCACAATTATGGCTAAATGAACACCACAAAGCCATAAGGATAGATTTCGACTCATTTTTGAGGCGGCTTCCCTAGCGCAGCATTGAGATATTTTATGCATTAATTTCAGGACAAGATTAGGTTAAAAAAACTCACTTTCCTCAGACCTGTTTAAGGTCTACTATAATAAGATATTTTTAGATATTTTCCCTATATAAACCACCCTAATTCATTGTTTAAAGGGTTGGTTGGTTGATAATCCTCATTATGGACTCGCACTGTATGTTTGAGAATTTCTATAATCAAAGACTGCTAAAAAGCTTGGAGGATGGACTGTTTGTTGTGTTATTAATGGCTGAAGAGTGAAATATAGAATTCTTGCACTACTACATGGCCCAATAAGTGTTTCTTACCTCTGTTTTCAATTCATATATGTTTATATCATACATATATCACCACTTAAGTTACAGAAAGCAAGATTAGCTTAGAATTTGCTTGGCTACACTCTATGCTCAGTTGCTGTGACTTCTATATGTTTTCCTCTGATTTAGGCATAAATATGAATTCCTCATGGCTCATATTTGCTCTATTTCTTTCATGTATGACTGTTATTTAGGAATTCTTGACTGCTCCTAGATATAGTTCACTCACCTTCCCTCTGTTAAGCTGAATGAGAGATTCTTAGTTGCCTTTCATTCTTTAGCCTTCATTTCATCCTTTTTAGCTTGAATGATTGTTTCATGTGTAGCTATCCTGCTCTATATTCCTCTTGTGACCAAGAAAACGCACCAACAGCCCTACTCCATGACTCCATTCCCAATGGTTTGAACTTCTCACACTATGCACCCCGACTCTATTTGAAAACATCATCCTTCCCACCACAATCAAAACAAAACCCTTGTACACCATAACTAGCCTAAAATCAACCCAAAACAAAGTTAAATTTTAAAGAGAGAGCCCTCTCTGACTATAGGTAGGCTAGGACCTGCAGCCCAAAGATTGGTTTGTGATTACCTCGGTCGTATCCCTTAAGGAGCCAAGGGACAACCTGAGTGATAACATCATTGGCGACTCCACTGGGGACCTATTCAGAAAATTCCAAAAAAGGAAGAAGAAAACACATAATGCTAGGTCAAATCCAGATCCAAATCCACCAGCTGTTTTTGAAAATCCCAATTTAATCTCTAGAAACCTTAGCAAACATAAACAAGAAGAGGTTGTTGATTTTAGTCCTGAAACAGTTCAGCCAAGCTGTTTTCCAACCCCTGTTAAAGTTTTGTTTCGTTCAACTCCTACTTCCCCTTGTTCATCATCCACCTCTCCAAGCATCTTTTCCACACCTCCATTCACTGCGCATACTACCATTACCACCACTATTATTGCAGCTGTCCCAGCTGTTCCAGTCGTTCCATTTATCCCTGTAAATATGGCTAACAGATATGCACCCTTACAGTTACCTGCAAATCCAGGGGCTATGCCTTAGGACTATCAAACTAAAATCACATACTTTGATGCTACTAGTTCTGGCACAGCCCTGAAACACACCAAGAAAATGCAGGACTATTTTGAGAGTTATGAAATAGATGATGATAGCGTAAGAATGAAGATTTTTGTCCAAAGTTTAACAGGAGATGTAAGGCCTTGGTTTAGATCACTTGCTGCAAATTCCATAGCTGACTCAGAGGCCCTTTACCAAACATTTCTTAATAGATGGGAGAAAAAGAAAGACCCTTTGCACATATTATCCGAGTATGACACTATCAAAAGAGGCCCTCAATAAGCGATCTTAGACTATTGTGCCAGGTTTAACAATGTTTATAACGCTATTCCACAAAACCTTAGACCTCCAACTGATCTTGCTTTATAAAAATTCCCTGATGGATTTGATTCAGATATGGCTTATCAGTTAAGAGAAAGAGCCCCTCAAACCTTAGCAGACATGCAGAATGTAGCTGTTAGTGTGGAGGCAAATCGGATTGCTAAGCGAAATAGAGCAAGAGCTGAGAGAAGAACCACTTTCAAAGATGAACCTTCAGCCTTTGAGCATAAATTGGACACAATCATCAAAGGTATGAACAACTTTGAAAATATAATGGGAATTATTGAAAGAAAAGCCTCATGGGAAGGACAGCAAAACAATCCTATTAGAAATCCAAACTTTAGAAAAAATCAGAACTCAAACGTTGGAAGGGCAAGTCCTGACCATGATATAAGACCTCCTTTTCATGAAAACTATGCTGAAGCATCCACATCTATTGAGCAGATAGAGGACACTCACATAAACTTGATGGGTTTGAAAAGTGAACAACAAGTATTTCTAACCCAAGAAGACCAAGATGACCATGATATAAAGCAATTTCAGACTAAGTCTGGAGAGTCATTTGACTTCAAACAGCGCTACGATTTAGCTGTCTACGAAGTCCATAAACAATAAAAATTGAGAACAAGAACCATTGATGTGTCTGATCTCGTCAAGCTAAAGGATGCCAAGCTAGCTAAGAAAGTAAAAGACAAGGCCGCTATCACAGAACCTGCTGATAAAACAGACCCAAAATTAAAAGAAGTGACCATAGAGGATGTATCTGACATGCAGCCCTCTAATAACCAGCCTTTTGTATCCTTTCCCTCAAAAGACAATGTAAATAGCACTCCTCAAAGCCTTCCCAAAATAGAACAATCTCAAGAAATCACTGACAACCAAGAGAAGATCACTAAAGATACAATTGAACAGGGAAAATTTGCTAGTCACAATACTAAAACACAGTCAGAAAAACCGTTCGATTTAGAAGCATAGATTGGTAAATTAAAGATATCTATTCCTCTCTCTGAGCTTGCCAAACATGATGTGTACAGACAACAAATCAAAAGATCACTGCAAATACCAGAGAACAGGGATGATGTTAATGTCTTAGATAATCAACCTGAATTACTTTTTGGTCCTGAGGTCAATGGTAAATCAGGACATGGAGCTGTTCCACCCTTTTATGTCAGTTTGCACATTCATGATAAAGTGTTGCACAATGCTATGTTTGATTCAGGTGCTTCACACAATTTAATGCCCAAAGCTGTAATGGAGAAGCTAAACCTTGATGTCACTAGACCCTACAAAGACTTATTCTCATTCGATTCTAGTCAGGTCGAGTGTTTAGGCTTAATCAAAGACCTTTGTGTGTCTTTAGTCCAATTTCCCAATAAAACGATCCTAATGGACGTGGTGGTTGCTGACATTCCACCAAATTATGGCATGCTCTTATCAAAATCTTGGGGAGCAAAACTCCAAGGATCTCTCCAACTAGACCTCTCCTATGCCACTATTTCAGTCTTTGGCATAGAAACTTTTAGGGGCGAATGTTCGCCCTTTGGCGAAATTAAGGGGTTTTAAGTTTTTAGTGGGCGAATATTTTGTATCATAGTACATTTTTACAAATCAACTCAAATAGCCCTCGTTATTTTAATGGAGAGGGTAAAAAAGGTAAATTTAGCCCTTGAAATTAGGAGTTACAACCTTCCATTCGCCCATTTTGAAGAATAGGTTTTATTTAAGTGAATCCTATGGGCCAAAGGCCCAAATGGTAAATTAATAAAAATATAAATAAATGAGAGGTATGGTAAATAAATAAAACATTTTTTATATTTACTCCATAAGTCACCTTATATACATGCAAGGGTGTAAACAAATAAAAATATAAGTAAAGTGGAGGTATGGTAAATAAATAAAACGTCTTTTTATACTTACTCAAAAGGTATGGTAAATAAATAAAAATATAAATAAAAATAAATAAAACGTCTTTTTATATTTAGTCCATAACCCTCATTCTATTTATGAAGGCTCAAGAAAGAGATTTTATTTAAGTGAATCCTATGGGCAAAATACTATATTTGTAAAAGAGGTATGGTAAATTAATAAAAATAAAAATAAACGAGAGGTATGGTAAACAAATAAAACATTTTTTTATATTTACTCCATAAGTCACCTTATATTTACGAACACTCAAAAAATGCGTTATATTTAGGTGAAACCTATGGGCAAAATACTATGGGACAAATACCATGGACTAGATTGTTATTAATAGCATGCAAAAAAACATTATTAACCCTCATATTAGTATTAATAAAAATAAAATGGCACATGGTATTGACCCATGGTATTCACCAAAATGGCACATGGTATTGACCCATGGTATTCACCTGGAATGTAGCCTATTTAAATGGGGGAATTAAACTAGCATAGATCCATCTTTACTCTCTGGATCTACTAACCCCCGACAGGTATCAAATATCGTGATATGCAAACTAGCATAGAGTGAAAAAATATTTGATCCGATCAAGAGTAAAAATGGATGTTGTAATTTAATGTATGTTAAACATTTTAGCTTGGTTAAAATATAAAATAAAATAAAAATCAACTATTAATTTCATTAATTTTTATAAATTACTAATAGTAATTTTTAAGCTCCAGGTTATGATAACCCATGGTATTGACCCATGATAATACCATGGTATTCATGTGAGAATAGACTATTTAAAGGGGAAATTCTATCATCTTAGCTCCATCTTAATTCTGGGTCTACTGAGTGCTCAGAGGGATAAATAGATTTCATCCCCCTAACAGTGGTAGATGTGGAGTTAAGATGGATATAGGTTGGTTTTTATGATAATGAAGATATTAAATAGACTTAGGAAATTATATTGTAAAACCATCTTAAGGTGAATGGTTAAAGCATAGACATTGGACAAGTATATTTGTATACTTATGTTTTAAACTGAAACAAATCCAGGGCTAAAAGGAATGGATTGATTGCACTAGTCATCCTTCTATAAATTTCCAACATATGCTGGAGTAAACAGATTGTAATTTGGGTAATTTTTCTAATTGCAAACAGGAACATACTTGTGTATTGGCAGGGTGGTTAAGAGGTCCCTAGAAGTGATGAATTTGAATTTTTCTTGGTTTTATATATAATATTAGGTTTTTTCTCATGCTTTCTGTGAATGGCACAGGCCAATTTTATCCTACACCCACTAGGTTATCGATATGTAAGTTCGGTAATTTTGATTTCAAAAGATATTTTAAAGAAATGCAATGATTTCATTTGTGTATTCAGTAAACACAAGATTTTATAATTGAGTAAAATATTCGCCATGCATGGTGAGAGATTTGCCAAAACATTATATATACATATCATATTATTGATAAAATCGACTTCCATTTTTCCTAGAAAACCATGGAGATTCGCCCATTTATTATATATGTAAATTTGGGGGGGTTCTTAAAATTTTCCCTGGTCTTTGGGCAACCAAAGAGTCTGTATAGAGAAACACCGATGAAGTATGTGGTAAGTAGTGAGGAAAAACCCCAAAAGTTTCCCATTTACTCCATCCATTCTGATATGGATTCCTTTATATTGTTCAATGATAATAGCTGCCCTCTCACTGATGAGAAGCCTTTGCCTTTAGAACAAGAAACATGCATCAATCAAGAGTCGGTTGCCCATACCCATGAAACTGCTAAAACAATTAGTGCAACCAGCATACAAGAAGAACCACATGAAGCACAAAACCTAGGCCTGCCTAATCCTAAAATGATTGAAACTCTTAATATTAACCACAAGCAAGAAATCACATGGTATTTAGATTTTGATGGTTCTATTAATAAGCTAGGAGCAGGGGCAGGAATATGGATTCACAATACACATGAAAACCATGCAGAGGGTCATGCTTTCAGACTAAACTTTAAATGTACCAATAACATGGCAGAGTATGAGGCTCTCTTATTAGGCCTTAAACTGCTCAAAGCTCTAGGAGCTGCAAAAGTGTCCATTCTAGGTGACTCTGATTTGATCATTCAACAAATGAAGGGTAACTTTGTTACTAATGACAATAGGCTAAGAGCTTATAGGTCTGCTGCCACAGAAATACTCAATTCCTTCACTGAATCCAAGCTTGCTAAGATTTCTAGAAACCATAACATGCATGCTCATAGTCTAACTACTTTTGCTAGCACTTGCAAGCTGCCCTTTAAGCCCAATTACCACTTTACTGCTGAGATAAAGCACAGGCCTACTGTGCCTAACAATATCAAAGATTGGAAAGTGTTTGAGGATGATGCTCAAATCAAAAATTTTCTTACCTTACAGCAAGAATTCTCAAACTCAAACATTGATGAAGATGCCATGGATAACCCACAACAGCAAATGAGCCAAAATGAGCAAATTATAACAGCTGAAGCAACAAATCAAATGTTGCACCCAATCATTTTTTATGAGAAAAACATGCAAGAACTGAAGCAAATGCATTTAGATGAAATAGCTGAAGCAGAGGCCGAAGTGATTGATTTAAAAGACAATTTTTTACCTACTGGCCTCACCTCACTAGAAGACATATTTGATTCAAACGATGTCCCAAAAAAGCCAAAGATACAGCCCTTAAACGCTGCTGTGGAAGACTGTAATATTGGGACAACAGAGAAGCCCAACATGATTAAACTGTCCAAGTCTTTGCCTCCCAATCAAAAACCAAAATATGTTGATTTATTTAAAGAGTTTCAAGATTTATTTGCCTGGAGTTATGAGGACCTTAAGTCCTATGACACCTCTGTTATTCAACATACCATTCCCTTAAAACCAAATCAAAATCCATTCAAACAAAAACTAAGGAGAATCAATCCTGTGCTTCTCCCTTTGATTGAGAAAGAAGTGAAAAGAATGTTTGAGGCCGGTATCATAGCACCCATTAGATTTTCAGAATGGGTATCTAATCTTGTTCCCACAAGGAAGAAAACAGGGGAGATTAGACTATGTGTGGACTTAAGAAATATGAACCAAGTCTCCCTTAAAGATCACTACCCACTGCCAAAAATGGACCACATTCTACAAAGAGTAGTGGGGTCTTCAAGGATTTCTTTGCTAGATGGCTTTTCAGGTTTTAATCAAATACTTGTTCATTCGGATGACCAAGACAAGACAGCCTTTACAACACCGTGGGGAACATTTAAGTACGTGAAGATGCATTTCAGACTAAAGAATGCAAGTGCTACCTTTCAAAGGGCCATGGACTAATTGCATTTGCCAAAGAAATCCATGATTTCCTAGTGTTTTAACTTGATGACCTTACTCCTTTCTCAAAATCTGATCAAGAGCACCTAAAACATTTGAGACAAGTGTTCCTAACATCTAGGAAATATGGCATTTCCTTAAATCCTAAAAAATCTCTCTTTGGCCTAGAAGAATGAAAATTGCTAGGCCATATCATTTCAAAAGATGGGATTAGAATTGATCCTGAAAGAATTCAAGCCATCTTGCAAATCCCTTATCCGAGAAACATCAAAGAATTGCAAGCATTCCTAGGAAAGATCAATTTCCTAAGGAGATTTATCCCAAACTTGGCCGAGCTGATACGAATGCTAAATAAAATGTTAAAGAAGGATTCCAAGGTAAAATGGACTTTAGAGGCCAAGCAAGCCTTTGAGGGCATAAAATCTACCTTAACCCAAGCCCCAGTCCTCACAAGTCCTCAATTTGATAAATATTTCATCATTTTTTCATTTGCATCTGAACACACCATTGCTGTTGTCCTTTTGTAGAAAGATGATCAGGGAAATGAAAAGCCAATTGCATTTTTTAGCCGAGCCCTTAGAGATGCACCCTTGAAGTACCAAATCATGGAGAAGCAAGCATATACCCTTGTGAAAGCAATCAAAGATTTCAGAATTTACATTTTATGTTCACATGTGATTGCTTATGTGCCAAATGCTGTTGTAAAAGAGATATTAACTCAAGAGGGCATAGAAGGCAAAAGAGGAAAATGTTGGGTGTGGAGCCTAATTATCTTCTATATTCAAAGGTATCACCACATAGGACCCCAGTTCGAAATGGGGGCGGCAACGCTGCCTGTAAAATATTCGCTGCAGGGGGGGTCCAGGGGGGGGCGGCTGTGACCTTTGGGAGCCCCCCCTTGGCGGGGGGTTTCGGGGGCAGCGCCCACGAAGCTAAAAACAACTGTAAAATTGCCTTGTAAAAGTATAATAATTTCTAGGCAATCTGGGCCGTTCATTAGGCGGATGATCTGACGGTAGAACTTATATTTAGTTTAGGGTTTTTTTCCCTAGAAGGCAACCCCTCTCTTTGTATGAGGGTATTGTATTTGAGGCTGTGTGATAGATGTGTATTACTGTGAGCGAGAAACAGAGAGGTGAGACTGTGAGAGAAAACAGAGGATATTATAGCGGATTTGTTGTAGGTTGTGTCTCTTCATTTTACTGGATAATAGAAAGGAAGGACTGGCTGTTCGGGGTGGACGTAGCCAAAACTGGTTGAACCACGTATATCTGTGTCTCTCTTGTCTTGTGCGTTTTTTGTGTTTATATTTCTGCAGTATTTTATGTGTTCCATTGCTCTGTAATATATAATTTTCTAACAACTGGTATCAGAGCCGAAGGTCTATTTCGCTGATAAACTCGCAGGAAAGAAAGGTTCCTAGTTCGAGTGGGAGCAATGGCAGAAGATGGTAAGTTTAGGGTCGAGAAATTTAATGGCCAAAACTTCTCGCTGTGGAAGATGCAAATGGAAGATTATCTGTATCAGAAATATCTATACCTACCATTGGGCGGAAAAACAAAGATGCCGACGGGTATGAAAGACGAAGAATGGAACCTTCTCGATAAAAAGGCACTCGGAACAATACGGTTGTGCCTTGCTGCGTCAGTCGCCTTCAACATTTCAAAGGAAACAACGACAGAGGGTTTGATGCAGACGTTGTCGAAACTATATGAAAAACCCTTAGCCTCTAACAAGGTATTTCTTATGAAACGGTTATTTAATATGAATATGTCGGAAGGTGGATCTGTTGCAAACCATTTAAATTATTTTAATACAGTTACAAGTCAGTTAAGTTCTGTAGGGGTAAAATTTGATGATGAAGTTAGAGCTATGTTATTCTTGTGCTCATTACCAGAAAGTTGGAATGGTTTGGTAATGGCCATTAGTAACTTCGTTTCTGGATCTAGTACTTTAAAGTTTGATGATGTTGTCGGCGCTATCCTTAGTGACGAAATGCGACGGAAAAGCTCCGGTGAGACATCGGGAAATGCTTTGAGTGCAGAGTCTAGAGGAATAAAAATGGAAAGAGGAAAGAGCTCAGGATATCACAGTAAATCAAGGAAAGGCAGATCCAAGTCTAGATCGGGGATAGTGTGCTGGAAATGTGGAAAGAAAGGACACCTAAAGAAAGATTGTAGATCTTGGAAGGGAAAAGAAGGAGATGCACAGCAAGAAAACAATCATGAAGCAAATGTGACAGGTGAGTTGTTACAAGATGCTTTGATTCTTTCTTTCGAAAATATTATTGATTCCTGGGTGGTAGATTCAGGGGCTTCATTCCATGCCACACCTAATAAGAAATACTTTCATGACTATGTTCAAGGAGATTTTGGACAAGTTCGTCTGGGTGATGATAAACCCTGTAAAATCGTTGGAATGGGTAAGGTTCTTGTAAAACAACAAAATGGAAACCAATGGCTATTAAAGGAGGTAAGGCATGTTCCAGATCTAAAGAAAAATCTGATTTCAACAGGGCAGTTAGGCGGTGAAGATTGTGTGACAACTTTCATAGATAAAGCTTGGAAGGTCACCAAAGGAGCCTTGGTAATAGCAAAAGGTGAAAAGGTTGGTACATTGTATTTATGCAATGGTATTTCTAACTCTGTTAATGCTTTAACTTCCAAAGGAGCAGATGCAGCATTATGGCATCATAGGCTCCGACACATGAGTGAAAAGGGGATGAAGATTCTTCACTCAAGAAATTTGTTGCCGGGTTTGAAGAATGTTGATTTGGACTTCTGTGAGAATTGCATTTATGTAAAACAGAAGAGAGTCAGATTTCTCATAGTTGGGAAAGAAAAGAAGAATGAAAAATTAGAGCTTGTGCATACAGATGTATGGGGACCTTCTCAGGTATCATCTCTCGGTGGCTCTCGTTATTATGTTACTTTTATTGATGATGCAACTAGAAAAACTTATATTTATTGTATTAAGAATAAATCTGATGTATTTGATACTTTCAAGAAATGGAAAGCTTTGGTTGAGATTGAGACAGGAAAGAAATTGAAGTGTATTAGATCAGACAATGGAGGTGAATATTGCAGCAAAGAATTTGATAGGTATTGTTCAGAGCATGGAATTCGCAGAGAGAAGACAGTTCCAAGAACACCACAAGAAAATGGTGTGTCAGAAAGGATGAACAGCACAATCATGGAGCGTGCAAGGTGCATGAGATTACATGCAGGATTGCTTTTACAGTTTTGGGTAGATGCTGTAGATACTGTTGTTTATCTAATAAACAGAGGGCCTTCAAGTTCCTTGGATGGTGGTGTTCTAGAGGAAGCATGGACAGGTAAAAAGGTAAACTACTCTATTTTAAGGCCTTTTCGTTGTGAGGCTTTTGTCCATATTGATAAAGAAAATAGAACAAAGCTTGAGGCAAAGTCAAAGAAATGTACCTTTATTGGATATGGTGTTAATGATTTTGGTTATCGCTTATATGATTATGAAAATCACAAAATCATTAGGAGCAGAGATGTAATATTCAATCAAAAGGTCTTGTATAAGAATCAGTTGCAGGAAAAGAAACAGGAAAAGGAAAACAAGGAATACACAGTTCTTGATGAAATCACTGAAAAAGTTAAGGTGCCTTAAAATAATAATAATCAACAACCACAACAACAGCAACCACCACAACAACAACAGGCACCCCAAACACCTGAAAGTGGTGTTAGAAGATCTACCAGGATAAGTAGACCCCCTGAACGATACTCTCCTTCATTATATTATTTATTGTTGACTGATTCCGGTGAACCTGAATGTTATGAAGAAGCAATGCAGGTTGAAAGTAGGAAGAAGTGGGAGGTAGCCATGGAAGAAGAGATGGACTCCTTAATGCATAACCAGACTTGGGATTTAGTCAGGTTGCCTGTAGCAAAAACTACATTGAAGAATAAATGGGTTTACAGGCTGAAGGAAGAAGATGGAGGAAAACAGAGGTATAAAGCTAGACTTGTGGTGAAGGGGTTTGCACAGAAGAAAGGTATTGATTTTGATGAAATATTTTCTCCTGTTGTTAA
Organism: Pinus tabuliformis; assembly: GCA_031772625.1. Lineage (NCBI taxonomy): Eukaryota > Viridiplantae > Streptophyta > Pinopsida > Pinales > Pinaceae > Pinus > Pinus tabuliformis. The sequence goes on from CM062808.1 coordinate 517,506,677, forward strand.
AATGACTTCAATCAGAACTATTTTAAGTCTTGTAGCAGCTGAAGATTTGCATCTTGAGCAGTTAGATGTAAAGACAATCTTTCTCCATGGGGATTTGGAGGAAGAGATATATATGCAGCAGCCACAAGGATATGAGGTGAAAGGGAAGGAGAAACTAGTGTGCAGGTTGAAGAAGAGCTTGTATGGCTTAAAACAGGCTCCAAGGCAGTGGTATCTAAAATTTGAAAAGTTTATGTCTGAACAAGGTTATACTAGATGTCACTCTGATCATTGTGTTTATTTGAAAAAGCAAAATGATGGCAGCTATATTATATTGTTATTGTATGTAGATGACATGCTTGTTGCAGGATCTAACATGCAGGAAATAAATGTGCTCAAAAGAAAATTGGAAAATTCATTTGCAATGAAGGATTTGGGAGCTGCAAAACAAATCCTTGGTATGAGAATAACTAGAGATAGGAAAAATCGTAAATTAACATTGTCTTAGAATGAGTACATACAAAAGGTGTTGAAAATATTTAACATGCACAATGCAAAACTAGTTAGTACACATTTTTCTATCCATTTCAAACTTAGCAAGGAAATGTGCCCAAAGACCCAAGAAGACATGGATTATATGTCTAAAGTTCCATATGCATCAGTAGTTGGAAGCTTAACGTATGCAATGGTCTGCACAAGGCCTGATATTGCACATGCAGTGGGAGTTGTAAGCAGGTACATGAACAATCTAGGAAAGGAACATTGGATGGCAGTGAAATGGATTCTCAGATTTTTGAAAGGTACCACAAATCAAGCATTATGCTTTGGTGGTTCAAACATCTCCTTACAAGGATATGTTGATGCAGATATGGCAGGTGACAGAGATAACATGAGGAGCACTACAGGATATGTATTTACTGTTGGAGGAACAGCTGTCAGTTGGGTTTCAAAAATCTAAAGTGTTGTTGCACTTTCAACAACAGAAGCAGAGTATGTTGCTGCTACAGAGGCTAGTAAAGAAATGATTTGGTTACAAAGGTTTATGGGTGAATTGGGTAAGGAGCATGATATGGGCACGTTATACAGTGATAGCCAAAGTGCCATTCATATTTCAAAGAACTCACCATTTCATTCCACGACTAAACACATACAGCTCAAGTACCATTTCATACGATCAGTGTTGGAAGATGGAGAGTTGAAGCTGGAAAAGATACACACTAGCCAGAATCCTGCAGATATGCTAACAAAAGTTGTAACCAGTGAAAAACTGAGAATATGCTCAGTTTCAGTTGGTCTTCAAGGACGACGATGAAGATGAGAAACAACCAGGTCCAAAGAGGAGTCATTGTCCAGCAAATGCAGCAGCGGTGGAGTTGCTACCATCAGTCTCCAAGTGGGAGATTGTTGGGTGTGGAGCCTGATTATCTTCTATATTCAAAGGTATCGCCACATAGGACCCCAGTTCGCTGCAGGGGGGTCCAGGGGGGTGGCTGCGACCTTTGGGAGCCCCCCCCTGGCGGGGGGTTTCGGGGGCAACGCCCCCGAAGCTAAAAACAATTGTAAAATTGCCTTGTAAAAGTATAATAATTTCTAGTCAATCTGGGCCGTTCATTAGGTGGATGATATGATGGTAGAACTTATGTTTAGTTTAGGGTTTTTTGCCCTAGAAGGCAACCCCTCTCTTTGTATGAGGGTATTGTATTTGAGGCTGTGTGATAGATGTGTATTACTGTGAGCGAGAAACAGAGAGGTGAGACTGTGAGAGAAAACAGAGGATATTACAGCGGATTTGCTATAGGTTGTGTCTCTTCATTTTGCTGGATAATAGAAAGGAAGGACTGGCTGTTCGGGGTGGACATAGCCCAAACTGGGTGAACAACGTATATCTGTGTCTCTCTTGTTTTGTGCATTTTCTGTGTTTATATTTCTGCAGTATTTTATGTGTTCCATTGCTCCGCAATATATAATTTTCTAATAGCAAATGGATTGCCAATATCCTTGAGTATGACATTGAGATAAAACGCACCACGCTGATAAAGGGACAGGGTTTATCCAAACTGATGTCCGAAACCAATTTCCGAGCCTTAGACATTAATCAACTAGACAATGAACAGGAGTTGGCGACTCCACAGATCAGTCAAGCTTTTTTGCAATCCCCATGGTATGCTGATATATGTTTTATATTTTTAAACTTGTGTGCTCCTCCAGGGTTGTCCAGAACCAAAAAGAGATTTTTAAAGATGAAAGCATCAAAGTTTTGTGTCTTAGATAATGCCCTGTTTTGGAAAAATCATGAAGGAATATTGCTGAATTGTCTAACTATGAATGAAACTGACAGTGTCATGAAAGAATTCCATGCAGGGGACTGTGGAGGGCACTTATATTGGAAGTCCACTGCTGATAGGATATTAAAGGCTGGTTTCTATTGGCCCTCCTTGTTTGCTGATGAAAGAAAGTTTGCTGTTTCATGCCACAAATGCCAAATATTTGAAGGCAAAAGAAAGCTTCTGCCCTTGCCCCTTAAGCCCATTTCAACCGAGAAAAATTTTCAACAATGGGATCTTGACTTCATTAGAGAAATCCATCCATCCTCTTCTGGCCAACATAAGTGGATTCTAACAGCCACAGATTACTTTACCAAGTGGATTGAAGCCATCCCATGTAGGCAAGCCAATGACTCCACAATTATCCAATTCCTTGAAACCAACATTTTGTCCAGATTTGGCTGTCTTGAGAAGATCATTACAGATAACACTGCTGCATTCAAATCCAAGAAAATGATCAGTTTTTGCCACAAATTCCACATTACCTTGGGTTACTCCACAGCCTATTACCCTCAAGGTAATGGCTTGGCCGAATCATCCAACAAGAGTCTGATTAACATCATTAAGAAAGTCTTGGAGGAGAACAAGAAGAACTGACACAAAAAGCTTGTAAATGCCCTATGGGCAGACAGATTGTCAACCAAGAGATCCATTGGGATGAGACCATATGAGTTAGTCTATGGCATGGAGGCCAAGTTCCCCTCTTCTTTGGGAGTCCCTGTTATCAAATTGCTGCAAGAGATTCAGGCGGAGCCAAATGATATCCAAAGAAGAATAAACCAAACCATCCATTTGTAGCAAACAAGAGAGCAAGTGTACAACAGAGCTCGGATTTTACAGGAGAAGCTCAAGAAAATGTTTGACAAAAGAACCAAGGCTGAAGATTTCTGCATAGGCAACAAAGTCTTGAGATGGGATTCAAGAAGAGAGGAAAAAGGAAAACATGGAAAATTTGATTTCCTGTGGAAAGGCCCCTTTATTATCTCTGCTGTTCAAGGCAACAACACATATTTTCTGAAGAGTTTGGATGGCAGCGCAACTGAAGAAGGCCCTGTCAATGGCTGAATGCTAAAGAACTATCAGGATCCCTTTTGTTGAACGCAACACAGCTCTGTATAATAGCTGTACATTAATATTTGTATTTTCAACACTTTTTCTTATAGCAGGCCAATAAAAGGGAACAACGCAGCAAATTTTGAAGGAAAGATCAAAGAAAGTTCTATTTCAGACCTTTGTTTATGCAATAATTACAAAGAAGTGCTCAAGCAGATTTCAATATGTTTACAATCACCCAAAGGGCAAGAAGCAAAGTTGTGATGTTTCGGAAATTCAACTCAAAAGGATACTGCATATCAACTTAAATTCAGCCAAAGGCATTGACAAGAAGGAGAATTTCAGTTTACAGCAACATGGGAAGATCAAGGCATTCTGCCCTGCTGTTCTTGGCTTTTCATCTTGAAAAACCATCCCCAAGTGGAGCCACTGTTAGCCTCCTATTGCACTAGGTTTCATATTTCATGAGTGACTATTTTACATGCCAAATATGTCATCTTTTCATGCTGCAAGGTTCCATATTTCCAAGAAGTTCTATTTTGAAGAATCATACCATTTTTTAAGAGTTTACAGATAAGGGAAAGCCAAACAGCTTAATCTTGGCTTCCCTAGGTTTAAATTGCTTGTTTTAGAAGATAGAGAATGAATATCTGTCCAAACAGCTTAAGCTTGGTAGGTGAGTAGATAGGCAGAGAAACAAGGGCGCTCAACTGTCTAATCTGAGCCTCGAAAGAGATAAGGGTACATTTAGATAGGAGGGCAGTCAAAAGAAAAGAAGATAATCAGGGTCTGCAAGTCTAAGTGCACCCAAACCAAAAAGAAGAAAAAATGTTAGGTGAGTAGGCTGGGTAAGTAGTTTTGAGGTTGCAGAATGAATAAGTGTGATCAATTTTGTATTTCAAAGTGTTATTTTACTTTAGATCACAAGTGCAAGGCAATTTTCCCTTGGAGCAGCTCAAGCGAGGCATGATTAACTTCCCTTTCTTCCTTTCCCCCAAATCATTCACTAACTTCCCCTAAAGGTGTTAAGATCTGCTTGATATCTTTAAAAATTCATCATATTCCATAGCATTTGCCTAAGCAAAGATCTGCTTTGCTTAAGGATGCTTATATTTCTTATACAGGTCCTGTTTCCCCTTTAAAGCCTAAGATTTCTATCCTTAGCGCTTTCTTCACAAAATTCATATTAACTCCTAACTCTATTATGTAAATTCCTCCTTATTTCCCCTTCCCATACTAAAAAATATAGTAAAAATCCCCATTATTTACATATCCCCTCCTCTGGTTGAAATATAACCATAAATATTGCTTGGGAATTACTAAGTTTACTTGAAACTTAGTAAGAACCCTCATTTTTCTCAAAAAACCATCTTCCTAAGGTGTTTGGACTCCTTCCAAAACACAAAAACCCCATTCAAATGCTATAGGACCCCTTCCCATGCATTAAGGACCCTTCCTAAAACTTAAAACTCTTCATCCGATGCACTAAAACCCATCCCCATTGCGTTAAACATTCTTCCGATCACATTAGGCCTTCACCGATTAACAAAACATTTCTCTGATCCGTATTCCCCTCCCTTCGACATGATATCGCAGTCGGAGATGGAAATGACTTTTTTGGCCCATATGTATTCACGCTCCGATGGCAAACCGCCGATCGCGATATCGCGATCGGCAGTCGCAAGGTTTCTGTACCTATATACATATGCCCCCCTCTCATCCGCCGATGCGATATTGCTATCGCATCTCTATCCACTCATTATCGCAATCGCATCATTTATCCATATATACCTTCGCTTCTCCGTAAAACTTGGTTATATTGCAAAAACTTAAGTTTTACCGCTAACCTCATTCTACTGCAATATATGGCATTTCCACAATATTTCCCATTTTCACACAGCCGCATGCCTTATCGCTTTTCCGATATCGGCGGTCACTCCCATCGCATTGCATATATAAAAGCCATCGCCCCTGTCCCTGCTGATTGCCGATTTAATCCCTGCCGTACTGCCACGTCACCTTACCACATCACTGCCGTACCTAGATCCACCGCTGACATCATCACTGAAAGAAGGCGCGAAGGGCAAAAATCGCAGAAAAGGATGCCCGGAATGAAAAACTGAGGCAGTTTTCCATGCGCGATTAGCGCTTAATGCTAAGCGCTAATCGTGCATCGCTAAGAAAAAATGACAAAAATGGAAGGCTTCATATTGCTCGGCTACCAGCAGGCTCGAAAATTCGCAGTTTGATAAGATTTCTTCATTTATGTTCATATTCAAATCGGCTAGCGTCGATAGCATTCCAAAGGCCACGAAAAGCATTTGTAGCAGCCATTTTTGCCTTGATAAGGCAGAAAAGGGGTGATTTTACAGTTTCAAACACATCAAGGGGAAGAAAGCGGCCCAATTCAACTGTAAAAGAGTATCAGAGGAAAGATGAATCCCAGATTAAATTGAAGAGTATCAGTGAAGCGGCAAAGAGTATCAGATCGAAGCAGGTGAACATTAAAGGCCCCCAAGCAAAGTTAAAGAAAATGGTGAAGCCATTTAAGGCTCTCAGATCACAATTAATGCACATCAAAGCCACTCAAGAGCAGGGGATCAAAGCCCAAAGCACATTTATGGCTAAATGAACAGAACAAAGCCATAAGGACAGATTTCGACTCATTTTTGAGGCGGTTGCCCCAGCACAGCACTGAGATATTTTATGCATTAATTTCAGGACAAGATTAGGTTAAAAAAACTCACTTCCCTTAGACCTGTTTAAGGTCTACTGTAATAAGATATTTTTAGATATTTTCCCTATATAAACCACCCTAATTCATTGTTTAAAGGGTTGGCTGGTTGATAATCCTCATTCTGGACTCGCACTGTATGTTTGAGAATTTCTATAATCAAATACTGCTGAAAAGCTTGGAGGATGGATTGTCTGTTGTGTTATTAATGGCTGAAGAGTGAAATATAGAATTCTTGCGCTACTACATGGCCCAATAAGTGTTTCTTACCTCTGTTTTCAATTCATATATGTTTATATCATACATATATCACCACCTAAGTTACAGAAAGAAAGATTAGCTTAGAATTTGCTTGGTTGCACTCTATGCTCAGTTGCTGTGACTTCTATATGTTTTCCTCTGATTTAGGCATAAATATGAATTCCTCATGGCTCATATTTGCTCTATTTCTTTCATGTATGACTGTTATTTAGGAATTCTTGACTGCTCCTAGATATAGTTCACTCACCTTCCCTCTGTTAAGCTGAATGAGAGATTCTTAGTTGCCTTTCATTCTTTAGCCTTCATTTCATCCTTTTTAGCTTGAATGATTGTTTCATGTGTAGCTATCCTGCTCTATATTCCTCTCGTGACCAAGAAAATGCACCAACAGCGCTACTCCATGACTCCATGCCCAATGGTTTGAACTTCTCACACTATGCACCCCGACTCTATTTGAAAACATCATCCTTCCCAACACAATCAAAACAAAACCCATGTACACCATAACTAGCCTAAAATCAACCCAAAACAAAGTTAAATTTTAAAGAGAGAGCCCTCTCTGACTGCAGGTAGGCTAGGACTTGCAGCCCAAAGATTGGTTTGTGGTTACCTCGGTCGTATCCCTTAAGGAGCCAAGGGAAAACCTGAGTGATAACAGGATGTACAATCCAACAATACTCGATATTCTCCCTAGAAGCATAGAAACATGAGCTCACTATATTCTACTATCACTACACTGCCTCTGCTTCTGTCCAATAGTTGATTCTTGATATCACAATACTTGACTCTATATTATTTCCAATGCACAATCTAATGTGCCACAAGTATGTCCTGTGCCAAACCTTAATTTGTCTCAACTCTTTCTTAAGGAAACACAAGATCATTAGACAACAATACAATTACCTCTCTGCAATGCATTTCCTAACATGCACAACCATACATAGCCTGAATAATTATTGCATTAGCAACGACAAACTCTTAATCATAAACCAACAACAAATTTTGTTATACAATGCTTTCTTGTTGCCAAACTCCTGCAATATCTCAACAATACTTTGACCGATACAAGAGCCTTTCTCCTCACAAACCTTAGCTCAACAACTTGTTCCTTTTGGATATATATCCTTGAAAACAACACTGATAATCCTTTGTGATCATGTCTTTAATAAATATGAGTCAATAGATATGACCTTGATCAATATGATCATAATAATTTTCATAGATCAATAGACCCTCAATTATGAGATCAAAGGCATACTCTGCTAGTGTAGACTCTAGCTGAACAATACTCAAAATATTTAACCTCACAAAACCTCACTTAGTCAAGCTAAGTTTTGTCCTTAACAACATATGTAATATATTCATATGGCATCTTACATCAAGATATAATGATGTAAACCTAAAAAAATTCTATAGTATCATAGATACATGATTCAATAATCTTCTCAATTGACCCTTATATCTAATGTATGTTTCAAGTATACAATTGTGTGCCAATTGTTGAGAAATATATAGGGCAGCTATTAGGATGATTTCTCTTATACTTGATAATTGTTTGTGATGTAATTTTACTTTTTCTTACTTATTATCTTCATATCTTATTATTATGTTGTTATCATCATCAAACAACTACCAAAGACATGAATATCAATAGTACACAAGAACACATGATGTAGGTTGCAAGCCAAGGCCAAAACCTCTCCACTTGAGAGGAAAACCCAGAAATCTCTTCTCTTCTTATAGATTCTTCAAATGAAGAATTCAAAGACCTCTATGTCAAGACAAACCAAACTCTTCCAGCTGCACAACTTTGACCCCCAACTCCACAATTTCAGCCTTGACTACAGGTCTGAAATTTTAAACCCCTGAAATAGTTGTTGCTTCCACATGTGTGAGAAATTTAGGGCTTCCAAGGCTTCATTTGAACTTTTCTTAGGCCACTTCTCCTTGTAAGTCTTGTAGGTGACTTAGCAGTCCTTTCTTTGACCTTCTTTCTACACTTTTCACAACTTCAAACTTGCAGTTGCAAAACCCTAGCCTTATATTCACACGTGTGTGTGTCTGAATGAGAGAGAGAGAGAGAGAGATAAATAGCCCAAAACAATTTTTCCTTCATCCTTCTATCCTTCTTCGCTTTCCTTTCTTTTGCCTCTTCTTCGCTTGGATGATGAGGAGTGAGTGAATTTTCCATAGGAGGTCAAGTTCCCTCCTATATGTAGGATTCCAAGGAGGACAACATGCCCTCATGAGGCCGATGTCTTAACTGCTAGGCCGACTTGGTATTGGAGGGTATTTTGACACTTTTAAATACAAAAATAATTATTTTGACGTGTTACAATGTACCCAATGGGGTTTTCTTCATATGACAATAAATCTATTGATTTTTTGACACTAGGACAAACCCTAGAAGCACTCAATGGGTGCTTGACCTCTAAATATAAGACCTTGAGCATGACACCCATGTTACAAAAATTAAAATAATATATTTTTTTCTTTTTACAATATACAATAATCAAGAGTATGTTTCATATTTAAGAACTCCAAACCTAGTTACACATTTCAACACTCCCTCTTAACTAGAGAGGTATTCATAATGGTACATGGACATTCTCAAACTGAAGAGATCTCATAAGAAGAGTTGGATTGGTAAGTCATATTATAAGCTATCATATAAGCTTATCTATTCACATCTCATCATACCAACCAATATTGTCATGTATCAAGGCCTTGAATAACAACTATATCTCTCCATAAGATCATAGCACAATTTTGGAGAGACCAATGACTGATATAAACCATCATCATTGTCTCTCAAGTCACATACCCCACCCAAGTGTTCAAAGGGTGTGTCCTTCTAGGACAATTCTTATCCTGGAATAACACATCCTTAAGGAATTTTCTCTACAACTACTCTTATTGGATGCCTTACCTCATCCTCAAAGAGTATTAGAAACTAGATGCTTACCCAATTCTCCATTATTTTTCACAAAGTTAAGACAAGAATGATGTGTCTGTCTCTCCCTCTCAACTAGGGAGGATATATCAACCAATTGAAGCTTGTCTCTCAAATACACAAGCTTCTTATTAGGAAGATATTTTTTCAAAATGTCAGCTACGTTGGTGGAGATATACTGTAATTACAATACTCCATCTTGCACCAGCTTTCGTATGTAATGATACCTATTATTTATGTGCTTTTTCTTTCCATGGAACACTGGGTCTTTATACAACCTTATGCAATTGGTGTTATCACAATGTATAACTAAAGGGTCCATCAGACCTTCAAACAGTGGGACAACAACTTCCTCGATCATACAACTTCTCTGCTTACTTCACATGCTGCAATGTATTTAGCCTCAACACTACTAAAAGAAATTGGCTCTTTCTTTCTACTCATTTATAATATCATAGAGGATACCGAACTAAAACATACTCTAGTAGTGCTTCTTCCAACTATCTCACTACCTCCCCAATCAGAATCTGTATATCTAATCAATTGGACATCATTCTTTCTATCATACTGATGAGCCCCAATTTTTGGTACAATTTGGGCTCATATTGGCCTACTTACCTTGCTCAACCATTCATCTTTTATCACTTATGCATTCATTTCTTAGTATATTCGTGTTATTTGTAGGAAGAAGGGCAGGAATTATATCTATGTGGCTAATACATGATGATTTCAGGTTTTTGGCATTAAAGAGAGCAAAAGACCACGCAAATGGAGACAAGGAGACAACAAAGGTGACATTGCGGGTTCATAGGGAGGTTTTCCACAGTCTTGATGACCTTCCTCGTGATTTTCACCTTAACTCCGAGCTCCAACAGCTCTCCCCACCGAGCTTAAAGGCAGCCAACACGTTCTACAGGATCAGCAGTTTACAGCAGTTTGACTTTCAGTTGGACAGCCAAGCTCCACGAATGGAGGAAACCAACTTGATCTTCATTGTGTATAAATATGAAGGCCGTAGCCTTTGTTAGGAGATTTTTGAACTTTTGGACTGATATTGTAATTTCTGAGCACAGCTCGGTGTTTGTTTTTGTAAGCCAGTTTTGGCATGACATTAGACTTTTGATTATGAATAAAGGCAAGCAGATTTGGATCTAATTCTGAGCTTTTAAGGGAGCTATAGCTCTCAGGTTAGGGCCCAACCTGAGAGCAATAGACCTCCTCTTCTTGTAGTGTTATTTTCCTTTCTTTCCAGCACGTTGTTTCTTTGTTTTGATATGCATTTCAAGAACACAGTCTGCTGATTTGATTTCTTTAATGAGATTGAGTAGGATTAGCTTATGGTTAAATCACTTTCAGTTGCTTAGATTAGAATAGGAGGATTGTAATTCACTGGAGCTCCAAGAAAAGGTTGTTAGTACTTCACTGCCATCTCTGTTTAGAGATTGGGGTGCAGTCTATACCAACCACCAAAAAAACGCAGTCTTTTTCTACTTTTATGCAAGCTGCAACACAGTCGTTTTAATCGTGGATCCTTCCATGCATTTTTCTCTAGAGCCATACTTCTTCATTCTACCTCCATGCACGACTTTTCTTCACGATTTACATTGTTGTTCATTGGTTAAATAGCACAGGTAGCACAGGTCAACGAATTCTCGTTTTTGGTGCAAGACATAAGCAATTTGTTTTATTTACACTGCTCAGTATCATTCCATTTCCTTCTTCTTCTTCTTAACCATGCCTAAAGCCACCTACTCGACCGCTGTTCAGCTCGTTTACCTTCCAACTCTTCCATTGTCCACGTAGCTCCATTTTCTTGACCTTTCGTTGCTGCCATCCTTCTATCCACCAACCAACTTCGTGCACTCTCTCTCCATCTTATTTCTCTGCCCCTGAGCCATCACAAGCTCCATCTCCACCTTACCTATCCACCCATACCGCTCCATCACCTCACCATCACCCAAAACTCCAACCATAGCACATCCTGTAGAAGTTAGCAGATTTCCTGTAGAAATCCCTGAGTTTCCTGTAGAATCCCCTGCAGACATCCTGTAGAAGCCTGTAAACTTGGTTGCCGAGCACCTGAACATTGTGGACTTCTGTGGACTGATGCTAGGGATCCTCTGGGACCTCTCCTAGCCCTCCTGACCTTTCCCAAGCTTTCTCTCCCTTCGCACCACCTCTGCACAGCCAAACCCTAATAAGAAACAAAACCATAATCACTCCAACCACTTAAGCAAAAATACAAAAACAATGTTCTTTTTCATAGAAGTAGTTTGAGTTCATGCATTTCACATCATTAGAAGTAATGGCATCCTTTTTAGACATTTGCGCTCTCACTATTGCATCATAGAGGTTAAACTAGTCAGATTAGGGTTTACTAGGGTTTCATGTTTTGGTTGGCTTTCAGTTCATTTTTGCAAAGTAGATCAATTTCCTTTGAGATAGCCTTCGTCCATCATTTAGAAAGCTTCTTCTGAGAACATATAGAAGTTGGCTTGAGCCCTAGCGGACTTGTGCCAGCTGACCAAGTGACAGCTGCGACAAGAGCTAATACTTGTGCATACAACACCGTCGCTTCCAAGTTTGTACGAACTACCAGGTTGATAAAATTAGAGATAGGAAGCTCCAGGAGTTGTAGAATTATTGCTACAATACTGGAGCCCACCATCTTTTTGGCGCCGTTACCGGGGGAGCGTTAGAGTATTAATAATTGTTGCTTTTCTTCTATTTTCTTACTCTTGCCTTCTGCTAAGTAGTTTATTTCATTTCTATTCTGCAAAAGTAGCATATACATTTCCTGCTTTCATAGATTAGCATTTCCTGCTTTCATAAATTAGCATTTCGTGCTTTCATAGATTAGCATTTTATTTCTGCAAGCGTAGACTAGCATTTCCATTCCTGCAATTTCATTTAAGCAAAGTAGATTAGTTCTTTCCTGCTTTCAGTTTAATTCTGCATCTTTTTTTAGTTAGTTGTAAATCAATCTGTTTCAGTTTTGCAGGTACCACAGAAAAAAAAACAGAAGCAATCAAAAAAAAAGAAAAGAAAGTCTTTTCCATTTCATGCCTCGTAGAAACCGAGATAAATCAGGCAAATTCCTACCCAACACCCCCACCACATCACTGAGTCACCCTTCTCTCTTCTTTGGTGACAGTGATCCAGAAGAACCTATAGGTGAACATCCCAAGATATACGAAGATCCTATAGTAGAAGAAAAGTTAGAGACCACTCCATCTGGAGCTATGGCTGACAATAGAAGAGAAGATGAGAGAATAGAAGGTGCCTTCCCCATCCGAGAGACCAATGGAGAGATGAAAATGAAGAACATTAGCCCCTCCGCCTTACCTCACTTCCATGGACTGACTACTGAAGATCCTGATACCTTCCTGTTTGAGTTTGCTGTCCTTTGTAGAACCTATGACTATACTGAAGATGAGCAAAAGCTGAAACTCTTCCCTTCAACTCTTAAGGATGCAGCATTACGCTGGTTCATGGGCTTACCTGGGAATAGTATCACCACTTGGGCTCAGATGCAGCAAGCTTTCAATACCAAGTATAGGGATTACTGTAGGTCCAAGGAAACCAAGGGAGAAATCTTTCGGATGACCATGGGAAATGATGAGTCCTTATGGATTATGAGGAGAGGTTCCAACTTAGCTATAAGCGGGCCAGGTGCACACTTGACCCTGAATCCCTCAAGTTGGTCCTGCTCCGAGGAGTCCCTGAAGACCTCTTAGATACCCTTCACATGTTAGCTGGGGGGGACATTTACCAACTGCCTTATGAGGACATCAAGACTGTGTTTAGAAACCACTCCAGGGCAGCTCGGAAACGAGGTAGAGGAAACCTCCTCTCAACTAGTGTCCCTTTCTCCAAACATGAGCTTGCAAATCAATTAGAAGATCTCAAGAGTGAGGTGAGACAGACCATTGCCATGTAGCTGGACACATTCAGGATCCAACAGAAGAAAGAAGAAGCTGAGAGAGCCTTGGCTGTCTTCTGCCCTAGGTGCACAAGGAGACACCCTAAGAACGAATGCCCATTGCATTCGGTTGAAGTATGTTTCGTTTGTGAGGAGGACCATCCCACAAATCAGTGTCCAACCTTACCTGGATTTAAAGCCATGTACCAAGGGACAGAAGCTCCCACTGAACCTCTCTATTACCTCAACCAAAGGAGGCCACAAGGATCTAGACCTTATCAGCAGGGAATGCAAGGGGCACCTCAAGCTTATTACAGCCCCAACCAATCGACTCCTATGCCTTCCTGGGGTCCCCCTGCTCATCCTTCCTAGTCCATGCCTCCTCCATGGCCTTATCCACCTCAATACCCTACTCAACCTACTTCTCATTCATATCATTCACATGCCCAGCCACAGCCTCAGTGGAATGCACCTCAGTCGGGGTGGAGGCCCCAGTACAATACTCCTCCCGCCATTTTTCCTCCACCACCAGTTCAACCTCAGCCATTACCTCCTGCTCCTCCAAGGCAACCTCAAATGCCTGCTCAACCGAACCCAAACCCCAACAATAGACAGGCCCAACAGGTATACACTGGGGAAACCTCATGCCCTACCTATGTTGTGGAGATCCAGGAGATCAATCTTCGATCTGGAAAGACTCTACCAGATCGCCAACCTCCTCCCCCAGAGGATGAGGAAGATAAACAAGAAAGTGAACCAAAGGCTATTCCACCCTTTCCTGAGAGACTAACAGCCACCACACAACCCAACCCAGAGGAGGATGAGCTTCTGGGTGAGCTCAAGCAGTTGTGTGTAAAAATACCACTTTTCCAAGCCATCAAGGATGTGCGAATATACAACAAACTGGTTAAGGAAAAGTGTTTCAAACACCCAGGCAGGCGGAAGAAAGATGCTTCAACCATCAATGTCATAGGACAACTGTCTGACCTTATGTTAGGACAAGTCATCTGCCCAAAGTACCTAGATCCTCGAAGTCCTGTAGTAGATGTCCACATCAATGGCACCATCATACCGCACACCTTGATTGATCTGGGGGCTGCCATTAATGTGATGACCAGGGATACCATGCTCAAACTCAATCTTCAGGGTTCCTTGAAAAAGACCTCGACAGTACTGCAATTAGCAGATCGCTCCACCGTGACTCCCGAAGGGATTGTGGAGGATGTCTTGGTCTCTATCGACTCTTGGGAATATCCTGCAGATTTCTTGGTTCTGCAACCCAAGGCAAAGCTTACTGGATATCCTCTCATTTTGGGAAGGCCTTGGTTAGCCACTGCAGATGCTTACATAAGTTGCCGTGCAGGAAATATGACCATCAAAAATGGTCCTATGTCCAAATAGCTAGTCCTATACCCTCCTGCCCAACCCTCCTTAGAACATGACTTACCACTCTGGTTAGAGGAAGGAGAGGAAGACGAGGTGTACTCAGCACCTCTGTGCACCTTAGATACCACTAGAAGAGACCCCCCAACCAAGGATGACTTGATCGAGACCTTGATCCAGAATCCACCTTCCAGTGCTCTATCCTTAGAGAAATTGGTGGAGGATGCCCAAGCTAGCACCTTAGTGGATCTTTGTACAACCAACCCTGTCACTCCCAGAGTCAAGAATGTGGAGTTCGGCCCTGAGAGAATGTTAAAGATCAGCTCCTCCCTATCTCCTTCCCAGGAAAAGGAGTTGTGTAGCCTGTTGGCCAGTCACCTAGATGCTTTTGCTTGGAGCTATAAGGAGATAAAAGGAGTCCATCCTTCGGTCTGTACCCATCACATATACATCAAAGAGGATTGTAAGCCGGTTAGGAAACCCCAGAGGAGAATGAATCCAGCCTTTAAGGACATTGTCAAGGAAGAATTGCAAAACCTGTTGGATGTCGGATTCATCTACCCCATCTCAGATAGTGAATGGGTGTCCCCTCTGGTGCTGGTTCCCAAGAAA
Organism: Pinus tabuliformis; assembly: GCA_031772625.1. Lineage (NCBI taxonomy): Eukaryota > Viridiplantae > Streptophyta > Pinopsida > Pinales > Pinaceae > Pinus > Pinus tabuliformis. Next base: position 517,521,898 of record CM062808.1, read on the forward strand.
AATGGGAAATGGAGAATCTGTGTGGACTAACGAGAACTGAACAAAGCTACCAAGAAAGACCATTTCCCTCTACCTTTCATAGATCAAGTGTTGGATGGACTGGCAGGAAAGAAGTTTTCTCTTTCCTGGATGGGTTTAGCGGGTACAACCAAATCCAAATCAGCCCGGAAGACCAAGATAAGACCACCTTCACTTGTCCTTGGGGCACCTTTGCCTACCGAGTCCTTCCCTTTGGGCTATGCAATGCTCCTGCTACTTTCCAGAGAGCTGTCTTACGCATCTTGTCGGAGCTGGTCCATGATGCAGTGGAAATCTATATGGATGACTTTACTCCTTATGGGGCCAACTTCTAGGAAGCATTATCCAATCTGGGAAAAGTGCTAACCAAATGCATTGAGATGAACTTGTCCCTTAGTCCTGAAAAATGTGAATTCCTAATGACTGAAGGGACCGTGCTAGGCCATACCATTTCTTGCCAAGGGTTACAGGTGGATCCTAACAAAATTGCTCTCATCAAGAAGGTTCCACCTCCTCAAAAGGTAAGGGATGTTCGGAGTTTCTTGGGATTAGCAGGGTATTACCAGAGATTTATTAAAGACTTCAGCAAGCTAGCCTCGCCATTGTTTGGCCTGTTGGAAAAAGATGTGGAGTTTAAATGGACTGACGATTGTCAGAGGGCTTTAAATGAATTGAAGGACAAGTTGGTGTCAGCCCCAATCCTGAGAGGTCCAAACTGGGCCCTACCTTTCCACATCCACACTGATGCCTCGAACAAAGCCATAGGTGCAGCTTTAGGACAAGTTGAGCAAAAACTTCCATTTTCCATTTACTTTGTTAGCAAAAAATTGTCCAAAGCTGAGCTGAATTACACTGTAACCGAGAAAGAATTCTTGGCTGTGGTCCATGCACTGAACAAGTTCCGACATTATATCACTGGCTATCAAACCTTTGTACATACAGAGCATGCTGTAATTAGATATTTAATGAACAAACCAGATGTGAATGCTCGTATTATTAGATGGTTACTTTTATTGCAGCAGTTTGATTTGACCATTGTTGACAAACCAGGTAGAGAAAATGTTGTTGCTGACTTTTTATCTAGATTGGATTTGTCTGCAGATGAAGATGGAACGGTGGATGACTAGATGCCCGATGAACATCTGTTTGCTATTTCAGTACTCTCTCCATGGTTGGCTGATATAGCAAACTACCTTGTTTCAGCACAGTTCCCTCCGCACCTATCTTCCAGAGAGAAGAGCAGAATCATCAGAAAAAGTGCCTCATTTACTTGGATCGGGGGCAATCTGTTCAAGCTTGGCCCGATCAGATCTTAAGGTGTTGTGTAAGGGAGGAGGAAGTCTTTGATATCCTCCTCACTTGTCATGATGGGCCTTGTGGAGGACATTTTGTAGCAAAGAGAACTGCCTTCAAAATCCTGCGGGCAGGCTACTATTGACCCACACTTCATCAAGATGTCAGAAGATATGTCAGCCAGTGTGACCAATGCCAAAGAATGGGGAAACCGACCCAAAGGAATGAGATGCCTCTCCAACCTTAGGTGACTCTTGAGCCATTTGAGAAGTGGGGTATGGACTTTGTGGGCCCAATCAACCCTCCTTCGAGGCAAAGGTCTTACATCATTGTGTGCACTAACTACCTGACAAAGTGGGCAGAGACCAAAGCAATCAAAGCAGCAACAGAAGAAAAGGTGGCCGAGTTCCTAAGAGAAAACATCTTCTATAAGTTTGGCTATCCAAGAGAGCTGGTCACCGATCAAGGGAGCCAGTTCACCTCCAACCTGGTTGAAGATCTACTAGCTCATCACAAGATCAGGCATAGGACTTCCACCCCCTATCACCCTCAAGCAAATGGGCAGGTGGAAGTCACTAATAGAGCATTAGAAGGGATCTTGACTAAGGTGGTGAGCAGCAGCAGGAAGGACTGGGCAGATCGCCTAGTTGAAGCCACATGGGCTTACAACACCACTTGGAAGACCACCACCGGCTTCACACCTTATGAGCTGGTCTATGGGAAGAAAGCTTTGCTGTCCATTGAGTTTGAATACAACACTTTGAGGATGGCAGCTCAGCTGGACCTAGATCTCAGCCATGCACAACAAGAAAGGTTATTGCAGCTGAATGGACTGGATGAGCATCGAATGCAGGACCTCCTTCACTCAGAAGTGGTTCAACTTCAGAGAAAGGTGTGGCATGACCAACATCTCCATGACAAGCAATTTCAGCCGGGAGATTGGGCTTTGTTGTATGACTCCAGATACAAAGATTTCAAGGGGAAGCTGAGAACCAGATGGCTAGGGCCATATTCAGTGGAAAAATGTCATGAAAATGGATCTGTTCTTATTCGGACCATTGATGAGGAATCCATCCCCATGCTTGTCAATGGGCATCGATTGAAGATCTACAGGAAGCCTCTCTCAAGACAAGAGTTCATCAAAACTATGGAGAAGGCAGTGTTGGTCATAGAGAAGGGTTCTGCCCCTGCTTTGGGCATACCCTGAAGAATCTAAAAAAGAAAAAAAAAAAAGAAATAATAAAGATCCTTGGGTGAAAACCTTTCTGAGGCACCCAAGGCAGGTGGTAGGGGTGAAAACCTCATTGAGGCGCCCCTATTGTCTTTTCAAAAAAAAAAAAAAAAAAAAGATTGGAAAAGATCCTTGAGTGAAAACCTCTTTGAGGCGCTTAAGGCAGATGGCAAGGGTGAAAACCTCAATGAGGCGCCCCTGTTATCTTTCAAAAAAAAAAAGAGAAAAAGAAAAAAAGAAGAAAAAAACACAAGAAAAAACAAGGTCAGCAGATTTATTATGTAAAATTGCATGCAGGTGTTCTATGGAGGAGAGGAAGCCTCTCAACTCAAAGCCAAGGGTCCTCATCATGCAGTCAGGACACCTCACCAGCACCTCCTCCAAGAATACTCATTTTATCCAAGGTATGTGCAATTTTATTACAACTTGAGTCTTCTACAGGAAGACACATATTTTCTACAGGAAGATGCAGAGTTTCTACAGGAAGATGCAGATTTTATACAGGAAGGTGCAGACTCTCTACAGGAAACGCAACCTTTCTACAGGAAGCTCTGTATTTCTACAGGAAACTTCCTGTAGAAGCCCAGAACGGCCCAGAATTCATTTCATGAGGAGATCTAACGGCTAAGGATCAGTTTGGACGCATGCAAGCCACTGTTGTCACCCTTGCACATTGTTGTTATCTTGTTCCACCATCCTTGTCGACAAGAAACAAAGTTACCTGCACCAGCAAAGCAGATCGATGAGTTCTCAAGAAAAAGCAAATTGTAAATAAAAAAAAAGCTAGAGATCTCACACCATATTCATCACAGTCATCCAGAAGCTCCGGGAGTGTGATCGTGAGGCCATCCATCGTCGTGCAGCATGCACCCAAGGAGGAAGAACTATTCCAAGACATCCCGTGGGAGTCCTGTAACAGTTAAGCCTGCTAGAGTGGATACCATTCACAGCGCAGGCCATATGCAATGAAACGTGGGCGAATGCAACTGAAGCATCCCATCCATCGTCGGCAGCTTGTGAACATGGACCTCCGAGCCTGTGTAAGTTCGCCAGCAGCAGGTAAATTGACTCATCAGCATCCAAAGAACCGAAACATCATGTGCAGCCGTGCAGGTAAGTGTCTCGACCCTTCCTTCCATCAGATTGCATGAATGTTACTTTGATTGATTGCTAAGTGTAAAGGTGAATGGGTTGAGCGGCCGTATGGCCATTTGGCCGGCCACGTCGGCCAGTTAATGGTCTAGTTGGATGTGTGGGTGGCGGCCATGACAAAAAGAATGGGCAACACGCACGTGAGAGCAATCCCGTCGAAAAAAAATGAGTTTAACAGAAGAGGCGGCGGCAGATCTGTGGGAATTGATGCGGCAGCAAGTGAACGCGCAGTTGAATGATGGGATGATGTCACCCAACGGTCCGACGGGGACAGCTCACCCCCGCGCCACGGATTCCGCCGAATTCAAAATCTAATCGGCTAGATTGCACTCATGCATTTATCAACCACTGTTTTGAACTCGAGCGGCTATCCTGATCTTTCTGCAGTTCGATACGCCGAGCCTTTGGCTATCAGAACAATTGTGAAGCACGCCCAAGGCGCACACCGACTGCAGTCTTTCCCGAAAATCGCGCGCTGCATTCTACAGGAACGCTGTCATTCTACAGGAACACTGTCATCCTACAGGAATGCAGTTTCTACAGGAATGCGGGTGCCTCACGTAAAAAGGTGGAAAATTAAAAAGGTAACCCTGAACTCTTCATGCAACTGGTTATTAAAGGTGGCAGAATTGTTGTCCACAGTCTGGTCATAGAAAAATGGTGAAATTGTTGTCTGCTGTGCCTATACTGTCATTCTACAGGATGTCGAGTAATTAAACTGTGTTAAGTTCCTCAGGGATAAGTTTTGTGGATTATGTGCATGACATTCTACGCTCTGTCTCAGTAAACCAAATTTCTTCCACAATCACCACCTCTGGTTAAGGAAACTGTTTTATCATGCCGGGTGGGTTTATTAGACGAGAACCCACTGATTCAACCAAGTTAAGGGAAAACCAGGAAGTGGTGGAGCTCTTCACACGGGTTCAATGGATATCTTTTTGTGACAAATTGCAGGGTTACGATGATGAAGTGGCAGAAGAATTTTTGCAGGCTCTGAGGTCGAAATCCAAGACACTGGCCACAGTGAACTTCAGGGGTCTAAACATCAAGCTCACCCCGCAATATATCAGTCGAATTACTGAACTTCCGATGGGTTTGCCATGGGATAAGGAAGAAAAGAAGTTGAGCCAGCAGGCTAAGAAAGAATTCTTTCCACTTGAGGAGGAATTCTCGGAGGACAAAAATGGGGTGCGTAGAACCAGTTTGCTGCCACCATGGAATGAAGTTAGCCTGCAAATCATGAAGTATATAACCTGTGAAGGCTATTTTAGCATCGTGTACGCGTATCACTTTCGGTTGCTCGCTGAATTGAGGCACCGGGTTGATCTTCCTGTAGAACGGAAACTGAGCATTCCTTATTTCCTGTTACAGTCTCTAATTGAGTATGCCACAAAGTTAAAAGAAGGCATACCAGATCAGGTAGCCCACCATGGGTTGATCAAACTTCTTGTGGAGGATGCGCTTCATTCCTATAAGGTTCCCCTCTCATGGGAACCATTCAGGAATTTGACAAGAGATGGAGACCTAAGGATGTTGATTGAAGAAACGGGTTCCTCCAGCAGTGAGGAAAAAGAAGCAGTGGCCGAGGGAAAGAAAGAAACAAGCCAGAAGACCCCGACCACAGTGCAGAAGAAAGAACAAAAGAAGAAGCATGAGGAAAAGGATGACAAAGGAAAAGGTGACACACCCATCTTGTCAGCAAGAGAAAAAAGGTTGAAAAGAAGAAAGGACAAAGCTGAGGTGGTCCACATCAGCCCAAGTACCTCATCAGCACCTGCAACCAAACCAAAAAGCAAAACCCATGCATCTAAGCAAGCAAAGGTGGTGACACCCGTGTCTACAGGAAAGCAGAAATAGGCTTCTACAGGAAGCCCAAAAACAGAGAAAGGGTCTTCTACAGGAAGCCCGAAAATCATTGAAAAAGGGGTTTGTACAGGAAGCCCGAAAATTACCAAAACAGGGGCTTCTACAGGAAGCCCGAAAGTGGCTAAAACAGGGTCCTCTACAAGAAGCCCAAAACTGGTAAAGAAAGGGTCTTCTACAGAAGGCCCGGAAGTGGGTAAAGCAGGGTCTTCTACAGGAAGCCCGAAATCAGAAAAGAAGGGGCCCTCTACAGGGAGCCCTGAGAAAGCAAAACGCAAGAAAGAGAAGGTTGGCATTCTCGAAAAGGAGGCAGCAGCTGCACTGGCCGCCCTCAGTAAACCTCCAAGGCCAAAGGAGGAGAAAGAGAGGGAAATCCCTCTACCTTTTGAAGCTAGGAGAAGTAAGAGAATAAAAACGGGCAAGCCGCAGCCTCCACCCAATAGCCAAACCATTTTAGGGGGTGTCCCTACTTCACCCAGTGAAAGATCCCCTTATAAAACATCGGCTACCCCCGAGAGGGGAAGCCCAAAAATAACCTCCTGGACACGAAGGATAGGCCATTCGGCTTCCGAAGCCCGGCTCAAGGAAACAGGAAAGGGGGAGGAAGCGCCACCCTCGTCACCGCCAGGGGCAGAAGAGGCAGGGCCACCAAGAACAGGAAAGGAAGAGCATGCTCCGGGCCCTAGTTCTCGGCCAAGGACAAGGAGCTGGAACAAAGTTGCTCAAGGATGAGCAAATATTTTAGCTGGGGGGTGATGATGAGCCCCAATTTTTGGTACAATTTGGGCTCATATTGGCCTACTTACCTTGCTCAACCATTCATCTTTTATCACTTATGCATTCATTTCTTAGTATATTCGTGTTATTTGTAGGAAGAAGGGCAAGCATTATATCTATGTGGCTAATACATGATGATTTCAGGTTTTTGGCATTAAAGAGAGCAAAAGACCACGCAAATGGAGACAAGGAGACAACAAAGGTGACATTGCGGGTTCATAGGGAGGTTGTCCACAGTCTTGATGACCTTCCTCGTGATTTTCACCTTAACTCCGAGCTCCAACAGCTCTCCCCACCGAGCTTAAAGGCAACCAACACGTTCTACAGGATCAGCAGTTTACAACAGTTTGACTTTCAGTTGGACAGCCAAGCTCCACGAATGGAGGAAACCAACTTGATCTTCATTGTGTATAAATATGAAGGCCGTAGCCTTTGTTAGGATCTTTTTGAACTTTTGGACTGATATTGTAATTTCTGAGCACAGCTCGGTGTTTGTTTTTGTAAGCCAGTTTTGGCATGACATTAGACTTTTGATTATGAATAAAGGCAAGCAGATTTGGATCTAATTCTGAGCTTTTAAGGGAGATATAGCTCTCAGGTTAGGGCCCAACCTGAGATCAATAGACCTCCTCTTCTTGTAGTGTTATTTGCCTTTCTTTCCAGCACGTTGTTTCTTTGTTTTGATATGCATTTCAAGAACACAATCTGCTGATTTGATTTCTTTAATGATATTGAGTAGGATTAGCTTATGGTTAAATCTCTTTCAGTTGCTTAGATTAGAATAGGAGGATTGTAATTCACTGGAGCTCCAAGAAAAGGTTGTTAGTACTTCACTGCCATCTCTGTTTAGAGATTGGGGTGCAGTCTATACCAACCACCAAAAAAATGCAGTCTTTTTCTACTTTTATGCAAGCTGCAACACAGTCGTTTTAATCGTGGATCCTTCCATGCATTTTTCTCTAGAGCCATACTTCTTCATTCTACCTCCATGCACGACTTTCCTTCACGATTTACATTGCTGTTCATTGGTTAAATAACACAGGTAGCACAGGTCAATGAATTCTCATTTTTGGTGCAAGACATAAGCAATTTGTTTTATTTACACTGCTCAGTATCATTCCATTTCCTTCTTCTTCTTCTTAACCACGCCTAAAGCCACCTACTCGACCGCTGTTCAACTCATTTACCTTCCAACTCTTCCATTGTCCACGTAGCTCCATTTTCTTGACCTTTCATTGCCGCCATCCTTCTATCCACCAACGAACTTCGTGCACTCTCTCTCCATCTTATTTCTCTACCCCTGAGCCATCACAAGCTCCATCTCCACCTTACCTATCCACCCATACCGCTCCATCACCTCACCATCACCCAAAACTCCAACCATAGCACATCCTGTAGAAGTTAGCAGAATTCCTGTAGATATCTCTGAGTTTCCTGTAGAATCCCCTGCAGACATCCTGTAGAAGCCTGCAAACTTGGTTGCCGAGCACCTGAACGATGTGGACTTCTGTGGATTGATGCTAGGGATCCTCTGGGACCTCTCCTAGCCCTCATGACCTTTCCCAAGCTTTCTCTCCCTTCGCACCACCTCTACACAGCCAAACCCTAATAAGAAACAAAACCATAATCACCCCAACCACTTAAGCAAAAATACAAAAACAATGTTCTTTTCATAGAAGTAGTTTGAGTTCATGCATTTCACATCATTAGAAGTAATGGCATCCTTTTTAGACATTTGCGCTCTCACTATTGCATCATAGAGGTTAAACTAGTCAGATTAGGGTTTACTAGGGTTTCATGTTTTGGTTGGCTTTCAGTTCATTTTTGCAAAGTAGATCAATTTCCTTTGAGATAGCCTTCGTCCATCATTTAGAAAGCTTCTTCTGAGAACATATAGAAGTTGGCTTGAGCCCTAGCGGACTTGTGCTAGCTGACCAAGTGACAACTGCGACAAGAGCTAGTACTTGTGCATACAGCACCGTCACTTCCAAGTTTGTACGAACTACCGGGTTGATAAAATTAGAGATAGGAAGCTCCAGGAGTTGTAGCATTATTGCTACAATACTGGAGCCCACCACATACTTCAGGAAATAGTGGATTGTTCCTAATAGATATATCAGTATATGCTTGGCTACTATCCAATGGTCATACTTTGGCTCTATCTTGAACTGACTAAGAATATTCATTGCAAAACAAATGTCTAGTCGAGTATTCACCAAATAGATCAGAGAGCCAACCAACTACCTATACCTTGTCAGATCCACATGGTGTTAATAAGAACTTATTAACCTATTCAAATTTGTGATCATAGGGGTTTTCATAGGTTTTCAATCCATCATTTCAAATCTTTGCAGTACGTTAATTACTATTTTCCTTGACCTAGATATATCTCGTCAGTTCCTTTCCAAATTTCCAACCAAAGTAATATTGCATCAACCCTAGATCCTTCATATCAAATTTTACTGCCAATTTATTTTTGCACTCTTGAATACGAGCTTCCACTCCTGACATGAGAAGATCATCCACATATAGAACAATTATTATGGTGTTAGGAGGACTAATCCTTCTTGCAGACAAGAAGGATCTTCCTATATTTCAAACAAAACCTAGTACCAAGCATCAAAAGATTTGCTACCTTTCCTTAGATTATAACTGAAACATGAAACATGTAGTATGCAAAGAATCACTTACCTATTAGCAAAGTGTTTTTTTAAGTGCTTTCATTGCTTTCCACAACCAAATTATCCTCAATATCTTAGAGGCTTTCTGATTGATTTCAAAAACTTCTCCATGATGCTCCAAATGAGATTTGCATAGACCAAAAAATTCAAAGGGGATCAAAGCATATCACATATAAAATCAAAGGTAAATGAATCAATAATTAGTTATAAACCAAGTGAGTGATCAAGGAATATCACAAATAACATCAAAATAGATACAATTAGGAAATAACAATTTATTTGTATTGAATTCAAAGAAGAACAAGCTTATAACGTGGTTTCCTTGATGTCGTGAGCCTCTTCCAATGGTCTCCAATCTTCTCCTTTGATGATAAGCCTTCTAGCCCTATTTTAGTAGCATAAGTCTACCTTAAGTGGTCTTCTCTAACCCTCTGGTTTGTGTTTCATTTATAGGTCAAGAGGAGGAGGTTTGAGATCCTCTTCCTAAGGGATGAGATACTCAAAAGGTGGGATTAGGGATCCACAAAGAGAGGGAATCAACTCCATGAAGATAGAGATCAAGCTTGAGTAAGAATCAAATCGAAGCTTTCAGTTGGGAAAGATTCACCCAACAAAGCTTCTAGAATTTACTTTTTTATTTTTACTTTCATTGAGTCATGTGTGTAGTCCACAGTGGAAGACATAACGCACTTTTCCACTGAATTTAATGGTCAAGTCTACATATGCACATAAATTGGCTAGGGAACCATGAAAGTACTAAAAAATAGGTTTCTAGACCATGTAATCTAAAATTACCATTCTCTTTGGGATTGTTTAGCTTCTAGCCTTGCAGGGGAATGCTTTGGAACACTTTGATGGATAGTGAAAGATCTAGATTGATGGTCATTTTCCTAATGGTGACAAAATGACGTGTAACAGATTCCCCCCTAAAGTGAAAAGTCAAGAAAAGATGTTTGAGGACTGAAGTGCCATATCATGCCAAATTTTATATTAGAGACCATGGTTGGAGACCTGAAACAATAAATCAAGGGTTACAATACAATATATAATCATCACTGAGGTAGAAATTCCCATACTCATAGTATAAGTACCTCAAAGAATTCATATGGAAATAAATATGAAGATCCATGTCAACAGAAGACACAATATGGACGCAACCACCAATGGATCAATGTTTACAATCATGAATATTTAATAACTCCACACAGCCTAGATGGATGAAACTAGATCCAGGGTCTTGGTCTTCATCTCTATCGATCCGTAGTAGGAATCTAACCATCTGAGTGAATGTCTCAAAGTCGAACATGATAGAAACCACTTGATTACCTATCAATGATGTGAATTTTTAAGAAGTGCGAGAAAAAACACCAATAATGAAAATGGTTCTCAAGGTACTTCCAGTACAATCTATGAATTGTGAAAAAATGTCCTAAAGTTGAACACTCATAGAATCATTTGATTGAAGGTCAATGATGAGAACCTATCATTGAAGGTGAGGAATCTTCCATTAAGGCATGCAGGCTCCAAGGTAATGAAGAAGGTTTTTAGATAAACTTCCTAGATAATGAGATGAAGTCGATATGAAGCAACCTGTCACAAGAGGGCCTATGACACGAAACTCATGTCAAGTTTTGAAGAAAAAATTTGGAGTAATTTAGGACTGACTCATGGATGGCTGACGCGATTGAAGGCTAAAAATTGCAAGGTAATTTTGGCTGATTTGGGACTTCTCTTGAACATATCGGAGACACGACATTTCAACTTGGCAAAATTTGACTCAAAAATAATACCCAAAACCAATTGAATACTTTAAATGAGGTATGATTAGCTATGATACAAATGGATTTCCCAACTTGGACACAAAGGTGATGGAGTGTCATGTTCAAGAGCGACATACTGCCTTTTGTAATACAAAAACAAATGTTTCTTTCCAATTTTCCCCCACCATTACTGGAAAGTACCTCTTTATTTTTGTGCAAGCTTGAGGAGGATAACATATGCTTTTCCTATAAGCTCATCCTTCATATGAGTCCTTTGGAGTATTTTTAATGAACCCTAGGAAGGAGTGGTTCGGTCTCATCATGATTGACGAGTCCCACAATGTTTATATTTGATGAGTCCAATGAAGGGGTAACTCAATGTCGTTTTCATGCTTAAAGAGTTTGAAAAGAGACAAAAATAAAACCCATCCATTTCTTTCAATGTAAATTTTAGCAACCCCAGAGAAAATAAAGTTCGGTGTTTTTCGTATTTAGGGAGTCAGGAGAAAAACATTAGTAAACTCCAAAATGTCCTTTTTCGTAAATTTAGTCGTTCAAGCCCAGAAAAGGGTAAAATAATGCAAGAGAGAACTCTATTGACAATGGTTAGTCAACGTATACCTTTTTCATAAATAGTCTGCATGATCTGTAAAAGGGGTGAATTTATATCAAGTAGACGTTTTTCGTTTACTTTAACAAGTTCAAAACAAACAAGCATACTCGACAATGTTTTCATGTTTTGAGAGTCCTAAAAGAGCTTAAAGGTATCTCAAGTATTTATTTTTTTGTAAGTTTTAACAAGTACGAAAAAGTGATAAAAATTAACTAATATCTAAAGTGATTCATTTCTATAATTAAACCTATGTCCTACACATTTAAACTCAAAAATCATCGTAACCACTCAAGAAACATAGTAAAAACATTAAAAATTTGAATTTTCAGAAGCTAAAGGAAAAAAATAATATTTTAATTGGCCTAAAATGCTTATAAAAGTCCAAAAAGTAAAAATATTTTACCATTTGTGTTTTTACCATTTGAGAGCCATTGAGAGTGCATTTTTACCAAAAAATTCAGAGGCAGATTCTGACCAAACTGGTGGACCAAATCACGAACCACTTTCTCCAGGTAAGAGATCTTTCCATTATCTTCATTTTGATTTCTTACATTTTTTATTTCACTGTAGATTTAGTGTTTTTAGGGGGGTTTATTCAATTTAAATTTCGCCCTTGGTGTGCGCAGTTACTCCTCATTGGGTTTGTGCACAACGACCCTTTTTGTTACACTAAAAAACACAATTTGTGCAGTTTTTCATTCAGGAAGCACGTAAATTCGCTCTATTTTTAAAATAGGGCTACGTACAACGTCGAGGGTTTGTAAAAAATTAATAAAATGCCCAATTTTTTTTTGCAAAATTTATCACATTGGTTTATGATCATCCTCCATGGTTATTTTCAGGGTTTTGATTTGAAAAAATGGAATGGAGGGAGAGAAAACACGAATATAAAGATGCGATCGCTTTAAATAACCTAGAAACACTACAGGCCGTAAGGGATTGCAGTCTATATAATTTTTTCATGATCCTGGGTATGAAGGCTCAACTAGATTTGTTGACATGGATGGTAAGAACATGGAATGTTCATGAACAATGTTTCCAGATTAGAGATCACAGACATATCGTAGATGCGAAAGACATCCATTTCCTGAATAGGCTTTCACATTGTGGGATTGTTATGTCATTATATGGACATATACGAGGTGGAGAAACAACAAAAAATAACTTACAACAACATTATTTTCGAGGGTCCCAACTCAAATATGGATAGATTGACATAAAAAATATTGAGAGGCTTCCATTGAGGACCATTGATTTCACTGTTGCATGATTGTGTGGAAGTGCAACGCTTCATTTTCTCACTAAGGCTCAAATGCAAATTTCTGTGGAGTGTTCGCAGCCTACCATTTTCAACTAGTGTGAGGGGGTTGTTGCCAATCTCAAAGGGAAACTGACTAGAGTAAAGACTGGAAAACTTAAAAACTTTGGGTATGGTGCCATTGTGATCTCAGTTTCTCTATAGAGGATTCATATTCTTTCCCCACAGGTATCTATAGATGCAAGAGGACCTCGAGATCCTCATATGCTACAATGGGTTTCGTTGATGGCACACCACAGAAGTGGTGATGGCCCAACTGTTAGATATACTCCTGAAATTTTTGGGTGGATGGAGCACCAAATCATCATGATTGAGGACTTCCCATATGTGGGCATGGATTCCACTAGTGATCTAGATATCCCACTTCTTGCAGGAATGTAGTGGGGTGACATAAGTAAAAAATTGACATTTTGGTTGTTTTGTATTTTTCGGTTTTTTGTTTTTGTTTTTTGACATCCAAACCTAACTAAATAAAATAGTCATACAAATGTTGGCCTAGTCATACCAGGCGTATTATGTCAATTTGACAGATGTGGTGAGCATCTAGCAGGTCCCATGGTACAAAACTTTGATGCAACAGAGGCCTTAACTGAGCTTCAACACAACCTAGAGAGGTTGAATCTGGATATCCCCTATGTTGGGATCGATGATTTTCCTCCCTGTTACCAGATTCATACCGTGGGAGTTCATGGGTGATCCATCACTTGCTGTGACGAGTAGTTTGCACCATTGTCCGTTACCATGATCACCATGCTGATCTTTTAGTCGTAGTGCTAGATTTTGTTTTTTGATATATCGACATGTTCGGATAATAAAGGCCACAGGGCTTCATATGTATTGGATGAAATTTTGTAAAGCCACACCTTTTACAAACATTTTGATTAATGGAAACTACTACTATTATCTCAATTTATCTTGTACAATATGTGAATGGATATTGTTTTTCTTTCTTACAGATGTTACAAATGTTGATTTAACACATAATTATCCAATGCATCAGTTAATGTGTTTAAATGTCTTGGAATTTGTTGATATTCAATGTAATCAATTTATCTTTCCAAGAGATGAACCCGCAAAAACATCCTTAACATTGTGGAACTTCTTACTGAATAGACATTGTTTAAATGTAATACTATGAGTTGAGAATCTAACCTAATGATCAATCAATGAATACCAAATGAAATGGCATAAGATAATATCTCAATAACTGAACTATATTCTACGATGTTATTCATTGTTTGACCAAGGCATAATCCATGAATACTAATTAAGTCATTAGTAGGTGAATAAATAGCCCAAGCTTTGGAAGGAAAATTTTGAGTACTACGACTAGCACCATCGGCAAAGCCAATGTAAGTTTGAGTGAGCATTGACATTTGCAAATCAAGTGTAACATAATATAAGTAGGAAAAGTAGCATAAAATCATACAAAGATGCTAAAATTTCCACACACACATAAAAAATATGATACAACAAAGTACAAAGTCTTCACAAGAGTGAATTAAGCATAATATTTCTTCAAGTAAAGACCATTTATGGGCTTTCCTAAAGAAATGTCATCATAATAAGCTAGCTCACAAGCCCCTTTTGCTAGTACATGTTTTACAATATAAGGACCATGCCACATACAAGGTAAATTTTAAGGATGAAGTTTACCTTAAAATTTTGAAACCATGGCAAATGTTACTAGTCATTAATATGAAAACTATAAATCGTTTCGTGATATTTTTGTAAAATTATTGGAATTTCGAATGATTTTATATTGTCTCTATAAAATAAGCTGATTCTTAGGGTAAAAACTATTTTTTATATAAAATTTGGGTGAATCATTTTAGAAAAAAATGGAAATTAGCGAATCTTTTTTCTCAAAAAGCATGGAAAATTAGCCCACCTATGATTATTAACCCTTAAAATTTTCCATGGCCACATGGGATCAAATTTACCGACACATAATTTATCATGCTCTTGATCATAAACCAAGACTAGGTCACCTTCGAAATATGAGTGAGGATTTAAATTTTGATCAAAATGTGCCTTAACTCATTTCTTATGAGTCTCACTAGCTATTGCAACATCATGACGAGTCTCATCTAATCATGCTAAGTATAAAAAATTTCCTCCTCTATAGAAGTGGTTGGTAATAATTCAATTTCCTGTTTTAATGACGAGATTTCACATTCAATATGAAAGACTACTTCCAAATCATAAACCAATTGGAAGGGAGTAAAACCGGTTGAAGTTTTTGCTAAGGTATGATATACCCACAAGGCTAAAAAAAGAACCAGGTGACAATTCTCGTGAGGACCCATGATCATGGCAGGTTGACTCGTAATGAGACCTCCTATCCCTCAATTAATATGTTTTTAAAAGAAAATTTGATTATAATTAACCTTAATTAGGTTACTTAATAGGTGGGGAGGAAAATCTGCTCCTTAAGAGCATGGGATGGCGTGAATTTTTTTTAATTACTAATCTTTACCGATTGGTCCTTCTACCCTAAAGACTCATTTTAAAGAAAACATCTCGAATAATGACTTAAAGATTCCTTAACTTGATTGTGCTAGGGTTCTCATGAGAGCTCATAAGGGTTTTATAGGAGTGGTCCACCATAGGAGGCTTTTCATGAATACCTAATAGGTCAAAAGTAAGTTTTTAATCTTATGAATGGAAAGTATTAAATATAACAATAAAAATCCCCCTAACTGACCTAATTATTAATCTCAACCAAAAATTAAAGTCACTTTATAGGATATGAGGCATTAAGAGTGAATTGCTTCTAACAAGTCTTACCACAAGAGTGCTTAATGATATAAATTCTAAAAGTTGTGCCTTAAGAATTGCAGTTTCAATAGTATTGTTTTAATACTTTTATTTCAAATGAAATTTTTATTCATTTCTCTTATACTATCCTACACTAATTTAGAGAGAGGGAGATATCCTTCAAGTGCAGGAGTACTTCCAATGTAGCCATGTGCGTAACAAAATGTTAAATATACTTACATTCAGTTTTAAAGAATAAACTTCAAGACATACCAGAGTATGAGAACCCAGTTGATTTGATTGATATGGTACCAAGAGACGTTGAATGATGAGGGAATAAGATGTGATGATGACTGCTTGAAACTAGGATTCAATGGGATCCACATATTTATGATTCTCCAACTCATACAAATCTTCCAAAACTTGATAATCACTTCCTTGGAGGCATGAAGTATATGGTGAAAAACAAAAGATAAACCCCTCAAGTTCGGGCTCAAACATTTTCTTTTCATATTGGAAAGAATGGTTAAGGGAAATTTAGGGCTTTGAGTTTCAACAACAATTTTAGAACTTGTTCGAATTGAAGATTGCTCCTTTGATGGTATTTGAATTAGATCTTCCCGGGGTGAATGTTTTGTAGTGATAGGAGATGTTTCCAAACTCACCTCTTCCCCCAACCTTGAAGATATATCATTACACTCAGTAGGGGAATCAACAGGAAGAATAGGTTTTTTAACTTGTTATGCAACATCCTAGTTTGGATTAGGGTTTGGGATATGGTTTGGGTTAGGGTTCGAACTAAGATTTGCACTAGGATTATATCTAGGGTTTGGATTAGGGATAGGTCTAAATTTTGGATTAAGGTATGGAATAGGGTTAGGATTAGAGCTAGGGTATGGATTAATATAAGGGTTAGGATATGGATTAGGATAAGGGCTAGGATATGGATTAACACTAGGGTATGGATTAGGATAAGGTTGCACAGATAGTTGGGACCATGGAGGAGGATGAATTGGTGGTTCATTAAGTGAAAATTGTGGTTGTTGTTGTTGAAGTAATCGATTTTGCATGAAAGACTTCCCTAGG
This sequence comes from Pinus tabuliformis, assembly GCA_031772625.1. NCBI lineage: Eukaryota > Viridiplantae > Streptophyta > Pinopsida > Pinales > Pinaceae > Pinus > Pinus tabuliformis. The sequence goes on from CM062808.1 coordinate 517,538,450, forward strand.
AAAGAGGATCTAAACCATTCCTGAGGCCATGGGGATATCTAGCTCAAGGATGAGGTCCAAGGAGAGGGCCACTGTGGCCATGAAGTAGGGTATTCAATTGGAGGAGGACTAAATTTTTTCCATGAAACTGCAGGATTATAAACATGTTGAGGAACCTTCTTAGGAGAATAAGCATTAGTCCAAGTATTGAATGATGATAAGTTTCGAGTTATATCTAGAAGTTGATTTGATTCCTTACTTGATTTCTTGAGTACCTTTAGTAATCCTGGTAGTGATGGGAAATGTTCTGTTGCATGAGCCTCTTCACAAATTTTGAAAAATTTCAAGCTACTAAGTGGACACTTTCCAAGGAAGTGTTTCTTTCTACAGTTGGCGCAAAAGATCAACAATGGTTCTTCATCCTTCTTTTGTTCTTCCTACAAATCATCCAATTTTGAAATCAAAGATTTAATAATATTATCTTTATGTTCAAGAAAAATACTAAGTTTTTCGCTTATGAGTTCAACATTGGATGATTTTTATATCTTTGGAGCAACATCGAACTTCTTATTAGAATATTCCTCAAAGTACCATTTTCCTGTTCTCAACAAGCCAAATGGTGTATTCTGTCAGCACAATGGTAATGTGTGTGTGTGTGTGTATATATATATATATATATATGGGGGAGGGGGTGGGGGGGGGTGGGGGGGGGGTTCTTACAACACCTAAGAAATAAAAAAACCTTCAAATAACCAAGATATGCAGGAAATAAATAAATTCAAAGAACATAAACTTGTAAGAGAAACTAGGTGAAAAGAAAACCAAATTGCAGCAGGTCACCAAGATCAATCCCCTAAGCGTCTCCTTGGTAATGACGCCAAAATGTTAGGCATAATAAACAACCTAACATTTAATTGTTAATATGGGAGTTCGTAAACTTAGAGGTGCAACATTGGAAATGGCAGAGATGAACTTTAGCAACCTGCACTAGTTATTACAATGACACCACACCATTTTGGAAACTGGATTCACTCAAGAAAAATACTTGTCACAAAATTTGACAGAAAAATTAAAGCATGCCTTGAAAATAATGTTGGAAAATGAAATATGTTCCTGTAATCAAGATTCTAGTGCTTTAAAAAGAACAGAAGGGATGATCTTCTATTATACTTATAAATTTGTGTCCTTTACTAAAGATATCTCATTCCTGTACTAGAGAAACCACGTGCCTATACTGAAATGAGTCTCATTCCTGCACTAGAACTTAATGAAAGGAACTTGAATCAGCAGAAACAATTCTAGTAAATAAAGGAAATAAAGAAAATCTTTTGTGACTAAGTATCAGTGTAGTTATGAGACAAAAAAATAATCAAACTTTTAGGTACATTTGTCTCTAGTACAAATTTTCCTTCCTAGATTGAATTTGTGTTCCTGCACCGCAACAACGTTCCTATACTGGAACAGAGTTCCTGCACTGGAACGATATTCTTGTACTAAAACGATGTTCCTGCACCAGAAGTGTATTCTGTTTCTACACTAAATATTTCGACTTAGTATTAGAATTTCGGGTTCCTGTACCAGGGTATTGATTCCTGTATTGAGACAAAGATTCCTATAGTAAGAAATCAATATTCTTGTACTAATCATTTTGGCTTTCATATAAGAATTATGGGTTCCTGTACCAAGGTATCGATTCCTGTACTGAGACAAAGATTCCTGTACTAAGAAATCAATATTCCTATACTGAGCTTCCAAACCACTTGCATAAAATGTAAAGTGTGCTAACTAGAAATTAATTTGCAAGGCAAACCAGAGTAGAGGAAATAATCACACATAATCAAAAGACTCCTTATCTAATCATTCATTCGAAAGTGAAAAGTACTTCAAAAGTCAAAGGAAATCTCTACTGCAACAAAAAGCTTCTTCATGTGAAAATGATCATCTACTCTAAATACAAAGAATCCCTTCTTTCCTAGATGACTATCATGATATTCACCATATTTGCACTTTTACTGAATAGAGGTTTTAGTTCAAAGGTTCCTTCACTAAATTCCAGTCTTAAACTGAACTATTCCCACAAGAAAATAAGCATAGTCATAGATCCTCGTAATGTGGACAACATTTCATTAATGCTCAGGGAAATATAAATAAATTAACCCCAAGTTAAAGAAACACACTTTCATAAAGAAAATAGATCCACTTGCAGAAATAAACACCCTTGTGGAAGCAACCCTCACTTGCATAATTAAAACACACTGGTGCAAGTAAACTGAAACACACCCTTTGTAGAAAGAAAACTACACATCAAAGGAAAGAAATGCTACCACAATCTTCAGTAAATGAACACACCCACACCTTCACACCTCGGATCCGAGTCACATGGTTTATGAAGAAGACAAAGATCTATTAGCTACATAAAAATATGAAATACTTCTTGCTCCAACCCTGCATAAGGAAATATATCTAACACACCTTACGAAAGAGGGAGAACGAGTTGGGTTGGTTGGGCCCTAGCCAACCAACTCATTTCCCTTTATGAAATCTGGGAAATCAAATACACAAACAACTCATTCACATAAGATTTAAACTCAGAAATTGATAAACCGACATAACTCCTTAGATTAGATTGAATTTTTGTTGCAATTATCATCAAAGCTTCCATGTTTGTTGCATCAAAGCTTCGAATCCAGCCTCCAAATGATCATAGGGAAGGGGGAAGAGCCCCCTAAACTTGATCCAACAACATGGAAGTGCAATAACTGGTTTTCTCTTCCTCTCCTATAGAGCCATGATTTGGCTTTTATATAATTTACAATTACATGATAGGCTTTGAACAAGACAAACCTTTGCAAACAAGGTGAGGGATTGAATCCCAACTACTTCCCATCAATAGGAGACCAATACAACCATTTTCCTATTGAGAAAATGCAGATCTGATACGAATTTTCCATTTTTTTGGCAAATCTGGGCAAGATCCTAAAATTCTGGAAAAACATTCCTTTTTTTATAAAACTACCTCAAAGATCGTCGTGTAAATTTTAAAAAATTTTGAATTATGGAAAATGGTTTGGTTTCTAGATAATTTGTTATACTGGTAAAAAACCCATTTTCTCGGATTTTTGATATTCACTTCTAGATACACGCAAGTCGAGGTGAAACTTGGCAGATTGGAAACTACGCAAAATTTGAATAGATTTGTTTCTAGAGACCCACACGTGTTACCTGGGTACAATCCAACTCATGGGAAGGTGTTAGAAAATCATTTTTAACAAAAACCTTCCTCGGTTTTCCCCGGAAGCGTGCCGAGATTTCGAAGCTCCAAATTGGTTGCTCTCTAGTGCAAGAATGTTGCTCTTTAGTGTAGGAATAGGTCAATGAAAGATAAGTGCACCTTTGACTATAAAAAAGGATCCAAGATAATTCCAGACACATTTTTATACTACTAGATAACATTTTCCTCCGTGGAAAGCTTGAATGATGAAGTAGCCCATATATACCTCCATTTTGGTGCAGGATCTCTATGGAGTGCAAGACCTATATTTACAACATTAACGAACATCAAACCTAAGAAATACATATAAATAAGGTATAAAATCCAAACCAAATGTAAATCTTCTCTATTGCATCAAAAGAGTGTATAAGTGCAACATAAAGGTTAATAAACTAGTAAAATAAGGGAATAAGTGAGGCATCAAATGGAAAAAAAGATGCATTACATACAACAATTCTGGGGCCCAACATCCCCCCATGTCGATCATCTTGCATGTCCTCATGCAAGTGAATCAAATGCCATACCGATGTTCCCTTGCAAAAACCCATAATTGAAACATAAATGTTCCTGCACCCATAATATTGTTGCTTGCTAGATTTGATTGTTCTAACAGAAAAAATACCTATTGGTGCATATTTATTAATTAAGATTGATCAAAAGAAAATAAAATGCCATGGATACCATAGAAATGCTAAGAATGTCATTACTACAAGAATAGTGTTATCATGAAATAGTCAACAATCAAAACTTCCTCAAAGCATCACAAGAGCAGCCTTAGTCAGTAGGTCTTCACTTTCAATAGCCTCATTATTATAAATAAAAGTGACATTATTTGGAAGCCAAGGAATTAAAATGGATGGAAATAGGGAAAAATAAATATGACAAAATTATACCTTCCTAGTGTGACCATCTTACCGTTACCCAAGCTCCTCTTTTTCAAGAAAAGTGAATCACCTGCACTAAGGGTCCCACATCCATGAAAACCTTCATATTTATGAAAGATGGAACTCCAAAGAACATTATCGAAAGGATTTTAAAGACATTCTAAAATAAATATGATATTGAGTTCAGGGAAAGACAAAAACAACCAAGTAAATCATAGTGTAAAATTAACTTTAATACCACAGGCATGGCCCTGCTTCCAGCAGGTGTCTATAGCCTTGACAGTGATTCCTTTTAACCCCATGACATGCATGTGTCCCATCTATTATATATAAATTCAGAGTCATTTGAAAGCATTTACATTTGTTTAGAAATTAATTGAAGTTCACGTCTTGTCTTGGTAACCAGCTAACGACAGTGCCATTCACAAGAACTAACAAAAATGAATAAGCCAGCTCATGATGAGACCTCTTGTCTTCCAGCTTTTCAGCCGAAAGCCATTACCCTGGCTTGGTGACCAGTAGTGGTAATGTCATTCTTGTGATGACCCATGATCATGGTAGGTCGACTCGTAATGAGACCTCCTATCCCTTAATTAATATGTTTTTAAAAGAAAATATGATTATAATTAACCTTAAGTAGGTTACTTAATAGGTGGGGAGGAAAATCTGCTCCTTAAGAGCACAAGATGGCGTGAAAAGTCTTTACCGATTGGTCCTTCTACCCTAAAGACTCATTTTAAAGAAAACATCTCGGATAATGACTAAAAGATTCCTTAACTTGATTATGCTAGGGTTCTCATGAGAGCTCATTAGGGTTTTATAGGAGTGGTCCACCATAGAAGGCTTTTCATCAATACCTTCAAAGAGAAAATTGAAATGATTTCTTGGATAATAGTTTATTATAATGAATAGGTCAAAAGTAAGTTTTTAAGCTTATGAATGGAAAGTATTAAATATAACAATAACAATGCCCCTAACTGACCTAATGATTAATATCAACCAACAATTAAAGTCACTTTATAGGATATGATGCATTAAGAGTGAACTGCTTCTGACAAGTCTTACCACAAGAGTGCTTAATGATAGAAATTATAAAAGTTGTGCCTTAAGAATTGTAGTTTCAAGAGTGTTGTTTTAAATTTTTTTTATTTCAAATGAAATTTTATTCATTGCTCTTATACTACCCTACCCTAATTTAGAGAGAGGAAGATATCCTTCAAGTGTAGGAGTACTTCCAATGTAGCCATGTGTGTAACAGAATGCTAAATATACTCACACTCAGTTTTAAAGAATAAACTTCAAGACATACCAGAGTATGAGAAACCAATTGCTTTGATTGATATGGTACCAAGAGACGTTGAATGATGAGGGAATAAGGTGTGTTGATGACTGCTTGAAACCATGATTCAATGGGATCCACATATTTATGATTCTCCAACTCGTACAAATCTTCCACAACTTGATAATCACTCCCTTGGAGGTATGAAGGATATGGTGAAAGACAAAAGAGAAACCCCTCAAGTTCAGGCTCAAACATTTTCTTTTCATATTGGCAAGAATTGTTAAGGGAAATTTTAGGGCTTTGAGTTTCAACAACAATTTTAGAACATGTTCCAATTGAAGATTGCTCCTCTGATGGTCTTTGAATTAGATCTTCTTGGGGTGAATGTTTTGTAGTGATAGGATATGTTTCCAAATTCACCTCTTTCCCTAGCCTTGAAGATATATCATTACACTCAGTAGGGGAATCAACGGGAAGAATATGTTTTCTAACTTGTTGTGCAACCTATTGGTTTGGATTAGGGTTTGGGATATAGTTTTGGTTAGGGTTCAAACTAAGGTTTGCACTAGTTAGATCTAGGGTTTGGAATAGGGATAGATCTAAGGTTTGGATTAAGGCATGGAATAGGGTTAGGATTAGAGCTAGGGTATGGATTATGATAAGGGCTAGGACATGGATTAGGATAAGGGCTAGGGTATGTATTAGGGTTAGGGTATGGATTAGGATAAGGTGTCATAGATAACATGGAGGAGGATGAATTGGTGGTGCATTAAATGGAAATTGTGGTTGTTGTTGTTGTTCAAGTAATTGATTTTGCATGAAATACGTCCCTAAGGAAGAGGATCCAAACCCTTCCTGAGGCCATGGGGATATCTGGCTCGAGGATGAGGTCCAGGGAGAGGGCCACTGCAGACATGAAATAGGGTATTCAGTTGGAGGAGGACTAATTTTTTTCCATGAAACTGCAAGATTATAAACATATTGAGGAACTTGCTCAGGAGAATAAGCATTAATCCAAGTATTGAATTATCATAAGTTTTGAGTTACACCTGGAAGCTGATTTGATTCCTTACTTGATTTCCTCAGTACCTTTAGTAATCCTGGTAGTGATGGGAAATGTTCTGCTACATGAGCCTCTTCACAAATTCTGCAAACTTTCTGGCTATTAAGTGGACACAATCTAAGGAAGCATTTCTTTCTAAAGTTGGCACAAAATATCAACAATGGTTCTTCATCCTTCTAGTTCCTACACTGGTGTTAGCGCTTGGAATTCACCTAGGCTGAGATAGACAAACTCTCAAGGCTACATTAAACCATTTCACCTCGTAGCTAGCCCTACGAGGTATGAGAAGGCTCTCTCGGGTCAGATTCGATAGATCTTTCAATATGATTAGGCTGACCAATTAATAATAAAGATTTTAGGCTAGTAAATTGATAAGGGGGTTGATTTAATGATTTTTTGGGGTTTTTGGTGGCAATTGGTGGAATTGCAATTCAAGGTGCGGGGATTGAGCATAGTTTTCACAGGGGGATCTAAGGGGCAAGGTAGGAATGAGTGCTGATGCCTTAATTTGAGATGGATGATCAGAGATGATAGAGGAGAAGCTAAAGAGGGCAAACACACAATTCGAATCCTCTCTAGACAGTAGAAAACATTAAAATTGAACAAACTAAAAAGCTGAGCATGTCAAAACATGAGTTCAAACTTTACCACTTCATCTGTCCAATTTAGAAGCATAAGAGAGATGTGAAACACATAAACAAACTTACAAGAACATGTAGAGAACACACCATCAACAATCAGATCCACAAGAATCCTCAAAGATGTCTGTAAAACCCTGGCTTTCCTTGCCTTCAATTGCAGAAATAGATGCACAATATACAATAAAGCTTCCTTACACAAGAGTCCAACCATCAAAATGAGAAGGAGAGAGCATAATATAGACCATCTAGACCATATAACTCCTTTCCCCACCTCTAGGGGTCGAGCTCAGCTTTCTAGGAGCAGTTTGAACAAATTCTAAACTAAGAACTAGAAAATAGGCAGCCAAACAACTTGCCTCTATTACTTAGCTAACTCATCCATGCATTAATTTTTCACTTTTTACATCATGGAAGCTTCTAGAAGGGTAAAGAAAGATAAAATCTACCAAAGTGCCATGAAAATATTACATTTATCCATCATCTACAAGTAATAATAGTCAACCATAGTCAAAACAATGTTTTTTGACCAAAAATGTGAATTCTGGCAAATCTGGAAGTTCTGGTCGCGCCCCTGGAAGTTCTGGTCGCGCCACTTCACAACTGTTTTTGAGTGGGTTCCACTGGTCCAAATCAGGTGAAAGATGGCTCATTGGAAAGCTTGGCCTGTCTACTTTCCATCCCAAGTGGAATTTCTGAATTTGGTGTTGATTTGACCCCTCAAAAACCATTTCTCCCAAGGTCACTGTTTGCAACTCAAAAAGTGGGCAGAAAGTCATTTTTTTGATGTATTTTGAGCTTTTGGAGGCTCAAATCTCAAAATCAGGCTTCTCCCAAGTATTGGTAATTTTTCTCTTTGCATGCCCTTTCCAAAAATGCCAATTTTTCAAAATTCCGAGCAGTCCTCCAAAATGGTCGCGCGCGGGGCGCGACCAAACTGTGGGCAAAACCTGTAATTTGCACAAAAAATTCACAAATGAAAAACTTTTCTCCAATTTTCTTGAAATTTGGGCTGGGAGTCCCCAATCAAGTACCATGCTCAGTCAAAGAGGCTTTGGCCAAAGTTTGGAGTGGATCGGGCGTTTTCCTTCGTTTTTGTGCTTTGGCCAACCGTCCTTGGAGCACCTTCATTCTCGCCGGTATTTTTGACATTTCTCTCAAACCATGACACCTGTGTAAAAAGTGAAATAGGTTTTTCTTCCTTGGCATGTTTTGGACAAAAATCTCTCTCAGTTTTTGAAAATTCATCTTTGATTGCTCAGAAACAGCTTTTGAGTGAAACTTGTCCCGATGTGTGAAGCAAGGAATTTTGTCGAAATGGAGCGAGATGAAGGGGATAGGGGTCTTCTAAATTCTTGGGGAAATTTGTGGGAGTGGGGAGGGATGTTAGGAAGCAGGAGAAAGTGGAATCTCAGTGATTGAGTGAGGGGAAGGGGTCGAAAAGGGCAAAACACAGGCCAAACCTAGAAAATTGCCAGATTCTAGCTAGAAACTAGGGTTTGTGGAAAAATGAGGAATTTGGCGGATCTAAGGGATGGGAAGTGTTTGATAAGGTACTTTAAGGATAGGGGAAGGTGTATGAACATCAGGAAACAATTTTTGCCGGTGATTTGACCATCCAAGAGAAATTGCCTTCAAAACCCTAGGAGAGGGAAATGACCTTGCCTGGGTGGCAACTGAAGCATGGACCAGGTGTAAAAAGACTCCTTAGACACTGAGATGATGTTGAAAACCATATGAATGATGATAGACTCAGCTGAATGATGACATGGACCGCCATTTGGGAAAACCCTAGACCTAATGCCTAGTGACCAAATTTTGCTTGAAGACTCACTGAAATGACAAAATTTGACCTTGACACTTCAAAATCACTTTGTAAGAGCACATTTGATCACTGGAGGAAGGCTGAAAAGACTGACACTAACATTGGCTCCAATGGGGATGGTAGCTCCTTGGAGGTGCCAAGAACCTTAGACCTCTGGGAGAGCAGACCAGTGCCTTGCAACCATTGGGCGATGGAGTCATTACTTACACCTTTGACACAATATTTTGACACATTTATTGAATAAAAACTCGACTGAAAACTGACTGAAACTTGACTCAAACCGACTCGATGACAAACTGAAATAACTTGAAAAAACTCACTCAATAGACCAAACACAAATGACTCATGACTGACTTAACTAAAACAAGAACTTACAAAGCTTTTTGAAGGGCAGCAGTCCATCAAGATTTGAAATCATGATGACAACCACCTGTATTTCTTACAAGACAATATACATCAAACTATATCAAAATGCCAATGCAACCAATCAAGCAGATGCCTTCTTGATTGATTCTCTTGATTAGATCTTCTGGTCAACAATACAAACCTATAACTGAGCATCCAAAAACATAGCTGACCATGATCTCCTTCATCACTAAACACTGCAATAAACACTATCACTGCTGGCTGCAACAAACTCGCTAGAGGATCATGAAAAACATGAAGATTTGCCACTACCACCTCTTGCTGAAAGAACAAGGTTTCCTTTGTTTCAAATTCTGATCTACCTTCATCATGTTCTTCGGTAAAAGTAGGCTCATAAGCTTCAAAAAATTCCGAACAAATGGATGAGCAGATCTCTTCTTGGAAAACACTTCAGCACATGAAACATATGAAGAATCTGAAAGGGAATCCTGTATGCTCTGATCTTCGGTAGTCAGACAATATAGTAAGTGATCTTCATATGATATGACAGCCGGATTATCATCTTTATGAAGGAAAACATTATCAGTTTGCTGCTCTACAAGACAATCATCTTCTTCAACAGAGGAAGAAATTTCCCCAACATTTTCCTGACTATGTGTGCATTGCAAATCTGCTATAGCTTGACCTTTCAAAAGCTGATCTATTTCCTCTTCAGACAAAGGAGACAATGCCTTTTGTTTTCTTCTACTTAAACAATGATTATCTTCATAAGACAAGGCATTCAAACTATCATTTATTACTGAGTTATTGAAAGGAGATTCATCACTTACTTGCACAAAGATCTCACCTTGCTGTTCATGAACATCTGAATCCAAAACTCTGTCTATGATCTCAACAGCAGAGCTCTCTTTGATGGGTTGCATGCTGCTGTCTTCTGTGGGCAGATCTGAAACAAGCTCTTCTCTTTCATCAATTACATCCATATGACCATCTTCAACCTGCTGATCTTGACAAGTATCCTCTAAGATTTCTGTGTGCTGCTGAAATGGCTTTTCATACAGGGCTTCCATGATCTCTTCATCCATGAAATTATCATCTTCATAAAACTTCTCAAGACTTTCAATAAAACTATAGGCATGCTTGCAACAGTCTTGAACTAAATTCAATGATGGATAAGAGTCCTTGTATCTTTCAATGAACATAGCATGAAAATCCTTTAAACAATAAATACAAGCAGGCGGCAAATTTTCATACCATGATTGGGCTTTACCTTCCAGAGTGGCCAGGAATTTCTTCATCAAGCAATCTTCAGGAAAATCGACCTTCAACTTGCGAATATGCATGTGAAATCTAACTAGATGTAAAGCAGCATCCTTCTTACCATCATCGTTAAATATAGGCAAATTCCTTGACCAATCTACCTTCGGAATTTTATTCGGAAAACCTGGGATGTGATCTCGGCTCAAGGGAGCATATCTTCTTGCGATTAGGTCCATCATGAAAATCTCACAGCTACTGATCTTCCTGCAGTGAAGTCACCATGAAGCATAGGTTGCTGGATTCTTCAGTGAAAGGAGTCGCCAAGTGAATGATTTCAGCCTTTTCAAGTGTCTGATCGTTGTCCACTATCAACAATCAGATCTGAACTTGATACATGTACTGGGGTAAAGTGTCAATGAAGCGCTACGTTCACAAGCTCACGGAGATTGACTGAAGCAGCGTTTATCTACTAACGCTGATGTAAAACAAGAGCGTTTTCGAAGGCTTCTGGCGTAACTTCAGGCTCCGTCTAAGACTTATGAAATACCACGTCAATGAGCAAAGGATTAGATGTTCTCCCCAGTATGGTCGCCAATATGTTAGCGCTTAGAATTCACCTAGGCTGAGATAGACAAACTCTCAAGGCTACATTAAACCATTTCACCTCGTAGCTAGCCCTACGAGGTATGAGAAGGCTCTCTCGGGTCAGATTCGATAGATCTTTCAATATGATTAGGCTGACCAATTAATAATAAAGATTTTAGGCTAGTAAATTGATAAGGGGGTTGATTTAATGATTTTTTGGGGTTTTTGGTGGCAATTGGTGGAAGTGCAATTCAAGGTGCGGGGATTGAGCACAGTTTTCACAGGGGGATCTAAGGGGCAAGGTAGGAATGAGTGTTGATGCCTTAATTTGAGATGGATGATCAGAGATGATAGAGGAGAAGCTAAAGAGGGCAAACACACAATTCGAATCCTCTCTAGACAGTAGAAAACATTAAAATTGAACAAACTAAAAAGCTGAGCATGTCAAAACATGAGTTCAAACTTTACCACTTCATCTATCCAATTTAGAAGCATAAGAGAGATGTGAAACACATAAACAAACTTACAAGAACATGTAGAGAACACACCATCAACAATCAGATCCACAAGAATCCTCAAAGATGACTGTAAAACCCTGGCTTTCTTTGCCTTCAATTGCAGAAATAGATGCACAATATACAATAAAGCTTCCTTACACAAGAGTCCAACCATCAAAATGAGAAGGAGAGAGCATAATATAGACCATCTAGACCATCTAACTCCTTTCCCCACCTCTAGGGGTCGAGCTCAGCTTTCTAGGAGCAGTTTGAACAAATTCTAAACTAAGAACTAGAAAATAGGCAGCCAAACAACTTGCCTCTATTACTTAGCTAACTCATCCATGCATTAATTTTTCAATTTTTACATCATGGAAGCTTCTAGAAGGGTAAAGAAAGATAAAATCTACCAAAGTGCCATGAAAATATTACATTTATCCATCATCTACAAGTAATAATAGTCAACCATAGTCAAAACAGTGTTTTTTGACCAAAAATGTGAATTCTGGCAAATCTGGAAGTTCTGGTCGCGCCCCTGGAAGTTCTAGTCGCGCCCCTTCACAGCTATTTTTGAGTGGGTTCCACTGGTCCAAATCAGGTGCAAGATGGCTCATTGGAAAGCTTGGCCTATCTACTTTCCATCCCAAGTGAAATTTCTGAATTTGGTGTTGATTTGGCCCCTCAAAAACCATTTCTCCCAAGGTCACTTTCTGCAACTCAAAAAGTGGGCAGAAAGTCATTTTTTTGATGTATTTTGAGCTGTTGGAGGCTCAAATCTCAAAATCAGGTTTCTCCCAAGTATTGGTAATTTTTCTCTTTGCATGCCCTTTCCAAAAATGCCAAGTTTTCAAAATTCCGAGCAGTCCTCCAAAATGGTCGCGCGCGGGGCACGACCAAACCGTGGGCAAAACCTGTAATTTGCACAAAAAATTCACAAATGACAAAATTTTCTCCAAATTTCTTGAAATTTGGGCTGGGAGTCCTCAATCAAGTACCATGCTCAGTCAAAGAGGCTTTGGCCAAAGTTTGGAGTGGATCGGGCGTTTTCCTTCGTTTTTGTGCTTTGGCCAACCGTCCTTGGAGCACCTTCGTTCTCGCCGGTATTTTTGACATTTCTCTCAAACCATGACACCTGTGTAAAAAGTTAAAGAGTTTTTTCTTCCTTGGCATGTTGTGGACAAAAACCTCTCTCAGTTTTGCAAAATTCATCTTTGATTGCTCAGAAACAGCTTTTGAGTGAAACTTGTCCCGATGTGTGAAGCAAGGAATTTTGTCGAAATGGAGCGAGATGAAGGGGATAGGGGTCTTCTAAATTCTTGGGGAAATTTGTGGGAGTGGGGAGGGATGTTAGGAAGCAGGAGAAAGTGGAATCTCAGTGATTGAGTGAGGGGAAGGGGTCGAAAAGGGCAAAACACAGGCCAAACCTAGAAAATTGCCAGATTGTAGCTAGAAACTAGGGTTTGTGGAAAAATGAGGAATTTGGTGGATCTAAGGGATGGGAAGTGTTTGATAAGGTACTTTAAGGATAGGGGAAGGTGTATGAACATCAGGAAACAAGTTTTGCCGGTGATTTGACCATCCAAGAGAAATTGCCTTCAAAACCCTAGGAGAGGGAAATGACCTTGCCTGGGTGGCAACTGAAGCATGGACCAGGTGTAAAAAGACTCCTTAGACACTGAGATGATAATGAAAACCATATGAATGATGATAGACTCAGCTGAATGATGACATGGACCGCCATTTGGGAAAACCCTAGACCTAATGCCTAGTGACCAAATTTTGCTTGAAGACTGACTGAAATGACAAAATTTGACCTTGACACTTCAAAATCACTTTGTAAGAGCACATTTGATCATTGGAGGAAGGCTGAAAAGACTGACACTAACAACTGGAACGATATTCTGGTACTAAAACAATGTTCTTGCAGCAGAAGTGTGTTCTGTTTTTGCACTGAATATTGCAACTTAGTGTTAAAATTCCGAGTTCTTGTACCAGGGTATCAATTCCTTAACTGAGACAAAGATTCCTATATTAAGAAATTAGTGTTCCTATACTGAGCTTCCAAACCACTTTCATAAAATATAAATTGTTCTAAGTAGAAATTAATTTGCAAGGAACACTAGAGCAGAGGAAATAATCACACATTAAAATACTCCTTATCTATTCATTCATTTGAAAGTGAAAAGTACTTCAAAAGTCAAAGGAAATCTCTACTACAACATAAATCTTCTTCATGTGAAAATGATCATCTACTCTAAATACAAAGCATCCCTTCTTTCCTAAATGACTGTCATGATATTCACCAAATATGCACTTTTACGAATAGAGGTTTCAGTTGAAAGGTTCCTTCACTAAATTCTAGTCTTAAATTGAACTATTCCCACAAGAAAATAGGCATAGTCACAGATCCTCGTAATGTGGAAAACACTTCAATAATTTTGAGGGAAACATAAATAAATTAACCTAAGTTAAGGAAACGCACTTGCATACTTAGAAATGAAACACACTTGCATAAAGAAAATAGATCCACTTGGAGAAATAAACATCCTTGTGGAAGAAACCCTCACTTGTATAATTAAAACACGTTGGTGCAAGTAAAATGAAACACACCCTTTGAAAAAAGAAAAATACACATCAAAGGAAAGAAATTATACCACAATCTTCAGTAAATGAACACACCCACACCTTCACACCTTGAATCTGAGTCACATGGTTTATGAAGAAGACAAAGATTTGTTAGCTACATAAAAAGATGAAATACTTCTTGCTCCAACCCTGCATAAGGAAATATATCTAACACACCTTACGAAAGAGGGAGAACGAGTTGGGTTGGCTAGGCCCTAGCCAACCAGCTCGTTTCCCTTTACGAAATCTGGGAAATCAAATACACAAACAACTCATTCACATAATATTTAAACTTGGAAATTGATAAACTGACATAGCTCCTTAGATTAGCTTGAATGTTTTCTACAATTATACATCAAAGCTTCGAATCTAGCCTCCAACTGATCATAGGGAAGTGGGAATATCCCCCCAAACTTGATCTAACAACATGGAAGTGCAATAACTTGTTTTCTCTTCCTCTCCTACAGAGCCATGATTTGGCTTTTATATAATTTACAATTACATGATAGGCTTTGAACAAGCCAAACCTTTGCAAACAAGGTGAGGTATTGAATCCCAACTAGTTCCCATCTATAGGAGACTAGTACAACCATTTTCCTATTGAGAAAATGCAGATCTGATACGAATTTTCCATTTTTTTGGCAAATCTATGCAAGATCCTAAAATTCTGGAAAAACAATCATTTTTTATAAAACTACCTCAAAGACCCTCATGTAACTTTTAAACCATTGTGAATCATGGGAAACGGTTTTGGTTCTAGATAATTTGTTATACTGGAAAAAAAAACCCATTTTCTCGGATTGTCGATATTCGATTCCAGCTGCACGCAAATCGAGGTCAAACTTGAGAGTTTGGAAGTTGTGCAGATTTTGAGCAGATTTGTTGATTTGATTCTAGAGACCCACACATGTGACCTGGGTGAAATAAAACTCATGGGAAGGTGTTAGAACATCATTTTCAACAAAACAATTCCTCATTTTTCCCTGAAAGTGTGCCGAGATGTTGAAGCTCCAAATTGGTTGCTCTCTAGAGTAGGAATGTTTCTATTTAGTGCAGGAATGTTGCTCTTTAGTGCAGGAATAGGTCAATGAAAGATAAGTGTTCCTGTGAATGTCAAAAGGGATCCAATATAATTCCAGATGCGTGTTTTTACTACCAGCTAGCATTTCCTCCTTGGATTCTTGAATGATGAAGTAGCCCACATATACCTCCATTTTGGTGCAGGCTGTCTATGTAGTGCAATACCTACATTAACAACATTAACGAAAATTAAACCTAAGAAATGCATATAAAGAAGGTATAAAATTCAAACCAAATTTAAATCTTCTCTATTGCATCAAAAGAATGTATAAGTGCAACATAAATGTTCATAAACTAGTAAAACAAGGGAATAAGTGAGGCATTAAATGGAAAAAAAATATGCATTAGATACAACAATTTCGGGGCCTAACGGTAATTTATTGAGAAACGTTTTGACTGGGTGAATCTTGTATAGGAAAATTCTGAGAGTTTTTGGAATTCTTGTTTTTACCCTTAGACTGATGGCTAGTAGAACCAATTACACCATCAACGGTGTGAGATCCTATAGGAGTTGAATCTAGTTGATATGAAATTGTTAGGCGAGATAGATTTGGGATATTCTTGTACAAAGTTCCATATTGTATATGGACAATGTCTATGTACTGGGCATGAGCAATTACCTTCTCTTTCATTAAAAAACCTCCTTTAGCAACATCCTCGGTAATATCGAGAAGCAATGATTTTGTGAACCATTCAGCCAAAATTTGATCTGGAATATAAACTTTGACTAAACGATGCCTATGCCTCCATTCATGTATATGATCTGAAATGTAAGTAGATGTCAATTTTTTTAGGGAAGTCAAAATTTTAGTACCAGTGTCATATCAAATTGGTAGCTGAAAATGTGTAAAAAATGTTGTTGCTAAAGAGTTGAAATTATGGAAAGAGGTACGTGGTAACTCAATGTACCATTTTGTCGCTATACCAATTAAAGTTCATTGAAAAAGGCATAATTTGATAGAATAATCGATCAATAAATTCAATGGACACCAAATATGATATGTGATAACGTGACTTGATGGGTCCTCTCCTGATTTACCTTGAAACTTTGGTATATCACTTGGTAACTTAGTAGGAATTGCCAACCAAAATGGATAATAATAGATAGGGTCATTCGTCAACTCAGATAAATATGGAAAATCTAAGGTTCCGATGAATGGTAATTATCGGTTGAAGTCTTGTTATAGATTTTGATAACCTTGGGGGTTAACTCCAACGTCTGGAGGTGGATACCAAGTATATCCTGGAATAACTTGTGCAGTTGGTATTTTCATTCCTCCAGGGTAACCACGGTGAGAGATACCAGGTTGTGGTTGAAATGTAATTTGAAAAGTATGGCCAGGGTATGGTTGACTCTGAAAAGGTGTACTTTGAACCATTTGAACCAAGTAGTATTTCCCCTGTGAAGGTTGACTTTGCAAAAGTTGACCTTGAACAAATTGACTTTGAAAAGGTTGGCCTAAGAAAAATTGACCTTGCAAAGTATGGCTTTGAAAAGCTTGAGCTTGAAATGGTGTTTGCATTATCCCTATACTAGGTTGTTTGATAGGAATTTGTGTTGTAGAGTGGAAAGAAAGACTAGTTTTATAAGTAGATGCTTGAGGGATAACCTGTTTAAGTTGTTGAACCGATATTTGAGGCGTAACTTGAATAGTCATTTGTGATACTCATGGGATAGGTGTTTGAGGTGAACTTGGAACTGGTTGTTGAACAAATGTTTGAATAGTAGACTGAACAAGTGTTTGAGGACTACCCTAAATAGGTTGTTGAATCGGTTTTTGAATAGGTGTTGGTGGGTTCCCTTAGAGGTTGTTGAATAGGTGTTTGTGGGATCCCCTGAACTAGTTATTCGACATGTATTGAAAACATTTGAATAGGTATTTGTGGAATATATTGTCTAGTAGGCTAAACAAGTTGATAAGCTGACACTTGTGGTACAACTTGAATAAGATGCTGAGAAAAAGTGGGGTTCCAAATAGTATTCATCCTAGGATAAGGAGCACCAATAAAGGTTTGAGACACAATAGGTTGACTTGGACCAACTTGAGATACCCGACCAAAATTTGCATAAGTTATAACATAAGGTTTTCCTCTAACCGTAGGAGATCACCTGAAAACAGGTTGTCCTCGAGGTGGATAATAAACACCACATGGGGTTACTTGGGGTTTACCTAAATTATTAGATACCATGTTAACATATTGGTCTGATGCCAAAGGTACTTCAAGCATGGAATTCATGCTCTAAATAGTAGAGGTAGATAAAATAGATCACCAAGTAGAAACTTGAGGGGAAGGAGTAGCTCCTAAAAAAGTTCCAGTAATTGACTATTACCTAGGAGGAACCGAAGGATGACCATATAATAATGACTCTAGAGAGCTTGTATACATAGAGGTATCAGTAGGTTGACTCCTAGGAGGGATTTCTAACATGTTTCATGTTGGTGAAAAGTAGAAAGGTGTGCGATAACGTGGAAGCCTTGACCTAAAAAGTCCAAGGGGGTGAAATACCAAGGATCTGGTATGAAAGGATAAAAATGAAGTCTTGTAAAAGCTGTTGGTTAACCAGTACTAATAGGAGTACGTGGTGATTCTTCCTCCTCTTCTCCAATAATATCTTCAATACTTATAAGACCATGAGGTAGACTAGATGTAATTATAAGTCTCCTTCGAGGTGAAGGTGGTGCAAAAGTAGGGGCTATAACATATGAAGGTGATTACGGTTTAGAAATATCAGATTCAGGTTCTTCAATATCTGGTTCATTTAGTTTTGTGTCTGAAATATCTCTAGTATTAGATTCTCTTAAAATAACTTTAGTAACTTCTGCCCTAGATTGAACCAAGCCTAATTCTTCTTTGTGAGATTGAATCACTTCAGTATATACTGTCTTAGATTCTACAATTGTAGATGTCTCAGGTTGATTCGAGGTTCCAGATCTTATTGATTTTGACTTCTCAATTTTAATCTTCTCCAATTGAGTAGGTGTATATTCAGGGGGTAAACCCTACATTCTACACGAATGCCTCAGTGAATCAACCATGATGAATTTTTATTAATAATTTAAATAATATTCACAATCCACACCTAAGGTTTGTAAAAAGTAAAAACAAGAAAATAACACTTGTTAGAAAATCTAAGGAGTCAAACCATGCAAATAATTTTTTCACAGTGAAATCACTAGTTGGTGAAGAAATCCAATGTCACAGAGATCAATGTGAAAAGTGAATAAAGATAGAGTGGTAGAACCAGTTACGTTGAGAACCTGCTTAATGAACATGATCTAGTGCAAGTAACTTCACTTATGCAATCTCAAGTGAAGAAAAACCTCCAAAAAGGTCCAAGTGAGTCTAGTCGACGTTTTTTCTAGGTACAACAAGGACTTCCCCTCTATTGTCACCTTGGGTAATAGCCCTAATATTATGGTATCTAAGGTCACTAGTTAAGAAAATTTAACCCGGGGGGACATTCGCGGATCAGACATACATGAAAGGGCAGAGTAACAAAGCTCAATCCCCTTGAAAGTTCCTCAACAAGGTTGATATGAGATTTACTTCCAAATGACTCCCAAGCACCTTTTGACAAAGTTTTTAATGTGTAAATCACTCTAATGTAACCAATGAAGTGGGGCCGATCACTCCACTGGGTCTGATATGATCTCGTGCTTAAATCCTTTGTTAGGGGAGCTTCCTAGAGCCAAACTGTAATAAATGGATTTACTCCCTATCACAAGATTCTAGTGTTTGTTTGTAGCTTTGGAAAGTTAACTCACTTCCCTATTCCAAAGACCTAAAACCTGATCTAATGTTGGTGGAAAGAGCCCTAAATTAATAAAAATTCTAATTGATTTTATTTGCATTATTTTTAAAGATGTTACTTACTCAATGGGTAAATGGACGTGAAACTGATGGTGTTATGACCTGACCCAAAACTTTAATGTAATTGAACATGATATTGTGATCTTTTCATTTTGATGAATTTCTAATTATGGTGAGAATCTTTTCAAAATTTCCAAGAAAATACAAAAACTCTTGTTAGTGTCAGTATCTTCATCCCTCCATCAGTGATCAAAATTCTCTTTTTGCATGCATTTTAGGTGTCTCATCCGATCAGCTGCATTCCATTAGGTCATGGATCATCTGATGGTAGTGGTTGTTTATCAATTTTCCTCATGCTTTTCATCTGCTGTCCTATTTTCACATGTACACATCATTTGCTGTCATTTTTATTTCATTTCAGTTGCAGAAGTCATTTTAGGGTTTCAAGTCTCATTAGGTCTAGGGTTTGCCACCATGATCTTCAAAAGCTCAATAATGGTCAGCAGGCACATGAGGAAGTCTAATAAGGTCTCAACATTAGAATTTCAATAATGATATACTCAGTAATTGATTTTTCCTCAAAACCCTGTTTTGAGGAAAAACATAGTTTTTATGTCCTATGTATAAAAATTTCATGTAATTTTTAATTTTCCTATATGTAATAAGTTCAGAAATGCAGCCCTAGGTCACCTTGCCAAACTTCTGCACTCCAGCTCCTACAAAAGAGACAAGAAAATCCAAGCATTAGTCCATCAAATGACAAAAAGAGAGCCAAACTGCAAAACAGAGTTTTTAAAGAACAAAGTGAAAAGGAAAACTTTAGAAAGTGGGTTTTCTAAATGAAAAATTAAAATCAAAAGTATATAAAGTGCTCTTTGTGTTGAAGACATCATTTTTGTGCTAAAGTGAGAGAACAAGGAGAAAATCGCGATTTGAGGCGAAAAGAGGGAAATCGCAGCAAAGTTTTGAAATTCCTCTTGGTGCGGCACACCTGGGGATAGGAATGACGCACCTACCTGGTGCAGTGCACCGGGCGTAGGATTTACATATAACTTTGAATTGGCGCGATGCACCTGCCAGGCGCGACACACCTGGGTGTTAGCGCAGTGCACCAGTCTGCCAAGCCACAAATTCATTCAAACGACCTTCTTAAAGCTCCAAAATTTTGCAACATCATTCTTCCAAGTAAGTAAAGCCTCCTATTTTCCATAGCAAGACATTTTATCATCATTGATGGTGTTTAGATAGGTGAAAAATCAAACCCTAATTTGCTTCACAGTTGCATTGCAAAACTATCTAGGGTTTTGTAATTTTGTCATACTTGTTGTTTTTACTCCCCTACATAATTCTCCCATATCCCATCCCTCTCCACTAAATTTCCCTAATTTTATTCCCCTTTCCCTCTCTCATTTACACTCATCTTACTCCCTTTTTCCCAAACCCTAAAACCCTAACACCTAATTCCCACTATTTCCCAAACCCTAATCTTCATTCCCAAAACCCTATCACTCCCTAATAAGCCTACGTCAAGCATCAAAACCTTCCACTCATCAGTCCCATTCATCAAATCCCAAATAAGAAAACAACAGTCATGTATTCTTGAAATAAAATCCCTTCATACTCATCATTTTGCACCATACCGTGGCAAATATGGAAACATATTCAGCTTATGAAAGGGATGAGGAAACTGTGAGTGATTCCTCCCAAGAGATTCATGCACCAAGAAAACCACATAAGGGAGGAAAACACATCCGGGAGGAGCCCACTACACTCACAAAGTTATTGGCTTGTCCTCTTGCAATAACATGTTTTAAATGTCAGTCTTGTTACCAGTTTTGTGAGATGGTGGAGAGGGTGAAATACCACCATGAACTTGCCAGGCTATTTGTCCTTCATCTTCACAATGGCCAGGTGAACTTAGTAGGTGTTTCCTTCACTTTGACACCTGAAACTATAGCTGCAGCAATAGGTATTCCAAATGTAGGTGAACAATGGAACAAAGGATAGCTTGTGGGCAAAGAGCATTATGAGCTTTATATCAAGGCTAGTTATCAAAAGCAAATTAGTAGGGTCTTTCCTTTCATCTACCTATAGGACGCTTATGCTCCACTGATGAAGATTATTATCAAATACTTCACCTGTGAAGGGAGATTTTCTCACTTGTACACTTATCATGTTATATTATTGATGCATTTCACTAGAGTGAGGATGATGAACCTCCCCTATTTCATATGCAGAAACATTGATAAAATGGCTACATTGGTGCAAAGAAAACCTCTTCATCAACAGTTCAACAACATTTATCATTTTTCATTGATCAAGATTGTTGTTTTGCATTAGCTGATTTTTTTGAATGTTTCATGGGATACTTTCATTTCACATGAGTTTTTCAAAAGCCCTCAAGTGATCCCATCATTGTTTCAAGAGGAAGGAGGGACTTCAAATCAACCAAAGGTTCATGAGACTCAAGCTACAGGTGTGCCAATATTTGTCACTTATGAAAAAGGCACAAAGACATTATTTGCAGCTGCCAAATGAGTATTATCTCCACCTGGGGTGGAAGGGGTCTCATTTCCTTCACCAAACAACATGCAAATGCTATCTTCACCTGGGGTGAAAGGGGCTTTGCCTTCTTCTTCAGCAGAGCAGGTATAGGATAAAGGGAAGAAACCATTGCATGAGGAAGGGCCTTCTGAAGGTCAGGAGAGAGATTTTATTTTGATTCAGGATGAGGATACTGATTTGGGCTCCCAAAGCTCAAGACTCAAGGAGATCATCAAAGAACAAGAAGCTGACATCCATGCCTTATCTCTTAATCTTGAAAGGGCTAAGTGGATCATTAATTACCTTGAGCAACGAAACAAGCAGTTGGAGGATAAACAGACAATCATGGAGCTGCAAACCATAAGGGAAAACAAGCAAGCAGCAAAAAGAAAGAAAGTCAAATTGACACCCCTTGAGCAAGAGATTGATGCTGACCAGGAATATTGGCTAGAGAGGGCGAATATGCACTTGGAGAAGCTGCTTGAGAAAGCTAATAAGGAGAAAAAGATGTTGCAGCACATGGCTTATCACTATTTGGCACGAAACAAAATTTGCAAAACTAGGATAAGGTGCCTAAAAGCCAAGTTGAGGAAGATTTTGAGGAGCAAGAAAGAGCAAGATAAGCTCAAGATCTTGGCTAGAGATTCATTGTCCCAGCATAGCACTTGATTTAGATCACTCATGCCAAATTTCAAGAAATTTTGTAAACTTTTTGGCAATTTTGATTTTTTCATGGAAAAAACAGGTTTTTCTGGTAGGTGCGTAGCGCCACCTGGAGCTCGATTTTGATAGGGACCTCCTTTGGAAGAAAAATTGAATTTTGGATTCCTTATGAAAAGTTATGCATGCCCAGAAATTACTAGGAAGTTTTGACAAGTTTTGGAGCTCCAAAAGGGTCAAAAACACCTCAAAAATGCCCTCTTTGCCACTTTTTGGCCACACAGCAAGCAGTGTTGGGAGAACTGATTTTTGGAGGGGAAAATTGGCACCAAATTTAAAAATTCCACTTTTCCTAGAAAGTAGACAGACATACCTTTCCAGAAAACCAACTTGGAGCAAATTTGGTGAAGGGAAAGGCCTCCAAATTCAGCTGGGAAAAAGCGCTACACAAAAAAGTGGCGCTACGCACAGGAGGAAAAAGTGCCAATTTTGCTAAAAAACTCTGTTTTTCGCCTAGTTTTCTTCTAGTTTGACTTTTATCTCTTATGGTAAAATTTATGATGTGACCTGATGTAAATTGATGTACTATGATGTAAAAATGATAAAAATTGACTTGATAAGGTAGATACATTAGTGTAGGTGGTTTGGAGATGAATGAATAAGTTTCCTAGGTTTTAGAGGCAAGTTGTTCCATTGCCTACTTGTGTGTTCCTAGTTTAGAAATAGTTGAAACCACCCCTCTTCTCATGGATTCGACCCTTGATGGATAGCACAAGTCGTTTGGAGGTCTATATCATGTGTTTTTCTAGTCATTTGTCAAGGTTGGACTCTTGTGAATGCTTTGAGCATTATTGTACATTCATCTCTGCAGTTTGGCAAGGAAATAGACCAGGGTTTGTAGCATTTTGTGGGATTCTTGTGGCAAGGTGATTTAGTATTGTTTTTCCTTATGTGATTCAAGTTATCATGTGTTTATCTGTACCATCATCTCTCTCTTTTCAGCTTAACTAAATGAATCAAGTATAAAGGTGGAATTCATTGATGTTGTAGTGCTCTACCTTAGGGTTTATTTGGTTTTACATGTTTTCAACTATTTGAAGAGGATTCTTGATACTTTCATGCCCTCTCCAACTCCTCACCAGTCTTAAGACTTTCCATTTCACTTATTTCAAAGTACTAAAGCATTTTCCTACCTCGCCCCACAGAAACCTCTGCAAGACTAAGTCCATTCCCCAGACCCAAAACTGCCTTTCACATTTGATCTAGCAAACCAACATAAAACTCAATCAAACTCCTCTGAGCATATACCTAGCCTAAAATTAGTCTTTACATCAGTCATCTCAAGCCTCATTTGCTATATTTTCCTGAGATTGACAAGGAGAGAGCCCTCTCCCGACCTGGTAGGGCTAGCTACTAGGTTAAGCGTGGTTTGATGTTACCCTAGACCTGCCTTTCTCAGCCTAAGGTAGATTTAGGCCCTAAAAACTCCTAATTTCACCATATACCTTTTCATGAATGCAAATTTTTAGTTTCGAATGACGCAAATGCAGAAATTAACCTTTAATATTTCAATTCAACCAATAAATCAAAAAACATGAAACTTTCCTTTAACTCACTCAAAATTTTCAAAATGCATAAGGAAACCGATCAAATCCTTAAAATGAATTTCTTCAATTGAATGCTATGAATTTAATGTTGTCTAAAGTACCATTTTGAAAAAAACTTCAACACTTAAAGAAGAATAGCTTTTCGTTTCAAGTTCAGCAAAAGAAGCATTTTCATAAAAAATACTCATTCTCGAAAAACATTACTTTTCATTAACGAAATAATCTTTCACAAATAGGTAAAATAAAACACAATCTGATTTTTTTGAAGGAAGAAAGACAAAAAGACAGAAAATCAAGAACAACCAATCCTTCTTTTGATAGATCTACAAAATACTAGATGAAGCTCTTACCCTAATTCATGAAAACAAGAAATTTTCAATAAGTCTCTTTCACAACGCACAATTGAACTGACAAAGACTTTCTAAAGGTGTAGACAAGTGTAATCAAGAATAAAAAAAACAAAATTTCCCAGACTTAGCGAAAGGAAAACACAAATTTAAAAAATTTCAGGTATGTGCACAAGAAAATAGTTTGATCTAGGTGTGCATATGCATTTTTGTTAAAATCTTAGTGCACAAATAAATGCTCTGTTGATAAAGATAAAATGCACACTTTGAGAAAGTTTTAGAAAAAAAAAAAAATAAAACCAAACAATTCAAAAAATCCTAACTTTTAATATCTTTCAGACACTCAGACAAGGCTATGAGAAAAGGTTCAAAAGTCAAAACAAGGATATGATGAATACCGAGACATTCCCCAGTGGAGTCACCAATTCGTTATAGCAGACTAATACTTCTTGCGAATAAGAATTATCTCCCTAGATTTCAAACAAAAGCTAGTAACAAGCATCAAAATAATTTCTACCTTTCCCTAGCTTATAACTGAAACATGAAATATGTAGTATGCAAAAAAATCATTTACTTATAAGCAAAGTTCTTGTTGAATTCCTTTTAGTTCTTTCCACATCCAGCTTTTCGTCAATGCCTTAGAGGCTTTCCTCCACAACTTCTACGTGATGCTCCAAAAAGATCTACATAGAAAAAAACATTCAAATGGGATCAAATCATATTGCATATAAAATAAAAGGTAGTTGAATCAATAATTAATCATAAACCATGTGAGTGATCAAGGAATCTCACAAATAACATTAAAATGGGAATGGTTAGGAAACAACAATTTCTTTGTATTGAATTCAAAGGAGAACAAGATTACAACTTGATTTCCTTATTGTCACAAGCCTCTTCCAATGGTCTCCTATATTCTCATTTGATGACAAGCCTTCTAGCCCTATTTGAAGAACATAAGTCTACCTTTAGTGGTCCTCTCTAACCTTATGGCCCGTGTTTGATTTATAGTCCAAGAGGAGGAGGATAGAGATCCTCTTCCTAAGGGATTAGATCCTCAAAAGGTGGAATTAGGGATCCACAAAGAGAGAGAATTAGCTCCATGAAGAGAGGGATCATGCTTGAGTAAGCATCAACTTGAAGCTTTCAGTTGGGAAATATTCTCCCAACAAATCTTCTAGAATTTATTTTTGTATTTTTACTTTCATTGAGTCATGTGTGCAGTCAAAAGTGGAATATAGAGTGTACTTTTGCACTGATTTTAATGGTCAAGTCTGTGTATGCTCATAAACTAGCTGGGGAACCACAAAGGTACTCAAAAATAGGTTTTTGGACCATGTAATCCATAATTATCATTCTCTTTGGGATTGTTTATCTTCTAGCATTACAGGGGAACACTTTGGAACACTTGATGGATAGTGAAAGATCCAGATTGATGGCCATTTGCCTAATGGTGACAAAATGACGTGTAACATATGGGATCACCCTTCACAGCCTTAATATAGAGATTCATATCAACATAACTCTTCGAGAAGCCCAGTATTTGTAGATATGTGTCCATCCTTGCATACCAAGCCCTTGGGGCTTTCTTAAGGCCATAAAGTGCCTTCTTTAGCATGCAAACATCGGCCTCTCTATTATTCACTTCAAATACCCAGGGTTGTTGTATATATACTTCTTCATCAATAGTACCATTCAAGAGTGTTATCTTGACATTCATTTGATGGATTTTCCATCCCATTGATGCTACCAAAGATACCAATGGTCATATAGTTGTATACCTAGCTGTAGGTGCAAATGTCTCTTCATAATCGATGCCTTCCTGTTGGGAGAAACCCCTAGCCACAAATCTTGCCTTAAATTTAGCAATACTTCTATATGTTGCATGTTTAATATCATTGGGCCGCTTGGAAGTTACCACAAATTTGTCTTCAGGCCTAGGAATGATTTCCCAAACTCAATTCTTCATTATTGATTAATATTATTTATTCATCACATCTTTCCGTTCTTGATGTTTGACAACATCTTCAAAGGTGGATGGTTCTTCCTTAATTAAATTTGTCATATAGGCTGCATACCCTAAATATATTTTAGGCTTCTTACTTTCCATGAACATACCTTTGGTTGCTCCATGTCCTTCCACATCAAGAAGAGTAGACTTCAACCAATTAGGTTTGTTTCTACTTTAAGGGATGATGACTTGCTGCACAAGTTCACTGGGACCTTCTTCTTCTTGATTTTAATCCTCTTCCTCCCTAGGAAATTATTTAAATATTGGAAGTTCATCATCATTAGATTCAGTTGAGATATCCTTAGATTTCTTGAATGCAATTATTTAATCAAAGATCACATATCGACTTACTTCTATTCGATTCCCTTCCTTTATGTAGATCCTATATGCATTTGAAGTGTTACTATAGCCAACAAATATACCCTTAATGCTTGTATGATCCAACTTCTTTCTTTTATCTTTCAAAATGTAAATGTAGACAGGACAACCAAATATCCGAATATGGTCTACATGATTTCTTCCCAATGAATGTTTCTTCAAGAGTCGTGTTGTCTAGTGATCTGTGAGGAATTCGATTTTTAATGTAAACACCAATTTTAGTTGCTTCACCCCATTAAAAAATAGGAAAGACTTAATCATGTAACATGGCTATAACACTTTCCTCAATTGAGCAATTCTTTTGTTTTTCTAATCCATTTTGCTCTGGATTATAAGGAACTATAAACTCCCTTTTAATTATAGTCTCCTTACAGAAAGATATGATTTCCTTTGAAGTGTATTCTCCTCCATTATCAAATCTTAGTATATTTATCCTTCTTTGTGTAATATTTTCTACTTCTACTTTGAATTCCTGAAATTTTTTGAATACTTCATCCTTAGACTTCAACAAATAGATCCAAGCTTTCCTTGAGTGGTCATCAATGAACCTTAGATAATATGGATGACCTCCAAGAGACTTTGTAGACATAGGACCACAAACACCAAAGTGAATGAGATCCAATATTTCTTTTGATCTTGAAGCACTGCTTCCAAATGGTTTCTTAACATTTCTACTTAATGCACATCCTTTGCATACTCCTTCATGATCCTCAAGTTAAGTGATACCATTCACAATTGAACTTAGATTTGGTAATATTTTTTAATGAAGGTTTTGAAACCTTCTATGCAAACAGTGTAAACTTTGAAACGGGAACTGATACGATTACCTATTTTGTTGAGGTAGCAAAAAGTCAACCGATTTTGAAAAGTGGTGATTCAAAATACACATATTTTTTTGGGCATAGCTTTTGACACTTTAATTTTTTTTTTTATGTACATTAGTTTTTATAATGTTAGTGATTTGCATGTTGATTTTAAATAGTGTTGATTTTGCATTAGGCCCTTTTTTTAAAGGAACTATTTTTTGACTTTAAATTTTCTAATGTATTAAATGTGAATAATTATTTTCTAAATTTAACAATTTTAGAAGTGGTTTTATTCTTCATATTTTCTTGTTTTTTTTTTTTTTTTTTTTTGTAGTGAGGTATTTATTTTTTTGCATAGTTAAAGAATAACGTTGAAATTTTAAAGTTTTGATATTCTACATATTTATATATTGTTAATTAATGTTTCAATTCACATCAAATAATTGTCTCTAAAAAACAATAATTTTTAACAATTGACATAAAAATAACCATTTTGAACATAAATATAACTAAACAATTACACATTTTGATAATTGTTTGCTAGAAATGAAATGTCAAAATCACAATTTTTATAGGAAACATTTAACAAAAAATGGTTAAATAATAGTTTTTTTTTTTTTTTAATGAACTTCATGTCAAAAAATAATAATAATCACTGTTTTTTTCAAAAAATAATGGTTCACATAAAAATTAAAACAAAAATCACCTAATACAAATATTGAACACATAACAACATTAATTGAATGCTTATTCTTCTCATAAAATGTCAAAGTCAAAACATTACAAGTATAACTAATTAATAGTTAAAAAAATGAGCTTGATTTCCAAGCATAACTTAAATTTAATCAACAATATCACGTAATCCAAACTCTTCATCCTCTAGAGTTTTATCATTGTCTTCTTCCATAATATTTTATACTTCATTTTTCTCATTTTCCTTTTATAATGGATCTTTGATGTCTCTGAATCTCCCAATGTATGCCTTTCCAATCATTCCATGTAATTGTGGTTGAGGTTCCTTTGCCTTTTTTTCCACACGTGATTCACTAAAATCCCATTTTTTCAACCCAATTTCTTGCATTACATCTGGAAGAAGTTGAAGAGCATTAATTCTTTGCTGAATAAATCTCCATTGTACTAGATCTTTTTCAATGGCAATCTAATTTCTTCATTTTTGTAGGCAACATGCTAGTATTGTATCTAATTATCAAGCACAAAAGAAATAATGAAGTAAATTAGCATAATGACATATAAATTAAGAAAGAAGATATTGAAATTAATTTTTCTATAATAAAACTTGACTCAGAAAATAAATCCAGAACCCAATCTCCTTCATTTGAACATAAATTTATAAGATAGTTAATCAATGACTGTGGTTTTTGATAAATGTTAACTATCTCTCCTTTTTATTCTTTATCTTCATATGTTAGCTTTTTCACAACAACATCATAAACCAGTACTTGGCTATGGCTCTTTCCATCTACTTGATTAAAAAGCATAGACATATAGTTATCATCTTTTGTCCAACTATCAATATGGATGAACTCACAATCATTTATAATTGGTTGGTCTTCACAGTTAAGAAGATTTGACTTTTTCTTGTAACATGAAATAATAAAATTTCAATTAACTTATACATAAATGAATTTTTTAACATTAATCAAATATACATTTTCAATGTCTTACCATGTGAGCTGCATCCTTGAGTTTGTTTTCCCCTTGAAGTTTGACAATAACATTGCCAATTGTGTGTCTAAATCAAATATCAAAAATCCCCATAATGGTGATGATGTGACTTCCGCAAATCCCACAACCAATTTACTAAGAGCTTGATAAGTATAAGGGTCACTATCATAGTCAATGTTTGGGATATTGAAACCATGGGGAATATCTGCAATAACTAGGGAATAATTCCTTTTAGGTATGCATTTAGCAATGTCTTCACAGTCACCTTGTATTACTTGATATTGAATAGTTTCAAGCCCATTCAAAATGAAATGAGTAAGAGTTGGATCAAGTTCAACATTCTTAAGACATTGCTTTTTCAATCTTTTGATCTTAATTTTTTCAATAAAGGTTCTGAAACTATTTGGTGGTCCATTTGCATCCTTCCTCATCTTTAATAAAATAAACAATTATATATAAGTTATAAATAAAAATAAAATAAACAAATATATGTATAAGTTATAAAATAAAAATAATATACATATGAAAAAATGAATGTATAAATCAACATACCTTTTTAAATGCAATATAAAAATCTTTTAGTGTTTATGTACAACTTGAATCTGGATAGTTGCATACAACATGATCCCAACTATCTTCATTCAAAAATTTAACCATTTGTTCTTGTATTTTCATGTAACCTTTGTGACTGAATAAATAAAGTAAAAAAATTAATATAATGATATGTAGAACAAATACTACCAAGAACACTATGTTGTATTTAAAAAATATATAATCTAGAAAGAAGTAAAAATAATTCAACAAACTTACTTTTGAAATTCCTTAGACATTTCCTCCAATGATAATCCCCTCGACTTCACACAAGATAATATTTCTTTGACAATGTTTTCATCATTCACTCCTTGCAATGCTCTCCAAGGTGTGATAGTCATATCTTCTGGAAGCTGCTTCATTTCAGGATCTGATTTACTATTGCTACATATCAATGCCAATGTTCTCCCACATGCTAAAAATATCCTTAATCAATTCCCATATCTCTCTAGTTCTAAATGTCAACTACAAAAATCTATCAATACTTATGAATATATCAATATTTACTCTGTCCCCTTTTAAACTGATTTTCTCCTTAATTTGATAGAATATTTCCATACAACATCCCTTTTAGAATTCTATAGTAACACTTATTTTATTCCCACTACATTTTTCTTATTCATTATGAATAAATCTAACCCTTTGGATGAAATTCATATACATCCTATATTCATTATCTGAATTATGATCCTATGCCAATAACTTTGCTTTTGTGTATGATAAACCAACATAAATTATACATTTCATTGTTTCAAAACATGGTTTGTTGGGATATTCCTCCATCAATTTCCTTTTAGCTTCTACAGAATGGTTCCCCCCAAGCACATAATAATTATATTCAAAACATTTTGACTTATCAAATGCTTCTCTGTTGGGAACTTGAACTGGATCAACAAGAAGCACATAATTAACCACATGAGCATATGGATTGTACCTCATCAATGTCTTCAATTTGTGAACATGCAGGTGGTGTGGCTTTCTGATTTGATATTTAGATTGTCCTTCACTTGGCTTATATATTTGTCTCACATTAAGTTGAAATGTACGACCACCCTCAATTAAGTTTGTCTTTGTCAAGTTATGCCGAATGGCATTATGTTTTGTTTTAATAATGCCATCCTCTAAATTAGCTCCTGCTGTAATGATTTCCTTGCTTGCTTTTGAATTTTCACCAGGATCTTCAATGTTGGCAATGACTAGTTGAGAATGTTCAAGTTTCATTTTCTTCCTCCTAACATTCTCATCATTAACTAGAACATAGACATTCTTGGGCATTGTTACTTTTGTCTTTTGATGGCTCTTCTGCTTTCTAACATCAGTTCTATGTCATCCTCAATAATGACAATATATTCTTTAGTGTCAGTTTCAACTTCCTCATCTTCAAAAGTAACCTGTCTATCTTTGCTAGATTTATCCACTAAAGACAATTTTTTCTGATCCCTTGGATAGAGTTTTGTAGCATCATGAGTTACTAATTTTTGCTTGTTTGCCATATCTTCTTCTGACCCTGAGTAAAAATGCTGACAACATTCATAATATCTTGCTCTATGAAATGAATGCATCCCAACATAATTGAAAGATTTTCAATAAAATTATGTCAAACAAATATCATATGTCAATGAAAACTAAGTTATAAAAATATAATGAGACAATTATAATAACATGAAACACAAATATAAATAACAATACTTACCATATCTTCTGCAATGTCATTTATAATTTTTTTAGACAACTTTGTAGATTCCTCGGTCATGTTATACAATGACAATGATAACTGATATTTAATCTTGTCATGTGACTTGGGCAGTTTTGTAAGTACATAAACAACTTCAGTGTCTGGTATCAAACAAATGTCTATGACTTTTCCCAGCACCTCATAAATTTCACTATCATTAGGGATATCAATAGATAGATATATCTGCACTTGTTCACCTTCTCTATCTTTCACATACCATACATTTTTTGTAGGCTTCACTTCTTTTGATTTCTTCCAATATGAAATCGTCTTCTTATCATTTGATGCACTTGATATATTTGTAGTTATTAGCTTAGGGTTGGTTCTTTCAATAGTGATTTTTGAGAATCCACCTTTAATTTTAGTAGTCTTTGGTATGAAAAGATTCATAGAAATATTCTTTCATGCCATTTTCCTGCAAAAAAATACACATATATATAAATCAGTAAATTACAAAAAAAATAGCTTAAATAAACAAAAAAAACAATAAACGATAAATAATTTTGTAAAACATAACCTTTAAAAAAACAAAAAAAAAATGCAGCCCCATCCCGCCCTTCCCCGCGGCCTAACCGGCCTGTGGGGTGGAGGTCTGATTCTCAGAATCGTGCCTCCACCCCTACAGATCTCCAATGGGCCTCCACACCTATGGGCCCATTAGGTTGTAGGGTGGGGCAGGAGGGGGATGTGTACAACTCCTCCCACCTCACCCTGGTGGTCCCCCGGCAACCCCTCCACCCAACTGAGAATTGGGCCCCCACCTCCACGGCCCAACGAGTCACCGAGGGTGGAGGCCCTTTGCACCGCTGGGGTGGGGCAGGAGGGGCTGCCGCAGCCCCTCCCACCCCACTTCCGCAGCCGCACAGGCTTGTTGGACCGTCGGGGTGGGGCAGGAGGGGTTGTGCGTAGCCCCCTCCCGCCCCTCCCCCACGGCCCAACAGGCTCGTGGGGGTGGAGGCCTGATTCTCATAATCGGCCTTCACCCTTGGTGGGCTAGGCCATAGGGGTGGGTGTGTTTGGCGAGTACGATCAGGCCCACCATGCCCACTGTGGATGTAGTGTCCTTCTCCTTGCCATGAGACTGTCGGGTAAACCTGGCTCATATAAATTTTTAATTTATAAAAAAACCTAAATTTCATTAAACCTATTGAATTTTAAAACTTGCACACAACAAAAGGGAAACTAACCTTTCAAATGCGATAATCTTCCGTTGAATATGTTGTTGATAACAATGTAGCTGCTCCACAAATTCGCTCAAAGTCTTTTAACGAACCTCGAAAAGCCTTGATGTGATGTGAGGAATAGCGATAGTAAAATTATAATATAAAGGAAATTAGGGAATTATTTCTACCGCACAGTTAATTTGGGATTTATTTGTTTTAATAAAAGATTTAACATATAAATCTTGTTATGGTGATATAGTAAATTTTGATATAGCGAACATTATGGAATTTTTTTACCACACGGTGAATGTGGTATTAATTTGTTTTTATAAATACTTTAACATATAAATTTTGTTATGGAGATATAGTAAATTATGATAAAGAGAACATTGCGGAATTGTTTTACCACATGGTGAATGTGGTATTTTTTTTTATATAAAAGCTTAACAGATAAATCATGTTATGGCGATATAACAATTTGTTTTTAATGTGTGATAGAAGATATAATAAAAATTAAAAGAAACATTCAATTCTTTAGTAAATTCTAAATAGTTTAAGTAAAATATTAATTTAGGTAAAAGATTTAGTTTACTATTTTAATTTAAATATTTAATTTAAAAGATTAATTTCATAAGAAAAGTTTAGTTAACATGTTTCAATGAATTGTAGAAGAAAATTATGGAGGAAAATACATGAAACAAAATATTTGGAGGGAAAAATTTTGGCAAAATTTTTTAGAGAGAAACTTTGGAGGGAAATTTCATTCTTTAAGCTATATATTATCATTAGGAGAGTGAATTTGTATCATTCAACCTCTTATGTTTGAAAGGCACAAATTCTTTTGATAGTGAAGTTTCTCTTTGTGAAGCATCAACATCTTCATCGTGTAACAACTTTATTCATATTGATGAATATAATGGAAATTATTCCACTATGAATAGAGAGTCAAATCTTCCACTTAGTCCTAATCCTAAGGACTATGAAAGTAACACTGATGAAAGACAGAATGAAGAATTTCAAATTAATAAAGAGTCGCAGTTTCCACTTAGTCCTCATCCTATGGACTATGAGAGCAGCAGTGATGAAGAGCATGATGAAGATTTTCAAATAAATAAAGAGTTGCGGTTTCCACTTAGTACTAATCCTATGGACTATGAGAGAAGCAGTGATGGAGAGCATGATGAATAATTTCAAATGAATAGAGTGTTACAGTGTCCACTTAGTCCTAATCCTATGGACTATGAGAGAAGAAGTGATGAAGAGCATGATGAAGAATTTCAAATGAATAGAGTGTCACGTGTCCACTTAGTCCTAATCCTATGCAATATGAGAGCAATAGTGATGAAGAGCATGATGAGGAATTTCAAATGAATAGAGTGTCACAGTGTCCACTTAGTCCTAATCCTATGGACTATGAGAGCAACAGTGATGAAGAGCATGATGAAATCCTAATCCTATGGACTATGAGAGCAGCAGTGATGAAGAGCATGATGAAGAATTTCAAATGAATAGAGTGTAATGGTGTCCACTTAGTCCTAATCCTATGGACTATGAGAGTAGTAGTGATGAAGAGCATGATGAAGAATTTCAAATGAATAGAGATTCATAGTTTCCACTTAGTCCTAATCCCATGGGCTATGAGATTAGCAGTGATGAAGTCCAGGATGAAGAATTTCCAATAAATCGAGAGTCACATTTTCCACCTAGTCCTAACCGTAATGACTATGAGTGCAGTAGTGACGAAGGACATGATGGAGCACTTAGTCCTAATCCTAAGGACTATGAGATCAGTAATGATGAAGGGTAGGATGAAGAATTTTTAGTAACTAAAGAGTCACATTTTCGACGTGGTCCTAATCCTATGGACTATGAGAGAAGCATTCAAAATGCACATGATGAAGAATATCCAATAAACATCGAGTCAAATTTTCCATTTAGTTCTAATTCTAAGGACTATGATGGAAGCAGTGATGAAGAGCATGATGATTCATTTCAAATGAATAGAGTGTCGCAGTGTCCTAATCCTATGGACTATGAGAGCAACCGTGATGAATATCATGATGAAGAATTTCAAATGAATAGAGTGTCACGGTGTCCACTTAGTCCTAATCCTATGGACTATGAGAGCAGCAGTGATGAAGATCATGATGAAGAATTTAAAATGAATAGAGATTCATAGTTTCCACTTAGTCATAATCCCATGTACTATGAGAGCAGCAATGGTGAAGGTCATAATGAATATTCCAATAAATCGAGAGTCACATTTTCCACCTAGTCCTAATCGTAATGACTATGAGAGCAATAGTGATTAAGGATAGGATGGAGCACTTATTCCTAATCCTAAGGACTATGAGAGTAGCAGTGATGAAGGGAAGGATGAAGAATCTTCAGTAACTAAAGAGCCACATTTTCAACATAGTCCTAATCGTATGGACTACGAGAGAAGCATTGACAGTGCACATGATGAAGAATATCCAATAAACATCGAGTCAAATTTTCCATTTAGTCCTAATTCTAAGGACTATGAGGGTAGCACTGAAGAAGGGCAAGATGAAGAATATCCTCCAAGTCAGTATTTCAAAAGCACAATTGATCATAGTGAGGATAACATTCCTCATAATGATGATGAAAATGCTTATACAGATGATGGTCGAATGATGGAGATGTTGTCTGGAAATATTGTATCGAGGAGTAGGAGTATACCTTTTCATATCAATCCAAGATGTTCTAGTTATACAAGGGGTAGAGTAGAATATCTGACGAGAAGAAGTTCTATCAGTGCTCTCATTTCAAGTAAATTTTGTCAAAAATATTGCTTGAAACATATGGATTTCAAGTTTGCATTAGAGAAAACGAAGAGATATTTATCAATGAATAAAAGCATGCAAAATACATATTTAGTGGGGTGCATGCAATCTACATTGTTAGGTTATGATTATCATATTGAGTCTTTATTTATCTATAGAAAGGCTTTCAAAATGTTTCATTCAATGGGTTATTTTCGACTGTCAAGAATCCAAGAAAATTTGGAAAAGGATCCCACATTTTATTTAGAAGTACGTCATAAATGACAGTTTGCTCCATTATCAAATACTGCAATGTCATGGATGAAAGATTTCTTTTCAAAGCATGGAGAGTGTATGCCAAATAGAGAGACAATACATATTCCAGATAATTTCTCAAGACGAGAAATATACAACTTATAAAAAGAATATGCAGAAGGTGTTGAAGGACATGGTCAATTTATTACATATTAATATTTTTTGAAGATATGGAAGAAAGAATTCAACAATGTTCGTATTCCTAAGAAGACAAGGATGGGGATTTGTAGTACATGTGCTTCTCTTAAATAAAAAAGGGATAAATGTTAAGGGTTAGAAAGAGGTAAGCATTCATAACTTTAATTTTTAAAATTGCATAGTCATCAACTATGAAAGCATATTTCTTAATGACTTTCTTTTATGTTGTGTGGATTCCATTGTCAAAGAACTTCAAGAGCATCACAACAACAAATACGTCAAAGGAAAAATTTGTACAAGCATCAAAAGAAGTGTTATGATAATCCAAATAAATATTTGGGTTTGATAATTGATGGTATGGACCATAAGAAAGCACTTCTACCACATTTTGTTCGCACACCCAAAAATTTACAAGAGGAAAATTTTATTTAGTATCACTTGGTCAGTTGTATGGGCTTCAATGGGAAAATGTTGCCAAGGGTATACTTCACAGCTCCAAATATTAATGATGAAAATCTGACAATAACCATAATTCATGATGTGCTTTCTCATTGGTCTAGTAATCTTCCTAAAGCTTTGAATCTACAATTGGATAATACTTGTGAAAACAAAAATTAGATTGATTTTGGATATCTAAACATGCTTGTTGAATTGAGAATTTTTCAGAAGGTAAAGGTTGGTTTCCTTCTTGTTGGGAACTCTCATGACTGTATTGATCAGATGTTCAGTCGTTTCTCAGTCACATTGAGGAGGAAGGAAGTTGGGAGCTTGCCATCATTAATTGAATGTATTAAGAAATCATACATGCCAGAGCCTATTTTTGATGTGCTGGAAGAAATTTTTGACATGCAAAGGTTTATTCTGGGATCGCATGGTGAGGAGAAATGCATTGAACAACTTAATGACATTAGCTTCCAACATCAATTTCGTATCAAAAAAATTGATGGGAAAACACTAATATGGGGTAAGAAGTATTCAACTACTACAAAATGGGCGTCATCATCAGGTTTGGAATTTTTTATGTTCATTCCATTTCATCCAATATTTTCGTCAAATATAGTGTTATTGCAATTAGTTGTTGAAGTTCATAATGCATGCAGGCAGAATAGAGATATAAATTATTTTCATTGCCTAGAAGAAATTAAAAAATGTATTGGATATACATATGAGTACTTTGATATTTCTGAATTCGTTTGGTGGGAGTCTTTTTCAATAATCAAAGTGATATCATTTCAAGAACAACAAATGAAGATATACCTTTGAAAAATCCATTTATTTGGCCACAAAATGTGTTAAATGAACATGAGGAAATAAACATTATTGAACAACAACAATCTCAAGGTATTATTAATTCTTCACAGGTAGAGGAAAGAGAAATGTGTATTGGTTCCAGAAGATCTCGTGCACAACATGAAGCCATGGAAGACCTTTACAGGGGTTCAATATAGGATATTAAGGATGGATGCATGATCATAGTGCTAGCAGATGGAGATCCCAATGGCTATCCATTTTGTGTTACTAAGGTTATAAAGGTCATTACAAAAAATGAAGATGTTGCAGGTGTTGAAGTACATTGGTGTGCCACAAATACACACCCATTCAATCGTGTGTAGAAGCCAGAGATGGTAGTTGAGAAAAAATTGGCGGAAGGAGAAAAAGAAAGGGTACAAATATAAATCGTCAGCACACAGACCTCTTAAAATGGGCGGATGTTGACATACTTATTTATGACTTCAATTTAACAAAGAGAAGAAATCTTCGCTTCAATATGATAGAGATTCTGAAGAGGTTGTTACCAGAAGGAACAATGTAGAGATGGGGGTCTGCTGAAACTAGTTGTAGATCTAGAAGGATTTTGAAATCTGAAATGGTGGGCATGCACGTAGACTCAGAGGGGGTACTAGTTGATGAAAGAGAAGAATATGGAACATCTTCATTTGCATCTAGTCATTCATCTGAAGATGTGAATTCTGATGGTGTGCAAGAAAATATGAGTGATTTTGAATAATTGTCTAAGACAATTTATATAACTGATGTTTTCATCGTACCTTGAAATAAAAATTTTGATTTTGATATGGTGTTAAATGAAGTTATGAGTCATTTTTATGTTTGCTGGATTATATGTTTTAATTATGATGATTTTTATTGTTTAGAATATCTACAATGCAACAATAACTTAGAGATATAATTTATGTTTCATTCAATCTACAAGTAATGACATTTTAATAAATTTAGTCATATAATTTGTTCATAATGTCATGGTTTTTTAATTTTATGGTTGAAAATTTTCCAATTTTTTTTGTATCTTTAATGTTATGGTTGAAAACATTTAGAATGTTAGCGATCTCTAGTGTCATGTTATTATATGTTTAACAACATGGATGAAAACTGATAGAATTTTAATGTGTTTCAGATCCCATTATTTTATATTTATTGTCATTACTAAATTTTTTTGAAATTATACCTAGGAAAGGAAAATGTTATTCTACCAAAAACATTAGTGTGTTTTTTTCCTAAAAAATAATTGTTTTTTGAACAAAATAAATTCGGTTTTACTACGATTTTTTAAAAATGTTGAAAATTGACCCTAAAAAAGGAAAACATCTTTCCAGTATACACACTTTTCGTTTTTAGCACTGTTTTTCATGTTTTTTGGCTAGAGTTCCTGTTTTGGGTTTATAGTTCTCGTTTCAAAGTTTACATTGCTTAGAAAAGCTCACATGGACTAACTTCAATGTGAACCATGTTAGAAAATCAGAAAGGTTGAAATATTTTCTTAAATAGATAATTACATTCGATTGTTTTATACTTATGTTCTTCTATCTTTTAGTTCATCAAGAAATTACCAAAAAAATAGCACAAGGACACTAGATGTTGGCGTATAGGCAGGGAAAAACCCCTATCTAGGGGAAAACCCAATCAACAATTATTCCTTCAATAGTTTCACGAGATAATCCAAGACTCTTGACCTAGAAAAATACTTCTTCCACACCAATTCAATCCTCACTTCCTCCTTCTATTTGAATACCCTTAAATAACAACTTTGACATAGCAACAACAACTTGTAGTAGCAGCTTTGACCTAGGAACTGGCAGTAGCAACAACTTTGACTAGACAAAGAAAAACTTTGATCTCTCTAGATACTCCACTTGAGTGAGACATAGATCATCCAAAATTTCTATCTTAATGTCTTCTTTATTCCTTCCAAACTTCTCACCCTTTTCCAACCCTTTTCTAACTCTTTTCCAACATCACACTTCGCAACTTCTTGCTTTTGGATATCGAACTTATGAGAAAGAGAGAGAGTGATTTCACCAAATGAATTTGAACTTCCTTGTATATATAACCTTCCAGTGAAGGCCCAAGGGTCAGCTCAGTTGGTCAAAATCAGTGCCTCGCCATTAGGAGGTCACAAGGTCCATTCTCCCTGAAGCCCTTGGGGTTAGGCCTTGGTAGTGGGCCACGGGGCTAGATTCCCTTCGGGGTAAATCAACCCAAATTTTCTCATGGATGTAGCACCACCCATTGACCAAGGTGTCTGTGAACCACCAAAAAAAAAAAAAGTAACCTTCCAGTGAGGTCGAATTGTCCTTATTGAATCCACCTTGATCTCCTTGAGGTCGACTTAGTGTGGAGGGGAAAAATAACATATTCTACTCAATATTAATTCTTTTTACATGATTCAAAAGCCCAAGAAGGGTATTTTTTAATGGAAAACAACTCAAATGACTCAGAATAAATCCTAGAAGTCCTCAATGGGGAATTTGACCTAAAATATGATGACTCAAGCATGAAATACATGCTTTAATAAGTCATAATAATAATAATAATAATAATAATAAAAACATCTTCTTTATTCTTTTGATAAATACATTTCATTGTGACTCAAATAGATTTATGAAGACCGAACCTAGTTACATATTTCAACACTCCCTCTTAAATAGGGAGGTATTAATGAGTAAAAGGATGTCTCAAAACACATGAACCATGAAAAATTTAGGCACCATAATGCCATGGACTAGATTCCTAACTAGGGAAATCTATCCAAGGTCCTTCAATAGTTTAGGCACTCATGATTTCATGGACTAGATTCCTGACCAGGGAAATCTATCCAGGTGGTACTAAGATGGACTAAATCTTTCAACCTCTCTAGGTACCATCAGGCTCACTTGCTAACTATCAACCCAGGGATCTAGGTGTGTATTATAGGTCAGAGCTTCATGACCAATGCCACCCTCCCTACTTTAGGATCTATAAATCAACATAAAGTGTCAGGCAGATGTCCTCCTAGGAAATGCGTCTTACACAGAAATCCTCAACACTCTTGATTGTTCCAATCGGTAACAAATCCTCCCCGATCAAAAAAATATGTAAAAAATCTCTCTCATGTAACCAACATGCTATCAAACCTATGGGATATTTACCTGTACAAACATAACCCGAATCAGTAAAAAAATTTCCATAATTAAACACAAACGTCTAGGGTAGTTCAAACAACTTGGTGTTGCTTCTTAATTTATCACGGTAGGACTTTCAAATGAATCTTGATAAAAGATTCCTCAACCATGCATCTTCCTTTCCTGCTTCACATGCAACAACATATTCTACAATTAGATACTTCTTTCCTTATCTCAACAGCCTCTCAAAATGCATTCTCTAATTTCTTCTTTCAAGGTGTCCATTATGACTATGACATGCCCCCCCTCTCAACTAGGGAGATTCCTTTAATCCAAGATCCCTCTTAACTTAGGAAGCTCAAATTTTTTTTTATGACATCAAAGAATATTTCATGGCTTCCATCCTTCTTATCAGAGTTATTGTCACCATCATATTTCATTTGAATTTCTTCATCATGCTTATCATATCAACTTTACTTATGAACATCTTCACCATCTTGAATATTATGTACCTGCACAACTTAGATAGCAAGTACAACCAAATCTATAAAAGCATGAAGTTTAACCATATCATAATCATATAATAATGGAAGCATTCGACATTTGACATCAAATAATTAAACTTAGTTAAGTTAACAAGAAACATATACTTTTATAGTTCAATTACATGTTAGGGTTTTGTCATAAACCATAGATCAAGACTTCAAGTACCTTAATCAAGATAACAACCTTCATTATATCTAAGGATTCAATATTTCTTCTAGAGGTATGACATACCTTGCTACAAAATATTTCAAACCCTAGAAGAAATTGAAACACATATAGTTTTACAATGAATCAAACAAATTTAGAACTCATATGTTAGACTTCCACTAGGATTTAGTGCAAGATCCTAGATTTCATACATGAGCCATTAAGCTCCAAAAATCAAACATCAATCATAGCTCAATTTAAAATTTAAACAATATGTTGGGTCCCTATAATACTAGTGATTACCCCATTAATATTGTAGTTATACCCCTTATTAATATTGTTCTGCCCCTATTGCCCCCATATTGTTATTACTGTGCCCCATAGAATCCCTCTATTGTTATTTTTGTGGCTTTATATTATTATTGTTAGGTCGGCTGGATTATATTGTGACTCCTTAGATTCCTATATATAGAAAGAAGGTTTTTTCATTTGAATCATCCAAGAATTGTTCATTTATGTAATGTGAAGGAGGTTTCCCCCTTGAAGAGGCTGAATTTTAAGGTGTTGATCTATCTTTTCTATCTTTTTCTTGAGCTGGTTTCATAACATTTGGTATCAGAGCTTTGGATTCTAGGGTTTCGCTGCTCCAAACAGGTCATTGTGGCATTTTCGTTATAACTTTTTTTTTGCGACGTTTCATAAGTTGCAAAAAAAAACCCATTTTATAAGAAATCGAGCTGAACCTCGGGTCCGAATTTCATAGCATTTCACGCTACATTTACGGAGATATGATCTGAGGAAGTTGGTCTTTTTGCAGACTCCTGAATTACATTCCAAATAGGTGACCTGGGGAAAATCGTCATAACTTTATCTCTGGGGATCAAATTGAAATTTCGTAAGAAGGTACAGAAAGAAGACAGACTTTAGTTTCTTGTATGCATTTTTCAGATCCAAAGGTCGAAACAGTGACTCGTGGCACGTCGTACAAGTTCGCTCTACTGAACTAGTCTATAATCAAGTCACTATGGGAGATTTCACATAACTCTTCCTTGGAGAAACCAATTTGGGTCAGACTTGTGGCATTGGAAAGAGGACACAAAGGGCTACTATTCAGAACTAGATGATCGGAAAGTAAAGAGATACATCATAGGCAATATCGAGCTCCTACAAAGTGAAAAAAGGTGTGTAGATTTTCTTAAATTTTTGCTTAAGCTTGGTTTGAAAATTTGTTTTGAAGGAATTCAAAGGGAATAATAGAGCATTATTATCAGTAACTGATGCCTCGAGGAAAGAAAATACAAACACCTAGTAAGGAACCTGGAAGCTCTGGCATGACTCATGAAGAAGAAGAAGAAATGCTATATGATATATCAAAATTACAAGAACAAGTGCAACAAGTGTCACTTGCACAAAAAGCAACAGAATCTAAGATGGATGGTTTAAGGAAAGATGTATAAGCTAAGATGGATGGTTTAGAGAAAGGCGTAGAAGCTAAAATTGATGGCATGGATGATAAGATGGAAGAATTGAAGATAAATATGAATAAGTTTGTTATGAAACCAGCTCAAGAAAAGATAGAAAAGAAAGATCAACGCCTTAGAATTCAGCCTCTTCGAGGGGGCAACCTCCTTTACATTACATAAATGAAAAATTCTTGGG
Organism: Pinus tabuliformis; assembly: GCA_031772625.1. Taxonomy (NCBI): domain Eukaryota; kingdom Viridiplantae; phylum Streptophyta; class Pinopsida; order Pinales; family Pinaceae; genus Pinus; species Pinus tabuliformis. Next base: position 517,581,131 of record CM062808.1, read on the forward strand.
ATGATACAAATGAAAATACCTCCCTTCTATATATAGGAGTCTAAGTGGTCCCAATACAATCAGAGCCTACATAACAATAATATTGTAGGGCACAACAATAACAATAGTGGGCTTCTATGTGGCACAATAGTAACAATATGGGCACTACATGGGTACAACAATATAAATAAGGGGTATAACTACAATAGTAATGGGGTAATCACTAGTATTATAGGGACCCAACATGCCCCTCTCCTTCAAAAAAGTGTTGTCCTCAACGCTTGAGTAGTTCTGGATACTTCTGCATAAAATTCTCATCCTCCCATGTGGAATCTTCAGCGGATAAGTTCTTCCACTTGATAAGATACTCTGAAATTGATCGATTTCGTAGCTGTCGAGTTCTTGTTTCTATAACTGCTTCCGGTTCCAATATAATTTTTCCTTCTTCGTCAAGTTCTGGCAATATTGTTTGAACTGGGAGCTTGTCGCCTATAACCTTCTTTAAACATGAAACATGGAAAACTGGGTGCAATCGAGAAGCTGCAGGAAGCTCCAATTTGTATGCCATAGTACCAATCTTTTGCAACACCTTGTACGGACCATAATACTTTGGTGATAATTTATTATCCTTCTTAGCTTGCTTGAGGGACATTTGCTTATATGGTTGTAGCCGTAGGAATACCCAATCACCTACATCAAAACTTCTTTCACTGCGATGTTGATCTGCCTGTTGTTTCATTCTATTCTGTGCCAACACAAGGTTATCCTTTAAGAGTTGGAGGACTTGTTGTTGATGTTCGATGTGATGTTCCACTGCCTGAACCTTAGAATTTTCTCTTAAATATGATGTGATGGATGGTGGTTGATACCCATAAAGTGCCATAAATGGGGTCATTTTTGTTGCTGTATGGAAGGAAGTGTTATACCACCATTCAGCCAGAGGCAACCATTTGACCCATTGTGTCTGTTTATCAGATACAAAGCAACGAAGATATCCTTCCAAACATTTGTTTACTATCTCAGTTTGCCCATCAGATTGAGGATGATAAGATGAGCTATGAGCTAACTGAGTACCAAGACAAGAAAATAATTCTGTCCAAAAATTTCCAGTGAAAATGGGATCTCTGTCACTTACAATAATCTTTGGGTTTCCATGTAGCTTTTGAACTGTTTCCATAAATGCAGTAGAAACTGTACTGGCTTTAAATGGATGTGATAATGCACAAAAGTGTGCATACTTGGTAAGTCTGTCAACTACCACCATGATGACACTCTTTCCCTCAGACTTGGGTAAACCTGTGATAAAATCCATTGAAACCTCCTCCCAACGTTGGCTTGGAATGGATAAAGGTTGTAATAGACCCGGTGTCTTAATTGTTTCAACTTTATTTTGTTGGCAAACCAAACATTCCGCCACAAACTTTTGAATATCTGATTTAAGGCCATCCCAAAAAAATTCCTTCTTAACCCTGTGGTAAGTTTTTAAAAATCCTGAGTGCCCTCCTAAGGGAGAAGTGTGCAATTCCATAAGAATCTTTTGTTTTAGCTGGGAATTCTTACAGAGGTATAAGCGATCTTTGTACCATAACGAATCATTTTTCCAGCTAAATGTATCAGAAGTACTGGAATCTTGTTGTAGCTTTCGAATAAGTGCCCACACTTCTTCGTCATTCTTCCATTCCTCCCTTGCTTCGTTTATCCAATCTGGTTGGATAATAGAAATGGCACACAACAATGCTTCCACATCCTCATCCTTTCTTGAGAGTGCATCTGCCACCACATTTTGCTTCCCTTTTTTGTAGATGATTTCAAAGTCATAACCCAACATCTTTGTGACCCACTTTTGTTGCTCTTCAGAGGATAATCTTTGTTCTAAAAAGTATTTAAGGCTATCATGATCCGTTTTTACCTTGAAGTGTCTTCCCATTAGGTAGGGTCGCCATTTCTTAAGTGCATGGAGTATTGCCAACATTTCCTTCTCATAAATAGCTTTTCTTAAAAACTTTCCCTTGATTGGACGACTTTCAAAAGCAATGGGTCTTTCATCTTGCATTAGAACAGCACCAATTCCATTTCCTGAAGCATCACATTCCACAATAAAGGTTTTTGTGAAGTCCGGTGTAGCTAAGACCGGTGCTTGGCACATTGCCTCTTTAAGATGTTCAAAGGCCTTTGTTGCTTCCGAAGTCCATGAAAATGAATCTTTCTTCAATAATGTTGTTAGAGGTGCTGCTATTCTCCCATAATTCTTAACAAACTTGCGATAATACCCTGTCAACCCAAGAAATCCTCGCAGATGCTTTATGGATGTGGGGATTTTCCATTCCTTAATGGCTTTAATTTTGCTAGGGTCTACCTTAACTCCTTCATGAGATACAATATGACCCAAATATTCCACCTCCTGGACTCCAAAGAAACATTTGGATCTTTTTGCATATAATTGTTTCTCCTCCAATAGTTGTAGCACCCTGTCAACATGTTCAACATGATCCTTCCAAGACTTGCTGTAGATTAGTATATCATCAAAAAATACTAACACAAATTTTCTAAGGAATGGTTTGAAAATTGAATTCATCAAACCTTGAAATGTTGAAGGTGCATTGGTAAGGCCAAAAGGCATGACCAAAAATTCATAATGACCCTCATGAGTTCTAAATGCTGTTTTTGGAATGTCTTCAATCTTCATTCTGATTTGATGATATCCCGAACGAAGATCCAACTTGGTGAAGTAAATTGATCCATGCAATTCATCCAGTAATTCATCAATAACAGGAATGGGGAACTTATCTTTAATAGTGAGCTTGTTGAGCTCCCTATAATCTGGACACATGCGCCATGATCCATCCTTCTTGTGCACCAATACTACTGGAGCTGAGAAAGAACTTTGACTCGGTTGAATTATACCAGCCTCTAGCATTTCTGCAACCATACGTTCAATTTCACTTTTTTGGACATATGGATATCTGTACGGCCTGATGTTTGGAGGAACACTTCCTGGAATCAGATGAATAGCATGATCATGATCACGCATAGGTGGGAGACCTTTGGGAGTCTCAAATACCTTGGAATGATTGTCCAGGACTTTTTGGAGATCTGGAGAAATAGATGATTCCAATGTGGAAACATCTAGTGAACATAATTGTGCAATTACACCTCTTTGCTCCTTTTTTAGAAGCTTTGTCATTCCATTAGAGCTGATTATCTTTCCTGGTTTCCCTGCAATACCCCTTAATTCAACTTCCTTTCCTTCCACAGAAAATTTCATGAAAAGTTCTTGAAAATTAAAAGCTATTGTACCCAAGGATTGTAGCCATTGGACTCCTAGTACAACAGCAGCACCTCCCATTGGAATGGAATCATTGGGCTAGTCAATACATATTCTCCCATGGATAGCTTGATATTATGGCACTTTCCAGAACAATTTATTGTTCCTCCATTTGCAATCATCACTTGACACTCTGGAGCTGGATATAGGAAGCAATTCAATTCTTTTGCTACCCTACAATGAATAAAATTGTGGGTGCTTCCTGAATCAATCAACACTATTACCTTTTTCTTCTTGATTTGTCCTTCTATCTTGATGGTTTGATGAATAGTTCTTGAAAATTAAAAGCTATTGTACCCAAGGATTGTAGCCATTGGACTCCTAGTACAACATCAACACCTCCCATTGGAATGGAAATCATTGGGCTAGTCAATACATATTCTCCCATGGATAGCTTGATATTATGGCACTTTCGAGAGAAATTTATTGTTCCTCCATTTGCAATAATCACTTGACACTCTGGTGCTAGATATAGGAAGCAATTCAATTCTTTTGCTACCCTACAATGAATAAAATTGTGGGTGCTTCCTGAATCAATCAACACTATTACCTTTTTCTTCTTGATTCCTTCTATCTTGATGGTTTGAGGAGTGGTAATTCCCGCCAATGCATTACAAGATATGGTCACATTTATTTTTTCTTCATCTAGGCTTTGTTCCTGGAGTATATCCTCTTCTTTTGACCTTTCTTTCTCCTTTTCTTCTTCCTCTTCACAATCTATGTAGAATAATTTCTTCTCAGCACATTTATGACCTTTTGTGTATTTGCTATCACAATTGTAACAAAGCCCTTTTGCTCTTTTTTCTTCCAATTGTTGTGGTGTCAACCTTGTAGGTTGTGGAAGACTATGGGCAACAACACTTCCTTCTTTATAGTTGTGAATGGTATGCTTCCTAGTTGCCATAATTTTGCTTTCCATTTTTCTTGCTAACCTGAATGCCTTCTCTAATGAATCAGGTTCCCAAAGGCGCACATCATGTTGGATATTATCCTTTAAAGACCCTATGAACACATCAATCCTATGCTCTTCTGGAATATCTTTTACCCTTATGTTCAATTTTTGGAACTCCTCAATGTGCTCCATTATTGAACCCTTTTGTTTGAGACTTATCAATTGGCTAAAAAAAGTGTTGCTTTTTGTATCCTCATAATGTGCTATCAATTCTTCCGTAAAAATTGCCCAAGTGATAAATTGTTTACGAGAACAAAGCCATTGATACCATACAAACTGATTTGGTTCCAAATATAAAGTTGCCATACGTACCTTTTGTGTGTTTTGCACATTATTGAGATCGAGAAATTGCTCCATCTGTAATATCCATGTGGCGGGATCCTTGCCATCAAACTTCCTCATATCGATTTTTGGAACATGGTGAGTCTTTGATCCAACATTAGAGTCTATGGAATCATGATTAACATTTCTTTTGTTCTCATCATGAGTTTCCTTTACTACCTTTTCACCATTAGTGACCCTTTCTTGTAGCAACTTCTTCAATTCTTCCATGTTTGTATTCAAATCTATCTTCAAATTTGCCATCGAATCCTCCATCTTAGCTTCCATGCCCTTTATCTTAGATTCCACGCCATTTACCTTAGATTCTGTGCCACTTATCTTAGCTTCTGTTAGCTTTTGTGAGCGTGACATTTGTTGCACTTGTTCTTGTAATTTTGATATATCATGTAGCATTTCTTCCTCTTCTTCATGAGTCATGCTAGAGCTTTCAGGTTCCTTACTAGGTGTTTGCATTTTCTTTCCTCGGGGCATCAGTTACCGATAATAATGCTTTACTATGCCCTTTGAATTCCGTTAAACCAAGCTTACACAAAAATAAAAAAAAAAACTACACACCTTTTTTCACTTTATAGAAGCCTGATATTGAATCTGATGTATCTCTGTAATTTTGGATCATCCAATTCTGAAATTGCTTCCTGTAGTAGCCTTCTGCGTCCTCTTTCCAATGCCACAAGTCTGAGCCAAATTGGATTCTCCAAGGAAGAGTTATGTGAAATCTCCCACAGTGACTTGCTTTTAGACTGGTTCAGTAGAGCGAAGTTGTACGACGTGCCACGAGTCACTGTTTCGACCTTTGGATCTAAAAAACACCCACAAGAAACTACAGTCCGTCCTCTTTCTGTACCTTCTTACGAAATTTCAATCCGATGCTCAGAAAGAAAGTTATGACGATTTTCCCCAGATCACCTGTTTTGAGTGTAATTCAGGAGTCATCAAAAAGACCAACTTCCTGAGATCATATCTCCGAAAATATCGTGCGAAAAGCTCTGAAATTCGGACCCAAGGTTTAGCGTGATGTCTTCTCAAATGGGTTTGTTTTGCGACTTCTGAAACGTCACAGAAAAAAGTTATAGTAAAAATGCCACGATGACCTGTTTGGAGCAGCGAAACCCTAGAATCCAAAGCTCTGATACCAAATGTTATGAAACCAGCTCAAGAAAAGATAGAAAAGAAAGATCAACGCCTTAGAATTCAGCCTCTTCGAGGGGGCAACCTCCTTTACATTACATAAATGAACAATTCTTGGATGATACAAATGAAAATACCTCCCTTCTATATATAGGAGTCTAAGTGGTCCCAATACAATCAGAGCCTACATAACAATAATATTGTAGGGCACAACAATAACAATAGTGGGCTTCTATGTGGCACAATAGTAACAATATGGGCACTACATGGGTACATCAATATAAATAAGGGGTATAACTACAATAGTAATGGGGTAATCACTAGTATTATAGGGACCCAACAAAGTTGCTACAAGAAATGGTCAATAAAGGTGAAAGGGTACTAAAGGAAACTCATGATGAGAACAAAAGAAATGTTAATCATGATTCCATAGACTCTAATGTTGGATTGAAGACTCACCATATTCTAAAAATCGATATGAGGAAGTTTTATGGCAAGGATCCTGCCACATGGATATTACAGATGGAGCAGTTATTCGATCTCAATAATGTGCAAAACACACAAAAGGTACGTATGGTAACTTTATATTTGGAACCAAATCAGTTTGTATGTTATCAATGGCTTTGCTTCGTAAACAATTTATCACTTGGGCAATTTTTACGGAAGAATTGATAGCACATTGTGAGGATACAAAAAGCAACACTTTTTTTAGCCAATCAATAAGTCTCAAACAAAAGGGTTCAATAATGGATCACATTAAGGAGTTCAAAAAATTGAACATAAGGGTAAAAGATATTCCAGAGGAGCATAGGATTGATGTGTTCATAGGGTCTTTAAAGGATAATATCCAACATGATGTTCGCCTTTGGGAACCTGATTCATTAGAGAAGGCATTCAGGTTAGCAAGAAAAATGGAAAGCAAAATTATGGCAACCAGAAGCATACCACTCACAACTATAAAGACGGAAGTGTTGTTGCCCCTAGTCTTCCACAACCTATAAGGTTGACACCACAACAATTGGAAGAAAAAAGAGCAAAAGGGCTTTGTTACAGTTGTGATAGCAAATACACTAAAGGTCATAAGTGTGTTGAGAAGAAATTATTCTACATAGATTGTGAAGAGGAAGAAGAAAAGGAGCAAGAAAGGTCAAAAGAAGAGGATATACTCCAGGAACAAAGCCTAGATGAAGAACAAATAAATGTGACCATATCTTGTAATGCATTGGCGGGAATTACCACTCCTTAAACCATCAAGATAGAAGGAATCAAGAAGAAAAAGGTAATAGTGTTGATTGATTCAGGAAGCACCCACAATTTTATTCATTGTAGGGTAGCAAAAGAATTGAATTGCTTCCTATATCCAGCACCAGAGTGTCAAGTGATGATTGCAAATGGAGGAACAATAAATTGCTCTCGAAAGTGCCATAATATCAAGCTATCCATGGGAGAATATGTATTGACTAGCCCAATGCTTTCCATTCCAATGGGAGGTGTTGATGTTGTACTAGGAGTCCAATGGCTACAATCCTTGGGTACAATAGCTTTTAATTTTCAAGAACTTTTCATCAAATTTTCTACGGAAGGAAAGGAAGTTGAATTAAGGGGTATTTTAGGGAAACCAGGAAAGATAATCAGCTCTAATGGTATGACAAAGCTTCTAAAAAAGGAGCAAATAGGTGTAATTGCACAATTATGTTCGCTAGATGTTTCCACATTGGAATCATCTATTTCTCCAGATCTCCAAAAAGTCCTGGACAATCATTCCAAGGTATTTGAGACTCCCAAAGGTCTCCCACCTATGCGTGATCATGATCATGCTATTCATCTGATTCCAGGAAGTGTTCCTCCAAACATCAGGCCGTACAGATATCCCTATGTCCAAAAAAGTGAAATTGAACGTATGGTTGCAGAAATGCTAGAGGCTGGTATAATTCAACCGAGTCAAAGTTCTTTCTCTGCTCCAGTAGTATTGGTGCACAAGAAGGATGGATCATGGCGCATGTGTTCGGATTATAGGGAGCTCAACAAGCTCACTATTAAAGATAAGTTCCCCATTCCTGTCATTGATGAATTACTGGATGAATTGCATGGATCAATTTACTTCACCAAGTTGGATCTTCGTTCAGGATATCATCAAATCAGAATGAAGATTGAAGACATTCCAAAAACAACATTTAGAACTCATGAGGGTCATTATGAATTTTTGGTCATGCCTTTTGGCCTTACCAATGCACCTTCAACATTTCAAGGTTTGATGAATTCAATTTTCAAACCATTCCTTAGAAAATTTGTGTTAGTATTTTTTGATGATATACTAATCTACAACAAGTCTTGGAAGGATCATGTTGAACATGTTGACAGGGTGCTACAACTATTGGAGGAGAAACAATTATATGCAAAAAGATCCAAATGTTTCTTTGGAGTCCAGGAGGTGGAATATTTGGGTCATATTGTATCTCATGAAGGAGTTAAGGTAGACCCTAGCAAAATTAAAGCCATTAAGGAATGGAAAATCCCCACATCCATAAAGCATCTGCGAGGATTTCTTGGGTTGACAGGGTATTATCGCAAGTTTGTTAAGAATTATGGGAGAATAGCAGCACCTCTAACAACATTATTGAAGAAAGATGCATTTTCATGGACTCCGAAAGCAACAAAGGCCTTTGAACATCTTAAAGAGGCAATGTGCCAAGCACCGGTCTTAGCTACACCAGACTTCACAAAAACCTTTATTGTGGAATGTGATGCTTCAGGAAATGGAATTGGTGTTGTTCTAATGCAAGATGAAAGACCCATTGCTTTTGAAAGTCGTCCAATCAAGGGAAAGTTTTTAAGCAAAGCTATTTATGAGAAGGAAATGTTGGCAATACTCCATGCACTTAAGAAATGGCGACCCTACCTAATGGGAAGACACTTCAAGGTAAAAACGGATCATGATAGCCTTAAATACTTTTTAGAACAAAGATTATCCTCTGAAGAGCAAAAAAGTGGGTCACAAAGATGTTGGGTTATGACTTTGAAATCATCTACAAAAAAGGGAAGCAAAATGTGGTGGCAGATGCACTCTCAAGAAAGGATGAGGATGTGGAAGCATTGTTGTGCGCCATTTCTATTATCCAACCAGATTGGATAAACAAAGCAAGGGAGGAATGGAAGAATGACGAAGAAGTGTGGGCACTTATTCGAAAGCTACAACAAGATTCCAGTACGTCTGATACATTTAGCTGGCAAAATGATTCGTTATGGTACAAAGATCGCTTATACCTCTGTAAGAATTCCCAGCTAAAACAAAAGATTCTTATGGAATTGCACACTTCTCCCTTAGGAGGGCACTCAGGATTTTTAAAAACTTACCACAGGGTTAAGAAGGAATTTTTTTGGGATGGCCTTAAATCAGATATTCAAAAGTTTGTGGCGGAATGTTTGGTTTGCCAACAAAATAAAGTTGAAACAATTAAGACACCGGGTCTATTACAACCTTTATCCATTCCAAGCCAACGTTGGGAGGAGGTTTCAATGGATTTTATCACAGGTTTACCCAAGTCTGAGGGAAAGAGTGTCATCATGGTGGTAGTTGACAGACTTACCAAGTATGCACACTTTTGTGCATTATCACATCCATTTAAAGCCAGTACAGTTTCTACTGCATTTATGGAAACAATTCAAAAGCTACATGGAAACCCAAAGATTATTGTAAGTGACAGAGATCCCATTTTCACTGGAAATTTTTGGACATAATTATTTTCTTGTCTTGGTACTCAGTTAGCTCATAGCTCATCTTATCATCCTCAATCTGATGGGCAAACTGAGATAGTAAAAAAATGTTTGGAAGGATATCTTCGTTGCTTTGTATCTGATAAACAGACACAATGGGTCAAATGGTTGCCTCTGGCTGAATGGTGGTATAACACTTCCTTCCATACAGCAAAAAAATGACCCCATTTATGGCACTTTATGGGTATCAACCACCATCCATCACATCATATTTAAGAGAAAATTCTAAGGTTCAGGCAGTGGAACATCACATCGAACATCAACAACAAGTCCTCCAACTCTTAAAGGATAACCTCGTGTTGGCACAAAATAGAATGAAACAACGGACAGATCAACATCGCAGTGAAAGAAGTTTTGATGTAGGTGATTGGGTATTCCTACGGCTACAACCATATAAGCAAATGTCCCTCAAGCAAGCTAAGAAGGATAATAAATTATCACCAAAGTATTATGGTCCGTACAAGGTGTTGCAAAAGATTGGTACTATGGCATACAAATTGGAGCTTCCTGCAGCTTCTCGATTGCACCTAGTTTCCATGTTTCATGTTTAAAGAAGGTTATAGGCGACAAGCTCCCAGTTCAAACAATATTGCCAGAACTTGACGAGGAAGGAAAAATTATATTGGAACCAGAAGCAGTCATAGAAACAAGAACTCGACAGCTACGAAATCGATCAATTTCAGAGTATCTTATCAAGTGGAAGAACTTATCCGCTGAAGATTCCACATGGGAGGATGAGAATTTTATGCAGAAGTATCAAGAACTACTCAAGCGTTGAGGACAACACTTTTTTGAAGGAGAGGGGCATGTTGGGTCCCTATAATACTAGTGATTACCCCATTACTATTGTAGTTATACCCCTTATTAATATTGTTGTGCCCCTATTGCCCCCATATTGTTATTACTGTGCCCCATAGAATCCCTTTATTGTTATTTTTGTGGCTTTATATTATTATTGTTAGGTTGGCTGGATTATATTGTGACTCCTTAGACTCCTATATGTAGAAATAAGGTTTTGTCATTTGAATCATCCAAGAATTGTTCATTTATGTAATGTAAAGGAGGTTGCCCCCTCGAAGAGGATGAATTTTAAGGCATTGATCTATCTTTTCTATCTTTTTTTGAGCTAGTTTCATAACACAATATTTCATAAATCTCAGATTATCACACTTGTCATCACATATTAGAAAATTGAGCTTTTACTAAGGTTGAGAATTCACAAACACTATCATCCTAGAGAATCAAACTTCGACTAGGGCTTAGATCCAAACCCTAGGACTCATGACCATTACCAATTATGTCAACACATATATCTAGGATTCCATCATCATGCACAAGCATATTATAACATGTGTTAGTCAAACCTAGTGAGATAGATATCAATATATTAAAGTTAGACATATAAAAAACATGATTAGACTAGGGTTTGATCGGAAAAACATACATATACCAAGGTTTTTCATTTCAAGGACATTATAAGGGTCTTACTTATACACCGTACCAAACCATAATGATCTAGGGTTTCAACACAAAACATAGAAAACATTAATTTATCAATACTTCAAAGGTTTATGATTTCAGATATCACCATTCAACCCTAATAAGTTAGGGTTTTCATAGCCATGTCAAAATCTCAAAAATGACTTCATTAAACATTTTATTTAGACTTCATCAATAACCTTAAGTAGGCTAGGGTTTTAAACACTATCATCGACATACCCTTAAGTTAGGGTTTTTACAAAGAACCTTTTTAGGGTTCCACAAGAATAATCAAAGTTATGAGGAGGGTAGATTTATCTAATGATGAATCACCCAATCAAGAATATTTATGATTCATGAGAGATAGACACAAAACATGTTAGTAATGTAGGGTAGTTTATCAGGAATGGATAAAGAGAGAAAAAATTGTAGTTCAAGACATACCTTTTTGTTCCTAAAAAACCTTGTAACCCTAATGTTCTATCTTGTGAGGCCTTATTTCATAATCCTTGAGTCTTCAACAAGTTTTTCCTAAACAAGGAAACAATATGAAAAGAAATTTGATTAGTATTTAATACAAGCAAAACTAGATAATTAGGGAAAACTAAAAATAAAAAGGTAATAAGATACTTATATTTGGAGGTGGGTGTGGGCTCCTTCCAAGCTTGAGGGATACCTATATCCTTATAAAAAACAAATCAAAAATTCTTTTCCAAAATATGTTAAACCTAAAAATACCAGAAATAAAAAATGAAACAACTAAAGCTTAGATCAAAGGACTTAGTAGTGTAAGTCTCTTATATCCAATTCTTTAGCTTTATTATTCTTTAGAGATCCTTCTTCAACAACATTATCTTGGTCCCTATTCCTTTTCTTGTTCTTCATATTGTCAGGATAGTCACTTCTGTAGTGACCCATTTTTATGACATTGGTAGCATTCTATTTTGGACATATCTACCTTCCTTCTTGGTCTTTTTGACTTCTTGAAGTTTCCTTTCTTATGGGAATAAGAGTATGAATTTGAAACATTTTCTTCTTCATTGTTGGATACTAATGAGATTCTCATTTCTTCTTGGCTACAAGCATTCCATAATTTCTCATGAGCTTCTTTCCAGTTGTTGAGTCTTGAAGCAAAAGAACTCCAAGTAGGTGGTAGTCCCAATAATGTAGTAATCACTAGATATTTTTCTGGTACAATGTTATCTATGGCTTGAATATCATCTCCAATTCTAGATATCCTTACAAAGAAGGAAGCCACAATGTCATTCTTTGTCAATTTTTTAGTCCTTAATTCATTCTTCAGACTTTCTACTTGACTGATGTCCTTGATAGTGAACATTTTCTATAAGGCTTCATACATTTCTTGAGCATGGTCTATGTTGGAAATGTATGGGACATGATTTTCCTTTATGCTTTCTACCATTAGTATCATAACCAATATTTTTGACTCTCTAAACTTCACTTTATCTGCATCACTAGATTCTTCGGTAGTTTTCCTCACTTTTCCTTTGACCAAGTCCAAGACTTTGTTCTTTTCAAGAATGAGGTAAATTCTATTCTTCCATGCCCTGCAATTTGATGATACTTCCAATATGTTCTCACTATTTATTGTGTTAGACATTGTCTTTGAAGGTAGTGTGCTTATTCCCTTATAAGCTCTTGTTATATGATCCCTTGTTGAATCCTTTAGACTCCTTTCAATATATTCTCAAAACTGTCTTTTTCATTCTTCACCTTAGATTTGGTACCATGTTTTTCTTTTTTTCTTTTTTTGAATTGGACTATTTCTATTAATAAAAAATATGGTACAAGAAGATACAATCAAGAGAGATAGAAAACCGGCAACCAGAAATGATAGGACTATCAACCTCGGTTCCGGAAGTGAAACAAGCAAGAAGCTACAACATATGGCTGGAAGCAAAAACACTGACTTCTACCCAGAATGGGCAGAAGCCTCAACACGAAGCTTTTTCCCTTTCCTTTTTTTGACTTCGACCCAACCATCCTGGGGTGAATGAGCAATAACAACTTGAAGATTGGGGATCCCCACAGGGGGGCCCTCCTTTTCTGAATTAGATGAGGAGGTCAAATGGATGCGTTTCTGAGCGATGGTTGTATCAGAGGACTACGTCGGCCCATCGGTGGAAGGGACCACGGAATGAGGGGCTTGATCCATTTCCGCATCTCTACCTTCATCTTCAGAGCTGGAGGAATCAGAATCCATGACTGTAGGTGGAGAGCAAGGAGCCCATCGTTTGGACTTGGGCTTGGAGAGATTATCCTTATTCTCTTTTGTCGGGCGAGATGGGCAGGTGTTCTACAAATGCCCTGATTGGTGGCAATGGCGGCAACAGAATCCAGTATTTTCATAATCCAGTGTCTGGGTCCAGACAAAGTTGTTTATCTTGAGATTGATTTGGTCTGGAAGTCCTTTGCTCAAATCTAAATCCACACGTATTCTGGCATATGTGTAGAGACCTTTGGATTCCCTCCAAAAATATCCCATAAGGAAACTGACCAAGGTGTTTCCTATAGCTCTATAGACAATAGTATGCCATAAGTGGGCAGGTAAGTTTGGAAGCCTGATCCATACTGGTGTCCTGGTAATGACTGTAGTTGCTGGATCAAAATCTGGGAACCAAGGAGTCAGGAAGAGCCCTGCAGTTCCCATAAACCAAGGGCCTTCTTCTAAAGCCTTTTCATAATGCTTACTGTTATCAAATAGAACAATGAAGTAACCTTTTGAATAGAAACTGATCTTACAATGATGAGTCCAGTTTGCATGGATCCATGCATAAAGATCCTGAGATTGTGACCACAGTCTGTTAAATCTGCAGATGATGGCTCTTTTTGCAAATTCTTGAAGTTGGGTTGCAAGATCTTCATGGGTGATTTCAATAGAGGGAACTTCTTCTATCTTATTAACCAAAAAGGGCTTAGGTTTAAGGGCCTCTGGGGGTGTGGGGTTCTCAGAGTGTACTTCATCTTTGTATGAGAAAGGAGGAGCAGAGGATGACTATCTCGCTGCACCTCCTCTCAAACGAAGGGTTACCACCAAAGAGTTGTTTCTAGTAATGTTGTAAGAAGAGAGGGGAAGAAGGTCTTCAAGTTGTTTACCTTGAAAGAGAAGTCTCTGAAGGCTTGAAGGGATCCCAATCTGCCGTTCTAGATCCAGTTTGAGATCCAACACCATATTTGAAGAACTGACCCATTGCAGGATGGTTCTGCCTGTAGGTTGAGAAATTTGAATATGAAAGGAGTCAGAGAAGTGCCCAGACACAGTGCAAGGGCCTTTTGTGCATCTGATAGCAAATCTGCCATGGCGATGATAGGGAGGGGATTTCTCCTCTGCAAGAAAATCTGGCGAGTTTGAAAAGCAGATCCACTGCTTGCTTACAGTAGAGAAGACGACAGCCCCATCTTTGCCAAAGAAAAACCTGTGCAGAGGCTTTCTAGCCTGCCATTTCAACTCTGCAACCCAGTCGTTTTGTATTTCCATCATTGGTACCTCTGCAGGCAGATCTGGCAGGTTCGAGAGACAGATCCGTTGCTGGCTGTAGCAATCCACCACTGATTGGATTGTGGCTGAAGCCTGTTTGGAATTGCCATGAAAAATGAAAATGGCCTTGTGGGTATCCTCCATGAATTCTCGCTGGCCCTTTTTGCACGAAACTGCATAGTGAAAACCCTCTTCATTGATCTCCATAAGCTGCTCCACGACCACTACATGTTGTGCCTCTACACCAGGCAGCTGGAGAGGAAAAACCAGCCTCATTGGCCATTTATTCTTGAGCAGCGGTGAGGGACCCTTGCAGCCAGAAACCGAATCATTCTCCGGGCTCTTCTCCTCTGGGACTCCGTTACACAGAGACACGGCCCTCTGCTGCATGTTTTTCACCAGGCTTTTACCCCCATCACTTCGCAGCCCCGCAAAAACTAGTCTGAATACCCCCACTCCTAGGCGTTCATTGTGGGAAGGGGTTTTTGGTTCGAGACTTCGCAGACCAGCCATGGCTTCTCCCTCCGCTCCGTGAATCTTCTTGCTATTGACTGATGTGTATTATCGTTGTTAGATCTGGTACCATGTTAGAAAATCATAAAGGAAGAAATATTTTATTATATAGATAATTACTTGTGATTATTTTATCTTTATTTTCTTCTTTTATATTTTAGTTCGTCAAGCAATTACCAGAAAAATAGCACAAGGACACCAGATGTAGGCAAACAACTAGGGAAAAAACTCGATATAGGGTAAAACCCAGTAAAAAATTCTTCCTTCAATAGTTTCATGAGAAAATCCAAGACTCTTGACCTAGACAAAGACTTCCTCCACACCAAGTCATCCCTCACTCCCTCCTTGTAGATGAATACCCTTCAATAGCAACTTCGAGCTAGCAGTAGGAACTTCGACCCAACAATTGGCAACAGTAGTAGAAGTAACAACTTCGACTAGAAAAAGAAAAACTTGATCTCCCTAGGTACTCCACTTGAGTGAGAGATAGATCGCCCAAAATTTTGATCTTGATGTCTTCTTTCTTCCTTCCAAACTTCACACCCTTTTCTAGCCCTTTTCCAACTCTTTTCCAACTTTGCACCTCCCAACTTCTTTCTTTTCGGTATCAAACTTATGAGAGAGAGAGTGAATTCACCAAATGAAATCAAACTGCCTTGTATATATAGCCTTCTAGTGAGGTAAAATTGTCCTTATTGAAGACGAATTGATATCCTTGAGGTGGACTTGGTGTGGAGGGGACAAATAACATATTTGACTCAATAGTAATTCTTTTTACATGATTCAAAATCCTAAGGTGGGTCTCTTTTAATGTAAAATGTCTTTAATGACTCAGAATAAATCCTAGAGGTCTTTAATGTGGACTTTGACCTAAAATATGATGACCCAAGCATGAAACCCATGCTTTAATAAGTAGTAATAATATCTTGTTTATTCTTTTGATAAATACATTTCATTGTGACTCAAATATATTTATGAATACCAAACCTAGCTACATATTTCAACAAACCAAAGCCTGAGATAGAGGCATCAGTAACCTGTAGAGTCTTCCTTCATGAATCCCAATTATTTGTGAATTGTTAATGTTAGTGCCTTTATCCCATAACATAACATTTTCATCTATAAAATATACTCTATATCCCTTATCTTCTAGAAATCAAATGGAAAGTAAGTTCTTTTGTAAACCTGGTATGAATAAAATGTTGTTGAGATGTATGTTTCCTCCATTCTCCAGCTCTAGCGAAGTTGATCCAATTCCTCCTACAAGATATCTCTTCTTAACTCCAAGTTCAACAAAGTAATAATATTTTCCTCGAGATATGGTATTTAGTTATTTTTCCTCACTTGTTATATGTATATATGCTCCACTTTCAATTACCCATATACTTTCATGTTCAAATGTACCTATTAGTGCTGAGAATAACCCTTTGTCTTTTGTCAGAGAAGTCTTGGTCATATGATTCTTCATAGATAATAGAAGATTAAAAAATTCTTTGATTCCTTGATTGAGGTGACTTGCCATCATATAAAACTGCTTCAATGAATTCTTCAATGATGTAGTGATCTTCATCATGCCATTTTTCAGCCTTAGCTATGATACCATGTTGAGAAATCTATAGGGAAACTATTAGGATGATTTCTCTTATACTTGATACTTTCTTGTGATGTATTTTTAGTTTTTCTCACTTATTAGCTTCTTGTATTATTATTATGCTGTTCTTATCATCAAACAAGTACCAAAAACATGAAGATCGATAGTACACAAGAACATAGAATGTAGGTTTTAAGCCAGGGCTAAGACCTCTCCACTTGAGAGGAAAACTTGCAAATATCTTCCCTTCTTATAGATTCTTTAAATGATTAATTCCAAGTCCTATAGGCCAAGACCAATACCCTTCCAAGACCAAGCCAAAACTTCCAAATGATGTGTTTCTTCTATCCAATACAAAACCAGTGAAATCTATTATAGCTGCACAACTTCAACTTCCCGCTATAAAATTTCAGCCTCCACTGTAGGTTTGAAATTTTTAGCCTCTTCAACAATTTCTACTTCCACACATGTGAGCAAATTTATGGCTTCCAAGGATTCCTTTGACCTTCACTTAGGTTTCTTATCCTCCTAGGGCTTGTAGGTGACTTAATAGTCCTTTCTTCAACCTTACTTTTGCACTTTTCACAGCTTCAAACTAGCCTTATCTTCACACGTGAGAGAGAGAGAGAGAGAGAGAGAGAGAGAGAGAGAGAGAGAGAGAGAGAGAGAGAGAGAGAGAGAGAGAGAGAGAAATAACCCAAACACTTTGTCCTTCATCCTTCTATCCTTCTTTGCTTGCCTTTTGTCTGCCACTTCCACACATGTGAGCAAATTTATGGCTTCCAAGGATTCCTGTGACCTTCACTTAGGTTTCTTATCCTCCTAGGGCTTGTAGGTGACTTAATAGTCCTTTCTTCAACCTTACTTTTGCACTTTTCACAGATTCAAACTAGCCTTATCTTCACACGTGAGAGAGAGAGAGAGAGAGAGAGAGAGAGAGAGAGAGAGAGAGAGAGAGAGAGAGACTTCACATGTGAGAGAGAGAGAGAGAGAGAGAATAACCCAAACACTTTGTCCTTCATCCTTCTATCCTTCTTTGCTTGCCTTTTGTCTACCACTTCTTCACTTGGATGATTATGAGTGAGTGAATTGTCCATAGGAGTTCAAGTTCCCTCCTATATATAGGCTTCCAAGGAGTACGAGGTTCCCTAATGAGGCCGAATTATTAGCTACCATAATGACTTAGTATTGGAGGGTATTTTGAAACTTTTAAATACAAAAATAATTATTTTGACATGTTACAATGTGCCCAATGGGGTATTATTCATATGACAATGATTCTATTGACTTCTTCACACAAGGAAAAACCCTAGAAGCACTCAGTGGGTGCTTGAACTCTAAACAAAATACCTTGAGCATGAAACCCATGCTAAAAAATTAACAATAATTATTTTTCTTTGCTTTTGCAATATACAAGAATCAAGAGTACATTTCATATTTATGAAGTACTAACATATTTATAGGCCTTAAAAATAGGTCTGAAGATAGGCCTTAGTGGTATCTGTAAAAATAGAACCTCAAGGGATATGAAGTGAGCCCCAGGAATATAGATCCAAGCCTCATGAAACTTCTTCAACAGGGAAAAGAGCCTTAGCTATGCCCTAGTCACAAAGACCCAATTTTGTTGTCCAAGAGACACCTCATGCTCTACCATAGTAATCCTAAATTTCTTTCAGAATAGAGCCTCAAACATGTTTCCAATAGGGTTCAGATAGTTCTGAAACAAATCCTTGGGGAGGCCAAAACATTTTTCGTAGAGAGGCCAAAAAATCACCAACCTCAAGAAAAAATACCTCCGGGAATTTAACCTTGTACCATTAATGCTTCTTTTAGATTTGATCAAAATAAGCCCAAATGTTGCCTCAGGGTAAGTCAAATGATATACCACGAGACGATCTTCAAGGAGGCCAAGATACCCCAGAATAAGGCCTCAAGAACAAACCCTAGCCAAAGAAATTACCACAGAGAGATAAGTCATAAAACATCCTCAAAAACTTGCCCTACCACACTTGATATCAAATTTTTCCCATGCCTCAGATGAGAGAGAAGTATTTTATATATTATGAGTCAATTTTATACACTTTTGGAGGAGAATTGAACTCTTATAAATACTAAACGAGGGGGTCAATAGAGGGGCCAAAATTCCCTTTAAACCAAGACTTGACCTCCTAATTAAAACATTAAATTTTAATATATATATATATATATATACATATATGGAGCTAACTTGAAATAAATACAATTTTTGAGGGTCAATTTGACCTTCAAACAAGGATAAAATCAACCATTAAATAAGTAGACCTTAAAACTTCTTCGAGGCTGATTTTAGTGAATTTATTTACTAATAAGAGCTGATTTAGATAGCTCAAGACCTGTATAAATTAATCAAGAGATTATTGAATTATTAATTCCAAAATTGACCAATAAAAAAGATTTCCTTTCATTAGAGAAATTTTGAGATCTAAAATGGCATCCTAAGGAATATTATAAAATAATAGTGAAAATAATAAAATAAGATTAGATTATGTCATCAAGTTTTAGAGGGAAACCACATTTTTCCATGTATTTCACATTTTTTGTATAGTAGGGTCCATTGTAAGTATGCAACATGGGTACTCCTTGAATGAAAAATTAAATTGTGCATCCAATGAGTGCTCCCACTCAAACTATGAGTAAAGTTGTAGGAGATAAGTCGAAAATATGAGTTGAAAATGACGTATGTTATTTTTTATTTTTTTAATGTTTTTACATTTTTACTCCAAAAATGGTGAATCGTCCCCCATGGTTGACATCATCATATTGAATTCTATCGGTTCTAATAAAGTTGATTTTTGTTGTACATTTTTGTTTTGAGGCCCATTTTTACCTCAAAATCTCTCTAATGAGTCATCCATTAGGGCACCATGACCACACTTTCGGGTCTACAATTTTTATAAGGCATATCTTGTCAATAGTGAAGAGTTATGTGACGTGCCACCTATTTTTGTAATCAACATGACGAGATCTATCAATCGATAATGGTCTTACTTCAAATTTCATTGATATTCTCATCCAAAATTTTCATCAAAAGCGAGGATTCTTCTAGTTGCTTCTTGGGTTGACATCAATGACAGCCAATTCCAACAATTTTTCTATCAATATTTATTAGATTAGCTATTCCATCTCTTTTTGAAAAATAAACCCATTATTCTTATCTTTTTAAATTAAATTAAGGGAACCCTCTCCCTTTAACAATATTTTTAAGCCCATTAGGGGAATTTTAAGGTCTGAAATGGGCCTCTTAAGGAAAATAATAAAACAATAGTTAAAATAATAAAATAAGAGCTATTTACTTTTAAAGAAAAAGAAAGGAAACTACATTTTTATTGTATTTTCAGCTTAATGCCTTATAGGTTAAGTCAAATGTCAAGCGTGGAAAACCATTGGATTCAAAATTGAATTACACATCCAACGAATACCCACCTTGCATACTTTTGAGTAGACCTGCATCGAAAAAATGAAAATATTGTGTTGAACACACATTTTTCATGTATTTTTTTTTTTTTTTCGATGTGGGTCTACTCAAAAGTATTCAGGGTGGATACTTGTTGGATGTAGAATTTAATCTGCATCCAATAGGTGTCCACACTTTAAATTTGAGTAAAGCTATAAAGAGATAAGTCAAAAATACATTGAAAAATAGTTTTATTCTTTTCCCTCAAAAATATTTTAGAATGACATCACCATCTTGAATTCTATTGGTTATCCTAAAGTTGATTTTTTTACCAATTATTTTTTTTTGAAGTCCATTTTTGACCTCAAAATTTCCCTAATTCCTTCTACAAGTCTCGCTAACTTTGGAGAGATGCTCCTTCATCATAAAACAATATCACAAACTTTGTGTTGGGAAACATGACACAACACCTCATCTTTGAAGACCTTGATGTCGTAGGATAGTTGGAATTGCTGGATAACACCATTAGAGAAATTTCGAGGTTTAAAATGGGCCTTCAAAAAAATGTACAAAAAAAATCAACTTTATAAGAACCAATAGGATTCAAGATGATGATGTCAACCATGGGGGATAATTCACCATTTTTAGAGTAAAAATATAAAAAGATAAAAATAAAAAAATATTTTTTCAACTCATATTTTCAACTTATCTCCTTATGATTTTACTCAAATTTTGATATGGATCACTTGTTGAATGTGGAATTTAATTATGCATCAAAGGAGTACCCATGTTGGATACTTTCAATGGAACCTATCATATGAAAAAACACAATTGCAATCACATGTTTTCATGTATTTCACATTTTTTGTGTAGTAGGGTCCATCAAAAATGTGCAACATGGGTACTCCTTGGATGCATAATTTAATTTTGCATCCAACAAGTGTTCCTGTATGAAATTTGAATAAACTCTGAGGGAGATAAGTTGAAAAGGTAGTTTTTTATTTTTTCCCTCCAAAAATTGATCAGGTAATCTAATATTATTTTATTATTTCCACTGTAATTTTATGATATTCCTTAGGAGGCCCATTTTAGAACTCAAAACTTCTCTAATGATTTGTCTTTTTGATGGCTCAACCAACCAATGGAATATGGTTAAGGGTGTGGCATTGCAAGAAGCTTCAATATCTTGACTACCTCGGTTGATAGCAACTTCTTTTGGCTCCAACTATCAACAATGAAACGTAGTGGATCACCTTCACTAAGATATGTGAATGGAAGAGCTAACCCCCTCCTCAATATCCTCTAACTCTTTTGGTTGGGTCTTTATAGTTGTGATGGTAACATTGGGTTCTGTGTCATGATATTCATTCCTTTATCATGTTTTGAATGAGAATATGAGCTATATACTAATTTTTCTTTAAGATCAACCAACAATGATAATTTCAAGTCGCATTCATTAGTGTTGTGCTAGGGGCCTTTTTAGAACTCACACCACTTTCTAGTGTCATTCTTCGACTTCCCAATACCCTTATTTGCGTGTCACTTCAAATAATTATATTGATTTTGGATCGCCTTGATTTTCCCCTTGTTATATGATTCGGGCCACCTTTCTAAGCTTCTGTTACAGTGAATTTGTAGACTTGAACTCCTACTTATTTCTCTACTTCAATTTCTTCTCAATTTTGATAGTACATCAATAATTGGCTTCCAGTGAGTAGATGTCTAGGGAAATCCATATCTATTTGGATGTACCTATGTAGGCCATTATGGTACTTCAAAATTATGTGCTACTTGGTGTATTTGATACCCAGTTTTGAGTGCAAATTACAAAAAATAATGGTGTACTCCAATATCATTTGGTCTCTCTCTTGTCATAGGCTTTTCCATCATGTATTGGTCATCCTTGTTCCCTACAAGATATAATTACTTTTTGAGGGCATAAATAAAAGTTGCTTAACTGGGAATTGCATTGAATATCATAGACTTGTCTTTGTTGTGTCTCTCCTAGTAACCTTTCGACCAATCTTTGCAATGGAGAAGGGCTTCTAGGAGCATGAAGGTGATCTTCTCATTGTCAAAATATTTTTGGACCATGTAATAGCCCTCTAATAGATTTAACCGTTTCTTGAAAGTATCTACATATATTTATCCTTCAAACAAGGTGATATCAAAGTTAACTTGTACCTTAAAGTGCGTTGCACTTCTAAAATTATCACTTGTTGAAGGTGCCTTGACCATTGTTGGCAGTCGTTGAAGGATTTGGGAAAAAAATGGCATCATCTTATTCCTATGTACATTAAAGAAATTTTGAGGTCTAAGTGGGCCACCTTAGGGATATTATAAAATAATAGTGGAAATAATAAAATAATATTATATTACATCATCAAATTTTAGAGGAAAAAAGAAAAAATACTTTTTCAATTCGTATTTTCAACTTATATCCCTACTTCTTTCCTCAAATTTCGAGAAGGGGCATCATTGGATGTGGTATTTAATTCCTCATCCAAGGAGTACCCATGTTGCATACTTTCGATGGACCTTGCTATGGAAAAAATGAGAAACACATGAAAAGATGTGATTGTAATCTCATTTTTTCATGTATTTCTTATTTTTCATGTAGAAGGGTGCATAAAAGTATGGAACATGGATAGTGTTGACACCTAATAATGGGGATTGGGTGATCAGTTGTAAATAGTGTAAATAATAAGTAATGGAAAAGGAAGAGTCATCAGGAGATGAAACTCAAGAGTCACTCCCTCACGTATATAACTATGAGCAATCTAAATGAATAAACATATTTCATTTGAGGAGTTACCTCTTGGCCTGACATGGTATCAAAGCCAATGCCATTTTTGGCTTCCCTCTCTACTTTGTAACTCCCATTCTGCCTATTCTGCCTATTCTTCCTCTATTCTGCATTTTTGTAGACAGACAAATCACTATTGTGCATTTAATGTTGTTGGCAGAGTCCTCAGAGAGTAGCTATACCATGATTACAACAATTCGGTGAGGTGAACTTATACCAACGAGTTCAGAGGGCCAACTGTGGAGTGGCATGAGAAAGGCGATGACATGATATGATCTCCAGGTAGCAGATTCATTGCAAGAAAATGGAGTCATGACTGTATGGTAGGTAACAACCTTCTCTCAGTATATTCACAAATAAAGTTGCAAGAATCGATGGATACCCCTCACACCACTCACCACTCCTAGTTTTGAATGCTGCTCGACGCGCATATACCATGACATGCCTCCATACACAATCAGCTCCCATATGTTGACTCCTCCCATAGTGCTGCTCTAGGTATCTCCCATCACCTCCTCCCATAGCGCTTGTTTGATAATACCATTCCGCTGGCCTCAATCGAAATTGTGGTGCCTAACTTCACCCGCATACCATATCCTGCCCATCGGGTTATCAATACACAGTCCATACCTCCCTCTTCTGTATGCTTTCCCACTTGGCCCTTAACATATGTGAATCCGCTCCCCCATACGCTTCTAGCGTTTGGAACAACGTTTTCCACGTTATATACATTTTTTCGTTGTCCAAGTTTTGTTGTTTGTACGCTGTCCAGATTTCATTGTCTATACACTGTCCAGATTTCATTGTCTATTTAAATATACTGTGGTGTATATATATATACAATGCTGATATACATTACCTTGTTTCATTGTTTTTATTATCTTGAAATTATGGTATAAGGTTGTTCTGTATTGTTTCATATATACCACCTCCCCTAAATACTCCCTCCCCCATATACCACCTCCTCCATATACCACCTTCCCTTACTGTTTTTTTTTAATCACCAACATGGAAAATTTTAGGGGCGAATTTTCGCCCTTGGACGAAATTAAGGGGTTTTGTATTTTTATTGGGTGAATATTTTGTATCACAGTACATTGTTACAAGTCGCCTCAAATTTATATTATAAAAGAATTAGGTATGGAGGTTAGCCCACCCTTTTTAAGGGAGAGAGTAAAAAAAGTAAATTTAGCCCCTGAAATTAGGAGCTACAACCTTCCATTCACCCTAATTTTCAAGAATAGGTATTTATGATAGTTATTTCACCCTCCACATTCCGTGTAAAAAATGTTTTTTCTTTCATTTTCCAGTATTTCATGGTATTGGGGTTAATTTCGAGAAAATGACCTTATTTTTTGGAACAAATGGTCACAAAAGAATAATTCATTTTATTTAAAAATTCAAGTCTCTTATTTTCATGTTTATTTAAAGATTGAATAATGTTCTTGCCATATTCCAAGTTTGCATTTGTTTAGTCATAATTATATAAAGAATAATGGAAAACATTTTTTTATATTTACTCCATAAGTCACCTTATATTTATGTGTAAATAAATAAAAATATAAATAAAGTGGAGTATGGTAAATAAATAAAACCTCTTTTTATACTTACTCCAAAGGTATGGTAAATAAATATAAATATAAATAAACTAGAAGTATGGTAAATATATAAAACCTCTTTTTATATTTAGTCCATAACCCTCTTTCTATTTAAGAAGGCTCAAAATAGAGGTTTTATTTAAGTGAATCCTATGGGCCAAATACCATATTTATAAAAGAGGTATGGTAAATTAATAAAAATATAAATAAATGAGAGGTATGGTAAATAAATAAAACATTTTTTTATATTTACTCTAGAAGTCACATTATATTTAAGAACACGCAAAAAATGTGTTATATTTAGGTGAAATCTATGGGCCAAATACTATGGGCCAAATACCATGGGCCGAATTATTATTAATATCATGAAAAAAAAATATTATTAACCCATTATTAACCCTAATATTAGTATTAATAAAAAAATGGCACATGGTATTGACCCATGGTATTCACGTGGAATGTAGGCTATTTAATGGGGGGAATTGAACCAGATCCATCTTTACTCTGGATCTACTAAGCCCCGGGAGGGATCAAATATCGTGATATGCAAACTAGCATAGAGTGAAAAATATTTGATCCTCGGGCTTGGTAGATCAAGGGTAAAAATGGATCTTGTAATTTAATGTCACTTAAACATTTTAATTTGGTTACAATAAAAAAATAAAATAAAAATCAATTATTAATTTTATTAATTTTTATAAATTACTAATAGTAGTTTTTAAGCTCCAAGTTTATGATAACCCATGGTATTGACCCATGGTAATATCATTGTATTCATGTGAGCATAGACTATTTAAAGGGGAAATTCTATCAGCTTAGATCCATCTTAATTCCGGGTCTACCAAGTGCCAAGAGGGATAAATAGATTTCATCCCTCCAAGAGTGTTAAAAGTGGAGTTAAGATGGATATAGGTTGGTTTTTATGATAATGAAGATATTAAATAGACTTAGGAATTTATATTATAAAATACATCTTAAGGTGAATGGTTAAAGCTACATTTAGTCACTTCACAAAATTTAGTAAAAAATACCAATATCTCCATTAATATTGGTTTTTCTGATTTAACAAAAGAAATTCAAAAAAGTGAAATCTTATCACTCTTTCTCCATCACCCTCACAGAAGTGAGATAGTCAATGCCCAGATTTCCCACCATTTTTCAAACGTTCGCAATATGATATCTTCATGAAAAAGTTAAGGTACTGATGTTGGATTAGTTGTCTGAAAAATATGCTGGCTTGTACAACCTTTCATCTTCTCTGTTATTCTTAATTTGTCGTAATGATCTATAGGGGTTGGGCCAGTGGTTGAAAAATATGTTGGTTTGTACAACCTTTCATCTTCTCTGTTTTTCTTAATTTGTCATAATGATCTGTAGGGGTTGGGCTAGTGCACCATATGGGGTTGGGTCATAATGATCTGTAGGGGTTGGGCCAGTGCACCATATTGTCCTAAAAGGTGGAGATTGTGCACTAAAAACGAAATTAATCGACATGTTACAACGTTGTTAAAAAATGCAAGACGTATGAAGGTAGTGAATTATGCTAATAAGCAATTTAGATTGAGAGAGACGTAATTAAATTTTATTATTTAATTGAATATTTCCAATTAAAATAATAATAAATCTATATGTATATATTAATATATTGATTGGAAGGATTCTGACAACAGTCACTTCTTTCCATTAGATCCCCTTCAGGCCTTTGGGATACCTACTACTTTCTTATATTATATAGTTGGGGATTGCTACTTGTTGGTGTGTTGGGGTAAACAAAATGTGTTTTTTTTTTTAATCTCGCAGTTGGAGTCTATGGAATAAGAAAGAAATTTGATAGCTTGACAAAAGTGGTACAAAATATGCTTTTGTTTTTGTTTTTTTTTAATCTCATAGTTGGAATTTATGATAAGAAAGAAATTTGATACTTTGACAAAAGTGGTAGAGAAAAGATTAATCTCTCCTACCTTGACAGAACTGGTGGTCAAGATCAACACCTACAAGAACTTTGTTGTGGAATATTATCAAAACTAATAGAAGGATATGAAAGAGTGTACAGTGAGAACCTTGACAAACATGGCCACTGAAACTTGCAACATTGTTTGTAAGAAGAGAAAATTATGTTTCTTTTTTCCAAACATGTATGTTAGTATATTACAATTTAATGAATATGTTTTCCTATTATCATATATGGTTTCATACTTTAACAAAACATTCGCCAAGACTTCACTTTTTATTATTCAGTGAAAGATTTGCCAAGATCTTACAATATTTTATAATTCAGTGATAGATTCGCCATGACTTTACAAGATAATATAATCTAGTGAGAGATTCGCCAAAACATTTATATATACATATTATATTATTGATAAAATCGCCTCCCATTTTTCCTATGTATCATGGGGATTCACCCATTTATTATACATATAAATTTAGGGTGGTTCTTAAAATTTTCCCTGATCACCAGAACTGCAATTTTTAACCAACAGAAGTGCATTTTTTTTTATATTGACAACAGAGTACATTTTTTAAAATGCACTCATTAATATCTATTGTGGGAGTGGTTCTCAATGGGAAGGAGAATTATCCTAAGTGGTCTCAGAAAATCAAACACACTCTCATTTTTAATGAGCTGTGGAAAGGAGTGTGTGTTGGAGAAGGAGAGAAGGAGACAAATAACCACAACAGCCTACCTCAGACAAGAAATTCATCATTTGGGAAAATAAGAACAGCAAGGCTTATGCCTTGATCGTAGCATCAATAAATGAAGAGGTGAGTTTCCATATTTCGCTATTTTCAAATTTTTCAAAGCCTTACAAAAACTGAAGGAACTCTATGACTCACACACTACACTTGAAGTTGTTCAACTCATGATTAAATTTTTCAACCTTGAATTACAAAATGATGATCCTCTTGCTCTTGCATCAGAAGTAAAATCTATTATGCATGATGTTAGTGTCGGTCTTGAGCCCTCCATCAGTGATCAATAGCTCTTTGCATATGCATAGTTAGGTGTCTCATTCAGAGTCAATTTTGCATCTCATTAGGCATGCCATAACACTGAATGGATGAGCTGGTCTTTGTTCCCTTCTTGGTTTTAATGGATCAGGACATACTTCAATGTAATTGAGTCATACTTATTTTTATTTTTGCCTTGAGGTCCTAAGTCTTAGGTCTAGGGTTTTGAGTCAAAATCGCTACAAACTAGGAGCCATATGTCAGGCCTACATATCTGCATAATTTATCAGGAATTATTCCTATCAAGTTCCTCCGAGCGGAGTATGTAGATATCATGAGACTCATTATGCACTACTTCACATGCGAGGGGAGATTCTCACGGGTAGGTCCTGGTCATATCCGCATGATCATGCACTTCACCAAAGTGAGGATGATGAACATATCAGCATACTTATTTCATGACACTCAGAGGATGGTCTCTATCTTTCAGAGACAGACCCTAGTACAGCAACTTCAGAGCCTATGCCATCATGGTCTTATCCAGCTAGTAGTTTCCCATCAGCTGAGCCAGCAGGGCATTCCTTGGGCATATTTTATCTCCCGAGAGTTTTTTACACAGCCACATCCAGAGCCAGAGGTAGTTCACGAGGAGGGAGGGCCATCACATCAGCCTGAGACCAGCATTCCGAGACACATGGTTTCTTCTCCTAGGGTCACATATCAGAGAGGTCAGAGGACCTTATTTGCAGCAGCTCGACGAGTACTTTCTCCACAGCAGGTGGAAGGGGTCTCGTCATCATCTTCAGAGCAGCGAGTGTTATATCCACACCAGGTGGAAGGGGCCTCGCTTTCTTCATCGGCACAGGCAGTACGAGAGGGCAAGCAGCCCATGGTTGAGGATGAGGTAGTTGGCGAGGCACATGATGATTTCATTGGTCGTGATGCCCGCTCTCCTCCTTCAGATTTTTATGAGATTATCAGACAAAGAGAGGAGGAGAACCTCGTGTTGCAGCGGAAGCTTGAAATGGCTCAATGGACCATCACTTATCTAGAACAGCGCACCAAACAATTAGAAGAAGAAAAAGAACTTGATGAGCTATGGAGGATCCGCAATGATCGAACTTTGAACCGTAGGAGGCCCGGTGACCCATTGCCTGCTGACCGGGAGTCTATACTTATCAGTGTGAATGCACACTTGGAGAGATTGTTGGAGAAAGCAAATCGTGACAAAGAGCTGCTACGCAACATGAAAACACACTATTGGGCAAGGTTGCACGTTTGCAAGGCAAAAATGAAAATTCTCCAAAGGAAGCTGTCAGAGGCCCAGAAGAAGAAGAAAAGGACAAATCCACTCCGCATTTTGGCTGAGGCATCCCTCACTCATCATGGTACTGATCAGCCTTGATCTAGCATCAAAATCTGAAAATTTTGAGAATTTTGGAGCATTTTGCAAATTTTTGGTAAAATTACAGGTTTTTGCCCATGAAATGGTCGCGCCCCGCACGCGACCATTCTGGAGGATTGCTTGGAATTTTGAAAAATTGGCATTTTTGGAAAGGGCATGCAAAGAGGAAAATTACCAATACTTGGGAGAAGCCTGATTCCTGAGATTTGAGCCTCCAAAAGCTCAAAATATATCAAAAAAATGACTTTCTGCCCACTTTTTGAGTTGCAGAAAGTGACCTTGGGAGAAATAGTTTTTTGAAGGGGCAAAACAACTCCAAATTCATAAATTTCACTTGGGATTGAAAGTAGACAGACCAAGCTTTCCAATGAGCCATCGTGCAGCTGATTTGGATCAGTGGAACCCACTCAAAAGTAGCTGCAAAGGGGCGCGACCATTTGAACAGGGGGCGCGACCATTTGAGCTGAATTTTGGCAATTTTGACTTTTCAGCCCAGAAAACACTGTTTTTACCTTGGTTAATGATTTCTACGTGTAGATGATGGATAAATGTAATATTTTCATGGCACTTTGATAGATTTTATCTCTCTTTACCCTTCTAGAAGCTTCCTTGATGTAAAAAGTGAATAATTAATGCATGAATCAGTTAGCTAAGTAATAGAGGCAAGTTGTTGGACTGCCTATTATCTAGTGCTTGATTTAGAATTAGTTCAAACTGCCCCTAGGAAGCTGAGCTCGACTCCTAGAGGTGGGGAAAGGAGTTAGATGGTCTATATTATGCTCTCTCTTTCTCATTTTCATGGTTGGACTCTTGTGGAAGGAAGCTTCATTGTATATTGTGCATCTATTTCTCCAATTTAAAGCCAGGAAAGCCAGGGTTTTATAGACATCTTTGAGGATTCTTGTGGATTGATGTGCTGATGGTGTGTTCTTTACATGTTCTTGTAAGTTTGTTTATGTGTTTCACATCTTTCTTATGCTTCTAAATTGGACAGATGAAGTGGTAAAGTTTGAACTCATGTTTTAGCATGCTCAGCTTTTTAGTTTGTTCAATTTTAATGTTTTCTACTGTCTAGAGAGGATTCGAATTGTGTGTTTGCCCTCTTTAGCTTCTCCTCTATCATCTCTTATCATCCATCATCATATTAAGGCATCAGCACTCACTCCTACCTTGCCCCTTAGATCCCCCTGTGAAAACTGTGCTCAATCCCCGCACCCTGAATTGCACTTCCACCAATTGCCACCAAAACCCCTAAAAATCATCAAATCAAACCCCCTCATCAGTTTACTAGCCTAATATCTTTATTCATAATTGGTCAGCTTATCCTATTGAAAGATCTATCAAATCTGACCCGAGAGAGCCTTCTCATACCTCGTAGGGCTAGCTACGAGGTGAAATGGTTTGATGTAGCCTTGAGAGTTTGTCTATCTCAGCCTAGGTGAATTCCAAGCGCTAACATATTGGCAACCATACTGGGGAAAACCAAATTTGTAAATTGCTCATTGTAGTGTGATTTCTTAAGTCTTAGACAGAGCCTGAAGTTACGCCAGAAGCCTTCGAAAACGCTCTTGTTTTACATTAGCGTTAGTAGATAAACGCTGCTTCAGTCAATCTCCGTGAGCTTTTGAAACCCTCACTTCATTGACATTTTTGTCCCAGTATCATTATGGACTCTAAGCTTTGGATGATAGGCTAAGAGTTTTCATACGGCTGAGTGGTTTTTCCTTTCCTAGTCTATTTGCAAAAACAAGCTGGCTACTGATCCAAGACCCATTGTCAGATCTAATTCATGCCCAGCTATTTTTGATTATCTTGAAGATTTAGACTTTGATGAAAGTTTTGAGTTATCGTTGTTTAAAGCTAAGTCTGAAAGTGCACTCGATTCTTTAGTCCTTGATCCTGACTTTGCAGCTGCTATTGAATTTGAGAGGCATAATAAATTAGTTGAAAATTTCATTTTAAGGAATCTCCAGACACATATACAAGCTACAACTCTTGCTGATTTCCTTGAAAATATCTCTGGTCATATCGGATCTTCTATCACGGCGCATGAACAGGCAAATCCCCCTTATATTGCCCTCACTCCTATAGTTCCTCATCCCCCATCTACAGTTGTTTCGCCTTCGGTTTCACATAAAACTTCTCCTCCTCTTACTCCTCATACTGCCACACCTACTCCCCCTGCTACTCCAAGACCTACATTACCAAGAAAAATGGCAGCCCGTTTTGCCCCACTTGTATTGCCTGCTAATCTTCATGACATGCCAGCTGACTATCAAAGCAAAATTCCCATGTTCGATGGCACTCCACAGAGTATTACAGCACAACAACATATTGATAAAATGTCCACTTTCTTTGATCTATATGAGTTAGATGAAGAAGATGTTACCATGCGGTTGTTCGTGCAGACATTTGCCGGAGAAGTAAGAAAATGGTTTAGAGGGTTGGCAGCTAACAGCATCACCACCTTGCAAGCACTGGAAGATCAATTCTTGGACCGATGGGAAATAAGGAAAGACCCGCTGCAAATCAATGCCGAGTACAACAACCTCAAGCGAAATCCGGGTGAGTCGGTTCAAGATTGTATCATCAGATTTAATTCAATGTATAACGCTATACCCGATGATTTGAGACCATCAAGAAAGTCCGCCTTGCTTAAGTTCCCGGATGGTTTCGATCCGGAGATGGCCTATTCACTGCGGGACCGAGATCCACCTACCTTGGAGGAAATGCAGAAAATTGCAGTCAGTGTGGAGGCTAATTTGAATGACAAAAGGGCAAGGATGAAAGCGGAAAAGAAGGTCACAATCAAGGAAGAGGCAACATCCACTTCTCAAGTTCTTCGGACAGTGGAAGAGATGAAAAAGGCATTCCAAAATCTTAATCTTAGCAAACCGGAACCTCAAGTTCGAAACCCAAATTTCAGAGGTCAACAACAGCAGCCCCAATATAGGATAAAACAGCGGGAGCCACGAGGACAAGAGGCGGCAGTACAGCAACCGATCCAACCCCCGTTTCAGCAAAACTATGTTACTCAAGAATCTGATGATGAGGGTGAAGGACCCGGTGAAGAAAATCATTTTTTCACTCCCGATGACATGCCCACTTACATCACGGAAGAAGATGAGTTGGTAAGTAATGCTTATGCACCTCAAGATGAGCATTACATTCTATCTAATGATGTGGCACTTCAAGATGAGTCTGAAGAGTATCAAAGAGGTTACCTACATGCTTTATCAGCTCAACAAGGCAAAGAGAGACAGCTGAGAAACCGAACAGTACCTATACATCCACTTCAAAAGAGGGCAGAAAATGTGGCAAAGAATGGTGCTGCTGTTCCACAAAGAAAGGGTAAAGAAGTCATGGATTCTTCATCAGCCCCAACAGCTCCAGCAAATAAGATGGATCAGCCATCAAATGTACCTAAAGATAGAGCAGAAAAAAGAGATAATCCGGCCAAAGAAAGTGAGAGAAGTCAAGCATTCAGCATTGAGAACGAAGTCTCGAAATTGAAATTGTCCATTCCACTAACAGAAGTCATGAAGAACACTGCTTACAGAGCACAAATTTCTAAGATGTTCAATACTGATCCAATGTTAGATGCGGTAAATGTGGAGGATGATCAGCCGGAATTAATCTTTGGGCCAGCTCTAAACGGTGAGTCTTCGGAAAGTGATGTCCCACCATTTTATATCAGCTTAAGAATTCATGATTATGTGCTTCATAATGCTATGTTCGATTCGGGAGCATCACACAATTTAATGCCCAAGGCAATAATGGAGAAATTGGGACTTGATATAAATCGTAACTACCATGATCTATATTCATTTGATTCCAGCCGAGTTAGATGCATCGGTTTGATTAAAGATTTGGTAGTTAGCTTGGATCAAATTCCCGCAAAAAATCTCTTGATGGATGTGGTAGTAGCAGACATTCCTCCAAGGTTTGGCATGCTCCTTTCAAGGTCATGGGGATCAAAACTTAAAGGTACTTTACAGCTGGACTTTTCATATGCCACTATTCCGGTGTTTGGAAAAATGAGGAAAGTCTATCAAGAGCAAAAGATGAAGTATATGATTACAAGCAAGGAAAAACCAGTGAATCATCCTGTAAACTATGTACAGACAGATCTAGAATCCTATGTTTTATTTGCTGATAGTTTTAATGAAGTAGATAGTCAATTAGTTCGGATAGAAGATATCCCAGGCATTGCTGAAGATTTCAGAGAAACATTGAAGAAAGATAGTGAAGAAAAGACTGCTGCCATAAGGTCAATTGCTGAGACAAATGGGCAGCAAGTCATGACTGCAACAACATCACAAGTACAGCCCTTGGATGATGATGAAGAGGGTCTTTGGACCATGGATTTCGATGGGGCAGTAGGCAGCGATGGAGCAGGCATTGGTGTATGGATCCGCAGTCCATTTTCAGTCTCTAAACAAGTTCCAAACAAGGTACAAGTTTGCTCTTACAAATTGGCTTTTGATTGTTCGAATAATGAAGCAGAATATGAGGCCCTTATAGCTGGTTTGAAAATCCTCCGGAAATTAAAACCAAAGAAGATAGAAGTTTATGGCGACTCCGAGTTAGTGATCAAACAAGTAAAGGGGGAATTTCAAGCTAAACATCCTCGTATGCAGGCTTATCGCAATGCTGTTCTAGACATTTTGAAGCGGTTTTCAGAGCATACTTTAACATGCATACCCCGGATACAAAATGGAGTTGCGGATGCCTTGGCCAGGGCAGCAAGCAATTTGAAAATACCAATGAATTCGAGCAACAAGTTTGAAATCTATGTAAAGCATCGCCCTACAATCTCGGACAACCAAAGGAGCTGGCAAGTCTTTCAGGATGATGAGGAAATCAAAGATTTCTTGCATGGAGAAGGTAAATTTGAAGAAATTTCAATAGACATGGAGCCTGAAGAAGTTAATCAAATGGATATTTTGCAGCTGTAAGATAATCATATTCCTAAAGGGCTGATTCCTTTAGAAGAACTTTTTGATCAAGATGATGTGGCTCGCAAGCCAACTTTGATGCCAACAGAAGAAGGTGTGGAAGATGTGAACCTTGGGACAGCAGAACATACAAAGAGGGTGAAATTATCAAAGGCTCTGCCACTCAAGGTAAAGAATCAATACATTAGATTGTTGTCATCATTTTCTAATGTATTCGCTTGGGATTATTTAGATTTAAAGACATATGATACAAGCATCATCCAGCACACTATTCCTATAAAGCCAAATCAAAATCCTTTTCGGCAAAAGTTGCGGAGGATCAATCCCAAGCTGCTGCCTTTGATTGAGAAAGAGGTCAATAGGCTCTACAAGTCTGGAATCATAGTTCCCATTCGCTTTTCAGATTGGATCTCCAACCTAGTGCCTGTGAGAAAGAAGACTGGTGAGATTCGCTTGTGTATAGACTTCAGAAATTTAAACAAAGTGTCGCTAAAGGACAACTATCCGCTGCCTAAAATGGATCACATATTGCAGCGGGTAGTGGGTGCCTCAAAAATGTCATTGTTAGATGGATACTCCGGCTACAATCAGATCTTAATCCATGAGGATGACCGTGATAAGACAGCCTTCACTACACCTTGGGGAACATTTCACTATGCTAAAATGCCTTTTGGTTTGAAGAATGCAGGTGCTACATTTCAGCGAGCTATGGATATGGATTTTGCCAATGAAAAGGACATATTCTTAGTTGTATATCTTGATGACTTAACGGTCTTTTCCAAATCCGATGAGGAGCATCTATTTCACTTAACTAAAGTGTTCCAAAAATGTGGAAAATATGGCATTTCTTTAAATCCAAAAAAGAGTCTTTTTTCCATGAGTGAAGGTAAATTTCTAGGACATATCATTTCCAAAGACGGTATACCAATTGATCCCGCACGGGTGGAGGCAATTCAGCAGCTAGAGCAGCCCCGAAATAAGAAGGAGATACAATCTTTTAATGGTAAATTAAATTTTCTGCGTCGCTTCATTCCTAATCTTGCAGAGCACCTTAGAGAAATGACCAACATGCTTCGGAAGGACATCGAGATCAAATGGACCGAAGAGGCAGTCAAATCCTTCAATTTAATCAAGGTAATCTTGTCTTCAGCCCCGACCTTAATCAGCCCTGATTATACTCAGGATTTCATTGTGTTTTCTTTTGCTTCCGAGCATACATTAGCAGCCGTATTAATGCAAAAAAGAGAGGGTGTTGAAAGGCCAATTGCATTTTTCAGCCGGATCATTAGAGATGGGGCATTAAACTATAATATCATTGAGAAAAAAGCACTGGCCCTGATTAAGGCATTGAAAGATTTCCGGGTTTATATTCTTCACTCTCATGTATTAGCTTATGTTCCTAGTGCAGCGGTAAAGGATGTCTTGGTACAAACAGAGCCGGAAGGTAGGAGAGGTAAATGGATTGCTGCTCTCTTGGAATATGATGTTGAAATCAAGCCCACCAAGCTGATTAAAGGACAAGGACTTGCTAAACTAATGGCTGAAACAAACCTTCATGCCCTTGATATCAACTTGATCGCTGCCTTATCCGATGGTGAAGGAGAAAATTCAGCGGTTCAGGTATCAGATATTTTTATTAATTCTCCTTGGTATGCTGATATAGTGTATGTACTTCAGAATGTGTTCGCGCCTCCTGGAATGTCGAAAAGCAAAGCTAGGACTTTGAAATTAAAGGCTGTTAAATTTTGCATTATGAAATCAGCATTGTATTGGAAAGATCCCGGGGGCATCTTGCTAAATTGTTTGGTTGAAGAGGAAGCAAAAGCGACGGTAGAAGATTTCCATAAAGGTGACTGTGGAGGTCATCTATTTTGGAAAACTACAACCAACAAGATTTTGCGAGCTGGTTTTTATTGGCCTTCTCTTTTTTCTGATGTGTACAAAGCGGTAAAGAGCTGCCATGAGTGCCAAATATTTCAAGGAAAACAAAAGTTGCAGCCATTTCCTCTCAAACCGGTGGAGATTAGTGTGCCATTTCAGCAGTGGGGCCTTGATTTCATTGGTGAAATCCACCCAGCTTCGTCTGGGCAGCATAGATGGATCTTGACTGCTACTGATTACTTCACAAAGTGGATAGAGGCAATTCCTACTCGGCAGGCCACAGACTTGGTAATTATCTCTTTTCTTGAAACTAATATCTTGTCACGTTTTGGCTGTCCATTCAAAATAATCACAGATAATGCAGCTGCCTTTAAGTCCAATAAGATGGTTGATTTCTGCTATAAGTACAACATCAGCTTGGGTCACTCCACCGCTTATCATCCGCAAGGTAATGGGCTGGCCGAATCATCAAATAAGTCACTAGTGAACATTATCAAGAAGATGCTGGAAATTAACAAGAAAAGTTGGCACAAGAAGTTGGTCAACGCATTATGGGCTGATCGGGTTAGCCAAAAGAAGTTTATTGGAATGTCGCCATTTGAGATTGTATACGGAGTTGATGCAGTCTTTCCAACATCACTTAGTGTACCGGTCGCGAAATTACTTCAAGAAACGGGAGAAGATATGGATCCAATGCAACGGAGAATCAGTCAAATGGTCCACTTACAGCAGACAAGGGAAGAAGTTCTCCAAAACTCTTTGAAGCTGCAAGAACGTATCAAGAAGATCTATGATAAGAAGGAAAAGTCGGAAAATTTTCAGCTAGAAGATGTTGTTTTGAGATGGGATGCTCGAAACGAGGACAAAGGTAAGCACGGTAAATTTGATAATTTGTGGAAAGGTCCTTATAAGATTGCTACATATCGTGGTCCTAATGCTTTCATTCTCAAGGAGTTGAATGGCGATGACTGTCCCGGTGGGTCGGTGAATGGCCGGCTTCTCAAGAGATATCATGCTTGAACAATGCTGCTCTGAATCATCTCCATTGTATATATCATTTTACTTTATTACAGCAAGTGTGAAACTAATCTTTCATTCTTGGTTTGGAGCCCGAAGTGAAGGCTATAAGTCCAAGGAGGAAGATTGATTGGTGTGGGATTTTCAGTTTGTTTACTTTCTGCAAAAGGTCAGTTTGTTTGAGTCATAGTCCTTTGAGAGTTTTCAGTTTATAGTCAAAGTCAAATAAAGTCTTTTGAGTATGGTTATTTTTGTGTGCTAGTTGACTCCATTGCCCAATGAATAAAGCATTTGTCTGCTCTCCCAAGAGGTCTGAAGTTCTTGGCACCTCCAAGGAGCTGCCATCCCCATTGGAGCCAATGTTAGTGTCGGTCTTGAGCCCTCCATCAGTGATAAATAGCTCTTTGCATATGCATAGTTAGGTGTCTCATTCAGAGTCAATTTTTCATCTCATTAGGCATGCCATAACACTGAATGGAGGAGCTGGTCTTTGTTCCCTTCTTGGTTTTGCTGGATCAGGACATACTTCAATGTAATTGAGTCATACTTATTTTTATTTTTGCCTTGAGGTCCTAAGTCTTAGGTCTAGGGTTTTGAGTCAAAATCGCTACAAACGATGAGCCATATGTCAGGCCTACATATCTGCATAATTTATCAGGAAACATTCCTATCAAGTTCCTCCGAGCGGAGTATGTAGATATCATGAGACTCATTATGCACTACTTCACATGCGAGGGGAGATTCTCACGGGTAGGTCCTGGTCATATCCGCATGCTCATGCACTTCACCAGAGTGAGGATGATGAACATATCAGCATACTTATTTCATGACACTCAGAGGATAGTCTCTATCTTTCAGAGACAGACCCTAGTACAGCAACTTCGTAGCCTATGCCATCATGGTCTTATCCAGCTAGTAGTTTCCCATCAGTTGAGCCAGCAGGGCATTCCTTGGGCAGATTTTATCTCCCGAGAGTTTTTTACACAGCCACATCCAGAGCCAGAGGCAGTTCACGAGGAGGGAGGGCCATCACATCAGCCCGAGACCAGCATTCCGAGACACATGGTTTCTTCTCCTAGGGTCACATATCAGAGAGGTCAGAGGACCTTATTTGCAGCAGCTCGACGAGTACTTTCTCCACAGCAGGTGGAAGGGGTCTCGTCATCATCTTCAGAGCAGCGAGTGTTATCTCCACATCAGGTGGAAGGGGCCTCGCTTTCTTCATCGGCACAGGAAGTACGAGAGGGCAAGCAGCCCATGGTTGAGGATGAGGCAGTTGGCGAGGCACATGATGATTTCATTGGTCGTGATGCCCGCTCTCCTCCTTTAGATTTTTATGAGATTATCAGACAGAGAGAGGAGGAGAACCTCGTGTTGCAGCGGAAGCTCGAAATGGCTCAATGGACCATCACTTATGTAGAACAGCGCACCAAACAATTAGAAGAAGAAAAAGAACTTGATGAGCTATGGAGGATCCGCAATGATCGAACTTTGAACCGTAGGAGGCCCGGTGACCCATTGCCTGCTGACTGGGAGTCTATACTTATCAGTGTGAATGCACACTTGGAGAGATTGTTGGAGAAAGCAAATCATGACAAAGAGCTGCTACTCAACATGAAAACACACTATTGGGCAAGGTTGCACGTTTGCAAGGCAAAAATGAAAATTCTCCAAAGGAAGCTGTCAGAGGCCCAGAAGAAGAAGAAAAGGACAAATCCACTCCGCATTTTGGCTGAGGCATCCCTCACTCATCATGGTACTGATCAGCCTTGATCTAGCATCAAAATCTGAAAATTTTGAGAATTTTGGAGCATTTTGCAAATTTTTGGTAAAATTACAGGTTTTTGCCCATGAAATGGTCGCGCCCCGCACGCGACCATTCTGGAGGATTGCTCGGAATTTTGAAAACTTGGCATTTTTGGAAAGGGCATGCAAAGAGGAAAATTACCAATACTTGGGAGAAGCCTGATTTTGAGATTTGAGCCTCCAAAAGCTCAAAATACATCCAAAAAATGACTTTCTGCCCACTTTTTGAGTTGCAGAAAGTGACCTTGGGAGAAATGGTTTT
This sequence comes from Pinus tabuliformis, assembly GCA_031772625.1. Lineage (NCBI taxonomy): Eukaryota > Viridiplantae > Streptophyta > Pinopsida > Pinales > Pinaceae > Pinus > Pinus tabuliformis. The sequence continues at coordinate 517,619,831 of CM062808.1, forward strand.
TGAAGGGGAAAAACAACTCCAAATTCAGAAATTTCACTTGGGATGGAAAGTAGACAGACCAAGCTTTCCAATGAGCCATCTTGCACCTGATTGGGATCAGTGGAACCCACTCAAAAGTAGCTGCAAAGGGGAGCGACCATTTGAACAGGGGGCGCGACCATTTGAGCTGAATTTTGGCAATTTTGACTTTTCAGCCCAGAAAACACTGTTTTTACTTTGGTTAATGATTTCTACGTGTAGATGATGGATAAATGTAATAGTTTCATGGCACTTTGATAGATTTTATCTCTCTTTACCCTTCTAGAAGCTTCCTTGATGTAAAAAGTGAATAATTAATGCATGAATCAGTTAGCTAAGTAATAGAGGCAAGTTGTTGGACTGCCTATTATCTAGTGCTTGATTTAGAATTAGTTCAAACCGCCCCTAGGAAGCTGAGCTCGACTCCTAGAGGTGGGGAAAGGAGTTAGATGGTCTATATTATGCTCTCTCTTTCTCATTTTCATGGTTGGACTCTTGTGGAAGGAAGCTTCATTGTATATTGTGCATCTATTTCTGCAATTTAAAGCCAGGAAAGCCAGGGTTTTACAGACATCTTTGAGGATTCTTGTGGATTGATGTACTGATGGTGTGTTCTTTACATGTTCTTGTAAGTTTGTTTATGTGTTTCACATCTTTCTTATGCTTCTAAATTGGACAGATGAAGTGGTAAAGTTTGAACTCATGTTTTAGCATGCTCAGCTTTTTAGTTTGTTCAATTTTAATGTTTTCTACTGTCTAGAGAGGATTCGAATTGTGTGTTTGCCCTCTTTAGCTTCTCCTCTATCATCTCTTATCATCCATCATCAGATTAAGGAATCATCACTCACTCCTACCTTGCCCCTTAGATCCCCCTGTGAAAACTGTGCTCAATCCCCGCACCCTGAATTGCACTTCCACCAATTGCCACCAAAACCCCTAAAAATCATCAAATCAAACCCCCTCATCAGTTTACTAGCCTAATATCTTTATTCATAATTGGTCAGCTTATCCTATTGAAAGATCTATCAAATCTGACCCGAGAGAGCCTTCTCATACCTCGTAGGGCTAGCTACGAGGTGAAATGGTTTGATGTAGCCTTGAGAGTTTGTCTATCTCAGCCTAGGTGAATTCCAAGCGCTAACATATTGGCGACCATACTGGGGAAAACCAAATTTGTAAATTGCTCATTGTAGTGTGATTTCTTAAGTCTTAGACGGAGCCTGAAGTTACGCCAGAAGCCTTCGAAAACGCTCTTGTTTTACATCAGCGTTAGTAGATAAACGCTGCTTCAGTCAATCTCCGTGAGCTTTTGAAACCCTCACTTCATTGACATTTTTGTCCCAGTATCATTATGGACTCTAAGCTTTGGATGATAGGCTAAGAGTTTTCATACGGCTGAGTGGTTTTTCCTTTCCTAGTCTATTTGCAAAAACAAGCTGGCTACTGATCCAAGACCCATTGTCAGATCTAATTCATGCCCAGCTATTTTTGATTATCTTGAAGATTTAGACTTTGATGAAAGTTTTGAGTTATCGCTGTTTAAAGCTAAGTCTGAAAGTGCACTCGATTCTTTAGTCCTTGATCCTGACTTTGCAGCTGCTATTGAATTTGAGAGGCATAATAAATTAGTTGAAAATTTCATTTTAAGGAATCTCCAGACACGTATACAAGCTACAACTCTTGCTGATTTCCTTGAAAATATCTCTGGTCATATCGGATCTTCTATCACGGCGCATGAACAGGCAAATCCCCCTTATATTGCCCTCACTCCTATAGTTCCTCATCCCCCATCTATAGTTGTTTCGCCTTCGGTTTCACATACAACTTCTCCTCCTCTTACTCCTCATACTGCCACACCTACTCCCCCTGCAACTCCAAGACCTACATTACCAAGAAAAATGGTAGCCCGTTTTGCCCCACTTGTATTGCCTGCTAATCTTCATGACATGCCAGCTGACTATCAAAGCAAAATTCCCATGTTCGATGGCACTCCACAGAGTATTACAACACAACAACATATTGATAAAATGTCCACTTTCTTTGATCTATATGAGTTAGATGAAGAATATGTTACCATGCGGTTGTTCGTGCAGACATTTGCCGGAGAAGTAAGAAAATGGTTTAGAGGGTTGGCAGCTAACAGCATCACCACCTTGCAAGGACTGGAAGATCAATTCTTGGACCGATGGGAAATAAGGAAAGACCCGCTGCAAATCAATGCCGAGTACAACAACCTCAAGCGAAATCCGGGTGAGTCGGTTCAAGATTATATCATCAGATTTAATTCAGTGTATAACGCTATACCCGATGATTTGAGACCATCAAGAAAGTCCGCCTTGCTTAAGTTCCCGGATGGTTTCGATCCGGAGATGGCCTATTCACTGCGGGACCGAGATCCACCTACCTTGGAGGAAATGCAGAAAATTGCAGTCAGTGTGGAGGCTAATTTGAATGACAAAAGGGCAAGGATGAAAGCGGAAAAGAAGGTCACAATCAAGGAAGAGGCAGCATCCACTTCTCAAGTTCTTCGGACAGTGGAAGAGATGAAAAAGGCATTCCAAAATCTTAATCTTAGCAAACCGGAACCTCAAGTTCGAAACCCAAATTTCAGAGGTCAACAACAGCAGCCCCAATATAGGATAAAACAGCGGGAGCCACGAGGACAAGAGGCGGCAGTACAACAACCGATCCAACCCCCGTTTCAGCAAAACTATGTTACTCAAGAATCTGATGATGAGGGTGAAGGACCCGGTGAAGAAAATCATTTTTTCACTCCCGATGACATGCCCACTTACATCACGGAAGAAGATGAGTTGGTAAGTAATGCTTATGCACCTCAAGATGAGCATTACATTCTATCTAATGATGTGGCACTTCAAGATGAGTCTGAAGAGTATCAAAGAGGTTACCTACATGCTTTATCAGCTCAACAAGGCAAAGAGAGACAGCTAAGAAACCGAACAGTACCTATACATCCACTTCAAAAGAGGGCAGAAAATGTGGCAAAGAATGGTGCTGCTGTTCCACAAAGAAAGGGTAAAGAAGTCATGGATTCTTCATCAGCCCCAATAGCTCCAGCAAATAAGATGGATCAGCCATCAAATGTACCTAAAGATAGAGCAGAAAAAAGAGATAATCCGGCCAAAGAAAGTGAGAGAAGTCAAGCATTCAGCATTGAGAACGAAGTCTCGAAATTGAAATTGTCCATTCCACTAACAGAAGTCATGAAGAACACTGCTTACAGAGCACAAATTTCTAAGATGTTCAATACTGATCCAATGTTAGATGCGGTAAATGTGGAGGATGATCAGCCGGAATTAATCTTTGGGCCAGCTCTAAACGGTGAGTCTTCGGAAAGTGATGTCCCGCCATTTTATATCAGCTTAAGAATTCATGATTATGTGCTTCATAATGCTATGTTCGATTCGGGAGCATCACACAATTTAATGCCCAAGGCAATAATGGAGAAATTGGGACTTGATATAACTCGTAACTACCATGATCTATATTCATTTGATTCCAGCCGAGTTAGATGCATCGGTTTGATTAAAGATTTGGTAGTTAGCTTGGATCAAATTCCCGCAAAAAATCTCTTGATGGATGTGGTAGTAGCAGACATTCCTCCAAGGTTTGGCATGCTCCTTTCAAGGTCATGGGGATCAAAACTTAAAGGTACTTTACAGCTGGACTTTTCATATGCCACTATTCTGGTGTTTGGACAAATGAGGAAAGTCTATCGAGAGCAAAAGATGAAGTATATGATTACAAGCAAGGAAAAACCAGTGAATCATCCTGTAAACTATGTACAGACGATCTAGAATCCTATGTTTTATTTGCTGATAGTTTTAATGAAGTAGATAGTCAATTAGTTCGGATAGAAGATATCCCAGGCATTGCTGAAGATTTCAGAGAAACATTGAAGAAAGATAGTGAAGAAAAGACTGCTGCCATAAGGTCAATTGCTGAGACAAATGGGCAGCAAGTCATGACTGCAACAACATCACAAGTACAGCCCTTGGATGATGATGAAGAGGGTCTTTGGACCATGGATTTCGATGGGGCAGTAGGCAGCGATGGAGCAGGCATTGGTGTATGGATCCGCAGTCCATTTTCAGTCTCTAAACAAGTTCCAAACAAGGTACAAGTTTGCTCTTACAAATTGGCTTTTAATTGTTCAAATAATGAAGCAGAATATGAGGCCCTTATAGCTGGTTTGAAAATCCTCCGGAAATTAAAAGCAAAGAAGATAGCAGTTTATGGTGACTCCGAGTTAGTGATCAAACAAGTAAAGGGGGAATTTCAAGCTAAACATCCTCGTATGCGGGCTTATCGCAATGCTGTTCTAGACATTTTGAAGCGGTTTTCAGAGCATACTTTAACATGCATACCCCGGATACAAAATGGAGTTGCGGATGCCTTGGCCAGGGCAGCAAGCAATTTGAAAATACCAATGAATTCGAGCAACAAGTTTGAAATCTATGTAAAGCATCGCCCTACAATCCTGGACAACCAAAGGAGCTGGCAAGTCTTTCAGGATGATGAGGAAATCAAAGATTTCTTGCATGGAGAAGGTAAATTTGAAGAAATTTCAATAGACATGGAGCCTGAAGAAGTTAATCAAATGGATGTTTTGCAGCTGAAAGATAATCATATTCCTAAAGGGCTAATTCCTTTAGAAGAACTTTTTGATCAAGATGATGTGGCTCGCAAGCCAACTTTGATGCCAACAGAAGAAGGTGTGGAAGATGTGAACCTTGGGACAACAGAACATCCAAAGAGGGTGAAATTATCAAAGGCTCTGCCACTCAAGGTAAAGAATCAATACATTAGATTGCTGTCATCATTTTCTAATGTATTCGCTTGGGATTATTCAGATTTAAAGACATATGATACAAGCATCATCCAGCACACTATTCCTATAAAGCCAAATCAAAATCCTTTTCAGCAAAAGTTGCGGAGGATCAATCCCAAGCTGCTGCCTTTGATTGAGAAAGAGGTCAATAGGCTCTACAAGTCTGGAATCATAGTTCCCATTCGCTTTTCAGATTGGATCTCCAACCTAGTGCCTGTGAGAAAGAAGACTGGTGAGATTCGCTTGTGTATAGACTTCATAAATTTAAACAAAGTGTCGCTAAAGGACAACTATCTGCTACCTAAAATGGATCACATATTGCAGTGGGTAGTGGGTGCCTCAAAAATGTCATTGTTAGATGGATACTCCGGCTACAATCAGATCTTAGTCCATGAGGATGACCGTGATAAGACAGCCTTCACTACACCTTGGGGAACATTTCACTATGCTAAAATGCCTTTTGGTTTGAAGAATGCAGGTGCTACATTTCAGCGAGCTATGGATATGGCTTTTGCCAATGAAAAGGACATATTCTTAGTTGTATATCTTGATGACTTAACGGTCTTTTCCAAATCTGATGAGGAGCATCTATTTCACTTAACTAAAGTGTTCCAAAAATTTGGAAAATATGGCATTTCTTTAAATCCAAAAAAGAGTCTTTTTTCCATGAGTGAAGGTAAATTGCTGGGACATATAATTTCCAAAGACGGTATACGAATTGATCCCGCACGGGTGGAGGCAATTCAGCAGCTAGAGCAGCCCCGAAATAAGAAGGAGATACAATCTTTTAATGGTAAATTAAATTTTCTGCGTCGCTTCATTCCTAATCTTGCAGAGCACCTTAGAGAAATGACCAACATGCTTCGGAAGGACATCGAGATCAAATGGACCGAAGAGGCAGTCAAATCCTTCAATTTAATCAAGGTAATCTTGTCTTCAGCCCCGACCTTAATCAGCCCTGATTATACTCAGGATTTCATTGTGTTTTCTTTTGCTTCCGAGCATACATTAGCAGCCGTATTAATGCAAAAAAGAGAGGGTGTTGAAAGGCCAATTGAATTTTTCAGCCGGATCATTAGAGATGGGGCATTAAACTATAATATCATTGAGAAACAAGCGCTGGCCCTGATTAAGGCATTGAAAGATTTCCGGGTTTATATTCTTCACTCTCATGTATTAGCTTATGTTCCTAGTGCAGCGGTAAAGGATGTCTTGGTACAAACAGAGCCGGAAGGTAGGAGAGGTAAATGGATTGCTGCTCTCTTGGAATATGATGTTGAAATCAAGCCCACCAAGCTGATTAAAGGACAAGGACTTGCTAAACTAATGGCTGAAACAAACCTTCATGCCCTTGATATCAACTTGATCGCTGGCTTATCCGATGGTGAAGGAGAAAATTCAGCGGTTCAGGTATCAGATATTTTTATTAATTCTCCTTGGTATGCTGATATAGTGTATGTACTTCAGAATGTGTCCGCGCCTCCTGGAATGTCGAAAAACAAAGCTAGGACTTTGAAATTAAAGGCTGCTAAATTTTGCATTATGAAATCAGCATTGTATTGGAAAGATCCCGGGGCATCTTGCTAAATTGTTTGGTTGAAGAGGAAGCAAAAGCGACGGTAGAAGATTTCCATAAAGGTGACTGTGGAGGTCATCTATTTTGGAAAACTACAGCCAACAAGATTTTGCGAGCTGGTTTTTATTGGCCTTCTCTTTTTTCTGATGTGTACAAAGCGGTAAAGAGCTGCCATGAGTGCCAAATATTTCAAGGAAAACAAAAGTTGCAGCCATTGCCTCTCAAACCGGTGGAGATTAGTGCGCCATTTCAGCAGTGGGGCCTTGATTTCATTGGTGAAATCCACCCAGCTTCGTCCGGGCAGCATAGATGGATCTTGACTGCTACTGATTACTTCACAAAGTGGATAGAGGCAATTCCTACTCGGCAGGCCACATATTTGGTAATTATCTCTTTTCTTGAAACTAATATCTTGTCACGTTTCGGCTGTCCATTCAAAATAATCACAGATAATGCAGCTGCCTTTAAGTCCAATAAGATGGTTGATTTCTACTATAAGTACAACATCAGCTTGGGTCACTCCACCGCTTATCATCCGGAAGGTAATGGGCTGGCCGAATCATCAAATAAGTCACTAGTGAATATTATCAAGAAGATGCTGGAAATTAACAAGAAAAGTTGGCACAAGAAGTTGGTCAACGCATTATGGGCTGATCGGGTTAGCCAAAAGAAGTCTATTGGAATGTCGCCATTTGAGATTGTATACGGAGTTGATGCAGTCTTTCCAACATCACTTAGTGTACCGGTCGCGAAATTACTTCAAGAAACGGGAGAAGATATGGATCCAATGCAACGGAGAATCAGTCAAATGGTCCACTTACAGCAGACAAGGGAAGAAGTTCTCCAAAACTCTTTGAAGCTGCAAGAACGTATCAAGAAGATCTATGATAAGAAGGCAAAGTCGGAAAATTTTCAGCTAGAAGATGTTGTTTTGAGATGGGATGCTCGAAACGAGGACAAAGGTAAGCACGGTAAATTTGATAATTTGTGGAAAGGTCCTTATAAGATTGCTGCATATCGTGGTCCTAATGCTTTCATTCTCAAGGAGTTGAATGGCGATGACTGTCCCGGTGGGTCGGTGAATGGCCGGCTTCTCAAGAGATATCATGCTTGAGCAATGCTGCTCTGAATCATCTCCATTGTATATATCATTTTACTTTATTACAGCAAGTGTGAAACTAATCTTTCATTCTTGGTTTGGAGCCCGAAGTGAAGGCTATAAGTCCAAGGAGGAAGATTGATTGGTGTGGGATTTTCAGTTTGTTTACTTTCTGCAAAAGGTCAGTTTGTTTGAGTCATAGTCCTTTGAGAGTTTTCAGTTTATAGTCAAAGTCAAATAAAGTCTTTTGAGTATGGTTATTTTTGTGTGCTAGTTGACTCCATTGCCCAATGAATAAAGCACTGGTCTGCTCTCCCAAGAGGTCTGAAGTTCTTGGCACCTCCAAGGAGCTGTCATCCCCATTGGAGCCAATGTTAGTGTCGGTCTTGAGCCCTCCATCAATGATCAATAGCTCTTTGCATATGCATAGTTAGGTGTCTCATTCAGAGTCAATTTTGCATCTCATTAGGCATGCCATAACACTGAATGGAGGAGCTGGTCTTTGTTCCCTTCTTGGTTTTGCTGGATCAGGACATAGTTCAATGTAATTGAGTCATACTTATTTTTATTTTTGCTAGGTATAGGGTTTTGAGTCAAAATCGCTACAAACTATGAGCCATATGTCAGGCCTACATATCTGCATAATTTATCAGGAAACATTCCTATCAAGTTCCTCCGAGCGGAGTATGTAGATATCATGAGACTCATTATGCACTACTTCACATGCGAGGGGAGATTCTCATGGGTAGGTCCTGGTCATATCCACATGCTCATGCACTTCACCAGAGTGAGGATGATGAATATATCAGCATACTTATTTCATGACACTCAGAGGATGGTCTCTATCTTTCAGAGACAGACCCTAGTACAGCAACTTCGGAGCCTATGCCATCATGGTCTTATCCAGCTAGTAGTTTCCCATCAGCTGAGCCAGCAGGGCATTCCTTGGGCAGATTTTATCTCCCGAGAGTTTTTTACACAGCCACATCCAGAGCCAGAGGCAGTTCACGAGGAGGGAGGGCCATCACATCAGCCCGAGACCAGCATTCCGAGACACATGGTTTCTTCTCCTAGGGTCACATATCAGAGAGGTCAGAGGACCTTATTTGCAGCAGCTCGACGAGTACTTTCTCTACAGCAGGTGGAAGGGGTCTCGTCATCATCTTCAGAGCAGCGAGTGTTATCTCCACACCAGGTGGAAGGGGCCTCGCTTTCTTCATCGGCACAGGCAGTACGAGAGGGCAAGCAGCCCATGGTTGAGGATGAGGCAGTTGGCGAGGCACATGATGATTTCATTGGTCGTGATGCCCGCTCTCCTCCTTCAGATTTTTATGAGATTATTAGACAGAGAGAGGAGGAGAACCTCGTGTTACAGCGGAAGCTCGAAATGTCTCAATGGACCATCACTTATCTAGAACAGCACACCAAACAATTAGAAGAAGAAAAAGAACTTGATGAGCTATGGAGGATCCGCAATGATCGAACTTTGAACCGTAGGAGGCCCGGTGACCCATTGCCTGCTGACCGGGAGTCTATACTTATCAGTGTGAATGCACACTTGGAGAGATTGTTGGAGAAAGCAAATCGTGACAAAGAGCTGCTACGCAACATGAAAACACACTATTGGGAAAGGTTGCACGTTTGCAAGGCAAAAATGAAAATTCTCCAAAGGAAGCTGTCAGAGGCCCAGAAGAAGAAGAAAAGGACAAATCCACTCCGCATTTTGGCTGAGGCATCCCTCACTCATCATGGTACTGATCAGCCTTGATCTAGCATCAAAATCTGAAAATTTTGAGAATTTTGGAGCATTTTGCAATTTTTTGGTAAAATTACAGGTTTTTGCCCATGAAATGGTCGCGCCCCGCACGCGACCATTCTGGAGGATTGCTCGGAATTTTGAAAACTTGGCATTTTTGGAAAGGGCATGCAAAGAGGAAAATTACCAATACTTGGGAGAAGCCTGATTTTGAGATTTGAGCCTCCAAAAGCTCAAAATACATCAAAAAAATGACTTTCTGCCCACTTTTTGAGTTGCAGAAAGTGACCTTGGGAGAAATGGTTTTTGAAGGGGAAAAACAACTCCAAATTCAGAAATTTCACTTGGGATGGAAAGTAGACAGACCAAGCTTTCCAATTAGCTATCTTGCACCGGATTTGGATCAGTGGAACCCACTCAACTGTAGCTGCAAAGGGGCGCGACCATTTGAGCTGAATTTTGGCAATTTTGACTTTTCAGCCCAGAAAACACTGTTTTTACTTTGGTTAATGATTTCTACGTGCAGATGATGGATAAATGTAATATTTTCATGGCACTTTGATATATTTTATCTCTCTTTACCCTTCTAGAAGCTTCCTTGATGTAAAAAGTGAATAATTAATGCATGAATCAGTTAGCTAAGTAATAGAGGCAAGTTGTTGGACTGCCTATTATCTAGTGCTTGATTTAGAATTAGTTCAAACTGCCCCTAGGAAGCTGAGCTCGACTCCTAGAGGTGGGGAAAGGAGTTAGATGGTCTATATTATGCTCTCTCTTTCTCATTTTCATGGTTGGACTCTTGTGGAAGGAAGCTTCATTGTATATTGTGCATCTATTTCTGCAATTTAAAGCCAGGAAAGCCAGGGTTTTACAGACATCTTTGAGGATTCTTGTGGATTGATGTGCTGATGGTGTGTTCTTTACATGTTCTTGTAAGTTTGTTTATGTGTTTCACATCTTTCTTATGCTTCTAAATTGGACAGATGAAGTGGTAAAGTTTGAACTCATGTTTTAGCATGCTCAGCTTTTTAGTTTGTTCAATTTTAATGTTTTCTACTGTCTAGAGAGGATTCGAATTGTGTGTTTGCCCTCTTTAGCTTCTCCTCTATCATCTCTTATCATCCATCATCAGATTAAGGCATCAGCACTCACTCCTACCTTGCCCCTTAGATCCCCCTGTGAAAACTGTGCTCAATCCCCGCACCCTGAATTGCACTTCCACCAATTGCCACCAAAACCCCTAAAAATCATCAAATCAAACCCCCTCATCAGTTTGCTAGCCTAATATCTTTATTCATAATTGGTCAGCTTATCCTATTGAAAGATCTATCAAATCTGACCCGAGAGAGCCTTCTCATACCTCGTATGGCTAGCTACGAGGTGAAATGGTTTGATGTAGCCTTGAGAGTTTGTCTATCTCAGCCTAGGTGAATTCCAAGCGCTAACACATGATATCAAACTCAATAATGTTGAACTGAACATTCCTTTGATAGCTTTTGTCAAGGAACTTTATCCCACTTACTCAAATTATCTTGAGTCATTGCAAGCAAATGGAAACCTCACAAAAAGTACCTTTGACTCCCTTGTGAATAAATTTATTGAAAGAGAGAAAGATTTTGGGAAGAAGACAACTCCTTAGTCTTCTGAAGAGGCTATGTGTCTTACACATAGAGAGAATAATCCTGCGCAAGATTCTTCCAGAGGAAGAGGTGGTCGAAGAGGAAGAGGAAGAAGAAATTTTAGAGGCAGGGGGGTAGACACTCTCAAGGAGAAAAGTTAGATTTACATTGCAATAGAGATGGATCACATGATCCATCCACATGCAAGTTGCATTGGGACAAAATTGAGCAGGAAAGAATTCAACCTAAAGGTAAAACTAATGATAAAGAGAAAGGTAAAGCACCCGAATCCGCTCACTATGTTGTGGAACATTGTGATATTGGAGTAAATGAATACTTTTTAATGCTTCACTTGCTTCTTGGAAAAATGATTGGTTTCTTGATTCAGGAGCAAATTGCCACATGAATTTTAGAAGAGACTTTTTTGAATAATTTACTGACAATGTTGATGGAGCAGTTTATGTTGCAGACAAATCAAAACTCAAGCCATCATGGATTGGCACAATTAGGCTCAAATTGCCTGGTCTTCCAAACTTTCGTATGCATGATGTTTTATATCTCCCATAGCTGAGGAGAAACTTGCTTTCCTTGGTCCACATCTGCCAACAAGGAAACTCCATTCATATGTTTGATGGTAAGGTTGAGGTGTGAAAAGCATCAGATCACTCACTTTTCATGACGAGGATAGAAGAAGAAAGGCTTCTCAAGCTGCAAGGTACCTCGATTCGTACACAAAAGTTCTCATGCAATTCTCATTATGATGAAGGTACATTTCCATCAAGTTTATTATGGCATGCTAGATTTGGACACTTGAACTATGACAGCCTCCGCTTGTTGAAGAAAAATGGTGTTACTGGTTTGCCTACAATTCCTAGGAAGCTTATGCATTGTGAGGCTTGCATTCTAGGAAAGCATAGCAAATAGTATTTTCATGATTCACATTCTAGAGCACATAGAAAAATTGAACTCATTCATTCAGATTTATGTGGTCCAATGCCTGTTCCTTCTACAAATGGAAATAAATATATGATGACATTTATTGATGACTACAATAGAATGTGTTGGGTTTATTTATTGAAGAACAAATTTGATGCTTTTCAAACATTCAAGAACTTTCATACATGGATTGAAAATGATGCACAATCTCATATTGGCTCTATTCGCATTGATAGTGGAAAAGAATACACTTCAAATGAATTTGAAAACAATCTTCGCCAACATGGGATCAAACATCAAACAAATGTGCCTTATAATCCCCAATAGAACGGATTAGCTAAAATAATGAATAGGACAATCTTAAATATGGTGTGATCCATGATGTTTTTCAAGAATGTAAAATTGATGTTTTGGGCTGATGTAGTTCTATGTGATGTATATGTAAAGAATAGATTTCCATCTAATGCTATTAGAAACGAGCCTCCTTATGAAATGTGGTATGGGCACATTCATTCAGTAAAGCATCTCAGGGTCTTTGGTTCCACCTGTTATGCCTTGATAACAAAGGTACATAGAAACAAACTTGGTGCAAGGAGCCGTATGTGTATCTTCTTTGGGTATTCAAACACCTCCAAAGCATACAATCTCTATGATGATGTTAATAAATTTTTTTTTTAATCTAGAGATGTAATATTTCTTGAATCATCTAAAGCTGACAATGTTGTTGAGTGGAAACTTGATCACTTGGATAAATTCGCAAATGCAAAATAATTTCAATAATTTGATAATCAGATTCCGCATCTTGAAGGGGGGATTCCTATACCGGATCAACCTGTGGAATCTTATTCTGAAGCACTCTCTGCCCCACATGAAACTACAACCACTGATGATACTTTGAGTGATGTGATTGATAGAATTGGGAGAATCAATCTTGATTCAGTCCCAACTCAATCAACTGAGTAGCATGGCCATCTCAGAAAGGTCCCCCAAAGTGGCTGACAAAGACACTTGAAAGTGTTCATTCTAATGAGGTTGGAAAGACAGGAACAAGAAATTCAACCCGTAAAAAAGGAGGTGATGTAGATGACTTTGATTCACCTGTTGATATGGATGTTTCTTATGATTGTGAATTGAATTTGTCTGCAGATTTTGAACCAACTTCCTTCAAAGAAGAGGCTTCTCATAATGAATGGAAAGAAGCGATGTAAAAGGAGTATGATGCCTTGATAATGAATGGCACTTGGAAGCTGGTTGATCCTCCATTGGGAACCAAACCAATTGGATGCAAGTGGGTGTACAAGAATAAGCATAAAGCTGATGGCTAACTTGACAAGCAAAGCCAGGGTTGTGGCAAAAGGTTTTGCATAGAACGAAGTGGTTGATTCTGAGGAGAATTCACCCCCCCATAGCAAAATGGGCTACCATTCGGACACTCTTTGCCTTAGCAGCTTAGAAAAATTGCAAAGTCCATCAAATGGATGTAAAAACTGCTTTCTTGAATGGAGATCTAAAAGAAAATGTTTTTATGTTCCAACCAACAAGATTTTCTGTGAAAGGACATGAACATAAAGTATGAAAACTTGCGAAATACTTGTATGGCCTCAAGCAAGCACCGTGAGCCTGGTATGAAAAAATAATTGAGCATATTCTGAAACTCAATTTCAAACATTATGATCTTGATGGTGCAACTTTGTTTGTCAAGAAAGTTGGAAAATTAGTTTTATATCTTGTGGTATATGTAGATGATCTTTTGATGACAGCGAACAAGGAGAGCTACATTGCATCCATAAAGAAGGAATTGAGGAAAGGTTTTGAAATGACTGATTTGGGCTATGTTCATTACTATCTTGGTAATGAAGTAACTCAACATCCGAAGTCCATTATTCCTTTCTCAAAAGAAATACATTGGAGAACTGTTGAATAGGTTTGGCATGACTGAATGCAATCCTCTAACTACTCCAATGGAATAAAACTTAAAGCTCACATCCATTGAAGGAAAAGAGTTTTAGGATGCAACAAAGTATAGACAACTTGTAGGAAGTCTCAACGACCTGACTACTACCAGTCCAGACATTTCATTTGTCGTTGGAATCCTCTCTAGGTTTATGAAAAAGCCTTGTGAGGGATATTGGTCTGTTGCAAAAAGAGTTTTAAAGTACTTGAAGGGAACTCAAGACTTTGGACTAAAGTATACACAGGTGGACGAATTTAGCTTGATTGGATACTCTGATTTAGACTTTGATGGAGACAAAGAAACTGGGGTATCTACTTCTGCTTATGCTATGAGTTGTGGATCAAGAGTTTTCTCCTGGAGATCATGCAAACAATTAGTTCTAGCAGATTCCACAACAGAGGAAGAATATGTGGTAGCAAGTGAGGCAAAAAAATAAATTGTGTAGCTTAGGAAAATATTGGAATATTTGCAGGTAAAAAAAGTACATTCGACTCCACTCATGATTGACAACACCTGTGCAATAAAGTTGGACAAGAACCAAAATTTGTTGGCATTATGTTCTCTGGTATGGCTATATGTTACAGATGTTGTACTTGATGGCAACTCCCATGACAAGGCTCTCAATTTATTGAAAAATAAGAAGGACGCAGGAAATCAGTTCAGAAGGTGCGTACCCACAGGTACACCTTGCAGGGACCGCGTCCAGAGTCGCAGGCCAGCCATTCAGGAGGTGCGTCCACCCAGTGCACACATTTCTAGGCAGAGAAAAGCTCACGTGGGGGTTTCTTGTGCTTTACTCTTGGTATCTAGCCGACGATATTGTGTTATTATGGTGTCGGCTCGTGGTATTGTTCCATGATTTGAGGAGGAGCTTGCCTATATAAAGCAAAGGAGATCATTTGGCTTAGGCATGTCTTTGGTTGAATATCTTATGGGGTGAGATCTGGTCTAGATCTAAAAGGCGAATCTACTGAAGGACTGAGATCTCTTTGGCGCAAGATCAGATCTGTAGATCTGACTGTTTGGGTTACTCTTGAAGTCTTGAAATCTTTCATACCCGAAGGTACGCAGGTTCAGTGAAAGGCAAGTGCGCCGAGATGCAGTGCAGTAAGAAGAGACCTGCGTGGGGACGCAGGGCAGAGTAAGATTCAGATGCGGCCGGGACGTAGTACAGTAACAGGCGCACTGCGTGGGGACGCAGAGCATAATAAGGATCAGTTGCGTCTCTGAGCAAAAAGACGCGGCGCGATAGTCTTTATGGGTGCGTCCTTGCAGCAACAGGACGCGGCGCGATAGTGTTTTTGGGTGCGTCCCTGCAGCAAAAGGACGCAGTGCAGTTGAAGAAACAGTGCGTGGGCATGCAGTACAGCAGAAGGATACCTGCGGGTGTACGCAGGCAAGCAGAAGGTTAATTGCGTCGCGACGCAGGCCACAGAAGGGAAAACTGCGTCTCTGTCTTAAGATGTTATGTTGATTGAATTTCTCTGTTGATAAGGTGTTCTGGGTTAGTTCTGTTATTGTTGATCTGATAACTGTAGTGGACTGTAACTGTTATGTACTTGATGATCATTTGATGCTCTATGAAAAGAAGTAGGGGGTTGTAGCTCCCTTCCAGGAGAAGACTGGAAAACGAGAGAGAGTTGTAGCTCTCTGCAGGTTGCAGCCTGCGTACTGGTAAAGGACTGCACCAGTACAAAATCATTCTAAAAAGAGTTTCTAATTTGAAAGAAGATAGAGACATATTGCAGCAGGTGGTTTTCACCCACATTGGGTTTCCACCTTACATCTTGTGTTCTTTGGTGTGAATATCTGTTGTCTTTGTTCATGCTCATTATTTTATGGTACTGACATGCAAAAATAATTCAAAGATCAAATAAGAAATATTTATTAAATTGCTAGATAATACTGATTCACCCCCCTCTCAGTATTATTTTCAACAATTGGTATCAGAGCAGGTCCTTCAGAGAAGCTTGATCGCTTGAAGGTAGATCGTTCATCATGAGCAACTACGAGAGAGAAGCATCAATCAGGCCACCAGTTTTTGATGGGACAAACTTCAATTATTGGAAGGTAAGAGTTACTGCATATCTTCAATCTCTTGGTACAGAAGTTTGGGACATTGTAGAAACAGGCTACGCTTTTCCTTCAGCTACTCCCACAGATCCAGCTGAGAAAAAGAAGTATGAAACAAATGCAAAAGAAGTCAGTACTCTGTTAGGATGTATATCCCAAACGGAATTCATGAAGGTAATGCACTACAAATCCGCAAAAGAGATATGGGACAAAATTGTCACAAGCTATGAAGGAGATGAATAGGTAAAGCATGCTAAACTTCAAACTCTCAGGATTCAGTATGAGACTCTCAAGATGTATAATGATGAAAGTGTGGCTAACTATTTTCTTCGGGTAGATGAGATTGTTAACTGTATGAAAAATTTGGGTGAAGAAATAAGAGAGGCTATAGTGGTTGAAAAGGTTCTAAGATCATTGTCCCCCAAGTTTGAATCTAAAGTATCTGCTATAGAAGAAAAGGAAAATCTACAAATTCTCACTATGTCTCAGCTACATGGAATTCTAACTGCTTATGAAATGAGAAAGGGAGGTCCATCAGATAGAAGAGAAGCTGCTTTCAAGGCATCAGGTAAAGAAGATTATTATGAAGCAATCCACGTCCCAGAAGAAGAGGAAGATGAATCAAATTTTGTCAGAAAACTTAAAAGAGGTTCTGGAAGATTCAGACGTAAGTTACCTTTTAAATGCTTTGCTTGTGGAAGAGTAGGTCATTATGCTGCAAAATGTCCTTATAAGGATAAAGGAAAGGAACCTGCTAGATGGAACAAGAAACAAAGTGCAAATAAGAAAAGCTACTACACCCATGAAGATAGTGATGGTCTATCGAACATTGATGAAGATGAACGAGGTAATGAATATAAGTTGTTAATGGCATTTGAAGATGATGATTATATGGATGCTATAGATGTGGATAACCTTTATGATGAAATTACTAGACTCAAGAGATGTATAGAAGAAAAGAATGTGATCATTGATACTTTACAATTTCAAATTGATGAAAAGGAAAAACATCTTGAAAAACTAGAAGGAGAAATTGTTGGTCTTAGAAAAGAGATTGAGAAAACAAAAACTATTAATCTTAAGTTTGTCAAAGGATCTGAAACTTTGGATAAGATTATCAATGTGCAGCAGTCTCCTCTAAACAAGACAGGTCTGGGCTACAATGGAGAAACCTCTCAAGCATCCACCTCTAAGAGTTATCTTGATGCAGCAAGAAGAAATGAGCAAAAGAACAATGAAGATCATCAGGTAAAGCAGGGACGAATTACAAACAGAAACTATTAGGGGCAATCCATCCTAAGGGTGAACCAGCCACAGGTAAAATCTTCTCAATTTGGTTCAAGAATAGATGAAAATAGAAATTACAATCAGTTGGATGGTAGATTCGATAAACGCAGAAGTTTCTTCAATGGACAATGCTTTTCTTGTCATAACTTTGGTCACAAAGCAGCTCAATGTGTTGCATATAAAACAATCATGACTAGGGAAGCTCAAAAACAAAGAAGTATGACAGGGATTACAAAAAGGACCTATAACAACTTTTCGGTTCTTGAAAATGAAGTTGAATGTTCTATTTGCAATAATTTTGGGCATGAAGACTCTGAATGCAGGAGCAGGTTTCAGCAGAAAAAGGAACAAGCCTCAAGCACCAAAACATGGAGAATAAAGGAACCTCAAACAGAAAGATGCGGGATAGCTTTTTATGCAGAGGGACAGGAAAATATATGGTACATTGACAGTGGATGTTCGAAGCATATGACAGGTGATAAAGAAAAACTTGAATCTTATTCTGCTCTAAAAAAGGGAAAGAAAGTCTCTTTTGGAAATGATACTCCTGCAACTATAAAAGGAAAAGGCATCGCTCAGTTAAAAGAAAAGGTCAAGGATGGAAATGTTTTGTATGTAGATGGATTGAAGCATAATCTTCTAAGTGTCAGCCAGATGTGTGATCAAAGAACCGAGGTTATATTCAGATCGAATGGATGTCTTGTTCGTGATCTTGATACAGGTAAAACAATGCTCAAAGGCAAAAGAACTCCAAATAATCTGTACATATTTGAAGAAGGACAACAACAATGCTATCTGAGCAAGGATGAAGAGCACTGGTTATGGCATCGAAGGTTGGGACATTTAAGCTTCTCACAAATAAGGAAAGCGTGCAAATATCAGGCAGTTCGCGATCTTCCAGATATCAAAATTCCTGACAACACCATATGCAAATCATGTCAGTTTGGAAAACAAACCAGAACTAACTTTCCAGAGAAAGAAGGATCAACTAGCATGCCTCTTGAGCTAGTACATACAGATACATGCGGTCCCTTCAGGAAAAGAACACCTCGAGGAGAAGAATACTTGATATTATTCATTAACGATTTCTCCAGGTTTGTCTGGTTAGGACTTATGAAGCACAAAGATGAAGCATTCAAAAAATTCAAATCCTTCAAAGCCTTGGTGGAAAATGAATCAGGTCACAAAATTAAGTGCCTCAGATCCGACAGAGGTGGGGAATTTACGTCAAATGATTTTTTCGATTTCTGTGAAGAACATGGGATAAGAAGAGAATTCTCTACAGCAAGAACTCCCCAGCAAAATGGAGTTGTGGAAAGAATGAACAGAACAATCCAACAAATGGCTCGTGCTATGCTTGATGAATCAGGAACTCCCGCTACTTTTTGGGGTGGAGCTGCACATGTTGCGGTTGTTATTCTCAACAAAACGAATGTCCGGGTGAACAGCACTCAAACTCCTCATGAGCTTTGGAATGGTAGGTCTCCTTCAGTAAAGCACTTCAAAATCTTTGGGAGCAAATGCTATATCAAGAATACTGATGAGCAGCTTGGCAAACTTGAACCTAGAGCAGATGAAGGCATTCTTCTTGGTTATTCTCCATATAGCAAAGCATACAAATGCTACAATAAAAGACTTGGCAGAATTGTTGACAGCATTGATGTAGTGGTTGATGAGAAGGGATACATTCCTAGGCAAGTACATCGTGAAGACATCGAAGAAGATGAAGGCTACCCTCAAAGACAGAATGATGAAGAAGAAGAATCTCAAGAAGAACCTCAAGAAGAACCAGAGGAGCAAACAAGAATAGAAGAAAAGACTCCATCCAGATATGTTCAGAAGAACCATCCAGAATCTCAGATTATGGGACAAAAAGAAGCAGGTGTACAAACTCGAAGAACAATTGCAGAAGCTTCAAGCTATTTAGCATTACTCTCCTCAACTGAACCACAAAATGTGAAAGAGGCATGCAAAGATGAATGTTGGGTGAAAGCAATGGATGAAGAACTTGAGCAGATCGAAAGAACAACACTTGGGAGCTGGTTCCTAGACCAAAAGATAAGAATGTTATCAGGACAAAATGGGTCTTCAAAAACAAATTAAATGAAAATGGAGAAGTAATTAGAAACAAAGCCAGACTTGTTTGTAAAGGGTATGCGCAGCAAGAAGGAATAGACTTTGAAGAAACCTTTGCTCCTGTTGCAAGACTTGATGCCATCCGAATGTTTCTTGTTCTCTCAAGTTTTCAAAACTTCAAAGTATTTCAAATCGACGTGAAATCAGCCTTTCTAAATGGAGACTTGGAAGAAGAAGTATACATTGAACAGCCAGATGGGTTCATTCTTGGAAATGATCCAAACCTTGTATGCAGATTGAAAAAGGCTCTCTATGGTCTCAAACAAGCTCCAAGGACTTGGTACTACCGCTTGGACAAATATCTTCATCAACAAGGCTTTTCAAAAGGATCAGCAGATAGCAATCTTTATATAAAAGTTGAAAATGACAAATTGCTAATTCTTGTTGTGTATGTAGATGACATTATTTTTGGCAGCAATGAAGAAGCTATGAGTCAAAACTTTTCCTTGATCATGCAGGAAGAATTTGAAATGTCCTTGCTAGGAGAACTAACATATTTCCTTGGTTTGCAAATCCAACAAAAGGAAGGAGGAATCTTTTTATCTCAAACCAAGTATCTCAAACAGATTTTGAAGAAATATGGCATGGAAGATGCAAAACCAGTATGTACACCCATGGTCATAGGATGTAGTCTTAGTGCAAATGATGAATCTGCAGCAGTACATCAACCAACTTACAGATCTATGATTGGAAGTTTACTTTATTTGACAGGTACCCGACCAGACATCATGCATGCAGTTGGAATAGTTGGAAGATTTCAGGCAAATCCGAAGGAGACTCATCTTCAGGCAGTGAAGAGAATCTTCAAATATCTTCAAGGGACTCAAAATTATGGCTTATGGTATCCTAGAGATACAGATCTTACACTTCATGCTTATACAGATGTAGATTGGGCCGGAAGCGTGGATGAAGGAAAAGCACAAGTGGTGGTGCGTTCTTTATGGGTTCCAGACTGGTATCTTGGTTCAGCAAGAAACAGAGTTTGATTGCCTTGTCTACAGCTGAAGCAGAATATTTTGCTGCTGCATCTTGTTGCACCCAACTCCTTTGGATGATGCAGACTTTGCAGGATTTTCAAATCACTTGTACACCACCTATCCCCATCTTATGTGATAACACAAGTGCAATCAGCATCTCAAAGAATCCAGTTATGCATTCAAAAACTAAGCACATACCAATCAAGTATCATTTTCTCCGGGAACAAGTGCTTGAACAGAAGGTCAAGTTGGAGTATGTTCCTTCTAAGGAACAAGTTGCTGATATTCTCACCAAACCATTGCCCAGGGACACTTTTGAATACCTCAGGAAAAATCTGGGGGTTGTTGATGCATAATCTTATTGTTGAATCTTTTCTGATTGATGGTACAGGTTCAGGGGGAGCATATAATGCATTGTTGGCATTATGGAGGATGGTCAGAAGGAGATCTTGGAAATAGCTGCAATATGTCTCTATCTCTTTCATGGTGGATTATGGTTCTTTGTTACAGATCTGGTTCTTTTTCAGGGGGAGCATGATCTTAGGGGGAGCATACCCCTTTGCCCTTGATGTCAAAGGGGGAGAATGAAGCTGAAGATTGTAAGGTTGCCATCAAGTCCAAAGGGGGAGATTGTTGGCATTATGTTCTCTGGTATGGCTATATGTTACAGATGTTGTACTTGATGGCAACTCCCATGACAAGGCTCTCAATTTATTGAAAAATAAGAAGGATGCAGGAAATCAGTTCAGAAGGTGCGTACCCGCAGGTACACCTTGCAGGGACCGTGTCCAGAGTCGCAGGCCAGCCATTCAGGAGGTGCGTCCACCCAGTGCACACATTTCTAGGCAGAGAAAAGCTCACGTGGGGGTTTCTTGTGCTTTACTCTTGGTATCTAGCCGACGGTATTGTGTTATTATGGTGTCGGCTCGTGGTATTGTTCCATGATTTGAGGAGGAGCTTGCCTATATAAAGCAAAGGAGATCATTTGGCTTAGGCATGTCTTTGGTTGAATATCTTATGGGGTGAGATCTGGTCTAGATCTAAAAGGCGAATCTACTGAAGGACTGAGATCTCTTTGGCGCAAGATCAGATCTGTAGATCTGACTGTTTGGGTTACTCTTGAAGTCTTGAAATCTTTCATACCCGAAGGTACGCAGGTTCAGTGAAAGGCAAGTGCGCCGGGACGCAGTGCAGTAAGAAGAGACCTGCGTGGGGACGCAGGGCAGAGTAAGATTCAGGTGCAGCCGGGACGCAGTACAGTAACAGGCGCACTGCATGGGGACGCAGAGCATAATAAGGATTAGTTGCGTCTCTGAGCAAAAAGACGCGGCACGATAGTATTTCTGGGTGCGTCCTTGCAGCAACAGGACGCGGCGCGATAGTGTTTTTGGGTGCATCCCTGTAGCAAAAGGACGCAGTGCAGTTGAAGAAACAGTGCGTGGGAACGCAGTACAGCAGAAGGATACCTGCGGGTGTACGCAGGCAAGCAGAAGGTTAATTGCGTCGCGACGCAGGCCACAGAAGGGAAAACTGCGTCTCTGTCTTAAGATGTTCTGTTGATTGAATTTCTCTGTTGATAAGGTGTTTTGGGTTAGTTCTGTTATTACTGATCTGATAACTGTAGTGGACTGTAACTGTTATGTACTTGATGATCATTTGATGCTCTATGAAAAGAAGTAGGGGGTTGTAGCTCCCTTCCAGGAGAAGACTGGAAAACGAGAGAGAGTTGTAGCTCTCTGCAGGTTGCAGCCTGCGTACTGGTAAAGGACTGCACCAGTACAAAATCATTGTAAAAGGAGTTTCTAATTTGAAAGAAGATAGAGACATATTGCAGCAGGTGGTTTTCACCCACATTGGGTTTCCACCTTACATCTTGTGTTCTTTGGTGTGACTATCTGTTGTCTTTGTTCATGCTCATTATTTTATGGTACTGACATGCAAAAATAATTCAAAGATCAAATAAGAAATATTTATTAAATTGCTAGATAATACTGATTCACCCCCCTCTCAGTATTATTTTCAACAAAATTTCCATGATTGAATGAAGCACATCAATACAAAATATCATCTGATTCAACATAATGTTGAGGCTAAGGCAATCCATCTACGCCATTGTTCCACTAATGAGCAGATTACAAACATCTTCACCAAAGCACTTGGAAGGCAAAATCTTGAAAGATTCAAAATGATGCTTGGATTCACCACCATCCATTAAGATTAAGGGGGGGAATGTTCACACCTAATCATGGGGATTGAGTGAGCAATTGTAAATAGTGTAAATAATAAATAATGGAAAAGAAAGAGTCATTGGGAGATGAAACTCAAGAGTCACTCCCTCATGTATATAACTATGAGCAATCTAAATGAATAAACAAATTTCATTTGAGGAGTTACCTCCTATCATGATAGGTACTCATTAGATGAGGAATTAAATTCCGCATCTGATGAGTTATCCTACCAAAAATTTGAGTAAAATGGTAGGGATACAAGATGAAAATATAAGTCGAAAAAATAAATTTTTTATTTTTAATATTTTTACATTTTTACTCCAAAAAGGGTGAATCATCTGTCATGGTTAACATCATCACCTTGAATCTTGTTGGCTCTTATGAAGTTAATTTTGGTTGTCCATTTTTGTTTCGAGGCCCATTTTAGACCTCAAAATTTCTCTAATTTGCATGAGTGTTTCCTCTATCAAAAACTTAATAGGATCTCCCTCTTTGTCACCTCTCTTTTCTTCAGCCATGGGAGGCTAATTGGGCTGGCGAGAGAAATTTTTCCTAAGTGAAACTTGCTTGAGGACCAAATATCTATAACCTGACCTTGTTGGGAACATGCATTGAGAAACAACAAGAATAAAATTTCTTTGATACTAATGATCCAGATTTTACAAGGAAAAAATGGAAGGAAAGAAAGGACATGGAACCTATACATAAATAATAATAGCAAAGAGCACAATAATATAGTGAAAACGTAACTTCTATTGATATATAAAATAACAAAATACTATAGAACACAAACTGTTTAGAATATTGGTAGCTATATTTTAGGGGAGAGAGATGGCGACTACACACATTCCCAAAAAGCTATTAGAAGAGGCCAAAAGAATGGCCTTTTTTTTTATTTTCTTAGTGTAATTAGGGTTAGCACAATATTTCTAAAATTATCATAATTAATTTTGATGTGGATATTCTTTTATCTTATTCTAATATATCACTCAACAATTATGCATCAAAAAATCAACCATAAAGAGCAGTAGAACAATAGAGATCACAAAACACAAGATTTACCATGGTAAAACCTACTAATTGGGAAAAACCCAACAACCTCCTAAATAAAGAAATTCTTCTTGTTCAATGAGAGACACACCTATACCTATGGTTAAACCTGGTTTTATCCTCCAAGTCAAGTCACACAATCAGATCTTGTACTTTGCTCTTGATCCTACACTTCCAGAATTTCGACCCTCCTACAATAACCAGTTTCCTAAGAATTTCAGCCCTGCAACAATTACCTTAGTAACCTAGAAATTTAAGCCCCCTAAAATAGTTCCCCCAGAAAAATGCGAACCATAGAGAGAGAGTGATTACTCCATGCACACGAGTTGCTGGAGAGAGAGAGAGAGAGAGAAGAGAGAAAACTCAACCTCCTTTTTCGTCCTTCTTGTCCTTCACTCACTTGCTCAGAAACTGTCTTGTGTGAGAGAATGAAAATGTCAAATGGAGGAGCTCGAGATGCCTTTATAAAATATTTTGTCTAGGGTGAATGGCATGTCTCTTGGCCAAGGATGACTTGACTTGGAGGGTAATTGACTTGTCACTTTTGGAGCCAAAATTTAAATTTAAAAAAAAATCAATTTTTCATCTTTTAAAAGTCACAATTGGAGTCAAAATAGTTTTACTTTGACTCAAGCATTTATAAATATTCTTTACAATGATAAATAAAATTACATCAAGACCAAATGCATATTATGAGCACCAACCATAGGTACAAATTCAACAATCCCTCTTAACAAGGGAGGTATTCATAATCATTGTCATAGATGTTTTCAAATTGAACAAATTTGTCTAAAGATAAGGTTATCCATTATTACCAACATCATCATCTATCATCAACATCTGATAGTGGCCTTATTCGAGGTGGTACCAAACCCATGGAAATGTAATCAACATATTAGTACTCACTCCTCCAAATTGATCAGTCCTTGAATCCCTTGGCATCTACCTAGGCCAAAAATGTTGAGGCACTCAACTAGAAAGAACTCACTCACTCTTCATGGTGAGTTATGTGGGCCAAGACCTCACTCAACCCTTTCTTGGTTGGTAAGTAGGTATAGATGATGAAACGACCTCACTCCACCCTTCTCGGTGTGCGATCAGGGTCCCAGACCTCACTCCACCCTTCTGGTATGTGATCAGGGTCCAAATGTCAAAGGACCTCACTCCACCATGCCTGGTGTGTGATTAGGGTCCATGACATCACTCTACAACTCCTAGTGTGTGATTAGGGTCCACCTCCAATAGAAACTCACTCAACATTACCACTTGAGACTTCTGGGTCTCTTGGACCCATTCTCCCTTTTGGGCTAGTGTCCACCCGTCCTGCAGACATATCAACATTCCCTCACAATTAGAAGGGTAATGTCGAAGAACCCCAACTTGTCTTTGAAGTACACAAACTTGTCTCTTGGTAATGGCTTCTTCAGAACATCAACTATGTGTTCATTGGTGGAGATGGACTGGAGCCTTATTGCTCTCCTCTGCACCATTTCACAGATGTAGTGGTACTTGATATTAATATGATTTGTCTTGTCATTGAACATCTGAAAGCTTCACACAACTTTGATTATCACAAAGTATCAATGTCAATTCCAACTCTTGGCCAAGCAATCCTACAAACAATTACAAAAGCCATATTACTCCGGTACAAGCCTCATTAGTTGCATTGTACTCTTCTTTAGTAGTGTTGAGTGCATTCGACCTCTACTTCCTACTCATCCATGATATCATAGTAGATCCCAAATTGAAGCATACTCCCATTAGATAAATTTTGAGATCTAAGATGATTTTCCTAAGGAATATTATAAAATAATAGTGGAAATAATAAAATAAGGTTATATTACATCATGAAATTTTATAGGGAAAAAAGAAAAAAAATGTTTTTTCAACTTATCTCCACATGGTTTTACTCAAATTTCAAGCAAGAGCACTCGTTGGATAGAAAATTTAATTCCTCTTCCAAGGAGTACCCGTGTTGCATACTTTTGATGGACCCTACTATACGAAAAATAAGAAATACATGAAAAACGTGACTGCAATCACATTTTTCATGTATTTCTCATTTTTCATGTAGTAAGGTCCATGAAAAGTATGCAACATGGGAACTCCATACATGAGGAATTAAATTATGCATCCAATAAGTGCTCCATCTCAAAATTTGATTAAAATCGTAGGGAGATAAGTTGAAAATACATGTTGAAAAAGTAGTTTTTTTATTTTTCATTTTTTAATATTTTTACTTTTTTACTCCAAAAATGGTGAATCATCTTCCATGGTTGACATCATAATCTTTAATCCTATTTGTTCTTATAAAGTTGATTTTGTTTGTACATTATTGTTTTGAGGCCCATTTTAGACCTGAAAACTTCTCTAATGTGAGGAACTGTTCTGTTGATGGTGCCGGAAATCTATCAACCAAAGGGGTCTCTCAGTATGAAGTTCCAATTAGACCTCATACCATTTGGAGTAGGAGCCCCAACCAAAAATACCACTGGTTTCCATTATCCTTAGGAATTTTTCTTGGATACAATCATCAATGTAAGAGATTTACAAATGATATTTGAAACAAGCAATTGAGCTAACTCCGTGAGTGTTAGTGTAAAAATTCTTGGAAGGTGTACCAAAAATAATTCACTTAAGTCACTAGGTGATAAGTAACCCTAAAAACAAGTTGATGGCTATTGTCATCTTAGATTTGAAACACAAATAGAAAACTTGCAGTAAAAGAAGATATAACCTAAAACATAAAGTAGTAATATAAAGGATCAGTATAATAACCCAATTGGAAAGGAAATTTTAAATGAACAAATCTTTAATTGATAACCCCTGGTGAAGGAGATCTATAGATTGGTTTGTAAGTCCCCCTTTGTGGAACGGGTCCTTTGATATCCTAGACACTTCAGAAAATTGATCTTCTCTCTCAATGTGAAAAACTCAAACAAAAGCGAAGAACTCAAAATGGGAGCTCCAAAAATGACGATAATGTTGACGATGATTATGATCATGGTGAAGAACGAATGAAAACCCTCTATATAACAAAGCATGGATTTAATCTCGAAAATGGAGAATAATAAAATATTATTAACCAAACTCAATTCTAACTACTTGAAATACTTTATTATATTTATTGGCAAGGGAAAAGGAATTTAAAATGGTTAAATACCTTTATTTAGAAATAATTAACAAACAAAATGATTTCCTAATTATTCGTGAGAAACAAGAAAGGTGTGAAATAAAAATAATTTAAATAGTGATTTAATAATTATTCTAATGACAGAAATAAGGAAATTAAAATAAATAATGATTTATTTAAATATTCCTAAGGGATTTAGTCAAATGTGACAAGGAATAATTATTAAATAATGATTTAATAATCATTCCTGGAGAAAATTAAATAAATAATGATTTACCTAATTATTCTCATGGGGTTTTCTTTATTTAAATCAGAAAATAATTTACTAAAAGTGGTTTAATAAATTATTTTCTACTATGAAAGTGATTTTACTATGGTGAAATTAAATCTACATGGTGTATTTCGATACACCTAGTTAGAAATGGCTAGTTGATTATTTTTTGGTGATAACAGTGAGGCGTACAATTTCAATGCATATATGGTACTTTCACATGAGGGAAAAGAGAGAGTGAGTCCCTAGAAGAAAAGTGATATTACTATCCTAAAAGAGAGAAATAAGATCATGGAAAGAATCATTGATTAACCTACAAAGTGGTTCACAAGATAACAATGATGATAAAAGTAGTAACAATGCACATTCAATGTGGTGCATACCAATGAGATTACATCATCAAATTTTATAGGAAAAAAAATGTTTTTTCAGCTTATCTCCACATTGTTTTACTCAAATTTTAAGCAAGAGCACTTGTTGGATGGAAAATGTAATTCCTCATCCAAGGAGTACCCATTTTAAATACTTTCGATGGACCCTACTATATGAAAAATGAGAAATACATGAAAAAAATGATTAAAATCACATTTTTCATTTATTTATCATTTTTCATGTAGCAAGGTCCATCAAAATTATGCAACATGGGAATTACATACATGAGGAATTAAATTTTGTATCCAATAAGTGCTCCCGCTCAAAATTTGAGTAAAATCACAGGGAGATAAGTTGAAAATACAAGTTGAAAAAGTACCTTTTTAATTTTTTATTATTTTTATTTTTTTACTACAAAAATGGTGAATCATCCCCCATGGTTGACATCATCATCTTGAATCCTATTGGTTCTTATAAATTTTATTTTGTTTGTACATTTTTGTTTTGAGGCCCATTTTAGACCTCAAAACCTCTATAACGTGAGGAACTCTTCTATTGATGGTGCTGGAAATCTGTCAATGAAAGGGTCTCCCTAGTATGAAGTTCCAATTCGAACTCACACCATTTGGAGTAGGAGCCCCAAACGAAAATACAATTGGTTTCCATTATCCTTAATAATTTTCCTTGGATATAATTATCAACATAAGAGATTTACAAATGATCTTTGAAACAAGCAATTGAGCTGACACGGTGAGGCGTACAATTTTACTGCATATATGGTACTTTCACAGGAGGTAAAAGAGAGAGTATCTAGAATAAAAGTGATAGTACTATCCTAAAAGAGAGAAACAAGATCATGGGTTTTATTCAATTTAAATTTTTCCCTCGGTGTGCACAGTTACTCCTCATCGAGTCTGCGCACACCGACCATTTTTGTTACCCTGAAAAATGCAATTTGTGCAATTTTTCATACAGGAACCATGCCAATTCACTCTATTTTTAAAAGAGGGCCACGTACAGTGCCAAGGGTTTGTAAAAAAGTAATAAAATGCTGATTTTTTTGGTGAAATTTATCACATTGTTTTGTGATCATCCTCCATGGTTATTTTCAGGGTTTTGATTTGCAAAAATGGAATGGAGGGAGAGAGAACATGAAGATCAATATGCGACTGCTTTAAATAACCTAGAAACACTACAAGCCTTAAGGGATTGTGGTCTATACATTTTTTCATGATCCTAGTTATGAAGGCTCAACTAGATTTGCTGACATGGATGGTAAGAACATGGAATGTTCAAGAACAATGTTTCCATATTGGAGATCAAAAACTTATCATAGATGTAGATGAAATCTATTTCCTGACTGGGCTTTCACACCATGGGATTGATATGTCATTATATAGGCATATACGAGGTGGAGAAACAACAACAAATTACCCACAAAAAAATTAGTTTGGAGGGTCCTAGCTTAAATATGGATGGATTGACATCAAAACTATTGAGAGGCTTCTGTTGAGGACCATTTCTTTCACTATTTCATGATTGTGTGGAACTGCAATGCCTCATTTTCTCACTAAGTCTCACATTCAAATTTATGTGGAGTGTTCGTAGCCTACCATTTTCAACTGGTGTGAGGGGGTTGCTACCAATCTCAAAGGGAAACTGACGAGAGTAAAGACTGGAAAACTCAAAAACTTTGGGTATGG
The DNA here is from genome assembly GCA_031772625.1 of Pinus tabuliformis. NCBI lineage: Eukaryota > Viridiplantae > Streptophyta > Pinopsida > Pinales > Pinaceae > Pinus > Pinus tabuliformis. Next base: position 517,648,871 of record CM062808.1, read on the forward strand.
TGCCATCATGATCTAATTTTCTCTATAGAGGATTCATATTCTTTCCCCACGGGTATCTTTATATGTAGGAGGACCTCGAGATCCTCGTATGCTATAGTGGGTTTCATTAATGGTACGCCACATAGGTGGTGATGGCCTAACTATGAGATATACTCCTGACATTTTTGGGTGGATGGAACACCAGATCATCATGATCAAGGACTTCCCATATGCGGGCATGGATTACACTAGTGATCTAGATATCCCACTTCCTGCAGGAATGTAGTGGGGTGACATAGGTAAAAATTTCACATTTTGGTTGTTTTGTGCTTTTTTTTTTTTTTTTTATATCCAAACTTAACCAACTAAAATAATCATGCTAATGTGGGCCCAGTCAGACCATGAGTATTATGTCGATTTGATAGACATGGTGAGTAGCTAACAATTCTCATGGTACAAAACCCTGATGCAACAAAAGGCTGAACTGAGCTTCAGCACAAGCTAGTTAGGTTGGCTCTGGATATCCCATATGTTGGGATCGATGATTTTCCTCTCTATTACCAGAGTCATACTGTGGGAGTTCTAGGTGATCATTCACTTGCTATGATGAGTAGCGCGCACCATCGTCTGTTACCATGATCACTATGGTTAGCTTCTAGCCATAGTGCTAGGTTTTGTTTTTTGATATATCAACATGTTCAAACAATAAATGCCATGGGGCCTCATATGTCTTGGATGAAATTTTGTAAAGCCACACCTTTTACAAACATTTTGATTAATGGAAACTACCACTATTATCTCAGTTTATCTTGTACAATATGTGGATGGATATTGTTTTTCTTTCTTACAGATGTTACAAATGTCAATTTAACAGATAATTATCCAATGCATCAGTTAATATATTTAAATTTCTTGGAATGTGTTGATATTCAATGTAATCAAATTCTCTTTCCAAGAGACAAACCCGCAAAAACATCCTTAACATTGTGGAACTTCTTATTGAATAGACAATGTTTAAGTGTAATACTATGAGTTGAGAATCTAACCTAATGATCAATCAACTAATAGAAAATGAAATGGCATTAGATAATATCTCAATAACTCCACTATATTCTGCGATGTTATTCATTGTTTGACATATTCCATGAATACTAATTAAGTCATTAGTGGGTGAATAAATAGCCCAAGCTTTGGAAGATAAATTATGAGTACTACGACTAGCGCTATCGGCAAAGCCAATGTAAGTTTGAGGGAGTGTCTACATTTGCAAATCAAGTGTAACACAAGATAAGCAGGAGAAGTAGCATAAAATTGTAAAAAGATGCTAAAATTTCCACACACACATAAAAAATATTATACAAAAAACTAAAAGGTCTTCACAAGAGTGAATTAAGCATAATATTTCTTAAAGTAAAGACCATTTATGGGCTTTCCTAAAGAAATGTCGTCATAATAAACTAGCTGACAAGCCTCTTTTGCTAGTACATGTTTTAGAATATAAGGACCATGCCACATGTAAGGTAAATTTTAAGGATGAAAGTTTATCTTAAAATTTTGAAACCATGGCGAATGTTACTAGCCATTAATATGAAAACTATAAATTGTTTCGTGATATTTTTGTAAAATTTTTGGAATTTCGCATGATTTTATGTTATCTCTATAAAATATTGGTGATTCTTAGGGTAAAGACTATTTTTACTATAAAATTTGGGTGAACCATTTTAGAAAAAAATGGAAATTATCGAATCTTTTTTCTCAAAAAGCATGGGAAATTAGCCCACCTATGGATATTAGCCCCTAAACTTTTCCATGGCCACATGGGTTCAAATTTATCGACACCTAATTTATCATGCTCTTGATCATAAACCAAGACTAGGTCACCTTCCAAATATGAGTGAGGATTTACATTTTGATCAAAATGTGCCTTAACACGTTTCTTATGAGTCTCACAAGCTATTGCAACATCATGATGAGTCTCATCTAATCACCCTAAGTATAAAAAAAATTCCTCCTCTGCAGAAGTGGTTGGTAATAATTCAATTTCCTATTTTAATGATGATATTTCACATTCAATAAGAAAGACTACTTCTAGATCGTAAACCAACTGGAAGGGAATAAAACTAGTTGAAGTTTTTGTTGAGGTACGATATACCCACAAGGCTAAACTACAACTAGCACCATCAGCAAAGCCAATGTAAGTTTGAGGGAGGATCGACATTTGCAAATCAAGTGTAACATAAGATAAGTAGGAGAAGTAGCATAAAATTGTAAAAGTATGCTAAAATTTCCACACACACATAAAACCATGATACAACAATATACAAATTCTTCACAGAGTGAATTAAGCAAAATATTTCTTCAGGTAAAGACCATTTTGGGCTTTCCTAAAGAAATGTCATCATAATAAACTAGCTCATAAGCCCCTTTTGTCAGTACACATTTTACAATATAAGGACCATGCCACATCATGGGTAAATTTTAAGGATGAAAGTTTATCTTACAATTTAGAAACCATGGCAAATGTTACTAGTCATTAATATGAAAAATATAAATTGTTTGGTGATATTTTTGTAAAATTATTGGAATTTCTAATATTGATATATTTTCTCTATAAAATATTGGTGATTCTTAGGGTAAAACAATTTTTTACTATAAAATTTGGGTGAATTATCTTAGAAAAAAATGGAAATTAGCATATCTTTTTTTCTCAAAAAGCATGGAAAATTAGCCCACCTGCCAATATTATCCTCTAAAAGTTTCCATGGCCAGATGGGGTAAAATTTAGCGAAACCTAATTTACTATTCTCTTGACCATAAACCAAGACTAGGGCACCTTCCGAATATGAGCGAGGATTTACATTTTGATCAAAATGTGCCTTAACTCATTTCTTATGAGTCTCACTAGCTATTGCAACATCATGACGAGTCTCATCTAATCACGCTAAGTATAAAAATCATTCCTCCTCTGCACAAGTGGTTGGTAATAATTCAATTTCTAGTTTTAATGACAATATTTCACATTCAATAGGAAAGACTACTTCCAAACTGTAAACCAGTTGGAAGGGAGTCAAAACCAGTCGACATTTTTGTTGAGGTACGATATGCTCACAAGGCTAAAAAAGGAATAGATGCTAATTTCATTTATGAATTCTGACAATCCGTTTAATAATGGTAGTCAAAACCTTGTTCATGGATTCTACTTTGCCATTTACTTGTAGGTAAAATGGAGTTGAATTGTCATGACGCAAGCCAAAATTTGTGGTAAGTTCAGTGATCATAAAATTTTGGAAATGGCTAGCATGGTTTGTAATAATGGCTTGTGGAACACCGAACCTACCAACCACATGATTGAATATGAAAATAGTTACAGTTTCGCCATCATCTTTATATGTAGGCATCACATTGGCCCATTTTGTAAAATAATCCACAACTAGGATAATATACCCATGCCCCTCGACCGAGTGAGGGTTACATGTAATGAAATCGATGCCCCATTTTGCAAAAGGATCGATAACAATGACTAGGTGAAGAGGTGTTGGAGGTGAATGCATTTTTTTATGGTAAATTTGGAAATTGTGACATTTCTGGACCATAGTTATACAATATTTCGACATCGAAGGCCAAAAATTTTGAGCGCGCAAGATTTTTTGGGTAGTGGCAAACCTTGACATATGAACACCACAATCTCCAGAATGACAGTCATTCAATTATTTCTAGGTTTCTTCATGAGACAAACATCATCTAAAGATGTAATCAACACCACGAAGATAAAGTGTATTGCCAACAATAATGTATTGTTGGGATTGGTACCAAATATGACGATGGTTGATTCGAGTTAATTATGGTCGAAAGTCCAAGTTTGAAGATACCCGATAATATCTCCATACCAAGGGTATAAAGTACTGATAATAAAAAGTGATTCATCTGGAAGAGAATCCTCTGCCACGGTTTTTGTCTCAGTATAGGGAAAGTCACATAACAATTTGGCAAAACCAATAATTTCTTGGACTTAGATTTTATGAATTCTAAATCAAATTATTGCAGGATAACTATCCATTTAGAATATATCCCCCCTAGAAATTGTCTCGTAATAATGTACACCATAGGGTTGTAGTATGAAATCATTATTGTTTTATGTAAAAGAATGTAGTGACGAAATATTTGGACAGCTTGAATGACTGCCAAGGCCATTTTTTCCACGTGTGCATATTTTATCTTAGTTTTTGTAAGATTATTACTCAAATAATATATCACATGTTCACCATTCAACTCATCTTCTTGAACTATAATCATGCCAGTGGTGCCATCAGATGCAACTAAATACAAAAAGTAATCTCGATGATAATCAAGTAGATGCAACAATGGTGTATGATTTAACACGTGTTTGAGTGCATCAAAATATTTTTGAGCAACTTCATCCCATGTAAATGAGATGCCCTTTTTCAACAGTCGAGTAAAACCTTTAGTTAGCTCAGCATAGTTCATGATGAATCGACGTAAAAAGTTTGCTTTCCCTTGCAAACTTTGGAGTTGGCACAAGTTGGAAGGAGGAGGCAAATTCATAATAGCCTCTACCTTAAGTGGATCAACATGAATGCCTTATTTTGATACAAAAAATCCCAGTAATAAACCAAATTGTACACAAAAAAACACATTTTTGAGGATTCAGTTGTATATTTTAATGTCGACACCTGATAAAAATAACTCTCAAATGCATTGCATGATCTTCTCATTTTATTGAATGAGCTAGTAAATCATCCAAATAAGGTTGTACAATATGCTTTATATCGTGAAAAGTGTAAGAGATGGTCCATTTAAAGGTTGTGTGACATTCTTTAATCCAAATGGGAGTTTGTGATAATAAAAAGTTCCCCATGGATAAATGAATGGGGTTTTATGCTGATGAGGAGGGAGTATGTTGATTTGGTTGTATTCGTAAAATCCATCCATAAAAGAAAAAATTTCATTACCGACACAATCATCGATGATTTGATCGATATTGGGGGTAGGATAGTTGTCTTTGGGAAAAACATTATTAATATCAGTATAATCTACACATAATCTGATGGTTCCTTTCTTTTTGTTAACAGGAACAATATTGGAAATCTAATCAGTCAAGGGAACATGATAGATAAAACCTGATTTAAGTAGTTTTTCAACCTCAACTTTGATAACATTAGCATTTTGTGTATGCACTAGACGTAATCTTTGCCTAATAGGTTTAGCATTTGGGTAAGTTTTAATTTCATGAACAACAATACTCGGGTAAGTTCCTAACATTTCCTCATAAGACCAGGAAAAAATGCCACGAAATTCTTGAAATAAGGCTTTGTAAATTTGAATTTCTTTAAGTGAGCACGAAGCGCCTATGTGAATGTTATCGATAATTCCATATTTGAATGAGATATTAATTGGAATGGTTGTAGATATAATTCCTAAATCCTTTTTAGATTTAGATTGAAGAATTGATATAGATCATTCAGGATTGTTGGGATGGGGTCCCCTGGTTAGTTTTGGGGTTGAAAACCCAATTTTTGTTGTAAATTTTGATGAAAAAATGTAAAGTATCTGCGAATTGTGGATGCAGAGCATGTAGGTAGCTAGGAGTCAAAAAGGGTTTCTACCCTCGATTATGTAAAGTTGAGTCAGCTTTGAGATCCCCCCATGGTCCGCGAACCATGGGATTGTATGTAAAAGGCTATAAATAGGTGTGTCTTAGAGAGTCTAAGGTAGATCTATGGGGATGAATGGATGGAGTCTTAGATAGATATCGCAGACAAGTAAGTCTTAGAAGGGGGAAAGGCTATGCAGTTGAGTGCACAGAGGCCTAGAGTAGTGTTCGCAGTTGAGTGCGCAGACCCCTGCAGCTGAGTGTGCAGGGCAGTTTTGAGTCTGTAACCTTATACTGAAGATTAATAAAGAAGACTGTTGGAGAAATTCATGTGTGTTACCTATTTACTTCTTTTATTTATGTTTCGATATATGTTGTGAGGAAATAATGTCTTTATGAAATAATGATGTATTGATGCACAAATCTACTAGATACGTCTTATTAACTAAACGCGATACATGTTAAGTATTTATGCGAAGATCATAATACATTTTGTTACATTTATCAAGCACTTAGGTAGATCTGAGTAGATTATGATATAAGGATAATTTATGGTGTGTGTAAGTAGTTAATTCATCTGTTTAGGGTTCACAAAATCTGATCGTAGACCTTTACGAAGGTCTAGGGGCCTTTCAAAGGGAGTTATAGTAACAAGCCCTAAGGGCTTATAGATATGCTTGGAGGTAGATATATGGCATAAAAATACATCACACTAATCTTTGGATGTGGAAACTTGGTTCCAACATCCACCCATACTACTTCGGGTGAGACTTTAGTTCACGCTACGTGGGTTTATGCCGAAAAGGCCAGTAGTGTAGGGTTTTTTATTTGTGCAACTAACTCTGAACCTTGGCCAGGACCCATAAATTCAACAAATGGTTCTATTTTCGGGACCAGGATCTGCTTAAGGAGGTGTGATGTCGCATCACTAGAATTTGTCCAAGAAGGAAATTGAGAAGTGTTTGGATAGAAAAATCCATGAATTCATGGTGCAGGAAAATAGGAATTCGTGCGTGTCAAAAGAACAGTGGTTGAATAGATACTTATACACAAAAATACATGAAATTTTCTTCTGTACCTTCCTGATTGAGCTATACGAGTGGATAGCTAAATTGGCAATTGGCTAAGGAAGTTGGAGACCTGATGATCCAATAGTGTGGAATCTAGAACTAGTGCAGAGGTTGGACGCTTCTGAAGATAATATCACGTGTGTTGTTGATCACTGGCTTGATCGAGTCATAGGAGGATTTTTGATAGAGTTCGTGGTTAATACCTTAGTCAACTACAACGAAGCAGAGTGACGCTTATTCAAGGGACCATAAGGTAAGTATCTAAGATATTTGAATACCTGGATTAAGATGTTGTTGTGTGAAAAACAGTTTATGCCATTTCCTTGACTTTTGGAGCTACGTGAAGTGGAAAACTCTTCAGAGATCGAGGGAGAACATGTCTTGAATATAGCCTGTTGATTGGACCTCCTTCGAGTGATGAGGAAGGAAAGGTATAGGCGTCACCGCAGAGTGTTGTCCAATTGATAAGATAGAGTTTTCAGTGAATACCTCATCCATCCACCCCACTTCCACATTCACCTCCACTACATACACCTTCTCCCACACCACCACCACCACCACCATCGTTCAACATGTCGAACTTGATAAAGCTATCGATTTTCAAGGGTATAGGGAGTGAAGATATAGGTCAGTTCTAGTTTTTCGTGAATGTTGTGTGGACCGTGTAGCAGATTACTGATGATAACATAAAGAAGGAACATTTAGTGACTGCCTTGCAAGACCATGCTATGACATGGTATATTAAGTATTGCACCAAAAATATGTTAGCATCATTGGCAGAAACTAAGGATGCTCTCAACAAGGATTTTAGTAAGCCTAAGTCTGACTCACAGTTAGTGGTTGGATTCAAGGAAATCACGATGAGGGCTGGTGAAACACTGTGGGAGTTAGATCAAAGATTGAAGTGTGTGATCCATGAAGCTAATCAGCAATTCACAGATGGTCAGCACTACGAGTGGTTTATAGCCTCGCTTCTGCCCCACCTAAGGATTTCGTTTTCGCAACAGAATATAGGGACTTAGGCAGAAACTGTGGAAATTGTGATGAGATTGCATGAGATGCCTATTCAGGACACTTCTTTTGGATTTCAATAAATTCACTTGCAGTTGTAGAACCTTTACTTGGAATTGTAGAGCTTGAAAAAAGAAAAGGAGACTAGGTCGGAGGTGCGTGAGGAAGTCCAGTGCCTCAAGTGTAAGAGGCAGGGGCATGATAGAGATCATTGCCTCGTCTTCGTGAATTATATCACGGGTGTTATCGGGAAAAGTGTCTATTTAGAACTACTCTATCCCACTAAGGTGTGACAGCTACCTTAGAAACAAACAGAGAAAACTACTTTTGTATTCTTCTTTATGAACTATAAACAAAGAGGAATAGGATGAACCAACCTATGTCTTGCTCTAGTCCTTCGATCCAATCTCTCTCCTCTTTGACAGCTTCCAGCTACCTGCTCCCTTACTTGCCCAGCTTCACCAAGTACCTGTAAGATCACAGAAGAAGGAAACTATACAAAGACATGGATTTATATTCATAAATAACTTAGGATCAAATTTAAGTTAACCATACAAATGTAACAAGCATCAATGATACAAAAGCATGGAGAAGAAACTTAAATAGTTTTATTGATATACAAGAAGATCCAGGAGGAGTTACAACCGATGATTCCTGACCCAGCATCAACCTCCCAGCAAAGAAGTCCCTTCTTCACCCCCAACAAAGCATAGATCACCCAATTCTCTGATATGTATCTCAAAACCAACAACAATTCCTTACAATGTGCAAAATTCCAGCCCCTGGATCTCTGGGATGACAGATCCATATATAGATGTATGCAAGGAGGACGAGTCAGCTCATGATTTGATTAGTGGCTTCTCTCTGTCAGTTCTTGCTTCCACTTGGAGACTGAAAGCCTCTTACTCATCCTTGGTCGAATTCAGTGAGGCAAGTGTCATTGGAGAAGATTCCGGAAGCTTCCATTGTCTCTCCACCTCGTGGAATGACACCGCCATTTGTCATTTCCCGCTCAACGCACCCTGGTAGTGCATTTAGGTGCGTTGCAACGCACCTAGCTAGTGGGTTTAGCTGCTATGCAACGCACTTGGCTAGTGGAGCAGCTGAAATGATCCTGATTTGACTTATTCTGAGCAGTTTCTGGTGGAGAACTTCTGGGAGAAGCTGTAATTTGTTGACCTTATTCCTTTAGGGGTTGGAACAACACTTTTAGGGACTTAGGAGCCCTTGGTTTATGGAAATTTCATGCTTAGATCTGTAAGGCACAAAAAATTCTATAACAGTTGCCCCCTAAAGTATGAGGCCGTTTATCGGGTGAAATGCTTTATTAAGAGGATCCGAAGTTCTTTCAATGCTGGGAGGAGACCTGTAATAAGATACAATACAATACATTATCTTCATACTGTTTTCATGATCTAGCTGAGGTGGGAATTCCCATGCTCAGCTTATAAATTCATTTTCATGCACATAGGACAGACAATCGTCTGATGGTAGACTGATGATTCTGATAGAGCCATCATCCTTTTGGTAGGATGATTGTCTGTGTTGCAATGTTGTACATTTTAATGTCTTTATTTTCCTGAATATATATCGCAGCCTGGATGGATGAAACTAGATCCGGGGTCTTCAATCTCGTCCGATCTTCACTCGAAGTACAAGTCGATCCACGTGAGAAATGCTTTGAAGTCGAACATGGAAAGACATCGCTTGATTACCAGTCAATGATGTAAACTGTTAACAAGCGCGAGAGGAATCGCCGATAATGATAATGACCCTCAAGGTACTGCAGTACAATTCACGTGGTGTGAATAAAGGACTTGGCGTCAAACACCACACAAAATCTTTCGGTCGAAGGTCATTGATGTAAACCTTGTCGTCGGAAGTGAGAAACTTGCCATTGAGGCATGCAAGCTTCAAAGTAATGAATGGGGTGTTCGTAGATCAACTTCTTGGATAATGAGCTGATGTCGACAAGAAGTGATCCGTCATAGGAGGGCCTTAATGAATCCCACATCAATGACACGAAACGGAGCAAATGATTTTGATGGAGGTGAAAACGATCTGATGATATATGGTTCAGGGTGGCGGTCATGAAAGAATGGAGTATAATATATGGTAGTGGGCGGGACATAGTGGCCTTTCTGGATGACTTCTCTTGAACATGTCGGCGACACTTATGTGATGGATTGGTAGCATTAACCCCAAATGTGGATGGTATGGCAAGACCATGGAAATGTGGCCGGTGAATGAAACAACCCAACCCGACTCGGGCACGGAGTGGAAGTGTCATGTTCAAGAGCGACTTGCTACCAATAAAGATTCTTTGAGTTTTCTTCCCAATTTTTCCCCAGTCATTGCTGACCAGTACCTCTTTATTTTTGTCAAGCTTGAGGAGGATAACATATGCTTGTTCTATAATTTTCCCTTCGGGAAAACCCATCACTATGTTTTAACGAGCCTAGCGATAGTGAAACTCGTTCTTGTCTAAAGACAAGTTTGTCGCTATTAATATTTTTAACGAGTCTAATGACAAAGATAACTCGGTCCTTTTCATTTTTAGAGAGTCTGAAAAGGTACGTAAAGGTAACTCCAAAATTCCTTTTTCATCATCTAATCCCTTAAGTCCGAAAAAGTATAAAACAATACAGAAGGGATGAATTTTCGATTAGCTTTAACGAGCCGAACAAAACAAGCGCTCGATCGTTTTGTGCAATAATCCCTCAGGTCCAAAAAGATTAAAATCTAGAGGAGGGATAGCACTTCCTGTCGCTTTAACGAGCTGGAAGGCCAAAACTCGGCAATGTTTTCATATTTTACGAGTCAGAAAAGAGCTTAAAGAAGACTCGTCTTTTGAGGAACGAGTGATAAAATGGGTAGCAGCTGATTCCAAGTAAGGTTTGGAATTTTCCAATCACGACAGTGTCACAAGGATGGCTAGTGAAATCACTCTTTGCAGCTGTTCCTCAAAATGGGTAAACAATCAAATGGAGGTGAATGATCGGCCAATGAAAAGTGGAGGTGACGGTGCAAACACGACCAAGGCTTTAATGGCTGAAATGCTACATTCACGATGGTTATTTACCAGGGGATAGTCCATTTTTTAACGAGCTTAAATGCGGGTGGAAACATTTTCTCGGCGCGGGTTTATTTTTTAATGAGCTTGAACCTTGCGGTAACACTGCTCGATGATAAGTTTGCATGCCCCCAGCATAATAACGCAAATCGAGGTACATGCCCCCCAAGCTTCATTGCATTCAACTCGGTGGTTGGAATGAAGGTTTACCTTTGAGATTTGGATAGGGGAGTTTGTTTCATTTTTAAATGAGGTTGACACTTTAAAAGAACTATCCTCATGACTCCTTGTTTCATTTTTTAACGAGGTCGACACGAGATAAGAACCATCCTCGAAATCCACCATATTTACAGTATTTGATAGAAAATAAAAAACTGATGGATGATTAAGGTTGCTGGAATAATCTTCGTGGTAATCCAGAAGATGGGAGCGATGGTGGTAATCTTCCCATGGTGCCTCTCCAAACATCATTGACTGATTGATTCCTTTGTCTGTAGAATGTACATGCGACCAAGGATCTGAAGAGGTACCATATTCCTTAGACCTATCTATCCAAACACTCGATGAGCATTGATTTGGGTTTGCCCCCCAGGCCAAGAAAATTGATTGCTACAATATTTCTATTATGGCGATGATCCATGCTGACAAAATGTTTAGGAGTCTTCCGAATCCATTAGATATAGAAGATTTCATACTGCAGGTTTCCACTGTGGCCACTTCCACCAAATTACTCGGAGGTGGTAGGGCAAAAGTACCCATTATGGCAGGGTATTTTAGGAGGCCTACTCCAATATTTTGAAGCGAATGATTGCTTCCATGGATCATTAGAATGCTTCCCGTAACTTGTGACCTATTGGGGAGAAATGTTTGTTGGTCAACGATTGTAATTCCTCCTTGAAAGGGAAATGCAATCTTCCTGAAGTAGGTTGACACAACTGCGGCCATGGCATATATCCAGGGCCTTCCCAGTAGGATGTTGTAATCGAGGTTTCCGTCGATTACTTCAACATCAACTTCTACTGTTTTTCCCCCCAGTTCAACTTGCAAGTTACTTAAAATCCCGTATGGAGTGTATGATCGTCCATCAAATTCTTTTAATGTCGTTGATGATCTTGACAAGGGTGGTGAGCCTAAATTTTTCCAGCAACTCATCGAAATAATACATGTAGATGCCCCCTCATCAATAATTGTTCGATGAACAGTTTTGTTGAGGGCTTTCACTTGAATAAGGAAAGCTAGTTGAGCTGGTAACCGAGGGTCATATCCTTTATGATCAAAGGCCACAATATTGGAATCCATTGGGCCAATCCCACCTATTGCTGATAATAAATCTTGCTTTTGGGAGGGGCAATTTTGCGGTACCTCAAGTGTCGACATAGCGGACGACGATTGAGCTAGGTCCTCTATTATATTATAATTCTGTGCTACTTTTGCATGAGGATTAAATGTCGATTTGTGTACTACTCCCTTTGGTGATTTTATCATTGGTTCAGGAATGATGGGTGGCATAACTTCAGTCAAAGTTGTTTTCGAACTACTAGGTTGTTCATTAGCCTTGTTTTTCGATAGTTGTGGATTCCCGTAATCTTTATTCCTTGTCAACGCATCACTTTTCTGCTTTGAGATAGACAACATAAGCACTTGGGATCGGGAAGCATTTTGATTAGCATCCAGTTTGGTTCCCGGGTTTGGAAACGGATCAGTCAATACTGCTAAGGTTTTTGGACTCTTAAAGAGTTTCTTAACTTCAACTTTATGTGGACAATCTCTCATCCGATGATCCTCATCGCATATATGACACCCCGCAGGGGGTTTCCTTTGCCCAGAAGGGTTTTCAGAAGCTTTTCTAGGAGATGATTCATCCTGCTTCCTTTCTCTCCCTTTCTTTTTCTTCTTGCCCCCTGGTTGCTTCAGTTGTTTGCCGTTGTCGGCCGACACGACATTTACTTCCGAGGCAAGAAGTTCCTCTTTTTCATTTTGACCAGAAATCTTATGGGCCTTTTTATATGTAGACTTTGTCAATTTCGTGTCTATTGCGCCAATCACGGCATCTCCGGCATGAGAGTCATTGTTTGATTTAGGAGGGGGAGGGACTGAGAATTCCGGTCTAGGAGCGTCAGGTATTTTATCGTAGAGCATGCCAGACTGAGTGTAAATCAAGTCCAAATATTGCGCACGAGCAATAACTTTCTCTTTTGTGACGACTCCCCCTTTTGCCACATCTTCCGTGATGGAAGACAGTAATGACTTAATAAACCATTCAGCTAAAAGCTGATCGGGAACATACGTTTTCACCATTCTACGACAACGTCGCCATTCATGTATATGATCAGATATGTGAGTGGCCGTCGTTTTTTTGAAGTTGGTAAGAAGTTTGGTTCCCGTTTCGTACCTTATCGGTAACTGAAAATGGGTTAAAAAGGTTGTGGCTAGGGTACTGAAGTTGTCGAATGAAGCTCTAGGCAATTCGATATACCATTTTTCTGCCGGACCAGTTAACGTCCTCTGAAAAAGGCGAAGCCTAATCGAATCATTGTTTAGGGTGTTTGATGAACACCACAGATGAAATGTCATCACATGATTCGACGGATCTTCACCCGGATTTCCATTAAATTTAGGAATATCTAATGGAAGTTTATGCGGAATCGCTGGCCACCAAGGGGCGTAAGCAATTGGATCGTTTGTTAACCGGTTTAAATCAGGTAACTCTAAAGTTGCCACGAATGGTAACTGTTGATTCAGGTTAGGTGAAGCATACCCAGGATACGATGGAATCACCTGAGCAGTTGGTCTTTGCATACCGGCATAATGCATTTGATGCTGGTATGTTTGGTAAGGTTGGTGGACTTGACCATTATAAAATGGTTGATTTTGACCGTTTTGAATGTACGGTTGTCCACTGTTCGGAAAGATTTGCTGCTCAGAACCTTGGTATACTTGTTGGAATTGTGGTTATTGGTATTGCACCAGCCATGGTTGTGAGGCCATGTGCTGTTGCCCGATACTAACCGTTTGACCAAGGTGAGGGGTAATTGTACCCTTCTGGACCTGTGTCGCCCCACTAGTTGACGATTGTGGTTGAGTTGCAGGGTCAAGGGGCTCTTGCATTACAACCTGAGAAACCTGAGGTTGGCATACAACAGGTAGCGCTTGAACTTGCGACACTGTCACAATAGCTGGCGTAGCCGGGATGTCCGACATAGGTACGCATTGTTGCATCGAATACACAACTCTTGGTTGTTGAGGTAGTATAGGTACCCAACCACTTGAGGAAATTCCAGTATAACCTGAATGCTATTGTGAACTCCCGTATGGATATCCTCCCGGAGGGGATAATGAAAGGGCATACTGGCCCCCATACGGTGGTAATCCAGAACTCAAGGGAATTGTTTGCCCTTGGGGACCAGACTGCCCAAATTGACCTCCAAAAGGATCAATTTGTTGAGACTCAACATAAGAGTTTCCAGATATTATTCCGGATGAAAAAACAGGAACGGACCAGACTGTCGAAATAGCCCCTGAGTGGGCTCCTTCTAGCGGTTGAGAGCTAGTCGGGACAGATGGTATGCCGACGAACATTGTTGGAGTGACAGCAGGGAGTTCTGCCGTCGCTGTGTCAGATGACACAGTCCTAGAGGTTGACGGTTGTTCAGACATTTGTAGTCTATCCAAAAGATTACCTAGTGATTCTACAGGAACTTCTGCTGGTGGTAGACTAACTTCTGATGTCGAAGGATATAGAGTGATCCCGACTCCAAAGTGCGTTGGAGTACTTGTTTGAGGATCTTCTACAATTTCTTCTATTGCAATCAGACCAGGTGGAAGGGGAAGACCGTCAGGTTCGTAAAATATTTCTGGTGCCGAATAAGGTGTAAAATCAGCAGCGACAGATGTTTGAAGAGTAAGACTCTCTGAACCGGTTGTAGATGGAACTGGTTCGGTAACACAAGTGTTTATTCTCAAACTAGGATCAGTACCACTGTCCTTCTGTGGCTGTTGAACTTCTTCTGTAGAGGCAGGGATTCCAGAAATGTTTGGAGTAACCGGAATCTCTGATTTTTTTGGAACACTTGTTCTAACTTTGATAGGAGATTTGGAACCGGTTAAACGAGTTCGCTTTGTCCGTACTGGTTTCGATTCTGGAGACAAAGACGGTTGTCTCGTAAGCCTCCGCGAACGACGGGGTTTCAATTGATTTTCTTCCACGATTTCGGATTACTCGATCAACTAAAATAAAGGGAAGGTATGTTTCTGAATTAAATGAATTTTAGACGCTTTTGACACAACTTGTTTTTTCAGTTTTTAAGAGTCGGGAAAAAACAAAAGATGACTCTAGTCTCCTTCGATTTTTAATGAGCCTGAAGTGACAAGTGCTCAGATGGACCTTTTCCGTTAAAGAGTCTGAAAAGGAACGAAAGGGACTGCTCTGGAGGTCTAGGTAGAGGAAGTACCAAACCAATCGCAAAACTGCAGAATACTTTTTACGGTACGACAGTCAATCTTCCCGAATGCTGTGTTCGGTGCATTGCAATCAGTAGGGCGGCCGACACGGCTTCCTATGGATAAAGGATTTAAGCCTATAGGGGTCTCCCAATATATACTCGACGGTACATGGGAGCGCAAGTCCGTACTGGCACTTATCATCTCAAAGTGGAGGAATCACCCAACCATCAATGAGGACAACAGTTACCAGGCTTTACGATGCTGGAATACGTCTCTAGCCTAGACCTCTAAATGTTGTGCGTTAAGTTCCAAAGCGTTGTTAGTTTCATTGAATTTATTTTAAGTTGATCTTTCTTATGAAGTTTTCCTTTTGGGTTCACCACGAGATGTAGATGTAATTCCTAAAATGCAATCTAAAGATGATAAACAAGCTTTTATCTCTTTTCAGCAATGAAAATCCTAGCTACTAAGGGAAAAGAAAGACACAATCTTTTCGCAAAGAGCAAAGAGCACACTGTAAATGCACTTTCCTAAATCAAGCCAAACAGACTGTCAATATGCAAATTCACATGCATGTATTTGTTTTCCACTTTCTTAATATTGATGCTAAAAAGAAAGTTGATGTACAAATCTGAATTTGCTTTCAAGCGACAAACACAAACAAGCTTCTTTTCAAAATCAAAAGGTAGAGATGATTACGACACTTTATGATTTTGAAATAAATACTCGTTTCGACACTAGAAAGTCACAAATTCAAACCAAAGGCAAAAGTAAAAGCATAATCGACTATCAAGAGCAAATAAACTTTCTCCTATGATCAAAGTCGACACTTGCGACAGATCTAAATCAAAGGACGACAGTACGACTATTCTACTTTTGCAATGGAAAACTGTAAACGACTCAACAAACACATAAAAATGTCTACAGTTCTTTTGTACAAATGAGGCGGAATATCAGTAAGGAAAAGGGGTTTGAAATAGTCATATACTGATCACAAGCTGCAAAAATCAGAGACAAAACTGGAAAGAATGAAGCAAAGAACCTCAGTTGCACAAGGCTAGGCTGATCAGCGCACCTGTTACACAGAGAAACTGCATTGCAGCGCAGGTAGCCCTCTCGAGAAGTGCGTTGAAATGCAGAACCTCTTCACAGTGCCTGCGCTGGGATAGAAACGAGAATTATATCCGGGTTCTGGGTCACAGTTTGCAGTTTAATCTTTGGTTTTTTGGCCGAGTAAAAGCAATCAGTAATGCACAATCAGAGGTGGATCAAAGGGGGGGTCTAAGAGCTATCACAAGGGCAACCAGTTAGTCTATGAATCAGCTGTTCAAATCATAAACAGATCCAGTGAATGGATTGAAGCAACAGCTGTCTACTTTGCATTTGTTAATGGCAAATGCAGTTCAATTGCTACTTATAAGTTTATGAAATAAACAACAAGAGAAACACAAACAAACTAATTAGACACGATCCCCAGCGGATTCGCCATTTTGTTATTGGGAAAAGTGTCTATTTAGAACTACTCTATTCCACTAAGGTGTGACAGCTACCTTAGAAACAAACAGAGAAAACTACTTTTGTATTCTTCTTTATGAACTATAAACAAAGAGGAATAGGATGAACGAACCTGTGTCTTGCGCTAGTCCTTCGATCCAATCTCTCTCCTCTTTGACAGCTTCCAGCTACCTGCTCCCTTACTTGCCCAGCTTCACCAAGTACCTGTAAGATCACAGAAGAAGGAAACTATACAAAGACATGGATTTATATTCATAAATAACTTAGGATCAGATTTAAGTTAGCCATACAAATGTAACAAGCATCAATGATACAAAAGCATGGAGAAGAAACTCAAATAGTTTTATTGATATACAAGAAGATCCAGGAGGAGTTAAAACCGATGATTCCTGACCCAGCATCAACCTCCCAGCAAAGAAGTCCCTTCTTCACCCCCAACAAAGCATAGATCACCCAATTCTCTGATATGTATCTCAAAACCAACAGCAATTCCTTACAATGTGCAAAATTCTAGCCCCTAGATCTCTGGGATGAGGGATCCATATATAGATGTATGCAAGGAGGATGAGTCAGCTCATGATTTGATTAGTGGCTTCTCTCTGTCAGTTCTTGCTTCCACTTGGAGACTGAAAGCCTCTTACTCACCCTTGGTTGAATTCAGTGAGGCAAGTGTCATTGGAGAAGATTCTGGAAGCTTCCATTGTCTCTCCACCTCGTGGAATGACACTGCCATTTGTCATTTCCCACTCAACGCA
Organism: Pinus tabuliformis; assembly: GCA_031772625.1. Lineage (NCBI taxonomy): Eukaryota > Viridiplantae > Streptophyta > Pinopsida > Pinales > Pinaceae > Pinus > Pinus tabuliformis. The sequence continues at coordinate 517,666,328 of CM062808.1, forward strand.
CCCTGGTAGTGAATTTAGGTGCATTGCAATGCACCTAGCTAGTGGGTTTAGCTGCTATGCAACGCACTTGGCTAGTGGAGCAGCTGAAATGATCCTGATTTGACTTATTCTGAGCAGTTTCTGGTGGAGAACTTCTGGGAGAAGATGTAATTTGTTGACCTTGTTCCTTTAGGGGTTGGAACAACACTTTTAGGGACTTAGGAGCCCTTGGTTTATGGACATTTCATGCTTAGATTTGTAAGGCACAAAAATGTCTATAACAACCGGGGGGGGGTCCAATGCCCTTGAGGCAGGAAGCTCCAGCAGGACCAATTGCGGGGCCCACGCTATGGTGCGCTATTTGTCAGGTGGCTAGAAAACAGGTAGCAGATAATTGTCATTTGGTGCAAAAGTTTGTTCAGACACGACAACAATTGTTTTGTGATTTCTACAAATTAGTGGGCCACGATGAGCACCACTTCCATAGCTACGAATTAATGATGGGAAGAATGCCCATGTATCGAATGAAAGCAGAAACTCAACCTCCGGATCAGGGAATTGGGGGAACGCATGGAGGATATCATGGGTGCAGATGAGGCCGAGGAGGAGGAAGACCTAGGAGAGGTTTTGGATAGGCTATTTTCTATAATTGCGGGATGCTAGGGCACTAAACGCGGGAGTTTCTGAATCAGATGTGCCCTTCATGTCAATACTGCACTCAGTTTGACCACATGATAGAAGAATGCCCTGTGCTGATAGACAAGATGCAGGAGAAGAAGGCGCAGCCTCAATAGCCTACACAACACTTACAGATGATGAGAGCTAAGCCCTGCGAGGAGGATCTAAATGTGAATATAGTGTTGAGAAGTGGAGTAACAACTTGGGATGACAAGAGAAAATAGCCTGAAGAGAATGGATGGGTCCATAAGGCTACGATCTAGAATGCGTGAAGGAGAAATTTATGGAGGCGACGAAAAGCTTCGCTGAGGCATCCACCTCAGGAAGTCATGACAAACTACCAGAAACCAACGCGCCCACAGAGATTGATCCCTCTGTACTCACCACATTCCTGGAAACCTGCATGAAACTGTTGCATGATAGCAAGGTTGTGAAGGGGCTACAAGAGTTGATAAATAAGTGTGATGGTAAGGAAAATGCTCCTGATGGACATCACGTAGTCAGAAATATTGGAAAACATAAGGCAAGAACAGGGCACGAGATGAGGCTCACTGCATAGATAGGAGACTATGAGATGGACCAGGTTATTTTGGATCTGGGGTCTGATGCGAATGTTTTTCCTAAACAAACATGGGAGAGAATGGGGAGACCTACACTATAGTGGTCTCTGATTCAACTGAGGATGGCGAACCAACAGAATATTATCCCTATGGGATGACTACATGGAGTCACTATAGATATAGAAGGTGCGAGCGCATTGGCTAATTTTGAAGTAATATAGATCGTTGATGATAATAATCCATATCCCACGCTCCTTGGAATTAATTGGGCCATTGATATGAACGGGGTCATCAACTTGAAGAAGTGGACAATGTCATTTGAAAGGAAATCGCTCTGCGTTGTGGTACCATTGGACCCTGCAGAAGGACCTCACTATACTGAATTGGTCTGCCACTATGAAGAAAGTGATGATGACTTGGATTAGATTTACAAAATAACAACATGAGACTAAGACTAGATTAATTCAATAGCTAATGGACAGATTTCATGGGACTGTGAAAGCTTCTGTACCTCAAATTCAGATGAAGAGTTGGAACACTGGCATAATAGGTTGCATGAAGTATCTACACTGCGCTACAACATGATGACTAAATCGTCGCATTGTGTGTCATCGGAGGTAATAAATTTACCCTATTAAGAAGGTTTAACTGTTGTAGATAATTTTTTGGATGCTTTTGAAAGATAAGTCCCTGAGGATCATCGCTTTCAAGCACTGGATTTTACACTACGTGATACACCCACATGGTTGCGTGGTATGCACAAGGACAACTTTGATGAATGGCATGATTATAGGAGGGTGATGAGGTTGAAATTTGGTCATCCTAAAGTGCGATTAACTAAGAAATATGATGGGAGAAATGATTCGTGCAACCATTTGGAAAAATGGACTAAATTCTACGGAACATAGCTGCATCCAGAGTGGGTGCACTTATTATGTCATACTTTGGATATAATCCCTATGAATTGGTACCTGGAAACAAACGTCCACCATGGCATCGCGGAGTGGGATATATTAAGGGAAGGATTCTTGATGACCTTCAGTTTTGAGGATGGGTTCGAAAGCATTGATGAAGGTCTGCAAGAGGTTAAGGCGGAAATCTTTATAATCCTACAAGATCCTTTGGATTTTGTTAACCCAGATTGGAGCACCCAGTTGCGCCATGCGCTGGAATGCTATAATGTGAATGCTGAGGGGGAGCATGAAGATCCAAGAAATATTGATATCCCAGAGGCACAAGGCCATCGTGAGGTCGAAGGTCTGCAGATAGAAAATATGGACATCACCGCGCCACTGAAAACAAAGCAAGTGAACATTGGTACTAAAGCAGAGCCGAAATTTGCAAAGATCGGGGTACCATCAGATTAAGATCATGCCAAAAGACAGGAGCAAAACAACCTTCGTGACAGAATGGGGTTGTTTCCAGTATAAGGTGATGGAATTTGGACTCAATAATGTGTCGGTGATATTCTCTCGCATAGTCATCACGACGTTCAAATAATTTATTCACAAGTTCTTGAAGGTGTATTTTGATGACTAGAAAATGTTTGGGTTAGTAAAGCACCATGTAGCCAGTATACGATTAATGTTGGATATGTGCCAAAGATATCAAATCACGCTGAACCTGAAGAAATGTTTATTTTTTGTCCCCTTTGGAATTTTACTGGGTCATGTTGTGTGCAAGCAAGGGCCGATGGTGGACCCTACCAAGATCGCGGTGATCGTAAATCTGGAGGCCTCGAGGAGTGTCAAATAGTTGCATGCAACCCTGGGCCATATTGTATATTACAGAAAGTTCATCAAGACTTATGCTTAGATTACCACACCTATGGAGAAGTTGTTGAAAAAGGATGCTACATTCTACTCAGATGAAGAATGTCAACGTAGTCTGGGTGTATTGAAGGAAAATATGGTCACCGCACCGATCTTGGTTTTCCCAGATTGGAAGAAGGAATTCCATGTACATGTTGTTGCCTCGTGTATTGCATTGGGAGTAGTGATGACATAGGTTGGTGAAGGAGAGATGGATCATCCTATAGCCTTTGTGAGAAGGAAATTATCAAATTCTGAGAAGAATTACTCAACGACAGAGCGCAAAGGATTGGCTATGGTGCACGTGCTTCAAAAGTTCAGGCACTATTTGTTGGGTGGACATTTTAAGATGTATACAAATCATTCTCCCTTGAAATACCTAGCCAATAAGCCTGTGTTGGGGGGGAAGATATGCAGATGGTTGTTGTTATTTCAATAGTATGATTTTGAGGTAATTGTGAAGACAGGAAGGTTGAATTCACGACTTGACCATCTGTCGTGGATTGAAATGGGGGAGGAGCCCACTAATTTAGAGGAAGGGTTGCGCGACGTGCAAATCTTCATGAAGCACATAGAGGATAATCATTTTGTGGATATTATCCACTTTTTGACTACCAGAGCGGCTCCAGAAGCATATACTAGTCAACAAAAGAAGGAACTAGTGGTGTGCGCGATCGATTTTTCAGTGATCGCCATGCATTTGTATAAGATGGGTGCTAATGAGATATTGTGAAGGTATGTGCTTGATTTTGAATGAAGTAGCATCCTAGATGAAGCTCATGGTGGGTATGCAGGAGGACATTATGCATGAAAGCAAATAGTACAAAAGATTTTACGTGTAGTTTTGTGGTGGCCTACGATACATAAAGATTCTAAAGTGTATTGTAGGGCATGTGATGCATGTGAGAGAATGGGAAGACCATCACGGAGGGACGAGCTGCCACTAAATCCTCAGGTGTCATTGCAGCCATTTGAAAAATGTGTAATTGACTTTGTGGGGCCAATTCAACCTCCAAGAAAGAAGACAGGTGCATGCTATATCATCACTGTGATGGAGTATCTCACCAAATGGGTGGAGGCACAACCCGTGAAGGATTATACAGGAGCCACAACAACTAAATTCTTGTTTGAGTATGTGTTAACCAGGTTTGGCTGCCCAAAATTGTTGATGAGAGATCGGGGTATGCACTTCCTCAATGAAATGATCAGTGCACTGACTGAAGAATTCTAGGTTTCTAATAAGAAAAGCACACCGTATCATCCTCAGGCTAATGGAATAGTTGAGGACTTTAACAAGATCCTGGAAAACATGTTGACAAATATTTGCAACACGCAACAAAATGACTAGGATGTGCGCGTACCTGTAGTGTTATGGGCATAGAAGACTACTTGCAGAAAGCTAATAGGTTAGACACCTTTTTGACTGGTCTATGGTGTAGAAACTGTGATGCCTATGGAATATATCGTGCCTAGTCTACGCATAAAAGTTTTCACAGTGATGGCAGACTGCAGAGCCATGGAAGAATGGCTCGTGCAAATAATGGAACTTGAAGAGGAAAAAGTATTGGCTAGATTCCATTAGCAAGTCTAGAAGGAACGTGAAAAGTCTTGGCACGATCGAAACATTAATTTGCGCACATTCAAAGTAAATGATTTTGTTTTATTATATGATAATAACTTTGCTAAGTTTCTGAGAAAGTTTTAGATGCACTGGCTGGGGCCATATGTCATCAAAGAGATTATAGATGGGGGCACGGTTCAGCTCGCAAAGCTGAACGGAGAACCTTTTCCAGGAAGAGTGAATGGAAGCTGATTAAAGATATATACAGGTGATCTGGCTCAATGACGATATGATGGTAGGATAGTCTTAGTGCTCAGGTAGTTGCAAGGCAGCGTAGGACTATAAACTACACTGCCCGGCTTCGGGGACTACATGGCAGGGGGGCTGCGTGCAAAAGGGCGATGTCACAGTATTAGAAGCCATGTGAAGGGAGTTGTGCTATGAAGCGAGATACCGCACAACACAACCAAAAAGTGACTGTTAGAGTCACTGTTCATGATTTGATAGCCAAGAGATGCTTAAGAGGAGTGGGCGAGCTGCATTTAAGGCCAAAATATTTGAAGATATTCCACAAAAACATCATTAATGGACAAATTTTTGGCAGAGCGGTCGAATTTGAATTCAAAATTCCCTATAAATTACGTGTGACGTTCCAGCAGAGAACACTTGGCACCCTTATATTTTTTGAGTTGTGTTGTCTGTCTGTTATGAATCATGCGTTCTTCGAGGATTTGGTTGCAAGCCTCACATTCAATAATTTTCCAGAGTTAACCAGGAAATTCATCTGTGGTACCGTGTTAGGACGAGGCCTCGCTGAGACTGCAAGTACTGGAGGAACTGTTGCCTTTGAAGGAGTTGTTCCAGAGGTAGTGAGCATGGAAGCTCTGGCTTGTGTGCCTATAGCACTAAGGTCGCCTAGGCTGAAGCCTACAACTATACGGGAAACCAAGAAGACGAAGAAAGACAAGTAGAAGAGGCCAGTGGCAGTGTGTGAGTCACCTAGAAAACATATTGTCGCTCAGAGGTAGAAGAAGGATAAGAAGCTTGAGAAGGTTGTGGATTTGGAAGCTGAATAGGGCACTGAGGATATAGACACTGAAGGAGTGGAGCACCTCACCAAGTTTCCTAGATAAATCCCTCTGCGAAAAGGGAAGGCGAAGGTCCCCAAGGAGCTAGACTTGGATAAGTGCCTCATCCATACACCCCTATTGCTAGAGCATATGACTTTTGAAGGTTCGCGCCTTGTTCGGATTCCCCTGCTAAAAATGGAGGATTAGGACCTGGCTGACCATTTGTAGTTCCCTCATCTCGTGACAAATAATTATATGATGCGAGTGTACTACCTAGACTTAGGTGTCACTGAGTTGGAAACGGTTGAATGGATCCACAGAGTGGAGAACTTTGGATTGTTGAACTTGTTGTGGGTGCCCCACTATCACCGCACTAATATGAACACCACCTGTGTGTGGCAGTTACTTACTCTCATCCATGATGGGTTATTATGGCTTGGCGTGCTTATACCCATCATGGACATGCTCATCCACAGGATCACACACCTTCCACATGAGGGTTCGAATCCGGTGAAGGATTTTGGTGGAAAAGCAGGAGAAAGAGACTTGGTGGAGAAGATGAAAAAGGAGTTTGAGCATGTGAAGAAGCCATGTGGCTATTCCATCATGTCCATCAATGATCCAGTGGTGAAGATTTCCACCCAAATATTGGCCGAAAAGATTATGAGGAAGTGTCGTGCAGACGAGGTTCTAACGCATATAGTATCGTTAGCTGCACAATGCGCAAAGGGCGTGCAATTTAACTTCTCATGGTACTTATGCAGTGAAATCCTTGTAAATTTTCATGAGGTCCAGGATGAGAGCAAGCCATTCCACTACACGTGGTTACTCCTCTCCATCATGTTAGTCGCATGGGAGTTGCTAGAGGACAGTCAGTTTCCTCCGTTGAAGGAAGGATTGCCGGAGGCCGCGTAGTTCGCCTCCCTCTGGGCCACGAAGGACCCTATGCAGGTCACAGAAACAAAGATTTTCTAGGTGTTGATGGAAGAAAGCTTCCGCATGGTCATCAACCAGTGCCCAAGTTTGTCCCCAACCTTGTATTAGTATCTATTTGCGTAGGCTCCGTTCAAGGCAGATTTCCACTGTGTCTACGTTTAGGCACAGAGGGACTCGCAGCAGAAGTGGTACGATTTACTATATTTGGTCACCGACGATGCCATCCAAGAGGTCATCAAGCGCTGGCCAACACATTGGCACAACCTATCAGACTTAGATGTAGGTACCAGTAAGGGCGCGGGGAGATCATTTGAGAAGCAAAGGAGGGGTGCAACAAAACATGCGACGCAAATTTGGCCACACAACAGAAGAAGGAAGCCGAAGAGAAGGCTCGTAGGGAAAAGGAGCATGCTGCAAAGGAGGCCAAGCAAGAACAACACGATTTTGAGCCAAGTGGAAAATCCTATTCACCTGAAATTGAGGAGGAAGAGCAATCTGAGTAGTGTGGAGGCAGAGATTAGGGGTAGAGCACCCCATTTCGGCTAAGGAAGTGTAGAGATAATGTTAGGTCCCTATACTACTAGTGTAACCCCTTATTGTTATTAGTAGAGCCCCCTTATTATGTTTTTGTTCCCATGTAGTCCCCATATTGTTATTATTGTGCCCCATAGAAGCCCACTATTGTTATTATTGTGCACTTACATTATTATTGTTATGTCAGCTCTAATTATATTATGACCCCTTAGACTCCTATATATAGAAAGGAGGTCTTGTCATTTGTATCATCAAAGAATTGTTCATTTGTGTAATGTATAGGAGGTTTCCCCCTAGAAGAGGCTTATTTTTAAGGTGTTCATCTCTCTTTTCTATCTTTTTGTGAGCTGGTTTCATAACATTTGGTATCAGAGCTTTGGATTCTATGGTTTCGCTGCTCCAAAACGGGTTAACGTGGCATTTTCGCTATACTTCTCTTCTGCGATGTTTTAGAACCTACAAAAAAAACCCATTTGAGAAGAAATCTCACTGAATCTTTCATCCGTATTTCAGACCTTGTCTCTCTATATTTACATATATATGATCTGAGGAAGTTAGGATTTTGGAAGACGCCCGAATTACATCCTACACCGGTGACCTAGGGAAAATCATCATAACTATCTCTTTGAGCATCAGATTGAAATTTCGTCAGAAGTTATAGAAAGAGAACGAACTGTAGTTTTCTGGAACTTCATACAAGTTCACTCTTCTGAAAAGGTATATAATCAGGCCATCTTGGGAGATTGTGTATAACTCTTTCTTAGAGAATCTAATTTTGATTAGAGTGGTGGCATTGGAAGGAGGAAGCAGAGGACTACTGCAGGTCGTGATTTTAGAACTGGAAGATCTAATATTACAAAGTTATAGTCGTTTCAAGATCGAGCTCCCAAAATCAAGAAAAAGCGAGATGAGGAAGTTTGATGGCAAGGATCCGGTAAATTGGATACTACAAATGGAGAAATATTTTGATATACATGGTGTACCACTGTTACAAAAGGTATGTATTGCATCTAATTATTTAGAAACAAATACATTTTTATGGTATAAAGGGCTTTGTTCTTGTAAACCACTTGTCATGTGGTTAATTTTCATGGAGGAAATGATAGCACATTATGAGGATACAAAGAGAAACACCTTCTTTAGCCAATTGATAAATCTCAAACAAAGGGGTTCAATTGCAAAGCACATTGAGGAATTTCAAAAATTGAATATAAGGGTAAATGATATTCCAGAGAAGCAAAGGATTGATGTCTTCATAGGGACATTAAAGGATAACATTCAACATGAGGTTCGTCTTTGGGGACTTGATTCATTGGAGAAGGCATTCAGGTTGGAAAGAAAAATTGAAAGCGAAATTATGGAAGCAAGAAATTCTACCTCTCACAACTATAAAGATGGAAGTGTTGTTTCTCCTAGCCTTCCACAAACTACAAGGGTGACAACACAACAAATTGAAGAAAAAATATCAAAAGGACTTTATTACAATTGTGATAACAAATACATTAAAGGTCATAAGTGTGCTGAGAAGAAATTATTTTACATTAATTGTGAAGAGGAGGAAGAAAAGGATCAAGAAACATCAAAAGAAGAGGATATACATCAAGAACCAACCCCAGAGAAAGAAGAAATGAATCTGACCATATCTTGTAAAGCATTGGCAAGATTTACCACTCCTCAAACTCTCAAGATAGAAGGACATATCAAGAAGAAGAAGGTTGAAGAAGTGAAAGATCACATTGAGAAAGAAGAAATGAATTTGACCATATATTGTAATGCATTTTCCAGAATTACCACTCCTCAAACTATCAAGATAGAAGGACATATCAAGAAGAAAAATGTTCAAGAAGTAAAAGATCACATTGATAATCGAGAAATGAATCCAACCATATATTGTAATGCATTGGAAGAAATTATCACTCCTCAAACTCTCAAGATAGAAGGGCATATCAAGAAGAAAAAAATTCAAGCAATGAAAGATCATATCAAGCATCAACAACAAGTTCTCCAACTTTTAAAGGATAACGTCACTTTGGTGCAGAATTGAATGAAACAACAGGCAAATCAAGATTGCAGTGAAAGAAGTTTTGATGTAGGCAATTGGGTATTTTTACGGCTACATCTTAAGTAAGCTATTTATGAGAAGGAAATGTTGGCAATACTACATGCACTTAAGAAATGGCGACCTTACCTAATGGGAAGACACTTCAAGGTAAAAATGGATCGTGATAGTCTTAAATACTTTTTAGAACAAAGATTATCTTTAGAAGAACAGAAAAAATGGGTCACAAATATGTTGGGTTATGACTTTGAAATCATCTACAAAAAAGGGAAGAAAACTGTTGTTGCGTACGCACTCTCAAGAAAGGATGAGGAAATGGAAGCACTGTTTTGTGCTATTTCTATTATCCAACTAGATTGGATAAACAAAGCAAGGGATGAATGGAAGAAGGATGAAGAATTGTGGCCTCTCATTCAAAATTTGTAGAAGATCCTAGTTCAAACAATATTGCTAGAACTTGACGAGGAAGGAAAAATCATATTGGAACCTGGAGCAGTCATAGGAACAACAACTCGACAGCTATGAAATCAATCAATTTTAGAGTATCTCATCAAGTGGAAGAACTTACCTACTGAAGATTGCACATGAGAGGACAAGAATTTTATATAGAAGCAGAAAGAACTACTCAAGCATTGAGGACAACACTTTTTGAAGGAGAGGGGCATGTTAAGTCCCTATACTACTAGTGTAACCCCTTATTGTTATTAGTACAACCCCCTTATTATATTGTTGTGCCCATGTAATCCCCATATTGTTATTATTGTGCCCCATAGAAGCCCACTATTGTTATTATTGTGCACTTACATTATTATTGTTATGTCGGCTCTGATTATATTATGACCCCTTAGACTCCTATATATAGAAACGAGGTCTTGTCATTTGTATCATTGAAGAATTGTTCATTTGTGTAATGTAAAGGAGGTTGCCCCCTCGAATAGGCTTATTTCTAAGGCATTCATCTATCTTTTCTATATTTTTGTGAGTTGGTTTCATAACAGAGAAGCAGCAGGAGAGTTCCTGCAAGAAGCAGAAATTTTCCAAAACGCATAACGCAGATGGATCCCATAACCTTGACAGACGGTGATCGCGATGAGATCAATGACAAAGTGCAGGATGCTACAACCAAACTGTTGCAGCAATTCGAGCAACAATACATGTAGATGATGGGGAACATCCAGAAGGATCTGTGTGAGTTGTAGATCCAAACTAGCGGGATACAGGTGGGAACAAGTCAAGAGAGCGTCACAAAAATGAGCCTGGAACCGGGGACAAGTCAGGCTACAAAACTAGTAAGGAATGTAGACTTGAGAATAGTTTCTCTACCAGAGGGGTCCTTAAGTGCAGAATCGGCTCATGAAAAGATCATCATAAGCACCCTTAAGAACATCAACCTAAATATTGCAGCGCTCCCCAACGAATTTTTTCATGCACTGCAGATAGGAGTGGCAATGAAATTGAAAGCTCGGGAGAAGCACGCTCTAATTTTAATCAACAAGTACCGTGTGAAAAATGAACAAATTTTTTCTGAAAAGACACAATCCCTGAAAGAAAGGGATACTATCTAGGCACAGAGCTCCAAGATGGCATATGTGATAGTGGAGGCGTGTAGAACAATGTTGTAGTTGCATATACCCGAGGATGCACAACCAGAGGCCAAGATCCGAAAATTAGCTGGAGGCATACATGAGGCAAAGGAATAGGTTGTGAGAGTTCAATTTAAACTCAACATGAAGATCATGGAGCTACAACTCAAATCGTAGCCATCGACTCTACCCGAATTCAGGGAGCATCGTGGAGCCACTATCAGAGAAGGAATGACCATGTTGGATGCTGTAGTAGCAGACTGCTCGGCCTTATTCGAGCAAGTGATGGAATTGGTCATGACTCTGGAGGAGGACCCAAACCTACAGATGCTCAATACAGAGGTTCGTGAGCTCCAATGACAGTATGATGAGGTTAGGGTGATGGTGCAATTAATTGCTCCAGCGCAGCGCCTCGCCAAGTTTCAAGAGGGGCAATAGCTCTTTACACAAGTTGAAGCAACTCAAAGGAAGGATGTCATGCTTAAGGCAAGGTTGGGACCTTGGTTAGATGAGGCTTACCAAGTTACCACCAACATTCAGGAGAAGCTGACGGGCTTGCAGAAAACTCATCAAACGATAAAGCTGGCCGCGAAAGGACTAACTACGGAGCAGCTCGTCGAGAAAGTCAAGCGGGCAGCTACAAAGAGTGATGTTGAGTTCGCAGTTATGCAGGTAGAGTTGAAATATCTTCACAGCAAGATCACCATGCCAGCTGAGTGACTCGAGGGCAAGTCATGACCTTTGTGTTGGGGGCCTGTTGGGATGGGATCCCCTGGGTTAGTTTTGGGGTTAAAAACCCAAGTTTTGTTGTAATTTTTGATAAAATGATGTAAAGTCTTCGCGAATTGTGGATGCGGAGCACATAGGTAGATAGGAGTCAAAAAGGGTTTCTACCCTTGATTATGTAAATTTGAGTCGTTTTTGAGATCCACCCATGTTCCGCAGACCATGGGATTGTATGTAAAAGGCTATAAATAGGTGTGTCTTAGAGATTCTAAGGCATATCTATGGGGATGAACGAATGGAGTCTTAGAGAGATAACACAGAGAAGTAAGTCTTAGAAGGGGAAAAGGCTCTATAGCTGAGTGCGCAGAGGTCTAGAGTAGTGTCCACAGTTGAGTGTGCGGACCCTTGCAGCTGAGTGTGCAGGGAAGTTTTGAGTCTGTAACCTTATACTTAAGATCAATAAAGAAGACTGTTGGAGAAATTCATGTGTTTTATCTGTTTAATTATGTTATTTATGTTTGCGATATATGTTGTGATGAAATAACATCTTTATGAAATAATGATGTATTGATGCGCAAATCTACCGGATACGTCTTATTAACGGAACACAATACATGTTAAGTACTTATGCGAAGATCATAATACATTTTGTTATGTTTATCAAGAACTTAGGTAGATCTAAGTATATTCTGGTCTAAGGATACTTTATGGTGCACGTAAGTAGTTAATTGATTTGTTAAGGGTCCACAAAAGCTAATCGTAGACCTCTGTGAAGGTCAAGGGGTCATTTGAAGGGAGTTACAGTACCAATCCATAAGGGCTTATAGATCCGTGCAGAGGCAGATCTAGGGCATAAAAAGACATCACACCGATATATGGATGCGGAAACTTGGTTCCAGCATCCCCCCCATACTGCTTCAGGTGAGACTTCAATCCGTGCTATGCAGGTTGATGCCAAAAGGGCCATTAGTGTAGGGTTTTTTTGCGTAACTAACTCTAAACCTGGGTCAAGACCCACTAAGCCAACAAGGATTATCTACGATCTCAGGCAAAAATATGGTAGAAAAATCATTCTCAATTTTCTCTAGGTTAGGAAGCAAAGATGAATGATGATTATAATCATCCCATGGCATTTCATCCAAAGTCATAATTTCCATGACACTTTCATTCATTGGAAACATATTATCAAATGGATCAGGGAATGATATTTGTTCTAACTAAGATAATTGATAATAATCATCAGTGATCACATTCACTCGATCAATTTTCAGAGGGTGGTGGATTGAAAAATGTTTGAACTGCCTGATAAGCTAATTCGAATGGGACTAAAGGAATCTCATTTCCATACGAGGTCAATTCAGATTCTAAAGGCACAATCTAAGGATAAGAAGATTCCATAGTTCTTGATGAGATAATTTTAACTTGGGAAACATTAGAAGGAAATTTTAGTGGAGGGAGTGCATAAGCTCCCTTCGGTGATGAATCCTTAAGAAAATCAACACCAATATCCTCATAGGGAGTAATCATTTTCCCCAAAAAAGGTACACTACCTGTAGAGTTAGGTTCGAAAGAATAATAAGATAACTGGTATAATTTTACTATTTTCCCTTGATGAGGAAATAATATCGGGAAAAAAAGTGATGAGACCATTGAAAACATAGCATAAGTCCAATTTCGACCTAGTAAAAGGTTGTAATTGAGTTAGGCATCAAAGAATTCAACCTCGATTGTGACTGTCTTACCTTCTAACTCTTTTGGTAGATCATTTAAGATCTTGTAAGGATGAAAACCTCTTCCATCAAAGGCTTTCAGAGTGGTAGGATATTTATTGATAGTTGGAGAACCCAAAGATTTCCAACAAGAAATAGACATGATACATGTAGAGGATCCTTCATCAATTACTGTATGAAACACTCATTTGATTTTTACAAAAACGGTATTTGGAATGCCAGTTGATGTGGGAGTCTAGGCATATGGATTTCAAGATCAAAGATGAAACAATTACAATCTTGAGGATCAATTGCTCCAATATCTTAGAAATGTAACATTCTTTATGTTGGACATGTTTGCAGCACTTCAAGAGCTGACACTGTTGAAGGAGACATTGACAGGTGTTCAACAATGTTGTAGTTATGAGGAACTCTAGTATGTGGGTTGAAATATGATTTTCAAACATCATCTTTGGGAGGCGGTCGAATCACCATGTCAGAGTTTGGTTATCAGCCTGTAATGGTTTAGAAGTAGAAAGAATTGAATTGGAAGGTTGACTAGATTGACTAGCATCATTTCCATTTACTATAGGACCCTTAGATCCATAATATTTAGACCTTGTTTCTACCATAACTTACAAAGGCATCATCATGATATTTACTGATGTGGAAGAAGAAGATGGATTATGTGAAATAATTTTACTGTCTTGAGAAGGAAAAAGATCCTTCAAAATAGGAGGAATTGGAGAACCTTTTATAAATATACTAACCTCTTCTCGATGTGGGCATTCCTTCGTATAATGATATTCACTACAGATCAGATAAGGATAATGAGGTTTATTTTTCTTGTCAAAAGGTTCATTTTTGGTTGGTTTCCCTTTCTGAGAAGCATTCTAGTTTGTTTTACCTTTCCCCTTATTTTTACCTCTGGGTGGTTGATTCTTGCCAGTAGATGATTCGATGCATTAATTTCAGACATAATTTCTAGAGAATTTTTTTCACTGGGTGAATATTGTATAGCCAAAGTCTAAGTTTTTTAAGAATACTTCTTTTTACCCTTAGATTGATGGTTGAAAAAACCAGTTACACCATCAATGGTGTGAGATCCTATAGGATTTGAATCTGGTTGATATGAAATTGTTGGGCGAGGTAGATTTGGGATTTTCTTGTACGAAGTTCCAGATTGTGTATATACAACGTATAGGTACTAGGCATGAGAAATTACATTTTCCAACACCTCCTTTAGCAACATCCTTGGTAATAATGGGAAGCAATGATTTTGTGAACCATTCAGCCAAAATTTGATCTTGAATATAAACTTTAACTAAATGACGTTTATGCCTCCATTCATGTATATGATCCAAAATGTAAGTAGATGTTGATTGTTTTAGAGAAGTCAAAAGTTCAGTACCGATGTCATATCAAATTAGTAGCTGAAAATGTGTCAAAAATGTTGTTGCTAAAGAGTTGAAATTACGGAAAGAGGGACGTGGTAACTCAATGTACCATTTTGTTGTTGAATCAATTAAAGTTCATTGAAAAAGGCATAATCGGATAGAATAATTGATCAATAAATTTGATGCGCACCAAAGATGATATGTCATAACGTGGTTTGATGGGTCCTCCCCTAATTTACCTTCAAATATCGGTATATCACTTGGTAACTTAGTATGAATTTCTGACTAAAATGGATAATAATATATAGGATAATTTGTCTGCTGGGATAAATATGGAAAATCAAAGGTTGCGATGAATGGTAATTGTCGTTTGAAGTATTGTTGAGGATTTTGATAACCCTAACGGTTAATTCCAGCCCCTGGAGGAGGATACCTAGGATATCCTGGAATAGTTTGTGCAGTTGGTATTATAATTCCTCCAGGGTGACCACAGGAGAGATACCAGGTTGCAGTTGATATGGAAGTTGAAAAGTATGGCCACGGTATGGTTAACTCTGCAAAGGTGGAGTTTGGACCATTTTACCCAAGTAGTATTTCCCTTGTGAAGGTTAAATTTGAAAAGGTTGACCTTGAAAAAATTGACATTGAAAAGGTTGGCCTCAAAAAAATTGACCTTGTAAAGGATGGCTTTGAAAATCTTGACCTTGAAACGGTGTTTCCTTTATCCCTATACTAGGTTGTTTGTTAGGAATCTGTGTTGTAGACTGGAAAGTAGGATTAGTTTGATAAGAAAATGCTTGAGGGATAGCCTATGTAATTTGTTGAACCAATATTTGAGGCGTAACTTGAACAACCGTTTGTGATACTCCTAGGATAGGTGTTTGAGGTGAACTTTGAACTGGTTGTTGAACATATGTTTGAACAGTAGACTGAACAAGTGTTTGAGGACTACCCTGAATAGGTTATTGAACTAGTTTTTGAACAGGTTTTGGTGGATTCCCTTCGACAGGTTGTTCAACAAGTGTTTGTGAGATCCCTTGAATAGTTTGCTCGATAGATATTAAAAAAATTTGAATAGGTGTTTGTGGAATAGATTGTCCGATAGGATGAACAGGTTGATAAACTAGCACTTGTGGCACAACATGAATAGGATATTAAGCAAAATAGGCGTTCCAAATAGTATTCATCCCAGGGTGAGGAGCACCAATCAAGGTTTGAGACACAATAGGTTGACTTGGACTGACTTGAGGAACGTAACCAAAATTTGCATAAGTTCCGACATAAGGTTGTCCTCCAAACATAGGATATGACCTGACAACAGGTTGTCCTCGAGGTGGATAATAAACACCAGTTGGGGTTACTTGAGGATTACCTAAATTACCAGATACCATGTTAACATATTGATCTTATGCCAAAGGTACTTGAGGCATGGAAGTCATGCTCTGAATAGTAGAGGTAGATAAATCAGATGACCAAGTAGAAACTTGAGGGGAAGGAGTAGCTCCTAAAAACGTTTCAGAAGGTGACTGGTACCCAATAGGAAGCAAAGGACCACCATATAATAATGACTCCAGAGAGCTTGTATACACAGAGGTATCAGTAGGATGACTCCCAATAGGGATTACTGACATGTTTCGTCTTGGTGAAAAGTAGAAAGGAGTGTGATAACGTGGAAGACCTTCACCTAAAAAGTCCAAGGGGGTGAAATACCAAGGATCTAGTCAGAAAGGATCAAAAGGAAGTCTTGGAAAAATTGTTGGTTCACCAGTAGTAACAGGAGTACATGGTGATTCTTCCTCCTCTTCTCTAGTAATATCTTCAATACTTATAAGACCAGGAGGTAGACCAGATGTAATTATAAGCCTCCTTCGAGGTGAAGGTGGTGCAAGAGTAGGGGCTATAACAGTTGAAGGTGATTCAGGTTCAGAAATATTAGCTTTAGGTTCTTCAATGTTTGGTTCAATTAGTTTTGTGTTTGAAATCTATTCGGTATCAGATTCTCTTGAAATAACTTTGGTAAATTCTGGCCCAGATTGAACCAAGCCTGATTCTACTTCACGAGGTTGAATCACTTAGTTTATACTATCTCAGATTCTATAATTGTAGATGTCTCAGGTTGATTCGAGGTTCCAGATCCTGTTGATTTTGACTTCTCATTTTTAATCTTCTCCAATTGAGTAGGTGTATATTCAGGGGGTAAACCCTACATTCTACACGAATTCCTTGGTGAATCAACCACGATGAATTTTTATTAAGAATTTAAATAATATTCACAATCCACGCCTAAGGTTTGTAAAAAGTAAAAACAATCAAATAACACTTGCTAGAAAATCTAAGGAGTCAAACCATGCAAACAAACTTTTCACAGTGAAATCACTAGTTGGTGATGAAATCCAATGTCATAGAGATCAATGTAAAAAGTGAATAAAGGTAGAGCAGGTGGAACCAGTTACACTGAAAACCTGCTTAATGAACACGATCTGGTGCAAGTAACTTCACTTATGCCATTTCGAGTGAAGAATACCCTCCAAAAAGGTTCGTGAGTCTAGCCAACGCTTGTTTTAGGTACAACAAGGACTTCCCCTCTCCCATCACCTTGGGTAATAACCTTAATATTATGGTATCTAAGGTTTCCACTTAAGAAAATTTAACCTAGGGGAATAGTCACAGATCAGACATACATGTAAGGGAAAAGTAACAAATCTTAACCCCCCTGAAAGTTCCTCAACATGCTTAATCTAAGATTTACTTCCAAATGACTCCCAAGCACCTTTCTGCAATCCTTTTAATATGTGTAAATCATTATAACATAACCAATGAAGTGGGGTTGATCTCTCCACTGGGTCTGATATGATCTCGTGCTTAACTCCTTTGTTAGGGAAGCTTCCTAGAGCCAAATTGTAATAAATGGATTTACTCCCTATCGCAAGATTCTAGAGTTTTTTTGTAGCTTTGGAAAGTTAACTAAATTCCTTATTCCAAAGCCCTAAAACCTACTCTAATGTAGGTGGAAAGGGCCCTAAATTAATAAAAATTCTAATTGATTTTATTAGCATTGTTTTTTAAAGATGTTACTTACTCAAAGGGTAAATGGATGTGAAATTGATGGTGTTATGACCTGACCCAAAACTTTAATGCAATCGAACATGATATTGTGATCTTTTCATTTCGATGAATTTCTAATTATGGTAAGGAGAGAGTCTTTTCAATTTTTCAAAGAAAATGAAAAAACTCCTAATTTCACCATATCCCTTTTCATGAATGCAAATTTTCAGTTTCAAATGACCCAAATGCAGAAATTAACCTTTAATATTTCAATTTGCCCAATAAATCAAAAAACATGAAACTTTCCTTTAACATAAAATCACTCAAAATTTTCAAAATGCATAAGGAAACAAATCAAATTCTTAAAATGAATTTCTTCAAATGAATATTATGAATTTAATGTTGTCTAAAGTACAATTTTGAGAAAAAAATTCAACACTCAAAGAAGAATAGATTTTCATTTCAAGTTCAAAAAAAGAAGCATTTTCATAACAAATACTGATTCTTGAAAAACATTACATTTCATTAACGAAATAATATTTCACAAATAGGTAAAATAAAACACCAAATCTGATTTGTTTAAAAGAAGAAAGACAAGAAGACAGAAAATCAAGAACAACCAATCCTTCTTTTGATAGATCTACAAAACACCAGATGAAGCTCTTACCCTAATTCATGAAAACAAGAAATTTTCAAGAAGTCTCTTTCACAACACTCAAATAAACTGACAGAGACTTTCTAAGGGTGTAAACGAGTGTAATAAAGCATAAAAAACAAAATTTCCGGAACTTAGTGAAAGGAAAACTCAAATTTTCAAAAATTTTAGGTATGTACGCAGGAAAAAAATTTGATCGAGTGTGCATATGCACTGTTGCTAAGGGCTTAGTGCGAAAATATACACTTTGTTTATAAAGATAAAATGCACACTTCGAGAAAAATTTAGAAAAAAATAAATAAAACCAAACAATTCACAAAATCCAAACTTTTAATATCCTTCAGACACTTTGACAAGGCTATGAGAAAAGGTTCAAAAGTAAAAACAAGGAGGTGATGAAGAGACGTTCCCCATTCGAGTCGCCAAATTGTTATAGCGGACTAATCCTTCTTGCAGACAAGAAGGATCTCCCTAGATTTCAAACAAAACCTAGTAACAAGCATCAAAATAATTGCTACCTTTCCCTAGCTTATAGCTGAAACATGAAACATGTAGTACGCAAAAAAATCAATTACTTATTAGAAAATTTCTTGTTGAAGTCCTTTCAGTTCTTTCCACATCCATATTTTCCTCAATGCCTTAGAGGATTTCCTAATTCTTTCCACAACTTCTACGTGATGCTCCAAAAGAGATCTACATAGAAAAAAACATTCAAATGGGATCAAAGCATCTCACATATAAAATCAAAGGGAGATGAATCAATAATCAATTATAAACCATGTGAGTGATCAAGGAATCTCACAAATAACATCAAAATGGACACAATTAGGTAATAAAAATTTATTTGTATTGAATTCAAAGGAGAGCAAGATTACACCCTGGTTGCCTTGATGTCACAAGCCTCTTCCAATGGCCTCCAATCTTCTCCTTTGATGACAAGCCTTCTACCCCTATTTCAATAGCATAAATCTACCTCCAGTGGTTCTCTCTAACCCTATGGCCTGTGTTTGCTTTATAGTCCAAGAGGAGGAGGTTTGAGATCCTCTTCCCAAGGGAGGAGATCCTCGAAGGTGGGATTAGGGATCCACAAAGAGAGGGAATTAGCTCCATGAAGAAAGGGATCAGGCTTGAGTAAGCATCAACTCGAAGCTTTCAGTTGGGAAATATTCTCCCAACAAATCTTCTAGAATTTATTTTTTTTATTTTTACTTTCATTGAGTCGTGTGTGCAATCCATAGTGGAAGACAGAGCACACATTTGAACTAATTTTAATGGTCAACGTTGCGTATGTGCATAAACTGGCTAGGGAACCACACATATACTCAAAAATAGGTTTTTGGACCATGTAATCCATAATCCTCACTCTTTTTGGGATTTTTTTATCTTCTAGAGTTGTAGGGGAATGCTTTGGAACAGTTGATGGATAATGAAGATCCATATTCATGGCCATTTCCCTAATGGTGAAAAAATGACGTGTAACATATGGGCTCACCCTTCAAAAGCTTAATATAGAGATTCATATCAAAATAACTCTTACAGAAGCCCAGTCTTTATAGATATGTGTCCATGTTACACAGTAATTTGTCACCGTTTGTCACCGTCCCTGTTACCCCTCTCCCGCACGCTGGAGGACTCATTCGGGGACTTGTGAGAAGTGACATGACCTAAAACCACTTGCATCATATTCCTCTAAGTATGAGCTTCATATGCCTTAAAGACATCTCCTACAAAATACCCATGAAAATAGCTCTTTTTGCATTAGCGCGGGTCCACAGTGTATTGCTCGCGCCAATGAGGGAAATCCTCTAAAGAGGGCGCGCCATTGGCGCTCTGTCTCAGAGTCGCACTCGCGCCAACCAACTTGAGTAAAGTTTTTAACCAACAAGCTTCTGAAGGTTCTCTTCAACCCATTCACCAACTGAATCTATGTTGAGCTAGGATGGTTTGGCTTCGAATCTCCATAGAAGGGAAGTGGTTTGCCACCTTTCATGGAAGTTTCCAAGTGATAAAGCCAATCCCATGAATAATGTGGTTGATCCTATCTCTTTCCTATCTATCTATAAAATCTTGCCTCTATGCCTTGAGCAAGCTAGTTACAGTCAGTATCCCCAGGAGTTCAAGAGTTTGAAGCTGCAAGAGCCTTCTTTGCACCCATAAGGCCAAATCTAAGTAAGGAGATTCTTGTCACCCAAAGAGAGAGAGGCTTGTTCCCATCCCAACAAGCTTTGCAAGACTTGTGTAGCTCGACCCATCCAAAGGAGGATTTGACGTCAGAACAATGGTTGTATTCTTCTTTGTTATTTATCAATAATAGATGACTATCATTATGGTTCCACTCTCATTGTCCTATGTTTTATGTTGAGTTATATCTTTTCTGACCGATATATAATTGCATATGCTAGATTTTATGCTTGTATTTGTGTTGTTCTTTGCATGTGCAGGTGTCCAATCACAGAGATCGTGGGGATCGTGACCGGCCGAGGCAAAGGAACGAGAGCGACGTCTCTTCTACGAACATTAGCGTTGGAATCCAAGTAGGTTCTCACCATCCACTTTTTATTTTCAATTAGGAACTTGCGTGATAGCATTGTGTGATTGTTGCTAGACCCGGTCTGGGCTAGTAGGGATCGTCTCTGTCCGTAGAGAGGATTTACCTCCACAACAGTCCATCCTTGCATACCAAGCCCTTGGAGCTTGCTTGAGGTGATAAAGTGCCTTCTTTAGCATGCAAACATGAGTCTCTCTATTATTCACTTCAAATACCAAGGGTTGTTGCATATAGACTTCTTCATCAATATTACCATTCAAGAGTGTCGTCTTGACATCCATTTGATGGATGTTCCATCACATCGATGTTGTCAAATATACCAATGATCGTATAGTTGTATACCTAGTTGTAGGTGAAAATGTCTCTTCATAATCGATGCCTTCCTGTTGGGAGAAACCCCTAACCACAAATATTGCCTTATATTTATCAATACTTCTATATGTTGCATGCTTAATATTATAGGGCCACTTGGAAGTCACCAAAAATTTGTCTTCGAGCCTAGGAATGATTTCCCAAACTCCATTATTCATTATTGATTAATATTATTTATTCATAGCATCTTTCCATTATTGATGTTTGACAACATCTTCAAAGGTGGATGGTTCTGCCTTAATTAACTTTGTCATATAGGTTGCATACCCTAAATATAATTTAGGATTCTTACTTTCCATGAAAATACCTTTGGTTGTTCCATGTCCTTCCACATCTAGAAGAGTAGACTTCAACCAATTAGGTCTCTTTCTACTTTTAGGAATGATGACTTGTTGCAAAAGTTCATTGGGACCTTCTTCTTCGTGATTTTAATCCTCTTCCTCCCTAGTAAATTCTTCAAATATTGGAATTTCTTCATCATTAGAGTCAGTTGGGAGATCCTTAGATTTATTGAATGAAATTATTTCATAAAATTTCACATATCGACTTATTTCAATTCAATGGCCTTCCTTTATGTAGATCCTAGATACATTTGAAGTGTTACTATAGCTAAAAAATATACCCTTATTGCTTGTAGGATCCAACTTCTATCTTTCAAAATGTGAATGTAAATAGTGCAATCAAATATCTAAAGATGGTCTACATAGTTTCTTCCCAATGAATGTTTCTTTAAGAGTCATGTTGTCTAGTGATCTGTGAGGACTTCAATTTTTAATGTAAACAACAATTTTAGTTGCTTCATCCCATAAAAAAATAGGCAAGTCTTAATCATGTAACATGGCTCTAAAAATTCCTCGGATGCGGGTGTTAGTACGTCTGGTAGTGAGAGGCCACATGCCAAGCATGTGCCGCCTCGTGATCAACTAAGGAATTCATCGCCTCCTGCCGCCGAGGAATGAAGAACAGAGACGCGAGCTCAGGGCATTCAATGCAACATAAGGTGAATTGCTGTGGTCGCAGAGCGCAGTTATGGAGGGCAGATATCGAGAGAATGTTGAGAGGTTTAAGATGGGTGAAGGATTGTTGCAGGTCTATTCGCAAAGTAAGGATCACGCAGTGCAAGTTCTTGTGGGCAATCTTCTCCTTCAGGCTACAGCTCCTGCTGTCACAGCCAGCTTTCAAGAAGCCAAGGGACATCTCGAGCTCGAATTCCCTGTTGGTTGTTGTTTATGTGCTACTAAGCTTCGTCCCAGATCTGTTGGGAGAGGTCTCAATTACGTGGGGGGGCGACTCAAGCAGGGTAAACCTTCAACTGACGCTCTGCTTCACGCCACCAGCATCACTGCAAATATGGTCAGACCAAGGCAAAGGTTGCTCAGTCGACGAGGCTCCGCTCGTGGAGGTTCTTCGCGCCACCCCGCTGCGGAATCCCACCACCACTGCTGCTGTTGTTACTGCCACAGAAGGGCAGGGGCCACTCCCATACAGGCAAGTCAATTTATGGACACGGGCAGTCCCAATGCTGGACCGCCTCCTCTTCCAGCATTTGGAACTGCCATTTTCACCCTCGGCAGCTCGAGGGATAATACCCGCATCAATGCACACATCTCGGTCTTGTTCATTGAGGACTCTCAGGAAGATGAAGGCGGTTCGGGCAGCAAGGAGGCGCTCCCAGATGAGCAACCGGAAATTGTTGAGGAAGAGCTAGAGGGAGTACCTGAGCAGACTCCCATCCAACCTCAGGAGAAGGAGGCGTCAACCTCCAAGAAGGCCGCAGCGGAAGAGTGGGAAAGCTTCCCTGAAGGCCACGGGTGGTATAGAATTCTCGAGGAGAAACCAGAGGAATAGAATCCAGCGGCACGCTCCGTCATCCTCCTCTTTTGCTCAGGTCTAGTATAAGTCATACGTCTCTGTCTACGTCTGGTATAGACCAAATGTTTCTGTCTGGGTCTCTCTAGTTCATATATATGTTTATGTCTACCATAGTTCTGCTAGCAGGACTCGTAATTGTGCTGTCATAGGTGCTATGTCGCCCCTGCGAGGGAAAAATCTTTGTTTTTGTTCCGAAGCCCCTGCGTGGGATGTTATTGTTTGGTCTGATTACAGTTTTGTGTTATGTCACGGGATGGAAGAGGCTATGTTTGGTAATGCTGGCCCTTCGAGGGCTAATACTGAGCTGCAAACTGCTAACCCAAAGAGCCACAGTCGGCCTTGGGAAACCTGACTTTCTGATTGTAATGTTTTCCTGTACATAATATAATAGAATAGTATAGCTTTACCGAGAAAAAAACACATGGCTCTAAAAATTTCCTCAATTGAGCAATTATTTCATTTTTCTATTCCATTTTTCTCTAGATTATAAGGAACTATAAACTCCCTCTTAATTCTAGCCTCCTTACAAAAAGCTATGATTTCCTTTGAAGTTTATTCTCCTCCATTATTAGATCTTAGTATATTTATCCTTCTTTTTGTAAGATTTTCTACTTTTGCTTTAAATTCCTAAAATTTTTCGAATACTTCATCATTAGACTTCAACAAATAGATCCAAGTTTTCCTTGAGTGGTCATCAATTAACCTTAGATAATATGGATGACCTCCAAGAGACTTTGTAG
The DNA here is from genome assembly GCA_031772625.1 of Pinus tabuliformis. NCBI lineage: Eukaryota > Viridiplantae > Streptophyta > Pinopsida > Pinales > Pinaceae > Pinus > Pinus tabuliformis. The sequence goes on from CM062808.1 coordinate 517,690,163, forward strand.
ACATAGGACCACAAACATCAAAGTGAATGAGATCTAAGATTTCTTTTGATCTTGAAGCACTACATCCAAATGGTTTCTTAACATTTTTACCTAATGCACATCCCTTGCATAATCCTTCATGATCCTCAAGTTAAGTGATACCATTCACAATTGAATTTAGATTTGGCAATATTTTTTAATGAAGGTATCCAAACCTTCTATGCAAAATTTCACATGGACTAACTTCAATGTGAACCATGTTAGAAAGTCAGAAAGGTAGAAATATATTCTTATATAGATAATTAATTTTGATTCTTTTATATTTATGTTCTTATTTTATCTTTTAGTTCATCAATAAATTACGAAAACAATAGCACAAGGACACTAGATGTAGGTGAACAACCAGGGAAAAACCCCTATCTAGGGGAAAATCGAGTCAACAATTATTCCTTCAATAGTTTCACGAGATAATCCAAAACTCTTGACCTAGAAAAATAATTCCTGCACACGAAGTCAACCCTCACTTCTTCCTTGTGTATGAATACCCTTAAATAGCAACTTCGACCTAGCAGCAACAACTTGCAGTAGCAGATTTGACCCAGGAACTGGTAGCACCAACAACTTTTACTAGACAAAGAAAAACTTTGATCTCCCTAGACACTCCACTTGAGTGAGAGATAGATTGTCCAAAATTTTGATCTTAATGTCTTCTTTATTCCTTCCAAACTTCTCATCCTTTTCCAACCCTTTTCCAACTCTTTTCCAACTTCACACTTCCCAACTTCGAGCTTTGTATATTGAACTTATGAGAGAGAGTGATTTCACCAAATGAATTCTAACTGCCCTAAATATATAGCCTTCCAGTGAGGTTAAATTGTCCTTATTGAAGCCAAATTGATCTCCTTGAGGTCGATTTGGTGTGGAGGGGACAAATAACATATTTTATTCAATATTAATTCTTTTTACATGATTCAAAATCCCAGTAAGGGTCTCTTTTAATGGAAAACGACTCCAATGACTCATAATAAATCCTAGAAGTCCTCAATGGGGAATTTGACCAAAAATGTGATGACCCAAGCATTAAATCCATGCTTTAATAAGTCATAATAATAATAATATCTTCTTTATTCTTTTGATAAATAAATTTCATTGTGACTCAAATACATTTATGAAGACCGAACCTAGTTACATATTTCAATAGTCTCTCTTAACTAGGGAGGTATTCATAAGTAAAAGGATGTCTCAAAACACACGAACCACGAAAAATTTAGGCACTGCAATGCCATGGACTAGATTCTTGAACATGGAAATCTATCCAAGGTCCTTCAATAGTTTAGGCACTCATGATGCCATGGACTAGATTCCTGACCAGGGAAACTTATCTAGGTGGGACTAAGATGGACTAAATCTTTTAGTCTCTTTAGGTACCATCAGGCTTACTTTCTAACCATCAACCCAGGGATCTATATGCTTATTCGAGGTCAGAGATTCATGACCAATGCCACCCTCCCTACTTCGGGATCTATAAATCAACACAAAGTGTCAGCCAAATGTCCTGCCAGGAAATGTGTCTTACACACAAAGCCTCAACAGTCCTTATTGTTCCAATTAGTAACAAATCCTCCCTGATCAAACAAATCTATAAAAAATCCCTCTCATGTAACCAACATGATATCAAACCTATGAGAGATTTACCTATACAAGCATATCCCCAATCAGTAACAAAACGTACTTAATTAAACACAAACCTCCAGGGTCTTTCAAATAACTTGATGTTTCTTCTTAATTTATCACATTAGGACTTTCAAATTAATCTTCAAAAAATATTCCTCAACCATACATCTTCCTTTGCTACTTCACATGCAAAAACATATTCTACAATTAGATCCTGCTTTCCTTATCTCAATAGCCTCTCAAAATTCATTCTCTAATTTCTTCTTTCAAGGTGTCCATCATGACATATATTTCTACAATGCATATAGTTCTAAGTATCTAATTTTTTCTTTCAAAGACATATAGTTCTACAATGCATCTAACAACTTTAGAACTCATATGTTAGACTTCCACTAGGATTTAGAGTAAGAACCTAGATTTCATACATGAGCCATTAAGCTTCAACAATCAAACATCAATCATATCTCATTTTCAGGTTTAAACAATCTTTCATAAATCTCAGATTATCACACTTGTCGTCAGATATTAGAGAATTGAGCTTCTACTAAGGTTTAGGATTCACAAACATTATCATACTAGATAATCAAACTTATACTAGGGCTTAGATCCAAACCCTAGGACTCATGACCATTAACAATTATGTCAACACATATATCTAGGATTCCATCGTCATGCACAAACATATCATAACATGTGTTAGTCAAACCCAATGAGATAGATATCAATATATTAAAGTTAGACATATAACAAACTTGAGCAGACTACAGTTTGATCGGACAAACATATAGATACCAAGGTTTTTCATTTCAAGGACATTATAAGGTTCTTGCTTATACACCCTACCAAACCCTATTGATCTAGGGTTTCAACACAAAACATAGAAACCCTAATTTATCAATACTTCAAAGGTTTAGCATTTCAGACATCACCATTCAACCCTAATATATTAGGGTTTTCATAGCCATGTAAAAATCCCAAACATGACTTCATCAAACATTTTATTTAGACTTCATCAATAACCTTAAGTAGGCTAGGGTTTCAAACACTATCATCGACATACCCTTAAGTCAGGGTTTTTACAAATATCCTTTTTGGGGTTCCACAAGAATAATCAAAGATATGAGGAGGATAGATTTATCTAATGATGAATCACCCAATCAAGAATCTCTATGATTCAAGAGAGCTAGACACAAAACATGTTAGTAATGTAGGATAGTTTGTCAAGAATGAATAAAGAGAACAAAACTTGTAGTTCAAGACATACCATTTTTTTCCTTAACAAACCTTGTAATTCCAATGCTTTGTCTTGTGAGGCCTTCTTTCATAATCCTTGAGTCTTCAACAAGTTTTTCCTAAACAAGGAAAAAATATGAATAGAAATGTGATTAATATTTAATACAAGCAAAACTAGATAAGTAAGGAAAACCAAAAATGAAAAGGTAATAAGATACTTATCTTTGGAGGTGGGTGAGGGGTCCATCCAAGCTTGAGGGATACCTATATCCTTATAAGAAACAAATCAAAAATGTTTTTCCAAAATGTGTTAAACTTACAAATGCCAGAAATAAAAAATGAAACAACTAAAGCTTAGATCAAATGACTTAGTAGTGTAAGTCCCTTATATCCAATTCTTTAGATTTATTATTCTTTAGAGATCCTTCTTCAACAATATAGCTTGGTACCTATTATTTTTCTTTTTCTTCAGATTGTCAAGATAGTCACTTCTATAGTGACCCATTTTATGACATTGGTAGCATTATATTTTGGACATATCTACCTTTCTTCTTGGCCCTTTTGACTTCTTGAAGTTTCCTTTCTTGTGAGAAGCAAAGTATGCATTTGAAACACTTTCTTCTTCATTGTTGGATACTAATGAGATTATCATTTCTTCTTGGCTACAAGCATTCCATAATTGCTTGAATGTAGGAGCTTGTTTCCAGCTGTTAAGACCTGAAGCAAAAGAAATCCAGGTAGGTGGTAGTCCCAATAATGCAGTAATCACTAGATATTTTTCCAGTACAATCTCATCTATGGCTTTAATTTCATCTCTAATTCTAGATATCCTTACAAAGAAGGAAGCCACAATGTCATCCTTTGTCATTTTTGTAGTGCTTAATTCATTCTTCAGACTTGCTACTTGATTGATGTCCTATATAGTGAACACTTTTGATAAGGCTTCATACATTTCTTGAGCATGGTCTATGTTGGAAATGTATGGTATAATATTGTCCTTTATTATTTCTACCATTAGTGTCATCACCAATATTTTTGACTCTCCAAACTTCACATTATCTGCACCACTATATTCTTCGGTATGTTTCTTCACTTTTCCTTTGACCAAGTCCAAGACTTTGTTCATTTCAAAAATGAGGTCAATTCTCTTCTTCCATGCCCTGCAATTTAATGCTCCTTCCAATATGTTCTCACTATTTATTTTGTTAGGCATTTTCCTTGAAGGTAGTGCACCTCTTCCCTTATAAGGTCTCCTTATATGATCCCTTGTTCAACTCTTTATACTCCTTTCAATATATTCTCAAAATTGTCTTTTTACTTTGTCACCTTAGATATGATACCATGTTAGAAAATCAGAAAGGAAGAAATATTTTCCTATCTAGATAATTACTTATGATTATTTTATCATTATGTTCTTCTTTTATATTTTAGTTCATCAAGAAATTACCAAACAAATAGTGCAAGGACACCAGACGTAGGCAGACAACTAGGGAAAAACATCCATCTAGGGGAAACCCAGTCAACAATTCTTCCTTCAATAGTTTCATGAGATAATCCAAAACTCTTGACCTAGACAAATACTTCCTCCACACCAAGTCATCCCTCACTTCCTCCTTGTATATGAGTACCCTTTAATAGCAACTTTGACCTAGCAGCATTAACTTGCAGTAGCAACTTTGACCCAACCACTAGCAGCAGTAGTAGCAACGACAACTTTGACTAGACAAAGAAAAACTTTGATCTCCGTAGATACTCCACTTGAGTGAGAGATAGATGACCCAAAATTTTGATCTTGATGTCTTCTTTCTTCCTTCCAAACTTCACACCCTTTTCCAACCCTTTTCCAGCTCTTTTCCAAATTCGCACTTCCCAACTTCTTGCTTCTGGATATCGAACTTATGAGAGAGAGAGAGAGAGAGAGAGAGAGAGAGAGAGAGAGAGAGAGAGAGAGATTTTACCAAATGAATTCGAATTGCCTTGTATATATAGCCTTCCAGTGAGGTCAAATTGTCCTTCTTGAAGATGACTTGATCTCCTTGAGGCCAACTTGGTGTGGAGGGGACAAATAGCATATTTGACTCAATAGTAATTCTTTTTACATGATTCAAAATCCTAAGACAAGTCTCTTTTAATGGAAAATGTTTCTAATGACTCAGAATAAATCCTAGAAGTCCTTAATGGGGACTTTGACCTAAAATATGATGACCCAAGCATGAAACCCATGCTTTAATAAGTCATAATAATAATAATAACAACAATAATAACAACAACAACAATATCTTCTTTATTTTTTTGATAAATACATTTCATTGTGACTTAAATACATTTGTGAATACCGAACCTAGTTACATATTTCAACAAATCAAATCCTAATAGAGAGGTGTTAGTAACCTGTCGAATCTTCCTTCACGAATCCCAATGAATTTTGCATTGTTAATGATAGAGCCTTTATCCCATACCATAAGATTTCCATCTATAAAAGATATTCTATCTCCCTTATCTTCTAGAAATGAAATGGAAAGTAAGTTCTTTTGTAAACCTGGTACGAATAGAATGTTGTTGAGATGTATGTTTCCTCCATTCTCCATCTCTAGTGAAGTTGATATGATTCCTCTTACATGATAGCTCTTCTTATCTCCAATTTCAACAAAGTAGTAATATTTTCCTCTAGATAGGGTCTTTAGTTGTTTGTGCTCACTTGTCATATGTATGGATGCTCTACTATCAATTACCCATATATTTTCATCTTCAAATGTCCTTGTTAGTGCTGAGAATAAACCTTTGTCTTTTTTTGGAGAAGTCTTGGTCATATGTTTCTTCATAGATAATAGAAGAATAAAAAATTATTTGATGCCTTGATTGAGGTGACTTGCCATCATAGAAAACTGCTTCAATGTGATGAAATAAGGCAACAAGAATATTACACTTTAATTTTTCCTTGAATTAAATTGTGAATTAAAATCAAATTTAGTGTTAACTGCTACTTGGAAATAATTAATTAATTTATTTTAAATTAATTAGTTGGAGAAATTCAAGTTAGAAGTATTTTTGAAGTCATGCAAGAGTTATCCCTTAAATTAAGGAGATAAGATTGAGTTATATTTGAGTTGTAATTAGTTAACTCATTTTACAGAGTTAAGTCCAGTTAAATTAGTTCCAAATTGTTTGAGGAACTAATAGTGAGTTAATAGTCAGTTGATGCATTATTGCCCTCAGCTAGTGCTACTCGAGTTAACTAAAGATTCCCTCATCAGAAACTCATGCATGTTTATTTTGAGAAAGACCCATTTGAGATTAATGTGCAAGGATAGTGTACTATTAGTTTCATGTGTTTTATCATGGAGAAAACGCATGCATGCAGTTAAGGATTTATCCTTGAGGATTGCACAGTTTTGAAGGATTGGTTATCCACTTGGTAAGAGGAAAATCATCCACAAGGAATAGCGCAAGGAAATATGAGCTTGGAGGGCAGAGAGGAGTGTTGGAGAGAAGCCAAGATTTCCTATGAACATCTATGAGGATTCTACTGAGAGCTGGCTAGCTGTGAGAGCTAAGGCTTTATATATTTCCTATGTATTTCCACCATGTATGATAATACAATAGTGTGGGGTTTTTAGCTGAGGCTTTCCCCAAAGTATTTTCATGTGTATTGTGCCATTGATTCTTCTTCTTTTGGTTATATTGTTTAGCTCGATATTTAAGCTTCCACAAATTGATAGTAGAAGTAGGTTATAGTATTCTGCTTTGATTTATATTGCATTATCGGGTTAACCTACACAGTGTTGAGAATGCAACAAGATGATGGAGCTTAGTGGAAAGGAGTCGCCTTCACTAAGTGAGTCCGCAGGCTAATTTTGGCGCAAAGTCTATTTTTAGACTATGTCTATTTTTAGACATATGGATCATGGTCTATGAGTTGCAGGATGCTGTTTATGGATGATTGGTCATGTTGGTAAAAATAGATGGACTTCTATTTTTAGATATATGGGCAGATTCTATTTTTAGACTGCGAGGCTAAAAATAGAAACAGTGGAATATTATTATCTCATAATAATATTTGGACTCTAAACATTATCTTATCCTCTTGGAGCACTTTAGTTTGAGCTACAGATGTGGCACATGCAGCTGTCAGAAGGAAATACGCTTTTCTTGTGGGTCAGTTGAGCTATTTCATGCATGACTTCAGTTAGAACTCATGTGATTGAGTTTGATGAAGTTGATTGTGGAGTTGATGGAGTTGTGTTCAGTTGAACTAGTTGTATTTAGTCTAACTGCAGAATACACTAGTGATGAGTTGTGTGAATTAATTATTAATTAATTCACTAATTATTAACTCATAAAGAAACTAAAGAATACATCAGTTAACTCAGTGCATGCACAGTTCAGTGGAGACAGGTGTTAGAGGTTGAGATTGCTATCAGTTGTGACTATAGTTGTGCATGAGATATTGCACAATCAGTGGGATTGAGTTATGCCAATGAGGATTGCACATTGTGGGCGAATACCAAGCAAATTATAGTTTTTTCTCACGTGATTTTTCAATTGGCATTGTGCAGTGGAGGCAGGCAAAGCAGCGGAGGAGATTTGAACCTGTGACTTGTTCGGATCTGAGCTAGTTTTGTGCGTAACAGGTGGAGATAGTATTGATTACTTGTGAGGAGTATTGTACTATGTATTGTTACATGTTCTCAATCATTATAATATATAGATAGTGTGGGGTTTTCAGCTGTAAGCTTTCCCCGGGTTACATACTGTGTTAATGTGTGCATGCGGTTGATGTTTCATTGTTTTTTAATGCTGCTAAATTGATGATCAATGTAGAGGAGATTACGTATTCTGCATGTATTCCGCAATAGTGTATAATCAGGATAATCTCTGTGAATAAGTGTTTATTATTCAAAATTTCTACATGGTATCAGAGCTATTGATCATCAGATCTATTATTCAGAAAGTGTTTACATTTTATTTCTTCAGGCAGAGTCTGTAATCGGGCCAGGTAGCCTTTGGATTCATCCTTCTTTTGGAAGGTGAGATATCCGGTGAATGACCATACAGTCAATCTCTGTACGAGAAATAATTTTTTCTCACAAATTTTAGATCAGAAGCAGTTGAGTTTTGAGCTGGTGGAATTCGAATTTGCAGCAGTGTTTTCTTGGTGTCAATGTTGCAATGTCTTTCAACGGATTGCGATTGGAGTATGCTCTTGAGGGTAGATCGAACTATATTGCATGGAAGGACAGGATGGAGGTGGTGTTAGATGAAAATGGGCTGAAGGAGTTCATAGAGAATGATGTCCCTAAGCCTATTGATGCTGCCGAAGCTGAGGTTTGGCAAAAGAAGACAGAAAAGTGTCGAAGGATTCTGTTGGAAGTTATGGAGGATCACATTGTGTCGAGCCTTCATGGAAAGGCTTCTCCATACTTGATGTGGAAAGCATTGATAGATCTATTCCAAAGAAAGAGGGATCAGAGGAAGATGGCGCTCAAGGATAAACTTAGAAACATAAAATGTGAGAAAGGCGACAATATACCCAAGTATCTCATGAAGTCCACCCAATGCAGGGATGAGCTGGGAAGTGTGGGGGTGACTGTCGATGATGAGGACTTGGTGAGCTTGGCTCTTCTTGGTCTTCCAAAGAGTTGGCATTCCTATCAGGATTCTATCAATGGTTGGGAGAAACTGCCAGGATGGGAGAGACTTTGGTTGAATCTTGTGCAAGAGGAGATCAGGCGGAATACCAGGGACGTATCTTCATCAAAGGCAACTGATGAAGAAAATTGCGCTTTGGCTACCAAAGAAAAGAAGGGGAAGAACAAGAAAGCTTCTCATTCTGGTGCAAAATGCAAGAAGCAGGACATGTCCAAGGTGAAGTGCTTTCACTGTCACCAGCACGGACACTATGCCACTAATTGGCCGCAGAAGAAGAAGAACAAGTAGGTTGTTGGATCTGCAGTAGGAGAGGCTCTAGCCTCACAGTTTGAGCTTGATTTTTCATTGATCGCATGCTTGGTTTCAAGTGTGATGGGATCAGTGTGGTTATTGGACAGTGGTGTGTCTTTTCACATGACAGGAGATCGAGATTTGTTTTCTGATATGGAGGAGAAAGATCTTGGAGTGCACATCGAGATAGGTGGTGATGGTAGATATAGTGCGACCGGTATTGGTACCATTTCCTTTGAGAGGGAGTCTGGTAAACCCTTCACATTGAAGGAAGTAATGCATGTTCCAGGATTGAAGAAGAATCTTATCTCTGTGGCGATGTTAGAAGACAAGGGATATGATGTTGTTTTCAGCGAGGGAAAGGCTTTCTTTCGTAGTAAGACAACTGGAGAAACCTGGAAGATAGGGGTTCGAGTCAGGAACCTTTATCAGTTGCATGTAGATGGTTGCGCAGCAATGGAATGCAAGGCAGAAGGATTGGTGAGCCAGGATGATGGCGAGCTGTGGCACAGGAGATTGGGCCACCTTCACCATGGAGCCTTGAAGATACTGCAGCAGATCACTACAAGGCTTCCTAAAGGCACTCTTGCACAGTCAGATCAGTGCAAGGGGTGTACTTTGGGAAAGTTTGTGAAAGCCACCTTTCACGAGAAGGATAGTCACGCCACGACGATCCTTAAGAGAATTCACACAGACGTGTGTGGACCTTTCTCAGTAGCTTCGACAGCAAAACACAGGTATTATGTGATCCTTGTTGATGATTTCTCTTGTAAGTGCTAGATATTCTTCATGTAGAAGAAGAGCGAGACATACTCAAAGTTCTGTGAGTTCAAATCAATAGTTGAGAAGGAGTCGGGGAAGAATGTGAAGGCTCTTAGGAGCAATAATGGTGGTGAATACATCTCTGGTGAGTTCAAGGATTTCTGTAGTGCAGAAGGGATTCAAAGAGAGCTCGTAGCTCCCCATAACCCATAGAAGAACGGGGTTGCTGAGCGGAAGAACAGAACGATCGTGGGTGCTGCATGGGTGATGTTGCATGATCAGGGCCTACCCCTTCACTTGTGGGTGGAAGCATGCAATACTGCAGTATATGTGCAGAACCATTGTCCTCACAGGATACTTGGCATGAGTACACTAGAGGAGGTAAGCTGTTTATCATCGTACTTTATGTTGATGATATCATATTGATTGGTGATGATCAGTTGATCGTGTCTTGCAAGGAGGACCTTGCAAGAGAATTTGAGATGAAAGACATGGGTCTCATGCATTAATTCCTTGGCATGGAAGTGTCGCAGAAGGATGGGGAGTTATTTGTGTCTCAGGGCAAGTATGCCAACGAGATACTTAGGAGATTCCACATGGAGAAGTGCAAGCCCATGTAGACTCCTCTAGTAGGTAACTGGAGGAAGGAGGTTGCTTCTTCAAGAGAAATGGTAGAGGCTACAATGTCTAGGAAGCTTGTCGGTTCACTGATGTACTTAGTGAACACACGACCAGATTTGTGCTATGCGATGAACTAGCCGAGTCAAGCGATGGTTCATCCTACCAAGATATTTTTGGAAGGTGGAAAAGCATGTATTGAGATACCTCAGAGGCACATTTCAGTATGTATTATGGTACATATGGACAGAGGGAGTGAAGCTCGATGGCTTCATTGGTGCAGATTGGGCAGGGAGTCCATTAGATCGGAAGAGAACATCAAGAGGGATTTTCAACCTTGGGTCAGCGGCAGTTTCTTAGTATAGCAGGAAATAGAGGTTGGTTGCACTTAGCTCGGAAGAGGCAGAATACGTGGCTGAAAGTCATGTAGCATGTGAGGCCATCTTGATGCGGAAAATCCTAGTTGGTTTGTTTGATTAGAGGATGGATTCAACTGTGATCTATTGCGATAATCAGAGTTGTATCAAACTCTCTGAGAATCTAGTATTTCATGATAGGTCCAAGCACATCGACATCCAGTATCATCATCTCAGAGACTATGTAGCGAGGAAGATCATGTTGCTGCAATATATTTTGACAGAGGAGCAAGATGTTGACATTTTGACAAAGGCATTGTCAAAGTGGAAATTCAAGTTCCATAGAGACAAGATCGGGGTGGCAGATAATCCCTTTGATAATCCCTTTCTTGTTGAGAGGGAGTGTTGAAATATGGCAACAAGAATATTCCAATTTAATTTGTCCTTCAATTAACTTGTGAATTAAAATCGAATTTAGTCTTAACAGCTACTTGGAAATAATTAACTAATTTATTTTAAATTAATTAGTTGGAGAAATTCAAGTTAGAAGTATTTCTGAAGTCATGTAAGAGTTATCCCTTAAATTAAGGAGATAAGATTGAGTTATGTTTGAGTTGTAATTAGTTAACTCAATTTACTGAGTTAAGTCCAGTTAAATTAGTTCCAAACTGTTTGAGGAACTAATAGTGAGTTAACAGTCAATTGATGCATTAATGCACTAAACTAGTGCTACTCCAGTTAACTGAAGATTCCCTCATCAGAAACTCATGTATGTCTATTCTGAGAAAGACCCAGTTGAGATTAATGTTAAAGGATTTATCCTTGAGGATTGTGCAGTTTTGAAGGATCGGTTTTCCACTTGGTCAGAGGAAAATCATCTACAAGGAACAGTGCAAGGAAATATGAGCTTGGAGGGTAGAGAGGAAGGCTAGAGAGAAGCCAAGATTGCCTATGAGCATCTGTGAGTATTGTACTGAGAGCTGGCTAGCTGTGAGAGCTAAGGATTTGTATAATTCCTATGTATTTACACCATGTATGATAATACAATAGTGTGGGGTTTTTAGCTGAGGAGTATTTTCATGTGTATTGTGCCATTGATTCTTCTTCTTCTGGTTATATTGTTCAGCTTGATCTCTAAGATTTCACAAATTGATAGTAGAAGTAGGTTATAGTATTCTTCTTTGATTTATATTGCATTATTGGGTTAACCTACAAAGATCTCTACACAATGACTTCTTCAACGATCTAGTGATTTTCATCATGCCCTTTTTCAACCGTAGCTCTGATACCATGTTGAGAAATCTATAGGGAAACTATTAAGATGGTTTCTCTTATACTTGATAGCTTCATGTGATTTATTTTTACTTTTTTATCACTTATTAGCTTCTTCTCTTATTGTTATGTTTTTCTTATAATAAAAAAACTATCGAAAACATGAAGATCAATAGTACACAAGAACACAGGATGTAGGTTGTAAGCCAGGGCTAAGACCTCTCCACTTGAGAGGAAAACCCGCAAATCTCTTCCCTTCTTATAGATTCTTCAAATAATGAATTCTAGGTCTTCTAAACCAAGACCAATACCCTTCCAATACCAAGCCAGAACTTCCAAATGATATGCCTCTTCTATCCAAGACAAAACCAATCAGATCTATTCCACCTGCACAACTTCGACTGCTAGCTATAAAATTTCGGCCTCCATTGCAGGTCTGAAATTTTCAGCCTCTAAAATAGTTTCCACTTCCACATGTGTGAGAAAATTTAGGGCTTCCAAGGATTCCTTTGACCTTCACTTAGGTTTCTTATCCTCCTAGGGCTTGTAGGTGACTTAATAGTCCTTTCTTCGACCTTATTTCTACACTTTTTACAACTTCGAACTTGTAGCTCCAAAACCCTAGCCTTATCTTTGTATGTGAGAGAGAGAGAGAGAGAAATAACCCAAACACTTTTTCATTCATTCTTCTATCCTTCTTTTCTTGCCTTTCTTCTACCTCTTGTTCACTTGGATGATTACAAGTGAGTGAATTTCTCATGGGAGGTCAAGTTCCCTCCTATATATAGGCTTCCAAGGAGGACGACATGCCCTAATGAGGCTGAATTCTTCACTGCCAGGCTGACTTGGTCTTGGAGGGTATTCTGAAACCTTTAAATACAAAAATAAGTCTTTTGACATGTTACAATGTTCCCAATGGGGTATTCTTCATATGAAAATGACTCTATTGACTTCTTGACACGAGGAAAAACCCTAGAAGCACTCAATGGGTGCTTAAACTCTAAATAAAATATCTTGAGCATGAAACCCATCCTACAAAAATAAGAATAATTACTTTTCTTTGTTTTTGCAATATAGAAGAATCAAGAGTGCATTTCATATTTATGAAGTACGAACATATTTATAGGCCTTAAAAATAGGTTTGAAGATAGGGCTCAGTGGTATCCATAAAAAACAAACCTTGAGGGATCGAAGTGAGCCTTAGAAATATACATCCAATCCTCATGAAACATCTTCAATAGGGAAAAGTGCCTTAGCTATGCCCTAGTCACAAAGACCCAATTTGTTTATGTCCAAGAGATACATTTTGCTCTGCCACAGTAAGCCTAAATTTATTTCAGAATAGAGCCTCAAACATGTTTCCAATAGGGTTCAGATAGGTCTGCAATAAAGCCTTGGGGAAGCTAAAACAATTTTCATAGAGAGGCCAAAAAATCACAAACAAACTCAAGAAAAAATACCTCAGGGAATTCAACCTTGTACCATAGGTTCTTCTTTCAGATTTTATCAAAATAAGCCTAGATGTTACCTCAGGATAAGTCAAATGATATACTTCAGGATGATATCCAAGGAGGTCGAGATACCTTAGAATAAGGCCTTAGGAACAAGCCCTAACCAAAGAAATTACCATAGAGAGATAAGTCACAAAACATCCTAAAAAACTTTGCCTACCACACTTTCACATTTTTCCTATGCCGTAGAGGAGCGTGAAGTATTTTAGATATTATGAGTCAATTTTATACACTTTTGGAGGAGAATTGAGCTCCTATAAATACTAAATGAGGGGGTCAATAGAGGGGCCAAAACTCTCTTCAAACCAAGAGTTGAACTGCTAATTAAAACATTAAATTTTCAGATATATATATATATATATATATATATATATATATATATATATATATATATATATATATATATATATATATATATATATATATATATATATATATATATATATATATATATATATATATATATATATATATATATGGAGTTGACTTGAAATAAATACAATTTTTGAGGGTCGATTTGACCTTCAAACAAGGATAAATTCAACCATTAAATAAGTAGACCTTAAAACTTCGTTGAGGTCAATTTTATAGTGAATTTCTTTACTAATAAGAGCTGATTTGGATAGATCAAGACCTGTATAAATTATTCGATTCTTGAATTATTAATTCCAAAATTGACCAATGTAAAGGGTTGCCTTTCATTAGAGAGATTTTGAGGTCTAAAATGGGCCTCCTAAGGAATATTATAAAATAATAGTGGAAATAATAAAATAAGATTAGATTGCCTCATTAAGTTTTAGAGGGAAATCATGTTTTTCCATGTATTTCACATTTTTCGTGTAATAAGGTCCATTGAAAGTATGCAACATGGGTACTCCTTGGATGCAAAATTAAATTCTGCATCCAACGAGGGCTCCCACTCAAACTATGAGTAACATTTTAGGAGATAAGTTGAAAATATGAGTTGAAAAAGTAGTTTTTTTTTATTATTTTTTAATTTTTTTTACCTTTTTACTCCAAAAATGGTGAATCTTCCCCCATGGTTGACATCATCATATTGAATTATATTGGTTCTTACCAAGTTTATTTTTGTTGTACATTTTTATTTTGAGGCCCATTTGTACCTCAAAATTTCTCTAACGAGTCATCCATTAGGGCACCATAACCACACTTTCGGGGCTACAATTTCGATAAGGCATATATTGTCAACCATGAAGATTTATGTGACGTTCCACCTATTGTTGGAATCGACATGACGAGCTCTGTCAACTGATGATGGTCTCACTTGAAATTTCATTGATCTTCTCATCCAGAATTTTCATCAAAAACATGGATTATTCTAGTTGCTTCTTGAGTTGACATCAATGACAACCAAATTCCAACAATTTTCCTATCAATCTTTATTAGAATAGCTATTCCATATCTTTTTGGAAAACAAACCCATTATTCTTATCTTTTTAAATTAAATTAAGGGAACCCTCTCCCTTTGGTAAATTTGGTAAGTCCGTTAGGGGAATTTTAAAGTCTAAAATGGGCCTCCTAAGGAAAATAATAAAACAATAGTTAAAATAATAAAATAAGAGTTATGAACTTTTAAAGAAAAAGAAAAGAAACTACCTTTTAATTGTATTTTCGGTTTATCTCCTTATAGGTTAAGTAAAATGTCAAGTGTGGACAACCATTGGATTCAAAATTAAATTCCACATCCAACGAATACCGACCTTGCATACTTCTGAGTAGACTCGCATCGAAAAATAATGAAAATATATGAAAATGGTGTGTTGAACACGCCTTTTTCATGTATTTTTTTTTCTTTTCAATGTCGGTCTACTCAGAAGTATGCAGGGTGGATACTTGTTGGATGTGGAATTTAATCTGCATCCAATATATGTCCACACTTTACATTTGAGTAAAGCTATAAAGAGATAAGTCAAAAATAAATTAAAAAGTAGTTTTATTATTTTCCCTCAAAAATATTTTAGGATGACATCGTCATCTTGAATTCTATTGGTTCTCCTAAAGTTAATTTTTTTACCATTTTTTTTTGTTTTGAAGCCCATTTTCGACCTCAAAAATTCCCTAATTCCTTCTAAAAGTCTTGCTAACTTTGGAGAGATGTTCCTGCATCATAAAAAAATATCACAAACTTTGTGTTGGGAAACATGACACAACGCCTCATCTTTGAAGAGCTTGATGTCGTGGGATAGGTGGCATTGCTGGCTAACATCATTAGACAAATTTTGAGGTTGAAAATGGGCCTTAAAACAAAAATGTACAACAAAAATCAAATTTATAAGAACCAATAGGATTAAAGATGATGATGTCAACCATGGGGGATAATTCACCATTTTTATAGTAAAAAGGTAAAAAAAAATAAAAAAAATTCAACTCGTATTTTCAACTTATCTCCTTATGATTTTACTCAAATTTTGATTTAGATCACTTGTTGAATGTGGAATTTAATTATGAATCCAAGGAGTACCCATGTTGCATTCTTTCGATGGAACCTATTATATGAAGAAATGTGATTGCAATCACATGTTTCATGTATTTCATATTTTTTGTGTAGTAGGGTCCATAGAAAGTGTGCAACATGGGTGCTCCTTGGATGCATAATTTAATTTTACATCCAATGAGTGTTCCCGCATGAAATTTGAATAAAATCGTAGGGAGATAAGTTGAAATATGAGTTGAAAAGGTAGTTTCTTCTTTTTTCCCTCCAAAACTTAATGAGGTAATCTAAGATTATTTTATTATTTCCACTATAATTTTATGATATTCCTTAGGAGGCCCATTTTAGACCTCAAAATTTCTCTAATGATTTGTATTTTCGATGGCTCAACCAACCAATGGAATATGGTTGAGGGTGTGGAATTGAAAGAAGCTTAAATCTCTTGACTACCTTAGGTGATAGAAACTTCTTTTGGCTCCCACTATCAACAATTAAACGTAGTGGATCACCTTCACTAAAATATGTGAATGGAAGAGATGCCTCCCTCCTCAATATCCTCTAACTCTTTTGGTTGGGTCTTTGTAGTTGTGATGGTAACATTGGGTTTTGCATCATTGATCTTCTTTCCTTTATGATGTTTTGAATGAGAATATGAGCTATAGACTACTTTTTCTTTAAGCTCAACCAACAATGATCATTTCAAGTCACATTCATTAGTGTTGTTCTAGGGGCCTTTTTAGAACTCACACCACTTTTTAGTGTCATTCTTCGAATTCCCAATGCCCTTATTTGCATGTGACTTCATCTGATTGTATTGGTTTGGATCACCTTTCTTTTCCCCTTGTTATCTAATACAGGCCACCTTTCTAAGATTTTGTTGTAGTGAATTTGTAGACCCGAACTCCTACTTATTTCTCTGCTTCAATTTCTTTTCAATTTTGATAGCATAACAATAATTGGCTTCCAGTGAGTAGATGTATACAGAAATCCATATCTATTTGGATGTACCTATGTAGGCCATTATGGTACTTCAAAATTATGTGCTACATAGTGTCTCTGATACCCAGCTTTGAGTGCAAATTATAGAAAATAATGGGGAACTCCAGGATCATTTGGTCTCTCTCTTATCATAGACTTTTCCATCATGTACTAGTCATCATAGTTCCCAACAAGATATAATTCCTCCTTGAGATCATCAATAAAAGTTTCTTAAGTGGGTCTTGCATTGGATATCATAGATTTTTCTTTGTTGTGTCTCTCCCAATAACCTTCCGACCAATCTTTGCAATGGAGAAGGTCTTCTAGGAGCATGAAGGTGGTATTATCATTGTCAAAATATTTTTGGAAAAGGTAATATCCCTTTAATATATTTAACCATTTCTCGAAAGTATCTACATATCATTATCCTTAAAATAAGGTGATATAAAAGTTAACTTGTACCTGGAAGTGTGTTTCACCTCTAAAATTGTCACTTGTTGAAGGTGCCTTGACCATTGTTGGCAGTCGTCGAAGGATTTGGGAAAAAAATTGATCATCTTATTCTTATGTACATTAAAGAAATTTTGAGGTCTAAAGTGGACCTCCTAAGGAATATTATAAAATAATAGTGGAAATAATAAAATAAGATTATATTACATCATCAAATTTAAGAGGAAAAAAGAAAAAATACTTTTCAATTCATATTTTTAACTTATCTCCCTACTGCTTTACTAAAATTTCGAGCTGGAGCACTCGTTGGATGCAATATTTAATTCCTCATCCAAGAAGTACCCATGTTGCATACTTTTGATGGACCCTGCTATGCAAAAAAATGAGAAATACATGAAAAAAAGTTATTGTAATCTCATTTTTTCATGTATTTCTTATATTTCATGTAGAAGGGTGCATCAAAAGTATGAAATGTGGGTACTCATTGTATGAGGAATTAAGTTCCACATCCGATGAGTTATCCCACTCAAAATCTGAGTAAAATCTTAGGGAGATAAGTTGAAAATATGAGTTGAAAAAACAATTTTTCTGTTTTTTAATCTTTTTACATTTTTACTCCAAAAGGGGTGAATCATCTGCCATGGTTAACATCATCAAATTGAATCCTATTGGTTCTTATGAAGTTGAATTTGGTTGTACATTATTGTTTTGAGGCCCATTTTAGACCTCAAAATTTCTCTAATTTGCATGTGTTTCCTCTATCAAAAACTTAAGAGGATCTCCTTCTTTGTCACCTCTCCTGTCTTCAGCCATGGGAGGCTAATTGGGTTGGCAAGAGAAATTTTACCCAAGTGAAACTTGCTTGAGGACCAAATCTCTATAATTTGACCTCATTGGGAACATGAATTGAGAAACAACAAGAATAAAATTTCTCTAATACTAATGATCCATATTTTACAAGGGAAAAAATGGAAGGAAAGAAAGGACATGGAACATATACATAAATAAATATAGTAGAGAGCATAATAATATAGTGAAAACCTAAATTCTATTGATATATAAAATAACAAAATACTATAGAACACAAATTGGTGAGAATTTTGGTAGCTATCTTTGAGGGGATAGAGATGGCGACTACACACATTCACAAAAAGTTATTATAAGAGGCCAAAAGAATGGCCATTTTGTTGATTTTCTTAGTGTAATTAGGATTAGCACAATATTAAAATTATCATAATTAATTTTGATTTAGATATTCTTTTATATTATTCTAATATACCATTCAACAATTATGCTTAAAAAATTCAACCGTAAAGAGTAGTAGAACAAAAGAGATCACAACACACAAGATTTACCGTGGGAAAACCTACTATTGGAAAAACCCAACAACATTTTAAATAAATAAATTCTTCTTGTTCAATGAGAGACACACCTAGACCTACGTTTAAACATAGTCTTATTTTCCAAGTCAAGTCACACAATCAGATCTTGTACTTCGCTCTTGATCCTACACTTCCATAAATTTGACCCTCTTGCAATAGCCAGTTACATCAGAATTTCAGTCCTATAATAGTTGGCTCAGTAACCTAGAAATTTAAGCCCACTAAAATAGTTTCCCTAGAAAAATGTGAACCATAGAGAGAGATATATATTACTCCACACATGCGTGTTTCTAGAGAGAGAGAGAAAGAAAACTCAACTTCCTTTTTTGTCCTTCTTGTCCTTCACTCACTTGCCCAGAAACCGTCTTGTGCGAGAGAATTAAAATGTCCAAATGGAGGAGGTCGAGATCCCTTTATATAGTATTCTATCTAGGGTGAATGGGCACGTCTCTTGGCCAAGGATGACTTGATCTGGAGGGTAATTGACTTGTCACTTTTGGAGCGAAAATTTAAATTTTAAAAATTCATTTTTTCATCTTTTAAAAGTCACAATTGGAATCAAAATAAATTCTACTTTGACTCAAGCATTTATAAATATGATTTACAATGATAAATACAATTACATCAAGTGACCAAATGTACATTATGAAGACTTACCATATGTAAAAATTCAACACTCCTTCTTAACAAGGGAGGTATTCATAATCATTATCATAGATGTTTTCAAATTGAACAAATTTCTCTAAAGAAAAGGTTATCCATTATTATCAACATCATCATCTATCATCAACATCTGCTAGTGGCCATATTCGAGGTGGTACCAAACCCATGGAAATGTCATCAACATATTCGTACTCACTCCTCTAAAGTGATCTGTCCTTGAATCCCTTCACATCTACCTAGGCCAAAAATGTTGAGATGCTTAGCTAGAAAGCACTCACTCACCCTTCCTAGTGAGTTCTTTAGGCCAAGACCTCACTCAACCCCTTCCTAGTTGGTAGTTGGGTGTAGATGATGAAAGGACCACACTCCACCCTTCCGAATGTGCAATGAGGCTCCCGGACCTTACTCCACCCTTCTGGTGTGTGATCAGGGTCCAAATGGTGAAGGACTTCACTCCACCATGCCTGGTGTGTGATTAGGGTCCATTTCCTCACTCTACCATGCCTGGTGTGTGATTAGGGTCCACCTCCAATAGACACTCACTCAAAATTACCTGTTGAGCCTTCTAGGTCTCTTGGACCCATTCTCCCTTCTGGGCGAATGTCCACCTATGCTGCAGACATATCAACATTCCCTCTCAAATAGAAGGTTAATGTCCAAGAACCCAAACTTGTCTCTTGGAAACGACTTCTTCCGAACATCAACTATGTGATCATTAGTGGAGATGCACTCGAGCCTTATTTCTCTCCTCTCCACAATGTCACAGATGTAGTGGTACTTGCTATTAATATGCTTTGACCTATCATTGAACATTTGAAATCTTCACACAAATTTGATTATCACAGTGTATCAATTTCAATTCCAACTCTTGGCCAAACAATCCTACAAACAAATTCAAAAGCCATATTACTTCGGTACAAGCCTCATTGGTTACATTGTACTCTGCTTTAGTATTGTTGAGTGCATTCAACCTCTACTTCCTACTCATCCATGATATCATAGTGGATCCCAAATTGAAGCATACTACCATTAGATAAATTTTTAGGTCTAAGATTATTTTATTAAGGAATATTATAAAATAATAGTGGAAATAATAAAATAAGATTAGATTACATCATCAAATTTTATAGGGAAAAAAGAAAAAAATGCATTTTCAACTCGGGATTTTATATTTTTTAATAGGAATTTTATATTTTTTTAATATTTTAAATTATATACATGGGTTAGGTATAGCTGGACCTGTGTGTGCATGCGCTTTTTGAAGGGCAGAGTCGCGTATGGAATTTAAAATAATATTTTTTAATAAATGGACCAAGTCTGAAGGGAAATGGTTGCCCAAGGCCATGGCTCAAAGCATCAAGTATACAAGGGTGATAAATGATGCTATAACAGATGCCCCCTAATATATGAGGTCAAAAGGGGTACATGATGGCCGAAATGTATTAAGTGTATAGAAATAATCATGCGAGGACTTGGGAGGACATCACAAAATTCCATCTTGACAAACTAGTGGAAGAGATCAGAAAGAAATATCATGTCTGAGGAAGGAATACCCATGCTCAGAGATAGTAAAGCACATTTACATATCAAGTGTAGAGTAGATCCAATATGTATACAAGTACAAATGAAACTGAGAAATACGTATTGGATAATCTAATCATAGCCGCAAAAGTACATATCTAGGCCATGGCACAATATTACATATAAAATAATTGATCAATGATGTTGAATTAGATATCTAATCACTGATGTCACATAACTGATCCTCAAAGTACCAAGTCAAAGAGTAGAATAATGGTACTTCATGAAACTTGGGTGCCAACATATAAAATGTTGTTGTGATAAACTACAACATTTAAGGTGGATGGTGTCACTCCCAACAAACTAGAGGAACTGACAAGTGAACCAAAAAATGTTGATGCAACTAGAGGTCTTCACTAACCGCCATGGTACATTCCTACACTATGGGAATAGATGAGCTGAAGTCGACCATGCGAGAAATCATTTGATTATCGGTCATTGACGTATACCATTAACAAACGTGATAAAACTCACCGATAATGATGATGAGAGTCAAGGTACCCCAGTACAATCTAACAAGTGTGAATAAATGACTTGAAGTTGAACGCTTAAGAGAATCTATCAATCAGGAGACATTAATGTATTCTCACTTTCGATAGTGAAGGATTCTGCCACTGATGAATAAAAACCCTAAGGTACTAAAAAAGGAATCTAGACCTTATTCCCATAGAAATGAGTTGGAGTTGATGGGAAAATATCTGGTGGAAGGAAGGCATTAAGGCATCCCACATCAATCCAATGCGAGTGTAACGTGCAGGCGAATAATTTCGAAGGAATTGGACAAAGAAAGATGAAGTAACCATATTGAAGCATGTTTTCAGCATACACAAGATGTGGCTAGCGCATTCATGAAACCCTTTGAACAAACCAATAATGAAATATGATACAGAGGTGAGGAACCCGCCAATGGGGTCAAATGGAATCCAAGGTACTACATGAATCCAAATGTGTGATAATGTAAGATTACGTCGAACACAAGGGAAACCACTTTGTCAAAGACCCATGATACTAATTGATGTTGAGCATAAGGTCACCTATCAATGATGGAAATAGGGCAAGGGTGCGTGTTATGCAACTAGCTCACAAAATAGAAGAAAAGATAGATCAACTCCTTAAAAATCAGCCTCTTTGAGGGAGAAACCTCCTTTATATTACACAAATGAAAAATTCTTGGATGATACAAATGACAAAACCTCCTTTCTATTTATAGGAGTCTAAGGGGATACAATATAACCAAATCCGACATAACAATAATAATATAAGGGCACAACAATAACAATATTGGGCTTCTGTGGGGCACAATAATAACAATATGGGAACAATAGGGGCACAACAATAACAATAAGGGGTACAATGACAATAGTAATGGGGGAATCACTAGTATTATAGGGACCTAACATGCCCATCTCCTTCAAAAAAAAAAATTCCTCAATTCCTGAGTAGTTCTAGATGCTTATGTATAAAATTCTCATCCTCCCATGTGGAATCTTCAGTGGGTAAGTTCTTCCACTTGACGAGATACTACGAAATTGATCGATTTCGTAGTTGTAGAGTTCTTGTTTTTGTGACTGCTTCAAGTTCCAATATGATTTTTCCTTGCTCGTCAAGTTCTGGAAATATTGTTTGAACTAGGAGCTTGTCACCAATAACCTTCTTTAAGCATGAAACATGGAAAACTAGGTGCACTCGAGAAGTTGTAGGAAGCTCCAATTTGTATGCCATAGTACCATCTTTTGCAACACCTTGTACTGACCATAATACTTTGGTGATAATTTGTTATCCTTCTTAGCTTGCTTCAGGGACATTTGTTTATATGGTTGTAGCCGTATAAATACCCAGTCACCTACATCAAAACTTCTTTCACTGCAATGTTGATTTTCCTATTGTTTCATTCTATTCTATGCTAAAGTTAGGTTATCCTTTAAGAGTTGGAGAACTTGTTGTTGATGCTCAATGTGATCTTCCACTACTTGAACCTTAGATTTTTCTCTTAAATATGATGTGATGGACAGTGGGTGATATGCATAAAGTGCCATAAATGGGGTCATTTTTTCTACAGTATGTAAGGAATTGTTATACCACCATTCAGCCAGAGGAAACCATTTGACCCATTGTGTTTGTTTATAAGATACAAAGTAATGAAGATATCCTTCCAAATATTTGTTTACTATATCAGTTTTCCCATCAGATTGAGTATGATAAGATGAGCTATGAGCTAACTGAGTACCAAGACAAGAAAATAATTATGTCCAAAAATTTCCAATGAAAATGGGATCTCTATCGCTTACAATAATCTTTGGGTTTCCATGTAGCTTTTGAATTGTTTCCATAAATGCAGTAGAAACTGTACTGGATTTAAATGGATGAGCTATTTCACAAAAGTGTGCATAATTGGTAAGTCTGTCAACTACCACCATGATGACACTCTTTCTTTCAGAATTGGGTAAACCTGTGATAAAATCCATTGAAACCTCCTCCCAACGTTGACTTGGACTGGATAAAGGTTGTAATAGACCCGGGGTCTTAATTGCTTAAACTTTATTTCTTGGCAAACCAAACATTCTGCCACAAACTTTTGAATATCATATTTAAGGCCATCCCAAAAAAATTCCTTCTTAACCCTGTGGTAAGTTTTTAAAAATCCTGAGTTCCCTCTTAAGGGAGAGGTGTGCAATTCCATAAGGATCTTTTGTTTGATTTGGGAATTCTAACATAGGTATAAGCGACCTTTGTACCATAACGAATCATTTTTCCTACTAAATGTACAAGATGTACTAGGATCTTGTTGTAGCTTTTGAATGAGTGCCCACACTTCTTCGTCATTCTTCCATTCATCCCTTGCTTCATTTATCTAATCTGGTAGGATAATAGAAATGGCACAAAGGAATGCTTCCACATCCTCATCCTTTCTTGAGTGTGCATCTGCCACAACATTTTTCTTCCCTTTTTGGTAGACGATTTCGAAGTCATAACCCAACATCTTTGTGACCCATTTTTGCTGCCCTTCTGAAGATAATCTTTGTTCTAAAAAGTATTTAAGACTATCATGATCCGTTTTTATCTTGAAGTGTCTTCCCATTAGGTAGGGTCACCATTTCTTAAGTGCATGTAGTATTTCCAACATTTCGTTCTCATAAATAGCTTTATGTAAATAATTCCTTTGATTGGATGGCTTTCGAAATCAATGGGTCTTTGTTCTTGCATTAAAACAATATCAATTCCATTTCCCGAGGCATCACATTACACAATAAAGGTTCTTGTGAAGTCCGACGTAGCTAAGACTAATGCTTGGCACATTGCCTCTTTAAAATGTTCAAAGGCCTTTGTTGCTTCTGGAGTCCATAAAAATGCATCGTTCTTCAATAATGTTGTTAGAGGTGCTGTTATTCTCCCATAATTATTAACAAACTTGTGATAATACCTTGTCAACCTGAGAAATCCTCGCAGATGCTTTATGGATGTGGCGATTTTCCATTCCTTAATGGCTTTAATTTTGGTAGGGTCTACCTTAACACCTTCATGAGATATAATATGACCCAGATATTCCACCTCTTGTACTCGAAAGAAACATTTGGAGTTTTTTGCATCTAATTATTTGTCCTCCAATAGTTTGAGCACCCTATCAACATGTTGAACATGATCCTTCCAAGACTTGCTATAGATTATTATATCATCAAAAAATACTAACACAAATTTTCTAAGGAAGGGTTTGAAAATGGAATTCAACAAACCTTGAAACTTAGAAGGTGCATTGGTAAGGCCAAAAGGAATGACCAAAAAATAATAATGACCCTCATGATTTCTAAATGTTGTTTTTGGAATGCCTTCAATCTTCATTTTGATTTGATGAAATCCTGAACGAAGATCTAACGTGGTGAATTAAATTGATCCATGCAATTCATCTAATAGTTCATCAATGATAGGAATGCGAAATTTATCTTTAATAGTGAGCTTATTGAGCTCCCTATAATCCAAACACATCTGCCATGACCTATCCTTGTTGTGCACCAACACTACTAGAGCAGAGAAAGAAATTTGACTAGGTTAAATTATACCAGCCTTTAGAATTTCTGCAACCATATTTTCAATTTCATTCTTTTGGGCATATGGATATCTATAAGGTCTGATGTTTGGAGGAACACTTCCTGGATTCAAATGAATAGCATGATCATGATCACAAATAGGTGGGAGACCTTTGGGAGTCTCAAATACCTTGGAATGATTGTCCAATAATTTTTGTAGATCTAGAGAAATAGATGATTTCAATGTGGGAAGCTCTAGCGAACATAACTGTGCAATTACACCTCATTTTTCTTTATTCAGAAGCTTTTTCATTCCACTAGAGCTAACTATCATTCTTGGTTTCCCTATGAGACCTCTTAATTAAACTTCCTTTTCTTCTGAAGAAAATTTCATGAAAAGTTCTTGAAAATTAAAAGCTATTGTACCCAAGGATTGTATCCATTGGATTCCTAGTACAACATCAACACCACCCATTGGAATGGAAAGCATTGGGCTATTCGATACATATTCTCCCATGGATAGCTTGATATTATGGCACTTTCCAGACTTGAAACCATCACTTAACACTCTGGCATTGGATATCAGAAGAAATTCAATTCCTTGGCTATCTTACAAGGAATAAAATTATGGGTACTACCCGAATCAATCAACATTACTACCTTTTTCTTCTTGATATGTCCTTCTATATTGATAGTTTGAGGAGTGGTAATTCCAGCCAATGCATTACAAGATATGGTTGGATTCATTTATTCTTTCTCTAGGGTTTGTTCCTGGTGTATATCCCCTTCTTTTGATGTTTCTTGTTCCTTTTCCTCCTCTTCACAATCTATGTAAAATGAATTCTTCTCAACACACTTATGACCTTTAGTGTATTTGCTATCACAACTGGAATAAAGCCCTTTTTCTCTTTTATCTTCCAAGTGTTGGGGTTTCAACCTTGTAGGTTGTGGAGGGCTAGGGGCAACAACACTTCCATCCTTATAGTTGTGAGTGGTAGGCTTCCTTGTTTCCATAATTTTTCTTTCCATTTTTCTTGCCAACCTGAATGCCTTATACAATGAGTTAGGTTCCCAAAGGCAAACCTCGTGTTGGATGTTATCCTTTAAAGTACCTATTAACACATCAATCCTATGCTCCTCTGGAATATCTTTTACCCTTATATTCAATTTTTGGAAGTCATAAATGTGCTCTATCATTGAACCCTTTTGTTTCAGGTTTATCATTTGGCTAAAAAAAATGTTGCTTTTTGTATCCTCATAATGAGCTATCATTTATTCCATAAAAATTTCCCAAGTGACAATTTGTTTATGAGACCAAAGCCATAGATACCATACAAAATTATTTGGTTCCAAATATAAAGTTGCAATGCGTACCTTTTGTGTGTTTTTCACATTATGGAGATCGAAATATTGCTCCATCTGTAGTATCCATGTTACGAGATCCTTGCCATCAAACTTCCTCATATCGATATTTGGAACATGGTGGCTCTTCAATCCAACATTAAAGTCTATGAAATCATGATTAAAATTTCTTTTGTTCTCATCATTAGTTTCCTTTAGTACCCTTTCACTATTAGTAAGCATTTCTTGTAGAAAATTAGTCAAATCTATCTTCAAATCTTCCACGTCGCCTTTCAGTTTTTCTTCTATACCATCCATCTTAGTGTCCATTCCATTAATATTAGCTTCCATGCCATCCATCTTAGTTTACATGCCATCCATATTAACTTCCACGCCATTCAACTTAGCTTCCATGTCATTCATCTTAGCTTCCATGCCTTTCTTTAAATCATCAATCTTAGCTTCTATTACCTTTTTTGAGAGTGAAATTTGTTGCACTTGGTCTCGTAATTTTGATATATCATGTTGCATTTCTTCCTCTTCCTCATGAGTCATGCTAGATATTTCTCGTTGCTTACAAGGTGTTTTAATTTTATTTCTTCGGGGTATCAATTAACGATAATTGTGCTTCATTGTGCCCTTTGAATTCCTTCAAACTAAATTTTCAAACCAAACTTATGCAAAATTTAAAAAAAACTACACACCTTTTTTCACTTTGTAGGAGCTCGATATTGAATCTTCTATATCTTTGTAATTTAGACTCTCCAAGGTTTTAAATTTCTTCTAGCAGTAGCCCTCCGAGTCCTCTTTCCAACCCCACACATCTGGTTAAGATTGGATTCTCCAATGAAGAGTTAGTCTAAATCTCCCACGATGACTTGATTATAGACCAATTCAGTAGAGAAAACTAGTACGAAGTGCCACGTGTTACTATTTCGACCTTAGGACCTGAAATCGATACGAAGAGAACTACAGGCCATCTTATTTCTACAATTTCGTACGAAAAATCAATCTGATGCTTAGAAAGAAAGTTATGACGAATTTCCCCAGGTCACATATTTGAGATATAATTCGCAATCCTACAAAAACCCTAACTTCCTTGGATCATGACTCTGCAAATATAGTGAGACAAGATATGAAATTTGGACCTAAGGTTTAGAGATATTTTGGCGCAAATGGGTTTTTTTTAGCTTCTGAAACATCGCAAAAAAAAAAAAAAAAAAAAGTTATAGCGAAAATGCCACGATGGCCTATTTGGAGCAGCAAAACCCTAGAATCCAAAGCTCTAATACCAAATGTTATGAAACCATCTCACAAAATAGAATAAAATATAGATCAACACCTTAAAAATAAGTGTCTTCAAGGGGGAACCTCATTTAAATTACACAAATGAATAATTCTTTGATGATACAAATGATAAAACCTCCTTTCTATATGTTATCACCTAGAACTACAGTCCATGTACTACAGTCCATGTACATAATGTTTTCCCAAACAAAAAATATTTCATTGTCAAAAATGTGTGTCAAATGGTTATGGTCCTATGTGTGTTACTTAGGAATCATGTTTTAAAAAGGTATTGATGTGAATCATTCTCAAAAACCGTTAGTCATCCTCCATCATAAGGGTTTAAGGCATGTCTTGTCTTGTTTGCGTCATTGGTCCTTTGCGCAGTTTCGCAGCGCAGTCTGATTGGCCAATTTGGCAGCACAATGATGTTTCTGCCTTTTCGTAGCGTGTCATCTACCAGCCATTTCGTAGCGAATTTTGTTTATTTATAGCTGTTTGCGCTACGGAATCGGGGATTCAGGGTTTCTGCAGCGCGTTTTCTTGAAATGTCAAGTCTGGGGGGATGAGTCATTAGGTCCGTCCATATATTGTCAGTTGATGTCCTCTCCAGGTCATTATGGGTCATCATTCCGTCATGAGGTTCAAAACCACGCAGATAAACATCATTCAAAGTGATTTTATGATGTATGGTAGTGTCATGATATTTGTTATTAGTGCGTAAACTGACTTGCTTGTATGACAAGATTATTGAAGCGAAAAGGAGCCCGAGTTTTCATTTAAAAGGACCTGATTGCAAGCGAGCCTGCATTCCAAAGTTCGAAGTTGCCTTCTGAGTTGAAGCTGCTGTTAGTTCTCTGTCCGAAAGTTTTCAAAGTAAAATGGAGAAAAGGGAACATCGATCCGGTAGGTGCCAAAGAACAGAACCGGAGGGGCTTGATATTACGTTAAAGGATGAAGGTGTAGCAAGAGCTTTTAAAAATGCTGGTTGCTGGAGGTTTTGTGAGAAGTTGTAGGGAGGGCACGGAGAGGTAACAAAAGCTTTTGCATTAAATTTTACTGGTTTAAACTCTAAGGTGTCAATGCTAGAATTCCCTGTATCCCCAGAAGCCATTTCTAATGTGACAGAGATTCCTAGAGGTGGACATGAATGGTTCAAAAATTTCAAATTCGACATGAGCCCCTGTAAGGAATTCTTGAAGGAGCCTTATGTAAATGAGGATCTCACAAAGGCTGTGCCAAGGAGTTACGTGAAGGAACATTTTTCCCTGCTCCTCACATGCATCCAAAAATATTTAACATGTGAAGGGAGGTATAACAAAGTTTATTCCTATCATTTTAAACTTTTGTTACATTTCACAGGCAAAGCATCAATAGATATTCCTTTCTACTTGTTCAGAAGCCTCAGTGAAATGTGTGATAAAATTCAGCTGAAAAAAGATGACTGTGAAACATCACTGTTTCACCATGGTTTGGTGAAGTTGTTAGTGTTAGATGGTTTGCAGAAGATTGGTAAGGATTGGAACTCCTTTATTTTTATGGCTGGCTTTCAGAGCAAGACATGCCTTACTCCATTGCCTGTTAGGGAAAGAGAAAAAACAATTGAAGAACCTACTCTTGTTGAGCTCAGAAAGGAGGTGAAAGATCAGAAGAAGTCCAAAACCAAGTTGAAGAAACCAGTGAAGCCTTTGGTGATCAAGGAGACACCTCAATCATCATCAAAAGAGAAGGTTAAACAGAAGAAGGATGCACCTGCACCAAGTGAAGTTGAAAAGGTATCAAGAGTAAAAACCAGAGGTCATTTAAGCAAGGAGAAGGGCAAGTCAATTGCTGTTGAAGAAAGTCCTATGTCAAAAGCTAGTTTAACTGATTTACTTGAGGCAATTGAACTTGAACAAGATCAGTCAGTGCAGATTGAGCCAATAGAGTTTGAGCAGGACCAGCCAGTGCAACCAATGCACATTGACTTAACCCAATCCTCACCAGAGAGCATGAAGAAATCAAAGGCTTCGAAAAGGTTACGGTTTGAGGAGCCTAGTGAAGAATATGTGTTCAAGCCACGGAGGCCAATTACAAGAAGACAAATGAAAGAGGCCGAGAAAGTGCATAAAGAGGAGGCAGCTGTAAAAATGCCTAGTACAGAGTTTCTTGAAGTTTTGACTAAAACAGTGCATGCAGCCAGGAGTAAAGACAAGAGTAAAAAGGTTATTATTAGCCAAGGAGGAAATGTCATAGCTATCAAGAACCAGGCAGGAACAACCCAGGAAGAAGTGGCTCAGATAAAGAGTTTTTCTAGAGAACGTGCAGTGAGATATGCTAGTTATAGAAGGGTTGTATTAAAAGGCAGCACAAGTCTACTGGGGCAAGCTGACTCAAGGTCTGATGTATTTTCGTGGATGGTACCAGCACTTAAGCAAGCAAAACTCATAAGAAAGCTGAACATGAGCCTGAGATCAGAAAATAAGGCTTTGAAGAAAGAGGTTAGCAGTTTAAAGAAGAAGCTAGGTAAACTAGCTCACTGATTTAAGAGGAAAGGTGCTTTTCAAGTTTTGATAAATTTTGGTTCAAGTTCCATCATTTTGAAATTTTTTTAAGGTCCCTAACACCTGTACAAAATGTCTGAAGAAATCATGAGTTTAAGCAGAAAGTGTTTCAAGATAAATATGTTTTGTTTTGACAAAAACAACAGTTTCGTAGCGCGCTACGAAACTGCTGTAGATGTTGTTTTATAAGAAAACAATGAATTTTATGATGAGGTTAGCGAATTTTGAAAGGAATGCCTCGAGGACAGGAGGGAGATCATACAAGGCTATCATAGCAATTCAAACAGTGACAGGTGTAAGTTTTGGAGAAAAGGTGAAATATTTTGTTTTTTGCTAAAGTTTTCTTAAAGGCACTTTATGACCGAATTACTAGGGTTCTGGTAGGGTTACCGGGATTTTTGGTTTGTACACCTGTTTAGTCCACAAGGCATCCAGATCATGAGGCATATGGTGTTATGCGTTGTTATTGAAGGATTAAAGAGCTTGGAGCGTGGTCTTTAAATAGTAAAGAAGAATGGAAGACAGGGATCGTGAAAATAGGGTACTCATCTTTACTAATTAATGAGTCATCTACACAGTTAGCACCCGAGGCCAGCTCGTTCAGTGAATGCTCCTCCAACATATCTCAGCCACAACAGAAAATGTACAGGTGTCAAAGCTCAAGAAAGGCATCATGCATACGAGGAGATAGAGTTAGAATTTCAATGTAATTAGGACTCTATGTATTTACAGCACAATACCTTATGTATTTAATAAGTTTGTTTAAAAATAGATAAGGTTAGTTAATGATAGACCATCGAGCTCCCCTCATGCTTGAGGAGGAGACTCAAGGTAGTTTTAGTTTTGGTTTTCCTATATATAGTGAAAACTCTGATGTAAGTAGGGTTGGAGATTTATGAAAAAAACAGAGTTTTATATTGGCTGATGTAAAAGACTTTTGACAGTAATAGAAAGATTAGTTTTTCTTCCCAAGATTCATCTTGTGTTCAAAGGCTCAGAATATATGTGTTTTGTCTTTATCCTTTCTGTTTTACAGCTCACTAAACATGCAATCACTCTGAATTCACCTAGTGCTCAGACTTCCTGTGTATGTTTATGAGTTGAGGTTCTTTTTGAGAAATGTTCTGAGTGTTTAAACATTATATGCCTTGGATTTCATGATTGAGTAGTTAATAGTTTACTGCAGAGGTGTTTGACTCCATGAGCCCAATGGAAGAAGTGTTATTTTGTTGTTCCAACCAGCTTATTTTCATGTACTGTTTGAAGAGTTAGCCATCTTTTCTTGTTCTTAATTCATATCAAAAATCTGTGAGAGAGCCCTCTCTGACTAAGGAGGCTAAGCCTTAGTCTAAAGCCTGGTTTGAAATAGTTGCATGAGATCTTGCTAAGTAGCAGCCCTTAGTACACGATTTTGTGATAACATTTTGGTGCGTCTGCCGGGAGCCTGATGATTACTCATTCCCGAAGTTTGAAGATTGAATTTCTGAAGGTAGCAGGAGTTCAAAATGATTTTCGAGGCTGCATTCTACCTTGGTGACTCCATTGTTTCTTAAAGCTTAAAGGTGGCTTCAATAGGAAGATATACAAGGAGCAATCCTGACCCAAACCCACCTAGTCCTGTGGAGAATCCTAATATCATCTCAAGGAGTAAACAAAGATTTTCTAATATACCAGGTACTTCAAGTATTTCAAAGTCTTTATTTCCTGAGTTTTCTAGAAGTCCTGAGGATAAGCTTGTTGATGATAAAGTTCAAGAGGTTTTATTAAGGTCTGAGAATGAAGAAGAATTGATTGGTATCATTTTGGATCTACAAAAGAGAGGTATTGATACTTCATCTCTAGTATCACAAAAAGATAAAGAGGAGTTTTGGGAAATTGTTACTTCTGAATTGTTGTTAGAGGAAGAGGACTTGAAACAGCTCAAGGAGCTTGACCCTTTTGAAATTTTTCTTAACTCAAAGACTGGTTTACCTCTCCCAAATTGGAGTTCTTTTGTCAGTGGTTTACAAAGCCCCAATAGTCCTTTTCGTACTCATACTTTGTCTTCTGCCTCTGCTAGTCCAAACAGCCCTCAGACAACATCTCATACTAGTTCTGGTCCTTCTGGTCATACAATACCTATTGTCACTGTTCCTCCATTTATTATGGTTGTACCTGCTAGGTATGCTCCTCTAGCTCTCCCTGCTGTTTTGCATGATCTCCCTAGCAAATATGCTGCTAGGATTCCAACATGGGGAGGAGATGAAGATATTACAGCTGAAGAACATGTGGATAGATTCAATGACTTTGCTGATAGAGAAGAGGTGGATGATGAAGATGTAAAATTAAGACTATTTGCTCAAACTTTTATTGGAGAAGTCCGGAAATGGTTTAAAGCCTTGGGAGCTGGTAGCATTCATAGTTGGGTTGAGTTTGAAGATAGTTTTATGAGGAAATGGGGAAATAGGACTAATCCTGTTCAGGCCCTCACTGAATATAATAATTTAAGAAGAGCTCCAGATGAGACTGTTCAAAACTTTTCTAAGAGGTTTAATAAAATTTATAATTCCATCCCAACACATTTGAAACCTCCTGGAGCCTTGGCACAGTTAAGATATGCTGAGTCTTTTGATTCAGATTTCTCTCTTTTACTCAGAGAAAGAGAGTCTGCTAATTTGGCTGAAATGCAAAATGATGCTATCAAAGTAGAGGTGAATATACTTGCTGCTAAAAAGTCCAAGATGGCTAAGGCTAAGATAAAGGAAGAGGAGAGGCCTTCTACCTCTGCTCAAGAAGATAAATTTGAAACCATGATGAAGACTATGGAGAAATTGATGGATCAATTAGCACTTGGGAATACTGCTGCTCCCCAAGCACAACAAGAACCTCGGTTCAGGAATCCTCAATTTAGAAGGCCTCAAAATCAGCAAAGGCCAAGAGAAAATAGAAATCAGCAAGTTGATCCTCCTGTGAGACCTCCTTTTCAACAAAACATGGTAGATGAAGAAGAAGAACCTGAGGAACCTGAGGAATCTATTCATTGTCTTGGTGAAGAAGATTCAGAGATCTTCCTAACAAAGGAGGAACATGATGAGTCCAGCCAACTAAAAGCCGAGGAGGAACCCTCAGATTTCTTAAAGGGTTATCAACATGCCATATTTGAAATCCAAAAGCAATACAACCTCAGAAACAGAGATGTCCCTATTACAGCAAATAAGGCTCAGCCCAAGAAAAATGTTTCAAAAGTAGTGGAAGATAAAAAGGAAAAGCCAAAACAAGCTGATGGAAAAAGTGATTCTCCTCTTGAGAAAAAGGATAAGCAAATCCCTGCTCCTCCTAAGGAAATTGAAAGGTCTACTTCTGTGTTTAATATAGAAAATGAGATTGCTAAAATTAAAATATCAGTCCCATTTAATGAAATCTTGAAAGTAGACAAGTATAGAAGTAAGATTGTGGAAATGCTTAATTCTCCACCAGGAGGGGCTGATATTTTGAATGTGCAAGAGGATAATCCTATTATTTGTTTAGGTCCAAGACTTGAAGATGAGCAAAATGATGAGTTTCCTCCTTTCTATATAAGCATCAATATACATGAGATGACTCTACATAATGCCATGCTGGATTCAGGGGCATCCCATAACCTCATGCCTAAAGTCATTATGGAAAGGTTAGGGTTAGAAGTGACTAGACCATACAAGGACTTATTTTCTTTTGATTCAAAGAGGGTTCATTGTATTGGGCTGATAAAGGATGTGGTTGTGGCACTCAGACAAATCCCAGCAAAAACCACTGTCGTGGACATTGTTGTTGCAGATGTTCCACCTAAATTTGGGATGTTACTTTCAAGGTCATGGGCAGCAAAAATAAAGGGTACCATGCAAATGGATATGACTTATGCTACCATTCCAGTGTTTGGTGAACAAAGAAGGTTATATCATGAGACAAGGATGGCATATATGGTGAGCAGCAAGGACAAACCACAGAATTTCCCTATTTATTCTTGTGATACAGGCCTTGGATCAACCATTCTCTTCAATGAAACAGTTGGAAAGGAACCACAAGAAGAACATGCAGAAAATCAGTGTCAGGAGGTGCAGCAAAGCAATGAAGAAGACATCACTGGTTGCTGGTCTTTATACTTTGATGGAGAAGCAGGAAAAGAAGGTGCAGGAGCTAGGATTTGGATCATGAGTCCAACTGAAGAAAGTAAGTTTCTATCATATAAACTTAATTTTGATTGTACCAATAATATGGCAGAGTATGAGTCTCTGGTATTAGGCTTAGAAACCTTGATAGAGTTGAAGGCAAAAAACATTACTGTTTATGGAGATTCTGAATTAATCATAAAACAAGTTCAAGGTGCTTATCAAACAAAGGATGCAAGGATGAGAGCTTATAGAAACTTGGTGTTGGAATTGTTGGAAAAGTTTCAGTCATATACTTTCAGTATAAAAACCAGAGATCAGAATTCAATTGCAGATTCCCTTGCTGTTGTAGCTAGTCTTTTTGTTATCCCTAAGCATTCCTCTGATAGATATGAAGTGAAGGTTCGCCATAGGCCAGTCATCCCAGATAATATCTTAAATTGGCAAGTCTTTGAAGATGATCAGCAGGTAAGAAGTTTCCTAGAGTTGAAAGGAGAATTTGAACATAGTCAAATTGATCAGCAGAACATGTTAGTGGAGACAAAAGAAAAGCCTGAGGTATTGCAGGTGCAAAATAATCTAATTCCTAAAGGTCTTATCCCTCTTGAGAAACTATTTGATCAGAATGATGTGTTTAAAGCACCAAGGTTGCAAGCCAATGAAGAAGAAATAGAGAGCTGCAATATAGGTGACTCAGTGGTGCCTAAATTAGTCAAAATTTCAAAATTTTTATCAACTGATATAAAAGTCAAATATGTTGAACTGATGAAGAAGTTTATTGATGTTTTTTCATGGAGTTATGCTGATTTGAATCAGTATGATTCTTCAATCATACAACATACTATCCCAATTAAGCAAAATGAGAAGCCTTTTAAGCAAAAATTAAGAAGAATTAATCCTCTTCTAATGCCATTAATTGAAAAGGAAGTGAAGAAGCTTTTTGATGCAAAGATTATTGTTCCAATCAGATTTTCAAATTGGCTTGCTAACTTGGTACCAGTTAGGAAAAAGAATGGAGAGATAAGGATTTGCATAGACTTCAGGAATTTGAACAAGGCTTCACTGAAAGACAATTATCCTCTTCCTAAAATGGATCTTATTTTGCAGAATATTGTTGGCTCTCAAAGAATGTCAATGTTAGATGGCTTCTAAGGGTACAATCAGATCCTTGTTCATCCAGATGATCAGGAGAAGACAACTTTCACTACACCATGGGGCACATTTATGTATGCAAAGATTCCTTTTGGCCTCATGAATGCAGGGGCGACTTTCCAGAGGGCTATGGACATTGCTTTTGCAGAGGAAAAAGATAAATCAATGGTGGTATATCTTGATGATATCACAGTCTTTTCAAAGAGAGAGGAAGATCATTTAAAACACCTTGAAAGAATACTACTGAAGTGTAGGAGGTTTGGTATTTCTTTAAACCCAACCAAAAGTATTTTTGCTTTGACTTCTGGTAAATTGCTTGGGCATATTATTTCTGAAGAAGGAATTAGGATTGATCCTAATAGAGTCAATGCTATTCAAAAGTTAGATTTGCCAAGAAGCAAGAAAGAGGTTCAATCTTTCCTTGGTAAAGTTAATTTTGTTAGAAGGTTCATCCCTAACTTTGCTGAAGTGGTAAAACATATCACAAAAATGATTAAGAAAGGAGCAGACTTTAAGTGGATAGCTGAGGCAAGGAAGTCATTTGAAGAAATTAAGAAATCACTTACTCAAGCACCAGTCCTCATCAGCCTGGATTTCACCAAGGAATTTCTAATCTTCACATTTGCTTCTGAGGATACAATTGCTGGAGTTTTATTGTAGAAAGGAAGTCAAGGTACTGAACAGCCTATTTCCTTCTTTAGTAAGACATTGGCTAATGCTGAATTGAAGTACAAAATTTTAGAGAAGCATGCATATGCATTGGTAAAGGCAATCAAAGATTTTAGAATTTATGTGTTGCATTCTCATATTGTTGCATATGTGCCAAGTGCTGTTATTAAAGATATCCTTACACAAGCAGACCCGGATGGAAAAAGAGGAAAATGGATAGCCAAATTGTTAGAATATGACATTGAAATTAGGCCCACCAAGTTGGTGAAGGGTCAAGGTTTGGCAGAGTTGTTAACTCATTCAAATCTGGACAGCAGTGATATCAATTTTAACGCAGAAATATCAGAAATTTTTGAAGAAGAAGAAGAGTTGGTTCAAATCAATGAGAAATTTTTGACATCAGAATGGTATAGGGATGTGTCATTTGTTTTACAGCACAATAGAGCCCCTGATAACCTCTCCAAGTCTAAAGCTCGGTTCACCAAGCTGAAATCTCTTAGATACTTTGTATATGAGCAGAATTTATTTTGGAAAGATGCAGGTGGGATTTTGCTAAGTTGTCTCATTGAGGAAGAAGCTGAAAAGGTAATTGATGAATTTCATAAAGGAGATTGTGGAGGCCATCACTATTGGAAGGCTACTGCAAATAAAGTTTTAAGAGCTGGGTATTTTTGGCCAACTATGTTCAGAGACATTTATAAAAGAATAGCTTCATGTCATGAATGTCAGATGTTTGAGGGCAAAAGAAAGCTTATGCCCATGCCATTGGTTCCTATCTATGTTGAAGCCCCCTTCCAGCAGTGGGGATTAGATTTCATAGGGGAAATCCATCCTCCTTCATCAGGGCAGCATCGGTGGATTCTCACAGCCACTGATTATTTTACAAAGTGGATAGAGGCAGTACCAACCAGGCAAGCAAATGATTCAGTGATATTTCCTTTTTAGAAAACAACATCTTGTCAAGGTTTGGATGTCCACTCAAGCTTATCACAGACAATGCTCAGGCTTTTAAGTCTAAAAGAATGATAAATTTTTGTCATCAGTACCATATTTCCCTTGGTCATTCCACAGCTTATTATCCACAGGGTAATGGTCTAGCTGAAAGTTCAAACAAAAGTCTTGTGAGGATTATCAAAAAACTGCTGCAAGAAAACAAAAAGGCTTGGCACTTAAAGCTGAAGTATGCCTTGTGGGCTGATCGCATCTGCACAAAAAGGTCTATTGGAACATCACCTTATGAGCTTGTGTATGGAGCAGAGGCTATTTTCCCAACATCTCTTGGGGTACCAGTTATGAAGCTAATTCAAGGACTAGAAGAGGAACCAAATGCCATACAGCGAAGGATTAATCAATTGATAGCTTTGCAAGAGAAAAGGAATGAAGTGTTTGAAGGCCATCAACAAAATCAGAATCGGGTCAAGAGAGCTTTTGACAAGAAGATTAAAGATGTTACATTTCAGATTAATGACAAAGTCTTGAAGTGGGAAGCTAGAATTGAAGAAAAAGGTAAACATGGAAAATTTGAGAATTTATGGAAGGGGCCATATTTGATTTCTGCTTTCCATGGGAATAACACTTACATTCTGCAAGAAGTTGATGGATCACCATATGCTGGAGGACCTGTTAATGGCAGGTTCTTAAAGCATTATAATCAGTAAAAATCTACCAAGTATATCATGATCATTGTAAATAACCGTTTTATGAATGTTTCCTGTTGAAAATAAATGACAAGCTGAACAAGAAAACTTTAGCCCGAAGAGAAGGCCCATAAAGTTTGAAAAGGATGCTTGTCAGCGGTGTGTGTTTAATAAAATGGACAAAGGCACTGGTTCTACGAGTTCTTAGTGTACTACAGGAGCACACTATCCCAAGTGGAGCCACTGT
Organism: Pinus tabuliformis; assembly: GCA_031772625.1. Classification (NCBI taxonomy): domain Eukaryota; kingdom Viridiplantae; phylum Streptophyta; class Pinopsida; order Pinales; family Pinaceae; genus Pinus; species Pinus tabuliformis. The sequence continues at coordinate 517,728,036 of CM062808.1, forward strand.
TATCACCTAGAACTACAGTGCATGTACATAATGTTTTCCCAAACAAAAAAATTTTCATTGTCAAAAATGTGTGTCAAATGGTTATGGTCCTATGTGTGTTACTTAGGAATCATGTTTTAAAAAGGTATTGATGTGAATCATTCTCAAAAACCGTTAGTCATCCTCCATCATAAGGGTTTAAGGCATGTCTTGTCTTGTTTGCGTCATTGGTCCTTTGCGCAGTTTCGCAGCGCAGTCTGATTGGCCAATTTGGCAGCGCAATGATGTTTCCGCCTTTTCGTAGCGTGTCATCTACCAGCCATTTCGTAGCGAATTTTTTTTATTTATAGCTGTTTGCACTACGGAATCGGGGATTCGGGGTTTCTACAGCGCGTTTTCTTGAAATTTCAAGTCTGGGGGGATGAGTCATTAGGTCCGTCCATATATTGTCAGTTGATGTCCTCTCCAGGTCATTATGGGTCATCATTCCACCATGAGGTTCAAAACCACGCACATAAACATCATTCAAAGTGATTTTATGATGTATGGTAGTGTCATGATATTTGTTATTAGTGTGTAAACTGACTTGCTTGTATGACAAGATTATTGAAGCGAAAAGGAGCCCGAGTTTTCATTTAAAAGGACCTGATTGCAAGCGAGCCTGCATTCCAAAGTTCGAAGTTGCCTTCTGAGTTGAAGCTGCTGTTAGTTCTCTGTCCGAAAGTTTTCAAAGTAAAATGGAGAAAAGGGAACATCGATCCGGTAGATGCCAAAGAACAGAACCGGAGGGGCTTGATATTACGTTAAAGGATGAAGGTGTAGCAAGAGCTTTTAAAAATGCTGGTTGCTGGAGGTTTTGTGAGAAGTTGTAGGGAGGGCACGCAGAGGTAACAAAAGCATTTGCATTAAATTTTACTAGTTTAAACTCTAAGGTGTCAATGCTAGAATTCCCTGTATCCCCAGAAGCCATTTCTAATGTGACAGAGATTCCTAGAGGTGGACATGAATGGTTCAAAAATTTCAAATTCGACATGAGCCCCTATAAGGAATTCTTGAAGGAGCCTTATGTAAATGAGGATCTCACAAAGGCTGTGCCAAGGAGTTACGTGAAGGAACATTTTGCCCTGCTCCTCACATGCATCCAAAAATATTTAACATGCGAAGGGAGGTATAACAAAGTTTATTCCTATCATTTTAAACTTTTGCTACATTTCACAGGCAAAGCATCAATAGATATCCCTTTCTACTTGTTCAGAAGCCTCAGTAAAATGTGTGATAAAATTCAGCTGAAAAAAGATGACTGTGAAACATCACTGTTTCACCATGGTTTGGTGAAGTTGTTAGTGTTAGATGGTTTGCAGAAGATTGGTAAGGATTGGAACTCCTTTATTTTTATGGCTGGCTTTCAGAGCAAGACAGGCCTTACTCCATTGCCTGTTAGGGAAAGAGAAAAAAAAATTGAAGAACCTACTCTTGCTGAGCTCAGAAAGGAGGTGAAATATCAGAAGAAGTCCAAAACCAAGTTGAAGAAACCAGTGAAGCCTTTGGTGATCAAGGAGACACCTCAATCATCATCAAAAGAGAAGGTTAAACAGAAGAAGGATGCACCTGCACCAAGTGAAGTTGAAAAGGTATCAAGAGTAAAAACCAGAGGTCAGTTAAGCAAGGAGAAGGGCAAGTCAATTGCTGTTGAAGAAAGTCCTATGTCAAAAGCTAGTTTAACTGATTTACTTGAGGCAATTGAACTTGAACAAGATCAGTCAGTGCAGATTGAGCCAATAGAGTTTGAGCAGGACCAACCAGTGCAACCATTGCACATTGACTTAACCCAATCCTCACCAGAGAGCATGAAGAAATCAAAGGCTTCGAAAAGGTTACGGTTTGAGGAGCCTAGTGAAGAATATGTGTTCAAGCCACGGAGGCCAATTACAAGAAGACAAATGAAAGAGGCCGAGAAAGTGCATAAAGAGAAGGCAGCTGTAAAAATGCCTAGTACAGAGTTTCTTGAAGTTTTGACTAAAACAGTGCATGCACCCAGGAGTAAAGACAAGAGTAAAAATGTTATTATTAGCCAAGGAGGAAATGTCATAGCTATCAAGAACTAGGCAGGAACAACCTAGGAAGAAGTGGCTCAGATAAAGAGTTTTTCTAGAGAACGTGCAGTGAGATATGCTAGTTATAGAAGGGTTGTATTAAAAGGCAGCACAAGTCTACTGGGGCAAGCTGACTCAAGGTCTGATGTATTTTCGTGGATGGTACCAGCACTTAAGCAAGCAAAACTCATAAGAAAGCTGAACATTAGCCTGAGATCAGAAAATAAGGCTTTGAAGAAAGAGGTTAGCAGTTTAAAGAAGAAGCTAGGTAAACTAGCTCACTGATTTAAGAGGAAAGGTGCTTTTCAAGTTTTGATAAATTTTGGTTCAAGTTCCATCATTTTGAAATTATTTAAGGTCCCTAACACCTGTACAAAATGTCTGAAGAAATCATGAGTTTAAGAAGAAAGTGTTTCAAGATAAATATGTTTTGTTTTGACAAAAACAGCAGTTTCGTAGCGCGCTACGAAACTGCTGTAGATGTTGTTTTATAAGAAAACAATGAATTTTATGATGAGGTCAGCGAATTTTGAAAGGAATGCCTCGAGGACAGGAGGGAGATCATACAAGGCTATCATAGCAATTCAAACAGTGACAGGTGTAAGTTTTGGAGAAAAGGTGAAATATTTTGTTTTTTGCTAAAGTTTTCTTAAAGGCGCTTTATGACCGAATTACTAGGGTTCTGGTAGGGTTATCGGGATTTTTGGTTTGTACACCTGTTCAGTCCACAAGGCATCCAGATTATGAGGCATATGGTGTTATGCGTTGTTATTGAAGGATTAAAGAGCTTGGAGCGTGGTCTTTAAATAGTAAAGAAGAATGGAAGACAGGGACCGTGAAAATAGGGTACTCATCTTTACTAATTAATGAGTCATCTACACAGTTAGCACCCGAGGCCAGCTCGTTCAGTGAATGCTCCTCCAACATATCTCAGCCACAACAGAAAATGTACAGGTGTCAAATCTCAAGAAAGGCATCATGCATACGAGGAGATAGAGTTAGAATTTCAATGTAATTAGGACTCTATGTATTTATAGCACAATACCTTATGTATTTAATAAGTTTGTTTAAAAATAGATAAGGTTAGTTAATGATAGACCATCGAGCTCGCCTCATGCTTGAGGAGGAGACTCAAGGTAGTTTTAGTTTTGGTTTTCCTATATATAGTGAAAACTCTGATGTAAGTAGGGTTGGAGATTTATGAAAAAAACTGAGTTTTATATTGGCTGATGTAAAAGACTTTTGACAGTAATAGAAAGATTAGTTTTTCTTCCCAAGATTCATCTTGTGTTCAAAGGCTCAGAATATATGTGTTTTGTCTTTATCCTTTCTGTTTTACAGCTCACTAAACATGCAATCACTCTGAATTCACCTAGTGCTCAGACTTCCTGTGTATGTTTATGAGTTGAGGTTCTTTTTGAGAAATGTTTTGAGTGTTTAAACATTATATGCCTTGGCTTTCATGATTGAGTAGTTAATAGTTTACTGCAGAGGTGTTTGACTCCATGAGCCCAATGGAAGAAGTGTTATTTTGTTGTTCCAACCAGCTTATTTTCATGTACTGTTTGAAGAGTTAGCCATCTTTTCTTGTTCTTAATTCATATCAAAAATCTGTGAGAGAGCCCTCTCTGACTAAGGAGGCTAAGCCTTAATCTAAAGCCTGGTTTGAAATAGTTGCATGAGATCTTGCTAAGTAGCAGCCCTTAGTACACGATTTTGTGATAACACTATATATAGGAGTCTAAGGGGTCCCAATATAATCAAAGGCGGCATAACAATAATAATATAAGGGCACAACAATAACAATAGTGGGCTTCTATGGGGCACAATAATAACAATATTAGAACAATAGGGGTAAAAAAATAACAATAAGGGCTACAATGAAAATAGTAATGGGGGAATCACTAGTATTATAGGGACCTAACAGTACAGCTCTAGGCCTACTTTTAGAGAAATTTGTCAAAGTCGATAAGAGAAGATCCGCTAGCAAGAATCAAATGGAGACCTTTTGAACTAGCACGAGAAAAGGACCAAAGAGCTCATGTGATACTAAACATAAATCTGACAAACCAGGTATGGCTTACTTAAACTGAGTCAAGATACACCGCTGAAAGGCCAACTCAGGTTTACTTCCCTTGAACAAAAGCATGACTCAAATGTCACTATATGGAAACATATGATAACTTATTATAATTTTGTCATGTAGGAGGCATAAACAAACTCTCCATGTTATTGGAAGAGATAACCAGCCAGAGGCTTACTTACTCAATGAAAAGGTTATGGCTCTACTAAGTCAAACTAAAGCCCATCCTGATGGAGGAAATACTTTCTTTGAGTGCTTTGTTCAAGTGTGACACAACTAACTCTTGTTGCCATCAATTATGGAAGTAAACTTCTCGTTCCCGCTCTTTTTTGGAATATATGATTTTTTTGACTTTTTCATATTTAAAAAGCCTGAAAAGGAATAAAAGAATGCCTATGGTACAGTGGAAAGAACGATTGTCCAAATACAGATGTGCTAGTTCTTGGGAGTGGAACATTCATATGCTCAATGCAAGGTGACGAAATTGGTCAATGACACTCAAAGGAATGTTCTTTCCATGGGCATAAGGTGTCAAGTTACATAGGCTCAGTGATTGCAAGGTTGATTTTGCAGAAATACATGGTCAAAAAGTGGCTTATACACAAGTCCAAGTGAAACCAACTTAATGCCAAAAATTACAAATAGTCAACATGCAATGCAACAGTACAACTCAACATATGAGAGCCTCTAGGGTATAAATCCAAAAGTATAGCGAAGAAGAAGGAGAATGAAGCGTCATCATAAAATTCATGGCAGGACTAAAGAGGATTCTCTAGCCTACTCAATCTTTGTAGCATGGGCAACATATGCTAGCGAGGATCTAACTAGGAAGCCCATGTAAAGGATGGCTCTACCATCATGTGATGATTTTATAAGTCAACAATGGAAATGGTTTAAGAATGATAACATAATGGAGTTGACCCTATGGCAACATATTGTACTATGGAGGCTAGAATGTACAATGCAATGGAAAAAGTGATCTTCCCTAACCTATATGCTAGTGACGAAAATGATACCTGCCATGATTGGTGAGTGATCATGCAATCAAAGTGGCATAAAACATCTAAAACTCTTCAATTTAACCTAAAAGACAACCTATCCCAACAATCAAAGCCAAAAGGTCACAAATTTTATAAAATTAAAAATAGAACATAAACTTTACAAAAGTGGGTTTTTTAAAGTTTTTGAAATTACAACTTATAAATAGACCTTTTGACTTACCAAGCCTCAGTTTTATTTTAGAAAATTGAGTGCACTAACAGCTATCAAACTTTAAGGTAATCTCCTAATTCGATTTCTCAATGAATTTTTTTACATTTCAAGTATTTTTCAATAATTTTACCGTAAAAAAAATTGTCTTTAGATTTTTACTCTGGGCGTACATGGGTTGGATGTATCAAAGTTTCATCTTAGTAATACCTATACACGACTGTGTATGAAGCAAGCTTGTGTGTGCACAGTGAAATTTTTTAAATCATGGATGAAAATGCTTGAAACTCTAGAATGAAAAATACTTGGAAGGAAAGAGAGAACAACACAGTAGATAATGAAGTGATAAATGATCCATTAGCACTGGTTGCACTAAGAGGATGTGGATTGTTGAAATTTTTCAAAATTCCAAATATGAAAACCAACACAAGGTTGCTAGAAATGATCATCCATTACTGGGATCCAGAAGAAGATGCATTTATGATTGATCATATACCCCTGCATATTGAAGTAGAAGACATCTACTTCATTACTAGACTTTCCTGGAGACGAGAGCGAGTCAAGTTTCAAGGGAAGGCCCGAGGAGGCCTTAGTGTGGATGATTACATTCACATTTATTGCCTCGAAAACAATGAGAAGGTAGGGACACAGATCCCAATCAAGAATGTGGAGAGTCTTCCCCTAAGGATTATCCTTTTTATCATTGTGAGGGTAGAAGGATCAACCTCATTTCACCAAGCTTCATGTGTGACAATGAGCTTGGTAGAAGATTTCCTCACCATAGTTTTTGATTGGTGCACAACCCTCATGATCAATCTAAAAAAACAACTCCATTAAGAAGAGTAATACCAAACATTTTGGGTATGGTACTATCCTTTGCACTTTCTTCTTTGAGAGGATACCAAGATTTTTACCCAAAGTGATTTCCACCATCAGCAGCCCAAGAGATCCACGGATAGGTAGATGGGTTGACTTGATGAAGATACTAGGGGGTGGTGATGTCCCTAGAATGACATTTGATGACGGGTTTTTCCTTTAGTGGGAACAACAAGTCATTTCCATCAAGGACTACCCCTATGTAGGCATGGATTTCAAAGCAGATCCAGATCTAGTGCTTCCACCCGATGCTGCATGGGGTGCCATTGATAAAATGTTTTTAAGTTTTAAATGTTATTTTTTTTTTGGATTTCAAAATTATGAATTGAAATTCTTTTTTATGAGACAAAAATTCTTATAAAACTATTTGATCATGATATAGATGTGGGATCGGTAATACTTGAGGGTCTACCTAGGCATAGGCACCGTGGAAGAGATGCAGAGGGTGTCACAATTGAGACCGAGAGAGTTCTCCATGCCGTACAAAGGAAATTGGAGAGATTGACTCACCAGGTACTTATGGCAGCGATAGAGGATATATTAGAGGAAATGCAGAGATGTGTGGTAGGAGTACCATGAGAGTGGGTGTGACTTTTCCGATGGGTAGCTACCGCCATCATCTTCTTCCGAGATGCACATCCAGAGCAGGGCACCCATATATAGATTAGAGATGTCCTAATATTTTTGATAGTCATGATTGGGCCTAAGCCATAATTTTGTATGACATTTTTGTCTGGATTTTGTATAATATTTTGAACATAAAAATTCTATCTATATATAGACAGTTTCATGATGTGATGATCATATATACAGAGGATTTTTTATTATTTTTTATTTTTTTAATGTGATAAACGATTAATATGCCAATCAAATTCTTGATTAGTTGTGGAATCAACAAATGAATTTTCTGATCATGGAATATGAATAAATGTGATAAAACTAAATAATCTTTGTAATAAACGCACTCTCAAAAATTGGCAATATAAATAAGGATCGCTCACATGATAGATGTTGTTTCACTGAGACACCACCAGTTGCGAATCAAAGTATACTATTAACGAATCAATACCAAGAGATATTGCTTCAAATAGTAAGTTAACAACAATAATATATTCGACAACATTGTTTGAAGCAGGGCTGATACATATGCCTCTTGAAACCAACAACTGACCGGATGGATAGTAAATCACCCAAGCCACGTAAGTCAAATTTTGGGTATGTCGACTAGCACCATCGGTGAACCCTAGATATACCAGATCATCCATCGATACCTACCAAAGCAGATTAAAAATATCGATACCAATATGAAACTATAGACATATATGCACAAATATATACAATATCTAAAACTAATAAAATGCTAGGCAGAAGCCTAGGCATAATACTTCTTAAGATAGATCCCATTTTTGGGATCCTCTAGGTCGTTTCCATCAAAATTAACCAATTCGTAAGCTCCTTTTTTCAAGACTTTTTTAACGATAAAAAGACCATACCACATGAGTTTGAACTTGCCTATCCCTAAGGTGTCTTTGTCTTGGCCATAGATCAAGACAAGGCCACCTTCATAGGAAACCCTAGGATGCACAACCTTATCATATTGGATCTTCACTCTCTTTTTATGAGCTTCGTTACTTGTGGCTGCATTTCAACGCTGCTCGTCAAGTCGTTCCAAATAAACGAGGTGTTCTTCAAGACTAGAAGTGTCTGGAAGAAGTTCTACAACTAATTTAAGAGAAGTAATTTCACATTCCACAGTGAAGATTGATTCCAAACCATAAACTAGTTGAAAAGGAGTGAAACTCGTAGCGATCTTAACCGACATCCGGTCTGCCCAAAGCATAGGATATAAAATGTTATGCCAATTGAATTGATCTTTATCAATTTTCCTTTGTAGGATAAATTTTATGGATTTATTCATGGCTTCCACTTGACCATTGGCCTGAGGATAGTAAGGAGATGAATGCTCCTACTGGAAACCTATCTTGAGAGCCAATTCAACCATCATCTTGTTATGGAAATGATTTTCATAGTTAGTGAAAATCTCCTTTGGAATACCAAAATTAGAAATTACTTGGTTGAATAGAAACAAGGATGTTATTTCACCATCATTCACAACAGTGGGCATAGCTTCGGCCCATTTAGTAAAGTAGTCCACTGCTACAATAATATACTTATGACCCTTTGCCAAAGGTGGGTTACAAGTTGTAAGATCAATGCCCCACTTTGTGAATGGATCGACAGTATTAACATGAAAGAGCGGAGGTGGATGAGCATGCATTTTTTGAGTTTAAACCTGAAAAGGATGGAATTTTTTGACCGCTTAAACATAATCTTTGAAAATCGAAGGCCAAAAGTAACCTGCACACAATATTTTTTTGGCCTATAGAAAGCCTAGATAGATGACCACCACAAGCTCCACTATGGAAATCATTTAGCACTAACTCAGCTTCTTCTGAGGTTAAGCAGCATCTAAGGATCGAATCAAACCCGTGATGATATAACGTGTCACTTATAATAACATAACTTTTAGCTAAGTGGTGCAATTTTCTCCACTCATCTTTTGAAAAAGTGAGAGGAAACTTCGAAGTCTAAAGATATATTATAAGATCTCCATACCAAGGATCTTTTGAAGAAATAAGGAAAAGATGTTCATCATGGAATGATTCCTCATAAACCATTTCTTCATCACAAGGAAAATCTGTGATTAATTCCACAAATACTAACGATTTCTTAGATTTGGCTGACAAGAACTCGAGATCGAATTCTTGTAAAATAAAAATCCATATGTTATATTTTCCCCCAATCACTCGTCTATTGAGAACAAACTAAAATGGGTTGAGAGCCACTAAGACAATTATTTTTCTAAGAAAAATATAATGTCGAAATCACTTGAGAACATGCTGCCAAAGAAAATTCCTCTACAGGAGAGTATCATAATTTAGGACATACCAAGCATCGGCTCAGATAATAAATCACATGCTCATGGAGGGAATCATCTTCCTAAACCATAACCATACTGATGGTTGATTATGCCACAATGAGATATAAGAGGAAATCCTTGCTATAATCAAGTATACTGAGTAAAGGAGTAGAGGTCAATGCTTTTTTCAAAGCATCGAACGAGCGCTAAGTAGAATCATCCCAAAGAAATGGAACTCCTTTTTTGAGCAATCTCATAAATCCCTTTGTGATCTCAGCATAATTGATGATAAATCTCCTCAAGGAACTAGCTTTTCCTTCAAGAATTTGAAGTTGACGAATGGTAGATGAGGGAGGAATTTGAATTATTGCCTCAACCTTGGAAGGATCTACACGAATCCCCTCATTAGACACTATGAATCCCAATAACCGACCAGACGTGATAGAAAAAATGCATTTATTTGGATTCAACCGTATTTTATAATAATGACATTGCTAAAACATTAATTGAAGATGATGAGGATGATCAATTCTCTTTCGAGAATGAGAATCTAGGTCATCCAAATAAGCTTTGATGATATGTTTTATATCACCCTATGAAAAGTCGCTCCAACGTTTTTAAGGCCAAAAGGCATCTTTTTGTATGCAAAGGTACCCCAGGGGAAAATAAAAGTTGGCTTATGTTGATCTTCAAGATAGATAGTAATTTGATTATAAAATGAGAAACTGTCCATGAAGGAGAAAATCTCATTTCTCACACATTCATCGATAATCTGATCAATAAAAGGTGTGGGGAAATTATCTTTTGGACAATCCTTATTTAAATCCATAAAGTCTATGAATACGTGGATTGTTGCTTGTTTTTTATCAACTAAGACTGGATTTGAAACCCACTCTGTCAATGGAACGGGATATATGAAACCTGCCTTAAGCAACTTCTCAACCTCAACTTTGATAGTTGCCACTTTCCTGGGATTTACCGGCTGAAGCGTTTGCCGTACAGGCTTCACATTCGTGTAAGTCTTGATCTCATGTTGGACTATTGATGGATCAATTCCAGGCATTTCCTCATAATACCAAGAAAACACATCACAAAACTCTTTAAAAAGATCGGTCTAAATTTGAATTTATTCAAGGGAGAATTTGACTCCGATGAAAACATTCTAAATTATATTCATATTCCTAGAGATGTTCACTAGAATAGTTTCCAAAATGAAAAACATGTTACCTTCGGAAAAAATCTATGCTAGAGCCAAAGGGTTTAAAATTGTGTGAACACCACCAGTTGACAAAGGGCTAGACAAACTTGATTCTACTTCATGCAAGTCTGGGAGAAAATATGACCGATTATGCAAATCATCCCATAGTCTTGATATACCCATCATTGCTTCCAGGATTTCTTCCTCAGATGGTAAAACAATATCAAGGTAGTCCATAGAAGAAGTAGAGTCAAGAGTCCAAGCTGGAGCCACATCTCCATCCAAATCCTCTAGTGAAAGAGGAGTAGGATTGGAATCTACAATATTAACTATAAATTGGTATGAAATTTCAGCTGCAAAAATGGGATATGCCATTCCACCCACATTCCCATCTTAAAATGTGGTTGTACAAGAGGGTAAGGGCCAAGGATCCGAAAAATAATGAGTTCTCAATAACTCTCTTTGAGAAGGGGCCTTGAATGATGAAATGGAATTTATTCGAGTGGTAGGAGAATGAAGATGAAAAGTACCCATCAATGAGGAATACATTTCGACTCCTAAATTCTCAATAGGATGCTTGGAATTATTCAACAAGGGAATGATAAAATCAGAGGATACATTAGATTCTTTCGGAGAATACTCCATCTGATGAACATTAACAATTCCCCCTTCATGGGGAAAGCATGGGATGTGAAATAATGATGATACAATAGTATCCATTTCATAAATCCAATTTCATCCCAATAGAAGATTATAATCCAAATTCGCATCGACTATTTCTACCTCGATATTAACCACCTTGCCCCCAACACAGATGGGAAAGGGTGGAATAATTCCATGCAGCCTATGAGAATGACCATCAAATGCAGTCAAGAGAGTAGGTGAAGGAACAACTTGAGGAGATCTGATAACTTTCCAACATGCAATTGACATGACACAAGTGGAAGCTCCCTCATCAACTATAGTTCGAAATATATGGATATTTCGATATGTAGATTTAATCTGGAAAGCCATGTGATGAGGTAGTCTCTTCTTAATATTTGACGTGTCAAATGTAACAATAAGAGAGTTTTTTGGATATATTTCAACAATCATAGTGAGCAGCACACTCCTTTACGATGGACATGACTGGAGTACCTCTAACGCAGACATCACACAAGGACTTTGAGCCAGATCTTCAACAATGGAGTAGTTCTAGGTAGCACTAGCATTAGGGTTAATCATCAAATGTTTTGTAGAGCCTTTCAGCATCTGAGGTATAGGCTCAAGTGCAGGCCTCTCAATATGCAGCGGCTCTGAAACATCGGGAGCAGGCTTAGCCTTGGAGGATTCCATTTCACCATAATCATGTGATATTATAGCAACATCAACATGAGAACTCATCACGTATGCATTCAATGGATTTTCTGCTTCTTGGTTGCCCCCTATGGGGGTTCCAGTTTAGCATTCGCAACAACATAAATTTTCTACCTTTAGGGAAAAGGGTTAGACAGAACAACCTGGGAGCTAGAAGAATCCTATTGCACTAACAAGCGCTGAGAATCCTGAATCTTAGGGCAAATATTAGTTAAATGGTCTCCATTGCACAATTTTCAAGGAAACTTAACTTTATTTTTGGACTCCTTTTTACCCTCCCTAGTATTATTACTGGGTTTGTTTTCATTCCCCTTCCCATCCTTATATTTCTTCTTACCATGTCCCTTTTTCTTCCCATCAGATTATTGATTTCATTTGGGGTTAGAAGATTGGACAACATTAATAGTTGATGGTTGAGAAGGCATAGGCACTGACGATGATGACTGAATCGAAGAATCAGTTTGTAAATACAATTGTTGTAATTGACTTAACATGTTAGCCATGTTGTTATCGATCGATCTAACTATTCTGTCGGCATGGGGACCTGCATTTGGTTTGGATAAATCTGTCTTGGATCGAGGAGCATCAGGAAAAATATTTTCAAGAATCCTAGACTGAGAATATATGAGTTCTAGCTATTGGGCTCTAAAGATAGCCTATTCTTTGGTGAATACCTTGGAGAGTGATACATCCTTAGAAATTTCTGGTTGTAAATATTTTAAAAACCATTCGAGAAGGAATTCATTAGGAATATAGGCTTTGATGAGCCTCTTCCTTCTCCGCCATTCTTGAATATGGTCAGAAATGTGAGTTGCCTTACCTTGTTGGGAACTAGTGAATAACTCAGTTCCAGCATCATATCAAATGAGCCACTAAAAATGCTTCAAAAACATAGTAGCCAATTCACCAAATGAAGAAAATTAGGTACCCTCACTAAGCTCTATATACCATTTAGCAGCATTTACAGTTAAGGTGTGTTGGAACAATCTCAACCTAATTGAATCGTCAATTAGGGAGTTAGATGAACACCATAAATGGAATGTTGTTATATGGTCAGTCAAATCCTCCCTAGTCTTTCCTTCGAATTTTGGAATATCTAATAGAATTTTGGTGGGAACCGGAGGGCAAGTGAGATTATATCGGATCAGATTGTTTATTAACTTTGAGAGATCTGGCAAATTTAGGGTTGCTAGGAATGGTAAGCATAGAGGAGCTTGATAATTCCACCCAGCATAAGTAGGATTCCTAACATTTTCATAAGAATATCCTGGATTTGTAAAGGCACCAGGTTGTCGAAGATTGTTCATAGAAGAAACTGAATTGTAAGGAAAACCTTGTGGTCCAAAAAAAATTAGAGTTTGACCACCTCCTTCCGAAAGGTTACCATAACTAAGAAAATTCCCCCCAAGTGAAGTATTAAAAGGAGAGGAGAGCTCATGGTAAGGGTTCCATGCATTGGCGAAGGGAGAATAACCTTGAAAGGAACTTACGAAGGAGTAAGGAATGTTCCCATTTTGACCAAAATAAAAATTATTCCAAAATCCTAAACCACTAAAAGTAGGGTTAGTCCAGCCTTGAAAAGGATTATAACTTTTAACTTGAGCGGAGAAAGGAAGAGATCCTAAATAAGGGTTAGAATGAGGTATATGACCTCTTCTAGAAGGAAAACCCTGGAAAGAGGCTGAACCACTAGCCATTGAAGTCATAGTTGTGGAAAAAATGGATGACATGGTTAGAGGAATTGAAGGAATTTCCCTAGAAGGCATCCCAAAGGGGAAAGAACCAGTGTGGGAAGAAAAAGCTTGGGTTCCCCCACTCAAACATGGAATGGAGGTAGAGCCAAATATTGAAGTACTAGGAGTAATAGTAGATATAGTAACAGTACCTCCTCCTTAAACTGAAAGAGGAGTATGCTCACTAGTAGCACTCATAGCCAGATTCGTGCTCCCAGTAGTGGTCATCGAAGGAATTGACGATAAAAACCAGGGCTTTTCGGCCTGTGAGTTGAGGTTCCAACGTATAATAGAATGTCTGGATAATTGAGAGGAAGAGGTGAATAAGGAGTCGCATGGGAATCATGAATCTCTTCAACCTCAACTTCATGTTCCGACTGGACGAGAACCCTAGAAAGGACTGGTGTGTCCCTATCCAAATCACAACTTAGACTAGATCCACCCTGTGAAACTATAGCTTGAAGCAGAGGATCAATCTTCGATGTGTTTGCTACTACTGATTGAAAATCACCAACAGAAGTGCTCCAATTCCTTCTAGAAGAAGGCTTGACAATCATAGCTGAGAGCCCATGAAGCCTCCTGGACCGATGCACTAGTCGATTAGCCACTTTTAATTATTAAGAGAGCTTGTAAAGACTCAAAAAATGATAAATCTATGGCAATATAGGAGAAAATAGAACTCACTGAAATGTCCCTAAAGATACAATAAATCAAGCGGCTTCCATGTATTTCCACTCTAAGTGATTAAGACCAGACATCAAAATACAAGAAAGCGGAGTAAAGGAAATTCCGAAGATATTTTGGGATAATTATGGCCCAAGCCTACCAGCGAAGGTAAAAAAAATAGCTACGCTGACCCTCAATCAAAAGCCTTTGCCGGTGCAAGTACTTGAGCTTCACAAGGGCACCCTCCAGAAGTACTAATGAGAGTGATACAATGTTTGCCTCAGGTACCATGGGTATTCCCCCCCACAATCACCTATGTGGTCCCTAGGAATGGAAGGTAAGTTCACCAGTTCGTATCGGAAGTCGGGGGGAATAGTCTTTGGTTGGAATCCAACAAGTAGGAGAGAGGGTGGCTCTCTTAGCTACCTTCACTCACCCTCGTGCTTAACTCCCAAAAGAGAAGAGATTTCCAGGACAACTTTCATGACACTGGATTTCACTTTTTTTAATCAACTTCTATGTTTAAATCCAGAGTGGCCTTGGAGAGTTAACTTTCCACACGCCTATTCCAAGGCCCTAAATGACCTATACTAGTTGGTGTAACTATGACAAATAAAAAAATTCTAGTTCATTTTGGTTTTAGCACTTGATTTTAATGGTTGTTCTTTAAGTCAAGGGTAAAATGGAAGTGAAAATTATGATGCTATTGACGCAAAAATAAATGAATAGAAAACCTGGCTACATGTGTATGCAACTCTTTTTTCTTCGCTGAAAGAGATTTCTACATGGTTCTATGAACAAAATATGAAAGCTAAAATTCTCTTCTTTTTTTTTCAAAACACATGCTCGCACACTCAAATTCTACAGAAAGACTAAAAATACTTACAATGAAACTATCCTAGTGCAAACTAAAAATGCTTATGCAAGATTCTAAGGATTACTCTTAAATCAAGCATATGTGTTTCTCAAAGAAATCAGGAGGCTAAAACTTGACAAAAGGGAGGAACAAATTCAATCAAAAACTTTTCCCCAAAATCAAGAAAATTCAACCTAATGAAAAGACTTCGGACTTACTCAAAAATGATAAGAAGACCAATAACAAACCCAGAAAGAAAAACAAAGGCAACAACAAGATGTTTTTATCTTTTTTCTTTTTAAGGGCACAAAGAGTTCTTGAGAAAACAAAAGCTACTAAAGACTTCAAGATCAAATTCAAGCATAAAGAACCTCAAATTTCACAAGCCATAGGGATCATTAACATGATAATAATTAAAGTTAAAAGATGCTACAAAATCAAACAAAATGATTTGAACAAAATCATAAAAAACTCCAGAAAACAAGAAAGATTTCATGAAGACCAAGAAAACTTTTCAAGATTGCAAGAAGGACATTCTCTAAAACCAAGAAAAAACCAAATATGTGAACTTTCAAGAAAGAAAGGAAAAGAAATGTAAAGCATTGGTTATAATTGAATTGAGACCAATTCCCTTTGCCAAAAATTCAGAACAGCCAAGAACTTCATTGAGAAGCCTTGAACCCAAACACACAAATTAACACTTCACCAAAAAGAAAACCCTAGGTTGACTGGGTTTTTCCACAAAGAGAGATAAGAAACTGAAAATCTGCAAGAAGAAAGACATTCCAACACAATCAATGACTAAACAGAAGCAATAAAAATTAGGCAAAACCCTTTACTGGATTTAGCATTTGAAAAACTCATTCAAAACCAAGTATACGTGACTGTTCAGTGACAAATGGCATGTATACGTGACTGTACCCTAGGAAACACAAGTATACACATGTTTCTTTGGACAAAAGCACTTATATACACGATTATATGAATTAAAACTCGCATATAAAAAAGTTGGCAAAGAGAAATAAAAATTTAGGCTTGATCCAGAAGATTAGATTTTTTTACGAGATTACAAACAATTCAAAGATACTGGAAAAATCAAGAAACCAAACAAGAAGGCCTAGATCAAGAGAGAAACAACCCAAACAAGGAAATACAAGATTGTATTCCCCAGCAGAGTCACCAATTATGTTACGAGAATATTATACCCCAGGGTCTGGTGTTGGCTTACTAGGTACTATCCTAAGTTCAGAGTTAGTCGAGCCAAAAAAAACCCTACACTACTGGCCCTTTCGACATCAACCCACGTAGCGCAGAATGAAGTCTCACCCAAAGCAGTATGGGGGGATGCTGGAACCAAGTTTCCGCATCTAGAGATCAGTGTGATGTCTTTTTATGCCCTAGATCTACCTTCACGCAAATATGTAATCCCTTAAGGCTTGGTATTGTATCTTCCCTTGAATGGCCTCTAGACCTTCGTGAAGGTCTATGATCTTCTTTTTCGGACCCTGAGTAGATGGATTAGCTACTTACGTGCACCATAGATTATCCTTAGATCAGTATTTACTCAGATCTATCTAAGTGCTCTATAGACATAACATGAATTATTATGATCTTCACGTAATCACTTAACATTAATTGCATTCAGTTAATTGGATGTATCTAGTAAATTCACACATCAATACATCTTTATTTCATAAAGACATAATTTTACCACAACATATATCACATTCATATATAACAGAAGTAAAGAAATAAAACACAGGAATTTCTGTAATAGTCTTCTTTATTGATCTTCAGTAAGGATTTATAGACTCAAAACTTCCTTGCTCACTCAACTGTAGGGGTCGACACACTCAACTTCGGACCCTACTCTAGGCCTCTGCACACTCAGCTGTAAAGCTTTTCCCCCCTCTAAGACTTACTACTCTATGCTATACTCCTTCCGTCATACCCATAGGCAAGGACTTATATATCTTCTATTATGCCTTAGACTCTCTAAGACATACCTATTTATACAATCCCTTGGTCCGCGGACTATGGATAGATCTCAAAAATTGACTCAAGTTTACATAAACAAGGGTAAAAACCCTTTTTGACTCTTGACTAGCTACGTGCTCCACATCCATAATTCGCGGAGACTTTACATCTTTTTACATCAAAATTTGGGTTTTTGCCCCAAAACTAACCAAGGGGACCCCATCCCAATAAGCCCCCAACACAAAGGTCATGACATGCCCTCGAGTCACTCGGCTGGCGTAGTGATCTTGCTGCAAAGAGCCCCCAGATCCACCTGCACCACTGCTACCTTAGTAGTGTGATGTGAAGCTACCTACTGCACTTGTTCAACTAGCTACTCTGTGGCTGGTCCTTCACTAACCTGCTTGATCTTCTGTTGTGTGAGTTGCAAGTTCGTCAGCTTTTCCTGAATGTTTGTTGAGACATGGTATGCTTCTTCCAACCAAGGACCCAACCTAGCCTTAAGTATTTCTTCATTTTTTTGCGTTACTTCCACTTGTGCAAGGAGTTGCTTCCCCTCTTGCAACTTGGCAAGGCGTTGCACTATAGCAATAGAGCGCGCGGTCACCCTAACCTTGTCATACTACTTCTGGAGTTCACAGATCTCTATATTTAGTCACTGCAGGTTGGGGTCTTCCTGTAGGGTTGTCACCAACTCCACGACTTGTTCAAACAATGTTGCGCAGTCCACAACTGTGACATCCACAGTAGCCATCCCTTCCATGATGGCGACTCCGCGTTGTTCCCTGACTTCGAGCGGAGTCAAAGGTTGTGACTTAAGCTCCAATTCTATGATTTTGATGTTGGTTCAAATTGAACTCTTTCCACCTCTACCTTTGCATCGTGGATGCCCATAGCTAGCTTCCATATCTTGGCCTCGAGAGGTTCCTCCTCAAGTACATGCAACTCTGGCACTGTCCTTCATGCTTCTGCAACCGCAGGTGTAGTTGGGTGCTCTGTTCCTGGATCGTATCCCTTGCCTTCAAGGCATTTGTCTTCTCGGTGAAAATTTACACATTGTTCACCCGATACTCACTTATTAAGCTGAGAGCACACTGCACCCGAGCTCTCAGCTCTGTTGTCACTCCTACCTGTAGCGCATGAAGAAATTCTTTATGGAGCATTGCAACATTGAGGCTGATGTTCTTCAATATGCTAACGAGGATCCTATCATCGACCGATTCCATGCTCAGGGACCCTTCTGGTAGTGCGACTATCCTGAGATCCATTGTCCTTACCAACTCTATGGCCTGACTTGTCCCCAGTGCCAGGCTCGTCTGTGTGGCGCTCACCTAACTTGCGCCCACCTGTATCCCACTGGTCTGGATCTGCATTACCCAAAGACTGCATATAATGTTGCTCTAATTGCTGCAATAGTTCAGAGGTAGTGTCACGCACTTTGTCCTTGATCTCATTGATAATGCCCTCTATCAGTGTAATGGGATCCAACAGTGGTTTATTCGCCTTTGTATTATTCCGGGACCCTTCCTCCTATTGTTCTTTGTACCTCTTTACCTGAAATGGGGTGCTCTACCCCTCATCGCCTCCACCGCCCTATGCCAACTGCTCTTCCTCATGAGTTTCAGACGAAGGGGATTTACCACTTTCCTCAGAGTCACATTTCTCTTGTTCAACCTGCTGCTTTATATCGGACTCCTTTTCTAGCCGAGCCTTATCCTCGACATCCTTATTTCATTGTGTGGCCAACTTTTGTGCTGCCTGCTTCGCTGCATCCTTCCATTTTTTCTCTATTGAAATCCCCGTGCCTTTGTTGGTACTCGCGACTAAGTCAGACGGAGAGTCCTAGTCTATTGGACAGTGGTTGATTACTTCCTGTATGTCATCATCAGTGGCAAGATATGGCAGATCGAACTACTTCTGTCATGGGTCCTTCCGTGCCCGAATATAAATGTGGTGGAAGTACGCTTTGAATTCAGCATATTCGAATAGTTTTTCATACACGGTTAGGGACAACCGTGGGTACTGGTTGATGGCCATGTGGATGCTCACCTTCATTAAAACCCATAACATCTTCCTCTTTGTGACCCACACAAGGTCCTTCGTGGCCTAGAGGAAGGAAAACTTCGCAGCCTCCAGTAATCTTGCCTTCAATGGAGGAAATTGGCTGTCCTCCAGCAGCTCCCAAGAAACCAGCACAATGGAGAGCAGTAACCACGCATAGTGGAAGGTATTGCTCTCATCTTGAGCCTTGCAATGATTCACAAGGAAATCACTACATAAATAACGCGACCAGTTAAATTTCACACCCTTCGCGCAATGTGCAGCTAACAAGATCACAAGCATCAAAACCTTGTCTGCGCAACACTTCCTCATAACCTTATCGGCTAGTATCTGGGTGGCAATTTGTACCACAGGATTGGTGATGGAGGTTATGGAGTAACCACACGGCTTCTTGATAAGCTCAAACTTCTTCTTCATCCTCTCTACCAAGTCTCTCTCGCTTGTGTTTCCGCCAAACTCAGGAGCATGATCATGTGGATGAGCATGTCTGTGATGGGGATAAGCAAGCCAATCCATAAGCACCCATCATGCAATAGGGTTAGTAGCAGCCGTATATGGGTGGTATTAATGTTGGAGCAGTGGTAGTGGGGCACCCACAATAGGTTCAACAACCTAGATTTCTCTACTCCGTAGATCCATTCAACTAACTCCAACTCAATGAAACCTAAGCCTTTGTAATACACTCACTTCAAATAGGTTTATGTCGTGAGGTGGGGGAACCTCTCGTGGCTAGCCAAGTCCCATTCTTCCTTTTTTAAAAGGGTAACCCACAGCAGGTGCATACCTTCAAAGGTTATCTCTTATGGTAATAGGGGCATGTGGGTGACAAATTTCTCTAAGTCTGGGTCCTTGGTGACCTTCTCCTTCCCTTTATACAGAGGAATATACTCCAACAACTTGTTGATGGGCTCCACGCCCTCATCATTGATATCTTCAGTGCCCTCTTCAGCCTCTAAATCTATAATCTTCTTAGGCTGCTTGTCCTTCTTCTGTGTTTGGGCAACACAATGCTTCCTAGGTGATTTGTGCACTAGCATTGGCCTCTTTTGCTAGTATTTCTTCAGGTTTTGGGTCTCCTTCACAGGTGTAGGCTTAAGACTAGGCGACCTCGGTGCCGTAGGAATAGGAGTCGGATCCTCCATGCTCACAACCTTCGGAGCAGCTCCTTCGGGGGTAAGAGTTCCTCTAGTGCTTGCAGTTTTAGCGGGACCTAGTCCTGTCATGATGCTGCAAATGAAATTCCTGGTGTCCTCAGGTAGATTATCGAACGCGGGGCTTGCGACCAAATCTTCAAAGAACTTATGATTCATAAGCGATGGAAAACACAGCTTCAGAATTCTTAGGGTGCAAAGTGTTCTCTGTTGGACCGCCACGCGTAATTTATAGAAGAATTTGAATTCAAATCCAACTGTTCCCCCCCACAATTCATTCATTAATGCTGATTTGGCGGAAGATCTCCAAATATTTTAGCCTTAAATTTTGGTCACCTGCTCCTCTCAATTGTTTCTTGGCAGTCAAATCATGAACAGTGACTCTAACAGTCACTTTCTAGTTGTGTTGCGCAGTATCTCCCTCCATAGCACAACTCCCTTCACGTAGTTTATGGTACTATGACATCACCCTTTTTCATGCAGCCCCTTTGTCGCGTAGTCCCCACATCCGGGAAGTGTATTTTATAGTCTTGCGCTCCCTTGCAGCTACCTGGAGTACTAAGATTGACCTGCCATCATATAGTCATTGAGTCGTATCTCTTGTATATAGCTTCAATCAACTTCCATTTACTTTTCTCGGGAAAGGTTCTCCGTTCAGCTTGGCGAGCTGAACTGTGCCCCCATTTGTGATCTCTTTGATGACATATGGTCCCAACTAGTGCATCTGAAGTTTTCTTGGGAACTTAGTGAACTTACTATCATATAATAATACCAGATTATTTATCTTGAAGATATGCAGCTTGATGTGGCGATTGTGCCAAGCCTTTTAACATTCCTTCTAGACTTGTTGATGGAATCCTACTAAGAACTTGTCTTCTTCGAGCTTAATCAACTACGCAAGTCGTTCTTCCAAGGCTTCGCGGTCCGCCATCCTTGTGAAATATGTTATGCATAGACTAGGCATGATATATTCCATAGGCATCACAATGTTACAGGGAAAGGTGTCTATGCAGAACTGCTAATCCCACTAAGGTGTGGTAGCTACCTTAGAAACAAACAAAGTAAAGCTACTTTCGTTTTTCCTTTATGAAAGATAGATGGGAGAAGAATAAAGGACACCAACCTTTGTCTTGCGCTTGACTCCTAGTTCGATTCCTCTCTCTTCTGATAGTCCTTTGTCACTTGCTTCTTTGTACACCTAGATTCACAAAGTACCTATAGAATCAAAGTAGCATAACACTATACAAGAACATGGATCTATTATCATAAACAATCTAGGATCAGATGTAAATTGACCATACAAATGCATAAAACATAAATGACACAAGAGTATGGAGGAAAACTTGAATAGCTTTTATTGATAATCAAGAAAGAGCCAAGAGAGTTACAACTAGTTGTTCTGACCCAGCATCATCCTCTCAGCAGGTAAGCCCTTCTTCACCTCATACAAAGCTTATATCACCCAACAATATGATGTTGCCTCAAGAAACTGACAGCAATTCCTTACAAGATGCAAAATTCCAGCCTTCGGATCTCTGGGATGAGGGATCCATATATAGATATCTGTAAGGGAGATGAGTCAGCTTGTGATTTGATTAGTGTCTTCCCTCTGATAGTTCTTGCTTCCACTTGGAGATTTATGATCTCTTACTCATCCTTGGTCGAATTCAGAGAGGCAAGTGTCATAGGAGAAGTTTATGGAAGATTCCATGCCTCTCCACCTCGCGGATTGACACTGCCATTTGTCACTTCTTGCCCATCGCACCCCATAGAAGGGCTTTTTGAAATGAAACACACCCACAGAGTGTACTTATGTGATATGCAACGCACTTTGCCTATGGAGCAGGTGAAATGATCTTGTTTTGACCAGTTTTGAGCAGTTTTTCATGGAGAACTTCTGGGAGAAGCTGTAATCAGTTGACCTTGTTCCTTTAGGGGTTGGAACAACACTTTTAGGGACTTAGGAGTCCTTGGTTTATGGACATTTTATGCTTGGCAGTGCCCAAAAATGTCTATAACAGTTGCCCCCTAAAGCATGAGGTCGTTAATCTTTTTGATGTCAGGTGAAATGCTTTATCATGAGGATCCGAAGTTCTTTCAAGCTGGGAGGAGACCTGTAATAAGATACAATACAATACATTATCTTCATAATATTTTCATGATCTAGCTGAGGCGGGAATTCCCATGCTCAACTTTATAAATTCATTTTCATGTACATAGGACAGACAATCGTCTGAGTGTAGACTGATGATTCTGGTAGAGCCATCATCCCTTTGATTGGATGATTATCTATGTAGCAATGATGTACATTTGATGTATTTATTTTCCTGAATATATATCACAACACGGATGGATGAAACTAGATCCAGGGTCTTCAATTGAAGTACAAGTCGATCAATGTGAGAGATGTTCTGGAGTCGAACATGGAAAGACATCGCCTGATTACCAGCCAATGATGTAATATGTTAACAGGCATGAGAGGAATCACCGATAATGATAATGACCCTCAAGGTGTTGTAGTACAATTCATGTGGTGTGAATAAAGTACTTGGCGTCAAACACCACACAAAATCTTTCGGTCGAAGGCCATTGATGTAAACCTGTCACCGGAAGTGAGAAACTTGCCATTGAGGCATGCAAGCTTCAAAGTACTGAAAGCGGTGTTCCTAGATCGACTTCTTGGATATTGAGTTGATGTCGACAAGAAGCGATCCATCATAGGAGGGCCTTAATGAATCCCACATCAATGACACGGAACAGAGCAAATGATTTTAATGGAGGTGAAAACGATCTGGTGATATAAGGTTCAGGGTGGCAGTCATGAAAGAATGGAGCGTAAATGTATTGCCGCGGGTGAGACACAGGTGAATTCTCAGAGTGACTTCTCTTGAACATATCGGTGAAACTGACGTGATGGATTGGTAGCATTAACCCCAAATGTGGATGGTGTGATGGGACCATGGTGATGTGACCGGTGAATGAAACAACCCAACCTGACTTGGATGCGGAGTGAAAGTGTCATGTTCAAGAGCGACTTGCTACCAACAAAGTTTCTTCAAGTTTTCTTCCCAATTTTTCCCCAGTCATTGCTGACCAGTGCCTCTTTATTTTTTTCAAGCTTGAGGAGGATAACATATGCTTGTTCTATAATTTTCCCTTCGGGCAAACCCATCGCTATGTTTTAACGAGCCTAGCGATAGTGAAACTCGTTCTTATCTGCTATGGACAAGTTTGTCGCTATTAGGTTTTAATGAGTTTAACGACAAAGATAACGCGGTCCTTTTCAATTTTAGAGAGTCTGAAAAGGGATGTAAAGGAAACTCCAAAATTCCTTTTTCGTCATCTAATCCCTTAAGTCCGAAAAAGTATAAAACAATACAGAAGGGATGAATTTTCGATACTTTTAACGAGTTGAACAAAACAAGCGCTCGATCTTTTTGTGTAATAATCCCTCAGGTTCAAAAAGATTAAAATCTAAGGGAGGGATAGCACTTCCGGTCCTTTTAACGAGCTGGAGAGGCCAATGGCTCGGCAATCTTTTCATATTTTACGAGTCAGTTGAAAAGAGCTTAAAGGAGACTCATCTTTGAGGAACGAGTGATAAAATTGGGTAGCAGCTGATTCCAGGTAAGGTTTGGAATTTTCCAAACACGGCAGTGTTACAAGGATGGCTAGCGGGATCACTCTTCGCATTTGTTCCTCAAAAGGGGTAAACAATCAAATGGAGGTGAATGATTGGCCAATACAGAGTGGAGGTGATGATGGAAACACGACCAAGGCTTTAAAAGGCTGAAGTATTACATTCACGATGATTATTTACCGGGAATTGGTTCATTTTTTATTGAGCTTAAATGCCGGGGGAAAAATTTGCTCATTGCTTGTTTATTTTTTAACGAGCATGAAGTCCACGTTAAAACTGCTCGATTAATCCAGTCGTATAATAAGAATGTCTCATATATGAAAATGCAATTTTTCAAATCTTTGCCCCACATCCTTTCTTTATACAAGTTAGGAAACGACCAATCCTACGAGTTTAAAGGGTTAGAGGACCTATAAATTTAAAAAAATAGATGGTCGCTCTTCGCTTGCACTCCAAAAGGTTTGCATGCCCCCAGGTATAAAATAAAGCTTCAAGGTCACCTTTTATTCTACTGACAAAATATTTGTTTTATCGGGAAAGGTCTACCTCTTTCAGGTTACCAAAGATTGTTCTATTCACAGCGCAAACAAAACACTTCTTCGGCGATGTCTACCGAAATAGACAAAGGCGAGCCAATCCACTCACATAACTTTGACAAGGGAATCTTATTCCAGTCTAACCCCCTTTCCCAATCTCGGACGGGAGTATAGACTAGTCATATATCTCTCACGGAAACCTACCCTATACCCAAAGTTTTCCTGCTGAAGTAGACCAGGGTGCATGCCCCCTGGGTTTCAGTCATGTCCTCCGAATCACTCGCGCTCATCAGGTGGACGGACTGGAGATTGATGAGACATTCCTTGTGTGAAAAGACCATTCAAGGATGGTATATGACTATTTGCTATGTGTGATCCGGGAAATGAAAGCTGGTCTACGAGCTTGACCACTCTTCCTTCATGCGGAAAACACATTACTCTAAAGAGTGATGAGACAATGGATCCCATGCAATAAATATAGTCTCGTCCGAGGAGTAGATTATAATCCAGGGGTCCTTGGACTACCATTACGTTCATATGAACGATTTTCCCTCTTAATGTTATGGGCACATTGGGAAGGATCCCTAACGGTCGACTGGTTCCTTTGTCAAAGCCTGTTAGATTTCTCATCTCAGGCAAAAGCGATGGTGAACCAAGTGCTTTCCAAGCAGTTGAGGAAAGGATACTCACAGAAGCCCCTTCATCTATGATGGTACCAGCCATAACCATTCTATATATTTGAGCAATGATTCGGAATGGTACACTAGCCGGTAAATGGGGTCTGCCTAGTTGATTCCAATCAAAGGAAACAACTAGGTTGCTTGGAGGTGGGACCGAATAGACGGCCGGGTACGAACCTGACGAACTTCCTTCCTACGGTAAAGGAATGGGTAAATTGCCCCCATGTTCATCGAAGTCTGTGTTTACGAAAAGAATTTGGACGGTGTCATCCTTGTTCTCTTCGGTGACTGTATCATCTGAAGATGGAACCTCTGAAGGCAAGACTGGGTCAACTGCCGCCTCGACCTTTTGAATTTCATTTGGTATGGGTTCAGATGGTTCGTCTTCAATGATAGATGCTTTGGCCGACCACCTGGGCGGGTCAGCCGGATTTTCAACTAGTGACGAACTTGGCAAGAGTTTTTTATATCCAGGAGGAAGTCGTAACGGTGAAACCGGACGATTGTCCAAAACTCTTTTAGCCTCGTCTAAGAAGGGACAACGGTGGACGGCATGATCGCCTTCGCACAGTTTACAAGGAAATCTATATTTTCCTTTTTGTCCTGGGGCTTCACTTTCACTAGTCGATGGTGTGTTTTCAACATGATCATCAGAGGTTGATGACACCGGGTTGTGCAAATGAGGAGACCAGTCCCTTAAGATCCGAGGGATGCAGGGACAATCTCTATGATAGTGGTCTCCTTTGCAAATGACACATGGTGATTTAGGCCTGGTTGGTGCAGTGTGTGGATTTTCGCTAGACAATGCTTGGTTGCCCCCTTTCGCTTTTGGCTCCTTCTTCTTCTTCTCTTTCTTCTTCTTTTCCTTCTTCTTCTTAGATACTTGATTTTTGGCTTTACCAGCCCCATCAAGCGAAGAGGAAGGAGGAGAGGAAGAATTGGAGGAAGTAGAGGGTTGGGGGGTAATTCTGGAATCGTCTAGTTGCTGACTCGATTGTTCAGGAATTGCGGTGTTCTGAACGACAGAGGTTGAGAAGAGCCATACGGGAAAGCTGATTGTCAATCCTGGAAGTGACAATGTGGCCATATGGGGTGCACCAACATCTCCCCAAGAGGAGAAGGGACTAGGATTTCCTCCAAGGGGAATTCCTTGGTTGGTGGACTCCATTCTTTCAACCTAAGACCAACGTAGGAAAGGTGATGATTATTCCATTTAAAATAAATTTTATACACTTTGACACAACTTGTTTTTTCAATTTCAAAGAGTCGAGAAAAAACAAAAGATGACTCTAGTCGCCTTCGATTTTTAATGAGCCTGAAGTGACAAGTGCTGAGATGGACCTTTTCCATTAAGGAGTATGAAAAGGAACAAAAGGGACTACTTTGGAAATCTAGGTAGAGGGATTACCAAACCAATCGCAAAACTGCAGAATACTTTTTACGGTACGACAGTCAATCTTCCTGAATGCTGTGTTCAGTGCATTGCGATCGATAGGACGGTAGACACGGCTTCCTATGGATAAAGGATTAAGCCTATTGTGGTCTCCCAAAATATACTTGACGGTACGTGGGAGCACAAGTCCGTACTGGCACTTATCATCTCAAAGTGGAGGAATCACCCAACCAACAGTGAGAACAATAGTTACCAGGCTTTACGACGCCGGAATACATCTCTAGCCTAGACTTCTAGATGTTGTGCGTTAGGTTCCAAAGCATTGTTAGATTCATTAAATTTATTTTATTGTTGATCTTGCTTAAGAAATTTACCTTTCAGGTTCACCGCGTGATGTAGATGTACAATTCCTAAAATGCAATCTAAGATGATAAACAGTCTTTTATCTTCTTTGTGCAATGAAAATCCTAGCTACTAAGGAAAGAGAGACAATATTCTTTCACAAAGAGCAAAGAGCACACACTATATGCACTGTCTTAAATCAAACCAATCAAACAGTCTAAATGCAAATGCACATGCATGTATTTGTTTTCAGCCTTCTTAATATGTGAATGATAAAAAGAAATCTAATGCGCAAATCTGAATTACTTTTCAAGCGACAATTACTAACAAGTTTCTTTTCAAAATCAAAATGAAGACAATCACAACACTTTGCGATTTGGAAATGAAGACTTGCTTTCGACACTAGAAAAACTACAAATTCAGATCAAATACAATAGTAACAGAGTAATCGACTATCAAGAGCAATTAGACTCTCTCCTATGACTGAAAACGACACTTGCGACACTTTCAAATCAAGAAACGACAGTACAATTACGTTACTTTTTGCAAAGGAGAACTGAAAATGACTCAACAAATACACAAAAACATTTACAGTTCTTTGCACAATGGAGGCGGAATAACAGCAAGGAAAGGGGTTTCAAACAGAGGTGTACTGACCATAGGCAGCAAAACTCATGAATAGAACTGAAAAGAATGAACAGAAACCAACATTCAGGAACAATGTCTAGTCTGATCAGCACACCTATAGCACAGTGAATTTGAAATGCAGCGCACCTACTACACTCGGGAAGTGCGCTAAATTACAGATTCACAGAACAGAGACTGTGCTAGGCCAGAGATGAGACTTTGCTTGGGTTCCGGGTCACAGTCTGCAGTTTAGTTCAAGGATTTTGGCCGAGCAAGTGGTAATCAGTAAATCAACAAGAGGGGTAGATCTAAGGAGGTTATTAGAGCCACCACAAGGGAAATTAGAGAGTTTTTAAATTAGTTGTTTAATTCATAAACAAAACTCGGAGATTGAATGAAGCGGCATTTATCTACTTTGCATTTGCATAGCAAATGCAGTTCGAAAGCTACCTGGCTCGACTTCAGGCTCTGTCTGTAAGTTTATAAAATAAACAAAAATGTAGATAAACAAACAACCTAGTCGCTCCCCAGTGGAGTCGCCATTTTGTTACAGGGAAAAGTGTCTATGCAGAACTGATAATCCCACTAAGGTGTGGTAGCTACCTTAGAAACAAACAAAGTAAAGCTACTTTCGTTTTTCCTTTATGAAAGATAGATGAGAGAAGAATAAAGGACACCAACCTTTGTCTTGCGCTTGGCTCCTAGTTCGATTCCTCTCTCTTCTAATAGTTCTTTTCTACTTGCTTCTTTGTACACCTAGCTTCACAGAGTACTTGTAGAATCAAAGTAGCATAACACTATACAAGAACATGGATCTATTATCATAAAAAATCTAGGATCAGATGTAAATTGACCATACAAATGCATAAAGCATAAACAGCACAAGAGTATGGAGGAAAACTTGAATAGCTTTTATTGATAATCAAGAAAGAGCCAAGAGAGTTACAACCAGTTGCTCTGACCCAGCATCATCCTCTCAGCAAGTAAGCCCTTATTCACCTCATACAAATCTTAGATCACCCAACACTATGATTTTGCCTCAAGAAACCAACAGCAATTCCTTACAAGATGCAAAATTCCAGCCTCCGGATCTCTGGGATGAGGGATCCATATATAGATATCTGTAAGGGAGATGAGTCAGCTTGTGATTTGATTAGTGTCTTCCCTCTGATAGTTCTTGCTTCCACTTGGAGATTTATGATCTCTTACTCATCCTTGGTCGAATTCAGAGAGGCAAGTGTCACAAGAGAAGTTTATGGAAGATTCCATGCCTCTCCACCTCGCGGATTGACACTTCCATTTGTCACTTCTCGCCCATCACACCCCATAGAAGGGATTTTTGAAATGCAACGCACCCATAGAGTGTACTTAGGTGAGATGCAACGCACTTTGCCTATGGAGCAGGTGAAATGATCTTGTTTTGACCAGTTCTGAGCAGTTTTTCATGGAGAACTTCTGGGAGAAGCTGTAATGAGTTGACCTTGTTCCTTTAGGGTTTGGAACAACACTTTTAGGGACTTAGGAGTCCTTGGTTTATGGACATTTTATGCTTGGAAGTTCCCAAAAATGTCTATAACACACAATTTCCATGCCATAGACTAATAAAAAAGGTGTCTGACCTGTTAGCTTTTTGCAAGTAGTCCTATATGTCCACAACACTGCTGGTACGCGCATGTCCCCGTCATTCTACTACACATTGCAAATCTTTTTTAGCGCGTTCTCCAAAATCTTGTTGAAGGCCTCAACTATTCTACTAGCTTGAAGATGATATTGTGTACTCTTCTGATGATACACCTGGAACTCTTCTGTCAGCACACTCATCGTTTCATTGAGGAAGTGTGTATCGCGATCACTCATCAATACTTTTGGGCAGCCAAACCTAGTTAACATGTACTCAAACAAGAATTTTGTGATCATGGCCCTTGTACAATCCTTCACTGGCTGTGCCTCCACCCATATGGTTAGGTATTCTATCATGGTGATGATATAGTGCGCACCTATCTTCTTGCCTAGGGGCTGAATTGGCCCTACAAATTCAATTTCCCATTTCTCGAATGGATGCAATGACACCTGAGGGTTTAATGGAAGCTCGTCCCTCAACGATGGTCTAGATATCCTCTGACATGCATTGCATGCCCTAAAATATGCTTTAGAATCCTTATGCAGCATAGGCCACCACAACCTAGTGTGCAAAATCTTCTGCATCGTTGCCTTTCCTGCATAATGTCCTCTTGTAGCCCTTCCATGAACCTCTACAAGGATGTTGTTTCTTTCAAAATCAGGCACATAACGTCAAGGTATCTTGTCTGAACCCATCTTATATAAATGTCCTGCAATTACTGAGAAGTCCATCGTGCGCAATACTAACTCCTTATTCTTCTAGTTGGTGTATCCTTCTGGAGCCATCCCTATGGTCAAAAAATTGATAATATCTGCAAAATAGTTATCTACTATGCGCACCATGAAGAGCTGCACATCAGGAAGTCCTTCTTCCAAATGAGTAGGCTCATCCCCTATTTCAATGCACGACAAATGGTCAGGTCCTACATTCAACGTTACTGGCTTCCCAATTACCTCAAAGTCATATTCTTGAAATAGCAGTAGCCATCTGCATATCTCCCCCCCCAACATAGGTTTATTGACCAAGTATTTTAAGGTAGAATGGTCTGTGTAAATTTTGAAATGTCTGCCCAACAGGTAGTTTCTAAACTTTTGGAGTGCGTACACCATACCCAATCCTTCGCGCTCTGTGGTTGAGTAATTATTCTCAGCCTTTGACAATTTCCTGCTTGCAAAGGCTATGGGGTGATCCATCTCTCCTTTACCAGCCTGTATCAGTACTACTCCCAATGCAATACATGACGCATCAACATGCACATGAAATTCCTTCTTCTAATCCCGGAAGACCAATATTGGCGCGATGAACATCTTCTCCTTTAATACATCCAAACTGCGTTGACATTCTTCATCCCAGCATAATGCAGTGTCCTCTTCATCAATTTCTCCATGGGCACAGTAATCTGAGCATAAGCCTTGATGAATATTCGATAATACCCAGTGTGGCCCAGCATTGCACACAATTGTTTGACACTCCTTGGGGCCTCCAGATTGACTATTACCGCGATATTGGTAGGGTCCACCATTAATCCTTTCTTGCATACCACATGACCCAGAAAAATCCTAAAGGGGACAGAAAATAGGCACTTCTTTAGGTTCAACACTATTTGATACCTGCGACAGGTATCCATAATTAATTGTAGGCTAGCTACATGGCACTTTACTAACCCAAACACTATCCAGTCATCAAAATATACCTCCAAGAATTTGTGAATAAATTCTTTGAACGCTGCGATGAATACGTGAGAGAATATTGACGGTGCATTTTTGAGTCTGAATGGCATTACTCTATACTAAAGACAACCCCATTCTATTGTGAAGGTTGTTTTGCTCCTATATTTTGGCACAATTTTAATCTGATGGTCCCCTGAAAACCCATCATTGAATGAGTAGGCCTCTTATCCGCTAACATTATCCAATACCTCATCAATAAACAGTGTCGGAAAAGGATCATGGACACAGGCATCATTAAGCTTCCTAAGGGCTACACAGATTCTTATTTCTCCCTTTTGTTTCTTTATCTGAACCACCATCGGGCTCACCCAATTAGAATCTTCCACTGGTTCGGTAATGCCTGCCTCAAGCATCTTGTCCAACTCCAAGCGTACCTTTTCCTTGTATTTGGGGTTAAGGTGGTATGGCCTCTGCTTGATATGATTCATGTCTGGCTTTAGGGTAGTCTTCATCACGCCCAAGTCACCTATGATGCCTTTCAGGTCTGAAAAAATTGTAGGAAACAAATCCTGATATTCGCGGAGCAACTCAACAACTTTATCTACTGTGGCATCATCCCAGTAATCCCCAATCTTTGCAAAATTTTCCTTTGCTTCAATACTAATGTTCACTTGCCTGTTCAGATAGTCACATGTGTTAAGACTCAAGCAACCATTGTATGGACTCAAGCAAGAACCTCGTGCTTGGTATACTAGGATCAATAGCTATCTCACTGGTTTGGGTTTCACCAAAAGTGAAGTAGATGCAAACCTTTATCACATTGTGGTAGAAGGTAAACTATTGATTATTGTGTTATATGTCGATGAATTGATCCTTACTGGTGATGAGCAGCTGATTAGATCTTGCAAGGATGACCTTACAAGATAGTTCGATATGAAGTAAATGGGACTCATGCATTATTTCCTCTATTTGGAACTATGGCAAGGAGATGGGGAACTGTTTGTCTCTCAGGGAAAGTATTCCAAGAAGATACTGAAGAAGTTCTGCATGGAGAGAAGCAAACCCATTGACACTCCTCTAGTAGGAAACTAGAGGAAAGAGCATGCCACTTCAAGTGAGGGAGTGGAGGGTGCCATTTACAAGTAGCTTGTGGGTTCACTCACGTATTTGGTAAACACACTATCAGACATGTATTATGTAGTTAACCATCTTAGTAAATCCATGGTTAATCTAACCAAATTGTATTGGAAGAAAGAAAAGCATGTGTTGAGATACCTCACAGGAACTACTTAATTTGGTCTTTGGTATAGACGAAAATAGGTAGTGAAGATGCAAGGCTTCATAGATGCAGATTGGGTGGGGAGTCTATCAGACAGGAAGAGCACTTCAAGAAAAAAATTTAGTTTTGGGTCAACATCAATTTCTTGGTACAACATGAAGCAGAGGTCTATGACACTTAGCTCAGCATAAGCAGAGTACATGGCTGCAAGTCAAGCAATATGTGAGGCTATATGGATGAGAAATATTATTGTTGGGTTATTTGGTCAAAATATTGATCATACAATGATTTACTATGACAATTAGAGTTGTATCAAACTCTATGAGAATCCAATATTTCAAGATTGATCCAAGCATATCAACATTCGGTACCACCATCTACAATATTGTGTGCAGAGGCAGATTATGTTGTTGTAGTACATTCTGACAGAGGAATACGATGCAAATATTTTTATAAAATTTTTGTCAAGAGGAAAATTAAAGTTCCATAGAAGAAGGATTAGGGTATCTCATAATCCATTTCTTACTGAAAGGGAGTGTTGAAATGCAACAAGAAATTCCTAATTTAATTTTTCCTTTATTAAATTAGGAGAAATTCAAATTTCAATTTCAGTAAAATACTTGGTAGTAGTTAATTGAGGTGACATGGCTCTTGTCACTCAATTAACTCAATAAATTTAAGTTGGAGACACTTGAGTTCAGTTCTACACGATTGATTTCTAATTTGTAGCAATCTATTTCAGTTAATTTGAGTTATTGTTAGTGTAACTAGCTCTCACTGTTAGTAGAAATAGTGGAGGTTTATTCAAGGGTGTGTAAATTTTTTCACATTGACTGATCATCCAGTTAATTGACCAATCATCTTAAATTAACTCATGCATGCAGATAATTTGAGTTACCTAGTTGAGATTGGAGTTAAAGGGTAGTGTATTAGTAATTGTAAGTTATTTCAGGTTGTACAGGTCATGCATGCAGTTAGAGAAGGACCTATAGGAATTGCACAATCCCAATTGAGGATTTTCCTAATTAATAGGGGGCTAATTCATTGAGGAATGAAGCAAGGAAATAAGGGCTTGGAGGCTCTAAATTTTGTCTAAGTATTGGCCAAGGTCATTTAGTCGAGCAGAGGATAGAAGATACAGGTTGAGCTCAAGCTTGAGTAGAGCATATTATATTCATCCAGATTCTTTGATTAATCCAATAGAAATAGTATGGGGTTTTGAGCAGTTATTTTCCCCTAGATAAATCTAAGTGTATGTGTGATAAATCTTGATGCATGTTAATGATTTGTGTTTTTTATCGTGAATTTTATTCTGCAGATGAGTAGAGTAGCTTCTAGTCTTGTGATTTAGTAAATTTCATGAGCAATTTAGAATCTACACATTAATTTCTACATCTTATGCTTTCATTTTTTAATAATACATGAGCTAACAACTTTAGGTGCAACATAGTTGTGACAATACCTTGGCTTAATAAAGATAGAAATATATTACTTTGGAATATTGCCTTCAATTTACGCCACTAATGCTTGGTTGTATACTTGTTGATCGACCAAATTAGCATGTATTCTAGGAATGGTCCTTGCTACATCATTGATTGTCGTAGATACATGTATCTTGTGAATAATCACAATATTTTCCTACATATGGGGACAATCTTTATGTAGAAATTCTCTTCCACATCCCCAAAATTTTGGAGGCCCTTTTAAAGGCTCAATTGACCTCCTTCTTCCTAATTATGCTATCTTATTTTACAACCTAAGATGGGCAGTTCTTATGGAAACTACATCATGAAAATTAGTTGAAAAATTAGTTCACTCATTTCTCCCTTCTCATTTGCTTCCACACATTCCTAAATTCTATATGTTATACCCCTATTGTCCACTTCATTTCAGGAGAGAGAACCTAGTTCAACTTTCCTAAGTTACTGTCTAAAATACATGCCCTTTAACCTTATTTGTACTCATATTGTTCATACAACGAAGCTATTAGATGTTATGCGGCTTAAAATTACATAATTATTTTGTCACAATTTCATAATTTAGAAAAGCCCTCATAATTGAGAAGAATGTTCATAGTAAGCTGGGAAAAACTCATAATTGAGCATGAAACTTGTAAATGACTTGTAATCTCTTGGTTCACATACCATCAAGTGCATTGATGACTTGTATCCACCCAAATTATATGCCATATCAATCCTAACTTCTCTTAGCCCTAAGTGTTTAGACACATCCTCCTGAATCTAGGAAAGGTGTATACAATGAGACCCTCTTAACAGTGGAAGGGAGGGGAAAGTATTAGAATACCCTACAATGATAGAGAAATAACACATAATGGATCTTCTTCTACTTCATGAATGAGCCTAGCTTTTAGTATGTTAAGGGAGGACCAAAGACAAGCGATCATAGTAGAGTACTCTACATTCAAAGTTATACTTCTACTATTGTATTGTTATTATTCATGGAATGAAAATTTGGTATCCCTCTCTAAATCATTTTTGTTTATGATATTATATTTTAAGTGTTATGATTAGATCATTTTTCAATGTGACTTCCCTTCCTAGAAAGGAAAATACATTTTCTTTGTTCATTTATGCATGTGTTTAGGTGTTGGGATGAAGGAGTTGGAGTAGGATCTCTAAGTAGGAGCGGGATCTTTAGCTACCATAGTGGGCCTACAAATTTCATCAGCATGTGTGTATTATAAGGGATTCCATCAGCCTTTCCATTTCCATTCTATGAAAGGAATAGTTTACAATAGACCTAGGAAGCTTGATTGTTCATTGTTTCCATTTTCAGAATTTTTTTTTTCTCTTGTGCATAATTTAGGAAAACACTATTATCTTTTTTTTGTTCATAATATTATTTAGCCTTCCTGATTTTTTATGAGCCTCATCATTGGGTAATTATATGGGCCTTAATTCACCTCCTAGCTTTTCTTTCTGTTTCCAGCCAGTTTGTCCAACCAATCTTCTAATGCCACCATTATGACAGGCTCATATAATATTACCATGCTTGTTGACTTAGTGGGCCCGCAAGTCAAACCAACTATTCTCATAACTTATTGCATACTTTTGATTATATTTTGTTTATGAGATGAGTTAGAGTTGGACATTTTGCTTTGTGGTCTAATGTGCAAGTAATGCAAGATTAAAGGAGAAAATCAAGGAATTTTGGCAAAGACCAAGGTCAAATCTTGAATGGGACAAGGGAGAGGGATTATAAGAGGTAAATCCTCCTCATTTACTACCCCTCCATTTGAATATTCCTCCATCAGATCAGAGTGTAAACAACCAAATTATGAGGACTAGAAGGCAGCTGAGCAAGTGAAAGACAAAGCACCAGTTTATCTCGAGTTTGGGATTCGAGCCTCCCTAATTTTAAGGAAGCTGTTGGAGACTTCAGATGTATAAGTAGAGAGGCCTAGGACCTCAATAGGATTCAGATTTTTTATTGTAAAACTCTACTCTATTTTCCAAGCTAGAAGACCTGTGACAGTTCTTTTGATGTAATCTGTTGTTTTGGTAATAAGAATGAGTTTTGTTTTGAGCCAGCACTGAGTTAACTCAGAGGCCTGAATCTCTTGGGTTAGTGCCCAACCCTAGTAGCCAAGTCTCCTCTTTATTGTACATGTATTCTTAGTGTAGATTCATAACTTAGTTGTTAGTTTGCTTAGTACATGCATTTCCATTACAAGTAGTGTAGATTAAATTGGTTGTGTGATAGTTTGCTTCCATTTGTTCCTTCTTTCAAGTAGTAGGTTAGCGAGGAGATAAAGGATCACCACAAGGTTGTCAAAAGGTGTCTCGGCCTCACTTCCTCCCTCTGGGACCATGACTTGAGGAAGGGACCCTTCAGCAGCCCCAAAAACACAGATTTCTAGTTCTTTTATGAGCTTTGGAGTTTGTTGTCTTTAATTCAGTAGTTGGTTAATGTTGCAAGGCATATTTCATTTTCATCCTTTTCCATCTCCATTTCTACAATAATATCTCACTCATGCTTTCATTCCCTTCAACAAATTTATTTATGGATAATATAGGCAGTTGATTCATGCTTTTTTAGTTTATGAAAAATGTATCTTGTTGCATAGTTCTTCTTAGAAGACACACATGTTTTATGAAGAGTAGGTACCTCAGGAGGAGACCAAGACTTCATAACCAACAGCCACCTTCCACTTCATCCACCTTAGCCATCCATTTTTTCATCATCACCCTCACTAGTTTTTCATCATTTTTCATTGAAATTTCCCTAAACACATTGAGCGAATCTAGACATCTTTTATCTTGGATATTGACTCCTGAGTGCTCCTAGACCTTCTAACACTCCATTCCACCCATCACACACCTTTCCTAAGATTCCCAACACCTCACAATTAGCTCTCTATTGTATCCTGTAGGTTTCCTGTAATTCCTACAGGATCATATTGTAGGTTTCTAGTACATCCTGTAGGTTTTCCTGAAACTGCCAGTTTTGAGGCCAAATTGATGGGAAACCTCTAGGAAGTCACAAAAGGCCTCCTAGGACCCCTCCACACCATCCAACCACTCCATAAACCTTCTAGCCATCCTCCAACACCTTCCATCCACCTGTCACATCCACAAAAAAACTAGTTTGCATACTTGATTTTGCCTGAGAAACCAACAAATTTAGTTCAGTTTCTTTGCTTGCACATTAGTATGGTTTGATGCTTTTTACTTCTGAAACTTAGATATTAATATTTGTTTATTGTTGATTTAGTAGTTTTTCTTAGCATAGCTTCTTAAATGGTTAACTAGGGCATGGTGTGGTTTAGCATTACATGTTGACCTTTTTCATTGCTGCAGTAGAGTAACTCTCTTAGAGTAGATTTTCCCTTCTTCCATCAAAGAATCCAACTTCTTCTAACTCTATAGAAGTCTGGCTTGGAACCCCAATGGTCTCTCGCCAGCTGAACAGTGACAACAGGTAGAACCACCACTTTTATTTGTGCATATAGCACTGTCACCTCCAAGTTTGTACTAACCCTGGGTTGATAAGTAAAGATGGTAGCCTAGGAGTTGCATCATCCTTGCTGCAATATTGGCACTCATCACTTGTTGGCGTCGTTGCTGGTGAGGTGTCTGAGTAGAATGTGATTACTACTTTCTTTCTTCTATTTCTTGTCTTCAATATTCTGCCATTGGTTTATTTCTGCAAAAGTAATCTAGTTGTTTCCTTTCTTTCAATTGGCATTATATGCTTTCCTTTCCATTTTTCAAGTAGGATTTCAATTCAACAAGTAGCTTTTTCATTATGTCATTAATTTTCATTTAATAAGAAATTTCAATTCTATAAGCACTTTCCAAGTTTTAAAAAATAATACAAAACCAACCCAAAAATATTTCCTTTCATGCCTTGTAGGAATAGGGACAACTTAGGAAAATTTTTGCTAAGTACCCCCACTGCATCCAAAAACCAACCTTCTCTCTTCTTCGGTGGTTGTGAACTGGAGGAACCCTTAGGTGAGCAACCTGACATATTTGAAGAACCTACAGGGGAAGAAGAAGAAGAGGAACCCATTCCTACTGAGCCAATGGCTGAAA
This sequence comes from Pinus tabuliformis, assembly GCA_031772625.1. Taxonomy (NCBI): domain Eukaryota; kingdom Viridiplantae; phylum Streptophyta; class Pinopsida; order Pinales; family Pinaceae; genus Pinus; species Pinus tabuliformis. The sequence continues at coordinate 517,765,540 of CM062808.1, forward strand.
ATTGAAATGACAGGGGGAATAGAGAGAGATTTGATGGTGCCTTCCCCATTAGGGAAACCAATGAGGACACTAAGATGAAAAATATAAGCCCCTCTGCCCTACCTCATTTCCATGACCTGAGCACAGAGGACCCCGACACTTTCTTGTTTGAGTTTGTTGTTATATGTCGAACATATGACTATACAGATGATGAGCAAAAGTTAAAACTATTTCCATCTACCCTCAAGGATGCATCATTGCACTGGTTCATGGGATTACCTGGAGATAGCATCACAACTTGGGCTCAGATGCAACAAACCTTTAACAACAAATATCGGGACTACTGTTGGTCAAAGGATACTAAAGAAGAAATTTGCAGGATGACCATAGGTCATGATGAATCCTTAGAAGACTATGAAGAAATATTCCAGCTCAGTTACAAAAGGGCCAGGTGCACACTTGACCCTGAGTCACTAAAGTTGGTCCTGCTTAGGGGAGTAAGAGAAGATCTTTTGGATACCTTACATTTGTTAGCAGGATGAGGATATCAACACTGTCTTCAGAAACCATTCTAAGGTAGCCAGGAAAAAGGGTAGGGGTAGTCAACCTATAGCCAGTACATCATCTTCCAACTCATCCATAAAGGGTGAAATTGGAAACATGCTGGAAGATTTCAAAAGTGAGATGTTGCAAACCCTTGCCTTACAACTGTACACCATTAACATTAAAATGAATTAGGAGGAAGCAGAGAGAGCCTTGGCCATCTTCTATCCTAGATGCACCAGGAGGCATCCTAGGAATGAATGTCTGTTGAACTCTATTGAAATTTTCTCGGTCTGTGAGGAAAACCACTCCACAAACAAGTGCCCATATTTACCCAGACTTAAAGTTGTATATCAAGGAGCTGAAGGGGTCACTGAGGAGCTTTGCTACATTAACCAAAGGAGACCTCCTGGGCCTAGACCATACCATTAGGGCATGCAAGGGTCATCCCATGCATATTACAACCCCAACCAAACCACAACTATACCTTCTTGGGGACCCCCTTCTCAAAATTCCTAGTCTACACCCCCTCCTTGGTCCTATGCATCTCAATATCATTCCCATCTAGCCAGCCAGTCATTTCAACCTTATGCTCTGCCACAACCTCAGTGGAATACACCACTCCATGGGTGTAGGCCCCAATAAAACAATGCTCCAGCTCTATTGCCTCCACCACCTTCCCAACCATAGTTCCTACATTCTACTCCACCCAAGCAACCCCAGAGGCCTACCTAGCCAAATCCGAACCCAAACAATAGGTAGGCTCAACAAGTATACAGTGGAGAGGTATCATATCCATATTATGATGTGGAAATCCAGGAGATTAACTTGAGATCAGGAAGGGTTCTCTCTGATAACCAACCTCCCCCTCGACCTAGGGAGGTTGTGGAAGAAAGAGAGGAAATAAACCTTAAAATAAATCCACCCTTTCATGAGAGATTAGCCCAACCACTCTAGCCTACCCCAGAAGAGACTAAACTTCTAGGAGAATTGAAAAAACTATGTGTAAAGATCCCCCTTCTCCAGGCAATAAAAGATGTTCCCATTGATAATAATTTCATTAAGGAGAAGTGCTTCAAGCATCCAGGGAGGCGAAAAAGGGATGCCCCTAGCATTAATGTCATTGGGTAGTTGTCCAACTTAATGCTGGGGCAGGTAATATGTCCAAAATATTTGGACCCTGGAAGCCCTGTAGTATATGTGCTCATCAATGGCACCATTGTCTCACGCACTCTGATCAATCTTTGCGATGCCATTAATGTGATAACCAAGAACACCATGTTGAAGCTCAACCTCCAAGGTTCATTGAGGAAGACCACAACAGTTCTGCAATTTGTAGATCATTCCACAGTAACCCCTAAGGGAATTGTGAAGGATGTGATAGTCTCCATTGACTCCTGGGAGTACCCTGTAGATTTCCTAGTTCTCCAGCCTAAGGGTATGCTTACTGGTTATCCTCTCATCCTTGGGAGGCCATGGTTGGCCACTGTCAATGCTTACATTAATTGCAGAGTTGGGAATATGACCATCAAGAGTGGGCATATGTCCAAGCAATTAGTCCTATACCCTCCTGCTCAACCTTATCTAGAGCATGATTTACCTTTATGGTTGGAGGAGGAGGAAGAGGATGAAGTTTATTCCACCCAACTTTATGCTTTGGAAGCAACCATGGGAGGAGGACAACAAGATGAGGATGACTTCATTGAACACCTGCTCCAAAGTCCAACTCTCGGTTCATTACCTTTAGAAGAAGTAGTAAAGGAAACCCAGAACAATCATCCAATTGACTTATGATTGGCCGATTTCAACCCAATCTGTGTCAAAACCATAGAATTCAGCCCAGAGATAACCTTAAAAATCAATCCATCTCTTTCTGCGCTCGAAGACGAGAAGCTATGCAACATGTTAAAGGAAAATCTAGAAGCCTTTGCCTGGAGTTACAAGGAAATGAAGGGAGTACACCCCGCAGTGTGTACGCACCACATATACATCAAAGAAGGTTGCAAGCCAATCTGGCAACCACAAAGGAGGATGAATCTAGCTCTTAAAGATATAGTCAAAGAAGAACTGCAAAAACTGCTAGATGTAGGATTCATTTACCCTATCTCCGACAGTGAGTGGGTATCTCCTTTGGTGTTAGTTCCTAAGAAAAATGGTAAGTGGAGGATTTGTGTCGATTACAGGGAATTGAACAAAGCCACAAGGAAGGATCATTTTCCTCTACCCTTCATTGACCAATTGCTAGATGGTTTGGTAGGAAAAAGGTTTTTCTCTTTCCTAGATGGATTCAGTGGATACAACCAAATCCATATCTGCCCAGAAGACCAGGATAAGACCAAATTCACCTGTCCTTGGGGTACTTTTGCCTATAGGGTCCTTCCTTTTTTCCTATGCAGTGCTCCTACAACTTTCTAGAGAGCAGTCTTGAGTGATTAGTCCATGATGCGGTGGAGATTTATGTGGATGATTTTACACCTTATGACTATGATTTTCAAGAAGCCCTATCTTACCTAGGCAAAGTATTTCACAAGTGCATTGAAATGAACCTATCTCTCAGTCTTGAAAAATGTGAATTCTTAATGACCGCGGGGATCATACTAGGTCATTCAATATCTCAGTAAGGACTGCAAGTGGACCCAAACAAAATAGCCATCATCCAAAGGGTCCAACCTCCTCAAAAGCAAAGAGATGTCAAAAGTTTCCAAGGGTTAGTTGGATACTACGGAATGTTCATAAAAGACTTTAGCAAGTTGGCCTCTCCTTTATTTTGTTTTTTCGCCAAAAATTCTGAGTTTATATGGTCAAAAAGTTGTCAAGAGGACTTAGACATTCTAAAGGATAAGCTAACCACTGCACCAATTCTTTGAGACCCAAACTGGGCCCTCCCCTTTCATATTCATGCTGATGCCTAACACAAAGCCATAGGAGCAGTGCTAGGTCAGATAGATGAGAAACTGCCTTATGCTATCTATTTTATCAATAAGAACTTATCAAAGGCTGAACTAAATTATACAGTGACCGAAAAGGAACTCTTGGTTGTTGTGCATTCATTAAACAAATTCAAGCATTACATTACAGGCTATCAAACATTTGTGCACACTAACCATGCTGCAATCA